>OY998143.1:19994276-21194276 GCA_963921925.1 Sphagnum tenellum | reverse complement strand
GAAAAACAAATTAATTGAAAAGACAACAAATATCAATTAATGCTAGATTTGTGAGGATTTACAAGAAATAGAGGACAATTTTGAGGGCCTTAGTTTAGTATGGGAGTGTATGACAATTGTTGTTTTTAAAAAAAATTGTTGACTATGTTTTAGGGCCTAACATGCTATGGATTTTGTAGTTTCCAACCCAAAAACCAAAAAATTTAAAAATAAATAAATAAATAAATCTATGCCTTCAAACACATGAAATATAAAAACAAGGCTTTGAAGATTGGTAATATTTAAGTAATTATTTATTTATTTTCCTTAAAAAGGTACTAGAGGACCTTGTGCTATTGGCCCAAGTGGGGTCGTCTTCAGGTCTCCCAGGATACACTTTTTAAAAAAAAACCGTTTCAAGATTCTAAGACAGACGACAACTTTCGAAAAATATTAATGATGAAAAAAATCTATTTGGCCCAAGTGTGTACTCTAGTGTCATTGGCACGGAGTGTTAAGGTTTGGGATTTTGAAAGGGCAAATGGGAAGGCCCATATGATAAAAAGGCATTGATTGGTTGATGGCTTCGATTTTATAAATTTTTATGTAATAAATTTCAATGATTTTTATTTATTTTCTAAATTTAATAACTTTTGCTTCCTTGGTTTGAAAATTGTGAGACAATTGCTGTGCACACTATTTCATTAAGAGCTTTCTAATGATACCAAAAGCACAACAAGAAGCCTGAAATGTATGAGAGTTGAAGCAAGGCGTGTGTCACATTGTGGCCTTGCAATTTACATTTTAATATATCTTAAGACAAAAGAAGAATTATGGAACATCAAATATTTCACCACGCAAAAAATATAATCTTCAAAAAATCCTCTAAAAGAAACTAAAATCCTTCAAGATATGATGTCCAGTCCCATATATACCAATGTCACCAATGTCAATTTGAAGAAATTCTTGGGTGCTGATGGAACACAAGGTTACATACATGGTGCAAAGATTTGGATGTGGTTTTCATTTTGTGCTCCATACTACAATCCTTTGTTAAGCCTCTGAGGAAAAAAAAAAAAAAAAAAAAACCTTGGGAATTGAGCTAAGTTGTTGTGATGGGTTTGAGGTTTCAACTTTGTGAGTCACTTGCATCAAAAGAGAATGGTGTGATAATGTTTTCTGTCTCTCAGCAAAATGCTCATACAAGACAAAAAATTGCCCAAAGATCTTTCTGTAATGGCTTGCCCCAAAATTTTGGGCCAATCAACATATACATATATGTATATCCACTGGCAAACTTGTGGTAGCTAGTCACTGGTATTTGTGATGAAGGTGATGCTCTGACACTTTGTGAGTGACATCATGGAGTTATGACCACACTCATGCTTTGTCATGGGAATTTTAGTTTTGCTGGAACTGACAGAATGGTGACCTTCAAAAATGTTGTTAATCTTCTCCATAGTCTCACGGATGTGCCTTTGCTACCTTGCCTTCTGTTGCTACTTGATTGATCCATATCGGCATACCCCTGGTTTTTATGAACACAGGAACCAGTTCTTCCTGGATGTTTTCTTCATGCAAGAGCAGGTGGACTGATGCCTATGACTGATCAGCTCAGGAGCCAATAGACAGACTTCCATGGTTCTTTTGTGAATGTTTTCTAATGTGAAATGAGGTTATTTGGGTCAATTCTGTTACTTGTTACTCTTCGTTCTTGGCCAGCCTTTCAGATACCATTTGCTAGGTTTACTGGAAACTGAACTCTCTGAAATAACAGAAGAGCTGATGTATGATCGTCAGTATAGCTCAGTATTGAGGATACTTGTTAATTCTCCCATGCAGTCTCTTGGTTTTGGACTGATTGACAGGGTGCGAGAGATGACAAAATCATTGCTGTTTGTGCTGAGGATCCTGAGCATCATCATTACAAGGATATTAAGGAGCTTCCACCTCATTGACTTGCGGAAATTTGTTGATTTTTTGAGGACTGTATCCTAGTTCCTTGTTTGGAACCATTCATTCATGGATATTGGTATAGAAACATCAACATTAGGTGTCTGTGGATATGATGCTACTCTGTACATATGACGGCAACAATTGCAATTTTCCCTGGAGATTTTGAGGTGGCTCTTAGACTGAAATGGGCTTTTTTCCTTCCTCCTCCTACTTAGTAATATTTTCATCGTAAAATATCACCTTGAAGAGATGCACAAGATGGAAAACAGCTAATTTCTGACCCAGATGCGAAGTTAGATCTCTGAGACCGAATTGGCCATTTTCCTTCTGAACATTCAAGTGAGTGTCAATTCAATACGATTGTTGCAGTCCTGTGAGATGAACATGGGGGTGGGCAACAGCAGTGGAATGGTACTAGGCAGAGAAATTTGTCCTGTGTTGCTACATGTATTTGGAGTTAGTCAAGTATTTGCAGTGGATCTGCTTGGATACATTGTGACTCTTGGGAGGGTTATCTAAATGAAATCTGGAAAGATTGGGAAGGGAAGGAGGACTTTACTACTTGAGTGAGATCCCGGATATAGTCTGTTGTGGATTTCTGATCTCCATTGCTATTCCTCACTCTTCTTGCTCCATTGAAACTAAGTGTCGTTCGAAGGTTTTCCCATACTAATTGTTTCATATACTAATCTTGTGCTTCTTGTTTCAGGGAAGCCTATGCCTCTTTACATCATGGAGACAAATTGAGACAGTAGACTACTTCAAAATACAACAAAGCTTTTTGAGGAAGGTTGGTATGAGACATTTGTGTATCTTTGTGGTATGAGATTTCTGTGCTACTTGATGGGTTCCTGCAGATATTGGTTCATTTTTCACTAGTGGTTTTTTCCTCTGCTGCCCCCTCATGTGTCTTATGTATTGCAGTTTCTACTTCCAGAAGCTAAAGCTGAATGCAGATTCTAGAAGCCTTTTTTGTTCCCCACTGGATATTGCACAAAATATCCTCTGAGTTATCAGAATGAAAAGACAGAAAATGTGCATTTGGAGTCATGGCTGTCAGTGTACATGTTCCAGTCAAGTTTGATGGCAGACAATCTGACCAGACCAAGAACGAAGTATTTTTGAGCAAAGTTCGACAGAGCACAAACTTGTTGCAACAGTCATTCAGTATTATGGACACACCATCAACCAGCTGTGGTTGACACTGCCAAATTTGAGGTACTGCTGGCTTTTTATGCATATAGTTGATATAGCACATGCAATGCTAGATCTCACGCCCCTGTGTCATCACAATATATTCCAAGTTATGGACCTGTGCACCTGTGCAGATGGGCACATTAGTCCCTTGATATATTGTCCACCAAACCATGAGATTGCATCCTGAATGCCAGATAATCAAGAGGAGACTGATTACCAAGAAAAAAGACTCTGGATCATCAATTTTATGTAATTCCTTCAAGCACAAGATTGCATTTGTAAATTGTGGCTCTGATAATACACAGGATGAATGTGTCTATGAAAATCGTCTCCACCACCTGCCGCAACAAGGCTAATGAACCTCAAGTATTGACACTTATGCGACTTTACTCAATCCTTGATGTCCTCGGTTGGTCAGAGTGATTGGAAAGGAACTGAAACTGGGATGCCAGCGGCAGATGGTCCTCTTGCTCAACATTGCACCCTGGATGCTGCACGTTTCAAATCAATTTCAAAATTCATAGTCAGAATGCAACACAGATGCAGCAGGTGGCAGCAGACTTTTGACCAAAAATCACTAACCCAGACATAATACAACTAGATTGCATTCATGAGGGTTTATTACACATACTGATAGCTCCAGTTGACATCTAAAGTTGAAGTGTTGACAATTAAGTTCTACTAACATAACTTGGCCTCGCTTTTGCTGTTCCACTTTGAAAATCGTGGGACATGGGGTTTAGATTTAAACCCTAAACCTTAAACCCAGGGGACAGCTGAGAGAGAGAGAGAGAACAAAGCAGTGGGTTTTGATTTCCAAGGGGAATAATGGCAGGACCACTAGAGGAGGAAGGTGCCATTGCCAATTCATCAGGCCGTGACAGAAGAGGACTAGTTGAGATCATGCAATTTAGGCTTTGATTCTTGTTTTTCAGACTACTAGCTCTTGCTTCACATGTGCAGATCACAAGGCAGGAGGAACTAACACGGGTGTCCATTTTGTTGCAGAATTTGCTCTTGCATCTCTGTTGCTCAGAAATGAGTTGTCTGCTGCTTCAAGATTCAATCCTCACATTTACCAAGCTGAGTCTGCACTGTTTCAACTGATGTCATATTTAACCCAGTACTCATTTCTTGTTCTGCCTCAAGCTTTGGTGTTAAAAGAGCAGTCTGTAGGAGCCTCTGTAGCTAGCTTCTAGAAGTTTCTAGATGATATTATCCTCGTCTGTTTAGTTCTACTTTCGGCATTGTAGTCAGCACATAATTGTAGTCCTTAACTAAAGTGCTTAGTAGTAGCTGCCATGAGTCTCAATAGCAGTCACCAACCTTTAGTAACCACCAAAGTTTTTTCAGTTTTCTTATATATATTGACAATGTTTCGATTTGTTTTTGTGTAATCAAGTATGCATGATATGAGCATACAATTTTATCATGGTATCAAAGCAAGTTTCAGTCTACAAAGATAGTAAGGATAAGAGAACTTCTTGAAGGCTATATATTGGTTAGAATGTAAAGGGTGTTTCTCTGTATAGTCAAGGGACTAGTTGCTTGTTTGTTTTCAAAGATTGTTTCCATGATCTTTCTTTTTGCCTGCATATAGAACTTTGTGGAGTTTCCGAAAAGTTCAACATCTCTTGAAAATACCATTGCAAAAAACAAAAAAAGGTATAAGGGGGAGTCACATTATGCTCTCTGGAAATTTCAGATGATTCTGGAAAGAGAACACCTTTGGGAGTTCTTTATGCAACTAATTTTACAACTAAGCAATGTAGCCACATTATTTATATTTATTTAAATGTTTATTATTTACATGTTAAAAATATTATTATTCTCATATATTTATATTATTGTTAATTTCGTTAAGTTCAACATGTACCATGTTGCCACATGTCATTACATAAATTAAACTTTTCAAATTAACTAGGTTATTAGGAAGGCCATCTATAGCCTAAGTTGGTTAGGTAAGTAGGGAATATTCAGTCAACATCCCACCATTGACCACAACCCATATCATTTGTCGGAATGGATCTGTAAACCCTCATAATAGAAATCAACTCCTTTATAATATTTTCATGTTATACTTTTTTTATATATATCATAATTTTACCAATAAATTTTAATTTAAATGTGTGATATTTTTTTTTTCACATATAATATTCAGAAATGGGTCATAAATTAGTCTTGCTACTTAGCTTATTTAGTAAATAAATTACATTTTGTATTTAATTAAATAATTAATTCAAAATAATCACATATTGATATTGTCTAGTACCTAGTATTTAACCCACATACATATAACCTTCTAGCTATTTACTATCTAAACCCTATCCTACTTATTACCTATTTAACATATTAATTGAATAGCCTAGCTAAATAATTAACTAATTATAAATTTTATGACATATGAACATGATAAAATACCTATTGCTTAACCACCTAAATATTAACTATTACCTAGCCCTATTTCTACCATTAATTCAATAAAGTTATGCAACAATTTGATATGGTCCTCACACAAACTTTGAACAAATTTTGTTCAACAACAAAAAAATATGCAAGATATTCAATTTATAAATTCAATTTGTAATCGACAACCACCCAACAAATTTATTATTTAATATTTTTTAAACAAATAAAATTTTGCAAAAACACAATGAAAATGTGTTTGCTAATATTTTAGGTCCCACATTTATTTTCAAAACAATGGACATTAATCATCAATCATGCCCACCATTTTATAAACTGCCAAACAATCCAAATAAAATTATAATTTACATTCTACAATCCATATATCTATGTAATATGTTGGTTGAATTATTTGTTAGTAATTATGCAACACATGATGATTTTATGAATGGAGTTGATAAAATTTTAAAAACATTAACAACATATTGTGACAAAACCATCATGTGGATAAGGTTTCCAAAAATCAAATTGAAACATTGACAATATATATATATATTATTACAACAACATCAAATCAAAATGGACACCAATTGAACCTATCATAAAAAATATAAAAGTTTGTAAACTTCAATAATTTATCACAACAAAAAATCAATTTCCAATTCAATTTGTAATAGAAATATCCATCCATCATTTTCAAGGATTATCATTAGGTGACTTGGCTTTTGATCCTATTAATGTTTTAAAACATGGATTAACATATATAACATTATATCCCACATTTGAACACAAAAAAAATTGAAATTGTTAACTTTATTTTGACTAATCTTTACAACTAAATTTTAGTTGCAAATGACATTTACAACTAAAGTCCCCTTAGTCACTTTGGACAAGTTGCATGTGATACTAATCGCAAATGAAAAAAATATCAAATGAACATAAAAGTCAACAAATACAAGTTCATTTAATTGTATACGTATTGTCACATGTGACTAAGATGCAACTATTGAGGGCAAATGATGTGTTACCACGTGTTCCAATATTTAATTATTTAGAATAAATAATATTATTATTTTGAAATAATCTAAGATGTTCAATTCACATGTTTGTATGATTTATATTATGACATGTGGCCCAATGTAAATATGCCACATGGCATTTCAAAATGAATTTAACACAAAATATTAACATTATGTGAGTACGTATTAAAGTAGGTGTATAAATAGATGCCTACAAATTCAAATTACGTACCTACCTACCTATTTATGTGAAAAGGTAGGTGGGTAGGTCCTACTTTCCTAAGTTAAATACCTATTCATGTAGGTAGATACTTAAGTAGGTAGGTACATAGGTCAACCTAGGTGTGGTGGTCAAATTAAACACTTACTTAATGAAGTAGATAGGTTGGTTGGGAGGTAGATAATTTAAAATTATGCATAATTTTTCTTTTTGGTTTGGGTTAAACCATTTGAATAATTCATCCCATGTGCACACATTTTTTAATATGAAATTGAATGACCAAACCCCTTGTTTATATAACATTCAAACTAGGAATGGAAAACAAACAATATGAGATAAGTTTCGAAGTTGCAACTTCTTGGCAAAGTAAGTTGCAACTTCAAAACTTTCATCATGCCTTTTTTTTTCCTTACTTTTAAATTTTTAAACAATTCAAGTACATGGGTCGCTAGATAATATAATAATCATTTTTAAATGATTAAATTTAACATGTATTAAAAATTTTAAGTATTCATTATCAACTATTTAAATAATTAATAACTTTTTAATATTTAACTAATTAGTATCTAGTTATTCACAACTTGTCAATACATAATTCATAGATAAATAAATAATTTAAATATTTAAAAAGTTTTCTTACTTTCAAAAATCTAGTGGAATTATAAATAATATAATTATTATACATGAAATTAAGAATTATAAATATTTATTTTCAAATTAAAAATAATGAACTAATAATTTTTAATTTGAAAATAAATTTTTACACAAATTATTTATTTTAAAAGTAACATTAAATTAATTATTATAATTAGTATATAATTACATTTATTATTATAAATTTTTTTCAGTTAGTAATTAACAATTATAATTACCATAGTCTACTACATATATTGATATCTTTTAATTACCGTAGTATTATTATAAAAATATTAATCATAGATAAGTAATTACAAAAAAAAAATTATTTTAAAAATTATTATATAATAATTCATGTAATCATAATCATTACAATACTTATTTTAAGTACATTATAAATTTTCTAAAAATTGAATTCAGATTTAAAGTTATAAATCATAGATTGTGCATAATTATTCAATTAGAAAATAAATATGAAATTGTTATAATTAATTCTTATCTGAAAAAATTACAAAGATTTTAAAGTAATGTAGCATTAACTACAGTAATTGATTTATTTTACTGTAATAATATAAAAACTTATGTTGTAACAACAAGTATTTAATTTTACTTATAATTAATAAATATAATTATAGTGGAAATATTTTGATTTTAGAAATTGTTTAGAATCAAAATTATGAATAATTAAGTTGAATTATACATTATGTGTCTATTTATAATTCATGTATAAGTAAAGTAATTATTATGATGTCTTAATTGTAATAACTTATTGTGATAAAAAAATAAAAAAATATTGAGTATAATAGTTTATGCTCGAATATATTTATTTTTTTGAAACTATAAGTAATTTAATGTAATGAAATTAATATAATTACAATTATCATACCAATGATTTTAGTTACATTAAAAATACTATGAATATTAAATTTAATAAAAAATCAAATTATAATTATAATTGATGTCTATAGATTTATGTTGATTGCAACTAAACACCATTTTGCTTGTGATTAATGGGACTTTAGATGGTTACTCTTGGATGATAAATTCAACACATATATAGATGTAAACGAATTTAATCGCAAGCCAGTTGTCAGTGATTCGACTGATGTTAGCATGATGTCACATTAATCATGGAGGGCAAAAACTTAGTTGCAAAAATCAAATAGTTGCAAATAATTGTAAATGCATGGGTCACATATCGGCCTTTTTTCTTTTAGTGTATGTGGACCCAAAAATACATATATAACTTAATAGATTAGAAACCTCAATTAAAAAACTTACATAATGTGCATGTAATTATACAAGTGTTGAATACAACTTCTTTACCCCAACATTATGAAGACATTAACGATTATCATAAATTTCAATTTTTCATATTTGTTTTTATAGAAAATATATATACTTCATGCAGCAATAGATGTACACCAATTTATAAATTCATTGAAATAGTCATATATTTCAATCCATAACGATCACATGGGTTAATGATGATGTATCCCATACACATACACAAATTCTTTTTAATCAATAACTAATGATGGTTCAAAATATATAATAACAACTTTTAATATTAATACACAAAAAATTAGTACATATTGTATGTGTGTATAGAGCTCATTCATGTACATTCCTATTAAATAAGCTTCAAAATATAATTCAATATTTTTTGGAAATTGTCCAATCATCACAATGGGAAATTTTAATGTTTTAACATTTTAAGAAAAAATAACCATGCAAAAAAAAACTATTAAATTTCTTGGATAAGTTCAAATTAAAATCAAAATTTAATGAAATCACCACAAAAACTAGATCTAAACTACACCATATATGGGCAAATGTCCTTGGAAATGAATGCAAAATCTAATGTAACAAAATCATATTAACCACATTTTCATAAATCCATTTATGTTGTAATCAAATTGCCAAACGCGTTTCTTATGTATAACAAAAAACCATTAATGATTCTATTTCTTTTAAATGTCGAAAATGAATGTTGCATATTTCATTTATTAGTGGCAAGTGAAAACATAGTCAAAAAAGCTAAGGGTGCCGAGGTAAAAATAATTCCAAGGACTCCACAAGGTTTATAACTTTAAAATTTGTATTTCAAGTACCCCCTTTAACACTCCATTTTAAGTATAAATACATTTTGACTACAAATCGATTCTATATTTTTATATTATGCATTCATGCCTTCTATCACATAAACATGAGTACTTTTTGTTAAAGGCACATTTTCAAAATCCATAATTTTCAAGTTCAAAAGCACTTTTGAGCCATATGTGTTCAAATTGGTTATAAAAATAATCTTCATCAATTCAATTCCTTTTGCCCTTCTAATCATTAATGTTAATATCCACTTCAATTTTCAAAAGGAATGGTGACATTTGGGAGAAAAAAAAGGACGTTTGACAAAAACAAGGATTGTTCATTCTCAAGGCTTAAATGCTTTGAACATGCAAAAATGTTTTTGATTTGTGTCAAGCTTTAAGCATATAAACTTTGCAATTAATGGAAAATATTCCAAAAAACATTATGACAATCCAAATTATTATGCCTCACTTGTGATCTTTCAAATATACAAAATGTAGTTTTAAGGAATGTCCACTTATTTGGGTGGCTCCTTGCACCCAAAATGAAGGCACCTTGTGGCCTAAATTTATATAATTTTATTATTTTTCATGAACCATGTGTGAACAAAAAACCATGATTATCAACCAAAAAACAAAAAAAAAATTGGATGGTTTTTTACCCACATGTACACCCATCAAACACAACAACAAAACACATTTCATGGAAACTCATAAAGCCAAAATGTGACAACAAAATTTACAAGAGATGTCAAACTCTTAAAGTTGAAAATGAAATGAAACTAAAAATTAAATGCAAAACTTTTTGAACTCTTTTCATCTACATTATATCCATTCATTATTAATGTATGTTTCAAACATCTAAATATATTTAGTTTTACCTTCTACACATTATGAGAAATGTTTCAAACTTTTTTTTAAGAACTTGGATTAAATTTGCACACAATATCATTATTTACAACTTTATATTCATTTGCATGATTTCAAAAAAAATATGGAAATATAGTTTAAATTTTCATATATGCATAATGAATTCCATCATAGGTTTAAAATAAATGGGTCCAATCACTATCAAACGAGCCAACATTATTACTTTGCAAAAGATTGTGGCCTATCTTTTAATCCTCATGACTTTTGCATATAAAGGAATTTTTAAATGAAATCTTTTATATCTTGTCATTAAAAATACTTATAGTTTCTCTCATACATTTTTATGCTGATCTTTTTCAAATAACTAGTGTAAAACTTTTGTTAAATTTTACATTTTGTCTTGAAAAATAATTATAATTTCAATTCCTTCCAATATATGTTAAAGTCTTTGGGTTTTAGGTTTTTTTTATCACAAGCTATAACTTTGTTTTGTATGTCATGTGTATCACACAACATTTGCATGTTGTAAAGGATTATGAAAACATACATTGAGTTTTAGAGAAATTCAAATTTTCAAAAAAAATAAAATTATGAGTATTTTTTGAATGTGGGTAATAGGTTATTATCACGTAACTTTTTTTATCATCAAAATTTTTTTATTAAGAAAGTCCTTGGCATAGTCTTTCATAAAATGTATTACTTTTGATCTGTAATTGTTTTTCAAGTTCAATGTAAGTCTTTTATTAAATTGAAACCCAAGAATAAATTAACTAATTTTTTCATTTGATTTCCTGAACATTCATATTATTCATCTAGCACAATTAGGTGAAAACATAGTAAAAGGAACCGAGGAAGTTGTAGACAATGTTTAAAACTACACTTACCTTATTTTGGAAAATCACCATTAATTGTATTTAATGAATTATTTATCCATAATTTGTAATTATGATTTGGTGCTCATGAAATTGAACTCTTATGAATTTTATTAAAATCATTTGTCATAACAAAACATTTGTTGACAAGGTCTTTTTAAGGATTTTAAAAATTTAAACGTGTTTTTTGTTACTCAAACCTTTATCAGATGTTTTCAAATTTATTATGGGCTTTAATATACTTCACAAGAAGGGCAACATGTGTTTATGTTTTTAAATGCACATGTATTGAATCCTTTTAATGGATGTTGTTGATTTTGATTCTAAATGTCCTTAATGGTCAAAAAGTTCAAAATTTGTCATCATGGTTAAAAACAAAGTCATACATTTGATTATAATCTAGGTCCTCATGCCAAAAAAAAACATTTTGTCGTATTTTGAGTCATGTTTGGTTTCAATATTAATATCCAATCCCGAAAATTACATTTAAAATATAGTTTTAATATTCAATAGACCAATACATGTAGGACATGTGTAAAATGTAATCCTTGATAAGGACTCCGACCTTGGTTGCCATGGTTCCTTTTACTGTGTTTTTACCCAACTTCCCATGATTAACATGACATTAAAATGACACCATATAAACATTTGTAACAAAATTATATAGACAAAATATAATAGACTCTAATAGATCATTATATGCGCATTTGTCATGTCCCACAGATGTTCTGAGCAGAGACAATATGGTAAATAGCTAATTTGAGATAGGTTTCAGCAATTAAGCCTTCCGCTTTACACTTATTTTTGCACTCCATATCTACCATGTGATTCAGCCTTAAATGAAATCCCAAAACCCACATACATATGCACTTAAGTTCATCACCCAGCAGTCTTGAGTTTGTTGAACCTCTAGCACATAGGGGATGCTGAATCACATGTGGGTTTGCTTTTGCTTATATTTGTGTTTTTAGGGACTTCTTTCAGGTCCATTGTCTTGGGCTTTAAGCACCTGTTGAAAGTTTATCATCTAAGTAGTCCCAAGGAGCATTGCCTGGAAGAGCAGGGAAAGCAAAGAAGACACTTCTCAGAGTTTGGAAAATGTCTTTTTCGATCCTTTCAACAAGAGGACGGGGGCCCAACCGCACTGCATTCACATAATTTAAGGGGTTGTGTGCAATCACTCCTGGTACGGCTAAGCCTACCACACGAGCCAGAAGCGAGACTGCAGATTCTTGGTACTCAGGGCCATGTCTGATGGTCAAGATGAAGGCAGACTGAATGAGTTCACAGAATGCAGTTATGCGCAATCTGATGAAATTGAAGGCAAAGAAATTTCTTGCAGGTTCTTCAGGCAGTATCTGTCACACATAAAAGCCCACAAAATATGCAACAGTGAGGAAATGCCTGATCCAAGAGATGAACAAGATTAAGATTAGTGGACTAAACCTTTTTTGTGGCTGATTAAAGATTTTGTACCAAACCATTGATCTCATAAAGTCCATACAGAATAGTAAAAATCCTCAATAGTGGTCAGATCTGCTGCATCATTGAGCCACCAACCATCAGAGTACATATCCTGAAGATTCAACCCCTGAAACAGGGGTGACACAAAATCACACCTGTGACCTCTCTCCTCTCACAAATTCAAGCCCAGACAGTGCATAAGTTGTCCAATTTCATATCAGGCACTTATCTGGCTGGCTGTAAGGCTTCTTCAATGCTCCTAAACCACCCAACAGATGGATTTCAGGTTAGGAGCATTTTGGTGGCCAGATTGACAACCCAATTTGTGGATCTGTTCATTAAGGGTGGAAGATGCAAACTGGATTTCTTTTTCCACAGCAACATTTCTCTCAATTTCCCTTTTTCTGTACAACAACAATTTGAAGGCAAGTACAAGGCTTTTACACCTCTTTCTGGAGCTCAAGATTCCTTGGAAATGTGCAAGAGAGGAATACTGAGTACATACCATTCCATTATACCAGTTATCATAATAATGGCATCCTCCAAAGTGCTTGAACTGAAATAACTTGTTATCAAATGGTACCCGTGGGACAATATCATTGCAGTAGACAACTCGATTGTAGTGACCTTTGAGTTTCTGATTGGCATAGTTTGCAAAGTTTTGGTCTCCGACTCTTGGCTGCCCAAATGTATAAACTGCAGCCAACCTGTTTGTGATTTCAGTCTCTGCATTGTAGTACAGCATGGCCCCATATACAGCTGCAAGTGCACCACCCAGACTGTGCCCCGTCACAAACAGTTGAGCATGTGGGTTCTCATAAAGGAGTTTGGCAACTATCTTTGTGATGTCATCATATGCAAGCATTTGGGAATCATTTTTAATAATGTCGTTTGATAGGCCAGAGGTTGCTGGAGTGTTGTTGATGTCAGCCTGCAACAAAAATTACTTATCCATGAGATTGCAGAGAAAGCTCCTCAATAGCACTTTGAAGATAACATTATTTTGGTTCTGGCAAAACCAAACAAAAAAATGACATGAACAAGTTTGACATAACCATGTGAGTGTGTCTCACCAGGCATCAAATATTCACCTATGTCATGAAGGACAGTGACTAGCTGCCCTTACTACCTAATGACTTCAGTGCCTGACAGCTGTGTAGATGAGTCTGTATTGATCTGTTCAAGATTTCATGTAAAAAATAATACAAAAACCTGCATCCTGAGATCCCCACATCTTTCAGAAGCAATTGAAACATCTAGTCATGATGCTGGCCACAATACAAAGTACATGCACAAAGCTCATGACACAAATATTTGTGAGGGCTTTTTTTGGGGGGGGGGGCGGGGCAGAGAACAAAGAGGAGGTCTTGGTGCACCCTGTGTTTGTTGCGTTTCTTTTGAGCGTTGTTGTCCATTTTGATAAAAGAATGAACGTCGTCACGATGACATAGACCTAAGGCCTCTAGAAACCCAAGGTGCACAGCCATTCCATTTTCGAACCGTGCCCATGAGAAATCAATGTCTGTGCTCCAATCCCAAGCATTGAAAGGTTCTGTGCCTCTCCAGACAATCACAATTGCATTCATTTTTTGTGGCTTGTCTGCAAATATAAATGCCACCGTGCTGCGCTCCTTATGGCATTCTACACTCAGACAACCACTTAGTCAGGCATGACTGAACTCTAATTACTTGGTGGATTTACAGGAATCTATCAGTTGAAGCAACAAACTAGGACACTGCTTGGAACATCCAGTGGAACAGATCAGCTGAAAAATAGCACGTCCTATGAATGGAGGATTCTATAAATCCATCATTGATGATGAACATTTTCCAAGGCAGAAATACCACTGCAAAGATTATAGAACCAAAGACATTCTTTTGATAATATTTCTCACCATTCCAACAAGTGTAGAAGCCCACAAAATGCATCTGCAAAACAAAGTGACCCCAAAGTCCTGTAAGTGAAATATCCTCACAATTCCACATACACAACAAACAGCCTGTTGGATCACATGGAAAGGGATGTCACTTAATGCATCTCACTAGGGTGCTTTACCCTACACTAAACCTAAGATTGGCTGTAGAAGGTTGCAATGTTAAGGGTCTTACATTCCAGTCTTGTTCCACAACTTTTTTGATCACCTCTGGATTCTCATAAACCAGCTTGGAAGCCATAATGGTAACATCCAAGGTTGCTCTTGATCCAGTCCCTTCAACTGGAAAGGAACCTGTGTCTGTCTTAGTGCTATGTGCTTTTGCAGATGCAGATGTGTCTGTATACAGCTTTGTTCTCGGGTCCAGTTGCCAAATTAGAGTGTGGTAGTTGCTTTCACCTTCTTTTGGAAAGACAAGTTCATCTGCTCAACACAGATCAATAACCATTACACTCCATTCAGAATTCTGTTACAAAAGAGTAAGTAAATCTCCCCTAAGTACATATACGATCTTAAATGAAGCTGATCAGTTGGGAATGATAATATCTAGTTTTCTGTCTCTGGGGGAACACTCTAAAATGTGTAGAAAAGTTTTTGAGAAACAACGAAGCATGAAAGAAAAGCACTTGGAAAGAATGGGTTCAGGGAAAGCAACTATCAGCTGCTCACTCCAATGGAAGAGGCAGTAAAAGTAAGAGGATAAGAAAACACTTGGAAGAAATGGAATGAGGCAAAGGAAATATCAGCTGCTTACTCCAAAGGCAGACGGAACCAAAAGGAAGAGGAAGGAAAACTCTTGGAAGGAATGGAAGGGGGGAAAGGAAAAATCACGTGCTTACTCCATTGGAAAATGCAGCCAAAAAGGAAACGGAAAATAAAACTCTTGGAAGGAATGGGTTGAGGGAAAGGAACAATGAGGTGATTGCTCCAGTGGAAGATGCAGTGAAAAAGGAAGAGCGAAGAAAACTATTGGAAGCAATGGACTGAGGGAAAGGAACAATCGGGTGCTTACTCCAACGGAAGATGCAGTCAAAAGAAAGAGGGAAGAAAACTCTTGGAAGCGATGGAAGGGGAGCTAGGAACAATCAGGTGCTCACTCCAATGGAAGATGCAGCTGACAGGAAGTGGAAAGAAAACACTTGGAAGGAATGGAATGAAAATCCTTGGAAGGGGTAAAAGGCACAATCAGCTGCTTACTGAAATCGAAGATGCATCGAAAAGGAAGAGTCCAAAAACTTCCATTTAGTGCTAAGAAGTTGAGGGTCCACTCCACCAGAAAGCCCACGAAGGCCAAGACATCATGACTATCCCACAGCAGATTTATTAACAACAGAGAGAATCTCTGCTGCCAGTTCATGGTCTTCTTATCGTCGTTTTCAGGGGTTTGCCCCTCACGCGTCACGATTGGTGTCGAAGTTCGTTTTCTCTTCCACGGATGTGACGCCACATAGTACACCACCTCGCCTTGTTCATTCTCTCGCCCGAGGTCGCGGTTAATCCTTTGCCTGACAGAAGCCATTTTTGATATCCTACCGACAGAAGCAACTCCTACAAAAACAGTATCCAATTCTGTAGACGACCTGATCCAAAACCAAAACGATTTAGTTAGAAGTATTCCAGCCGTCGTCGTCTCGGGAAGTTCGGTACTTCGGCGAGTTCGAAGCAAGCGAGAAAAGATTAGATTTTTCTGAAGAAAGAGAACAGTCGCGAGCTTGTCAGAGCATAAAGTTTCCACAACAAGGAGATGAAGGAATCCAGCAGCATACAATTACACTCCGCGCATCACAATACCAATATGAGAAATTCCAGAATGTGAGACCTGCTGTTGGCTCAGATTGAAATCGAGTCCTGAAGTGAAGTTTCTGTCATATTTTGAGGTTTGCTATATATGTGCAGTGCGATTCATTCAAGTGTGTGCATCAAGACTCGACCAGAGTAGAACTTTCATAAGAGAAAGTTGTACACTGAACATCAGTAAGCAGACTAAGGATCTGACGACTCAAAAGTTTTGCTCAAGATTTTCTAGTGGTTTATACGAGGAAGGCTCCGGTACACATTGAATGGAAAAGATAGCTGATCATTGTTTAAGAAGTTCTACGCACCATGTCCGAGCAACAAGAAGACAATCAACAACAACTCCAAACATAAAAAAAGGGATCGACTAGCTTCACGATTATGTGTTACCTCGAAACGCACTCCAGCTCAACAACATACAAAACCACAACGAACCCAAAAACCCATATCACTCAATAGCACAATCTCTTCCCCCATAGAAACTGGACCGACTTCTGCTGCAGACTACTAAGCATACGTACCTCCAAGGAACTGAAGATTTCAAGACTTGTTTGGATTTGAGTCTGAGATGAGGTTTTGGAGTGAGGAGTTATATAAGAGGAAGAAAACGAGGACGCTATGGAGCTGAATCCAAACACCCAGTTCACAGCTTGTGATGGACTAGGTAACCAGTTAGCGGTTACTTGAAATAGCTGACGCACCGGAGCAGAGAAGGTGTTTCCAGTAACCTATGGCATCGAGTTAAATTACCCGACATAACCTACTGAGGTTCCAGAGCTACAGCTTACCAGAGATAACCTGCCCGTCAGAGTTTTGAGAGCAACAGCACAACCTGCCCATTGATGGATGAAAAGTCATGTAACTCTCTTGTTGATGGATGAAAAGTTATGCAATCCTCTTCTCAATGGAGGAAGCTCATATATGACATCCTGTCTGATGATGCATCCACGGGAAAGGAAGGATGAGAGGTTATGTTGGTGAATGCCGACTCAAAGATGAACCCAAAGCTTGAGAACCTTTACATTGTAGGTTATGAGTAGGTAAGCCTGACTCTGGAGTAGAGACAACTAGGCAGCCAGAGTGAACCAGCACCTACACAGTTTAACCTTCTTGAGTGGGCCCTCTTAGTGGCCATATCTAACCCAGAAAATGCTAGATTAGGTTTGGTGTAGGGTAACGCCCTCATAGTGAGGTGTTACATATAGTAAAGGAAGAAAGTTCCTTCCCCTGACTCCGGATGGACAGTAGCTACGGACAGTAGCTAAATATAGCACTGCTCTCAACCGCTTTCGCGAGCTCCAAACTTCTTGAGCTTGGGAACCAGGAAGAAAGTAACTTCCTATGCGAAGAAAGGGGGGGAGAGGGGTCGACCAGGTAAAGAACCGGAGTGAAAAATGTGAAGGATCGAAAGGACTGGGTGAGAGGCTCGATGAGTTAAAAAACCGGAGTGGGAAATGCAAAGGACCGAGAATCGAGGCGAAGAGGGGGGGACCAATGGTTGTTTGAAAAAATTAAAGGTTTTTTAAAAAACCAAAATCATGAACCAAACATTGTTGAAATAACACACCTGTGCATTATGGGCACACACTTGCTTGCATTCCATTTTATGAAATACCTTGTGTTGGTTACTTTTCTCATGATAGCCATGAGTGAGTACGTGCCAGGTAAAATTGGACCTTTTTAAAAAAAAAATTAAATTGGGGATTTTAATGTGCTTTAACACCCTCAAGTTCAAAACCATCTTTAGCCCCCAAAAGAAAACCTAACATGAACAATGAATTCCAAAAGTATTAAATACATAAATAAGCACTAATGATGCTTCGCTTTCTGAAGAAGATTAACCGTCCAAAAACATTATATTAATTAGTGCTCACTAATTATGC
The DNA here is from genome assembly GCA_963921925.1 of Sphagnum tenellum. NCBI lineage: Eukaryota > Viridiplantae > Streptophyta > Sphagnopsida > Sphagnales > Sphagnaceae > Sphagnum > Sphagnum tenellum. The sequence goes on along the minus strand of OY998143.1, from coordinate 21,175,956 downwards.
AAATTAGCCATACAGGGAACCTGCACATGATCTATGTCATCTGTAAAACTGATCCAACGGACCGTATTGGAGCCTGGTAAAGGAAGGGTGTGAAGAGCGCCGACGGCCATTACGAGAACTGCAGTTTGCTTCTCGCAACTGCTGCACTTGCTGCATGCAGCCCATGCAGCCCATGCAGCAACTCGCATGCGTCGCATCGCAGATCATGTTCAGTTGCCAAGTCCATGATGTTCAGTTGCTGTAGTCTCGCGGAAGCATGGTGGTAGAAGAGGTCGCAGATCCACCCTACTGGTAGTTCTTAGGAGCTGTTGGCACCGCTCCAGATACCTGCTGCTGCATGGCCTGGCCTGTTGGTTCTTGGGCAGTGACCAGTCATAAAGTATGCGAGAGCTGGACTCGACTCGAGAGCTGCTGCATTAGATCTCTCTCTCTCTCTCTCTCTCTCTCTCTTGTAGAACTTTGAAATCATTAGCCCAATCTAACCGTATTGTGGTGGAATTGGGTCCAGTGAGAGTAAGCAAGAAATTGATAGATTTTTTGTATTGATCAGGCCTAGTCGAAGAGATCGATCTGCTCGAGGACGTACACTAGTGCAAAGCTCGGTCGTGGATGGGCTGCTGCACAGAAAGCAGCTAGCTTTGCAGACTAGAGTTTTTTTCTGAGAGTAGTAGAAGATCTAAGAAGTGGAGAGGAGAGATCAAGAGATCAATAGCAGCTAGCTCTAGTGTTTGTTTATATTGGATCAATATGGGACATGCAGCAGTAGATTGTGTGAAATGGGAGTCGAGTACAGTGCTGATCCGTTGTTGGTTGCAGCAGCTACTAGTATTTGGGATGATGATCATCTCGTTTGCAGTAATGTTCGGAGCCCATGAAGCAATTGCGCAAGTACCAGCGGCAGCACCTGCACCTGCAGGAGTGGTAGTACCACCACAAGTAGTTCAGACTATAGTGGTATATTTGCAAGCGGCAGGGTTGACGGAAGCTGCCACTTTTCTGGAGACGGCGGTGAGAGGAAACGTGGTTTCGTTGCCTTCAGCAGCTCAAGGAGGAGCCACAATCTTCGCACCGACGAATCTGGCTCTTGAGACCAGTCCTCCCGTCACGAACTCCAACCAGCTCATCGCCTACCACGTTGCTCTAGGACGCTACACGGTTCCGGCTCTCACGGCGTTTCCGGTGGGGAAGCAGATTCCCACGTTAATCCTAAACCAGCATCTGCTGGTTACCAGCAATGATCCCAACAACTACATGATCGACGCTCAACACGTCGTTCTCGTGGACATTTGCAGCAATATTACATCCGCCACGGTTTCATGCTATCAAGTCGACGGCGTTTTCAACGCCACGGTTTGGGGAACTGCAACGTCTATCGTCAATCAGCCGCCTGCAGGCAGCCCTAGTTATATCGCTCCAGCTCCTCAACCAGCTGCAGCAGCTCCAATACCCACTGTGATACCCAAAAGCTCCACGCCTGCACCTGCTCCTGCTGCACCGGGTGCTCCAGCGCCATCGACAAAAGGGATCCCTGGGGCTGGGGGAATCGTACCTGCAGCTGCGCCTTCCGCTTCTCCTCCTTACGTAGCTCCTGTTGGAGCACCTACAGCTTCCGCGCCAGCTTCTAGTTCTAGTAGTTCTGCGATTCCTGGAATTCCAAGTGCTGCAGCTGCTAATGATCGACGACCCAATGTTGTCCCAGCTGCTAGCATCACTGTGAGCTGCTTGTTGGCAGGAGGAATTGCACTGCTGATCACGTTCTGCCAGCCGGTTACTGATCTGATTCTCGACCAGCTCTTCTAGTAGTACCGAATAACAATATTATCGCACTTCTAAAATCCAACGAGAAGCTGCTTTTGACTAAGTACTGGTCAATTAGGTGATCTGCAACAGCTGCAGAACATGATCAAAATCCCAGATCTGCAACCCTCAGTACACATTACTTAATCTTTTTTGGTTTCTTTTTCTGGGTGGATTGTTTGTAGCTGTATATGCTAGGCCGATATATATGTATGCTCATGATCTGTACGATGCACTACTATTGGAATGTAAAAACCTCTACCCAGATTCTTAGTGTATTTGGAGGAAGGCTTACAGAGCATAAGAACCAGCAGGGCATTTAGAAAAACAAAACACTGAGGCATTTATTTTTCTTGTGACACCCAGGACCAGTCGGGTATTTTCAAAAGGGGACACTACACCCAACACTGGTGTTAACTCATCTTGAATGCTGCAGGGAAGCTTAAATGTAATGACAAATTGTGATTAGTGCTAATTGATCTCTTATTACTGCTGATTGTTCGAGGATTTGCGGCTTGTAGTCAGCCGTGCAATATGGGTCGCCCTCTAATTACAAGAAGTTGACGACAAATTATGATACTGCTGCATTAGAACTTCATAATTTGTTGGGTTTTTATAAAATTGTGGATTGTGAGATTTCTGTGAAGAAATTGGTTTTTGGATTTTCTAGAAACTAAGTGGAATTTTGACTTTTGAAGAAGAAGATGGAACACAATGTGTTTGAGCTTGTGTAGTGTATTTTTAAGCTGGATGAAACCTTTCAATAAGTGGCCTATTACACCTACTATGTAGGTGCAAGAGGCAGTAGGTGCCTCCTATTTTTGAGAGGACCTTATTAAAATTACGCATGTATAAGGCACCCTCAGAACACAATTAGGTAATTTCTCCAAGTGCACTTTATATATATATATGTTTGCAAGGTCTTTCTCTACTCTCAATTATTTTGTTGTGAATTTTGGAGATTGACCTAGATCCAGAAGGGAAATTTAATAACTGTTTTTATTTTATTACCATAGTTGAATTGCAGGTTCCTCTGGTCTCTGTTGAATAATTATTTAATTTTTGAAGATTCCATTTTGACAAATAGAATAGTACAGAATATTTCAAAACAATTTTCCAAGTAATCCTTCACAAACAATTGTTCTTTGAGAAAAATATTTTGTGCAAATTTGAGGATGTCTGAAAATAACATGATTCTTGTTGAACCCACTATTCAACTAGTGTATCTGGGCTGATTTCTCAATTCTACTTGCAAGCATAAAATGTAACTTGTAAGTTATGGAATGGTTAAGCTCAAAAACCATTAATATGTTAAGTAAGGTGCTAGGCAAGACCGTCAAGGTGAGCTAGGTGATGCACCCAACACAATGGGAAAAGGTGAGCCCATTCCATGACATTAAGGTATGGGGTTGCTAATTCAACCATTCTTGTTCAACTAGCCTATTATGAGTGTATGATCAGCCCCATCCAAGATTGTAATAATAATGTGGTCAAAAAAATGACCTAATCTGCCACTCAGATCTTAATGTCTTCATTATATTATTCAATGATTGTAAATCTTCTAAGGCAACATGGTCTAATCTGAGTTTCTTTTCAGTTTTGTAACATTTGTGGCTGAGGCGGTGGTCAACCATAAGCTGAGTTAGCCAAATTTGAAAGAAAAAAAATTAAGAAGCCTCATATATCTCTGCTACCTACCTGAACCATGTTTAGAAATCCAGTGATTTTTTAAGAATTTTTCAAAATTGTTTCCTAGTTTTGGCAATTCTTTTGAAAAATTTGTTGAATTTATGACCGAAAGTGTCCAAAATTTTGCAAACCTAAAAAGGCTGGGTCCAATTAGAACTGTATTCCCAGATATTCTCTTCCAAATTCCAAGACAAATCCCAAGGGGGAAAATTGTTTATGGATACATAGTGGATAACCCCTGGCTTTTTTTTTTTCTTAGCCACCTTTCAATCCAACTGTTGGAATTCATACTACATACCTATTTGCAAACAAATTGATCACAAAATCAATTTGTCTTGAACTTTGAAAAGCTATGCCTTGAATCATGCACAAAACTTTAAACCAAATTGTGTGCCCATGTTAAAAACAAGGTCCAAGTTAGCAAATGGGCTTAAATTGAACTCATAAAATTGCACACAAATCTGAGCCACCACTCTCTGTGAAAAATAAATTGCATCAAGGACACATGTATGTGTGTGTCTCTAGAATGGATTGGAAGGCTAACAATCAAAACCAGTCCTCATTTGCTCTTCTTATGATGGATGCCGAAAACACTTGTTCAAAACTAAACTAATTTTTAAGCTTATGAAAATAACATGATTTTGACCTTTCTATATGTAGGACTCATAATTATTGATTTTAGTAAAAAATATTACTGAATCATTTAGGTACTCATTTTTTCACAAGAGTGGCTTCATTGTTATGAGTAGGTAGTGCAAATGTGAAAACTCCCAATGTTTGGGAATTAAGTGCATGCATTGTAGTTATGACTTATTATGCATCATGCATTGTAGTGGACTCAACAAATGGCAAGTGGAATGTTTGCCATCATAGATTTATTAGTATTATTTTTAATGCATGTTGATCAATGGATTGACCCTAAAAACAACTACATTTCATGCTATTATATTTTGAATTAGCATATTCAATATTTCTCACACAATGTTTTTATAATTAATAAGAATATCATTCATTTGACTTACTTCTAATTTCAAATAATATTTAATTCCTAATAATGTAGACACAAATAATACCCACTTTTGTCCATGGTATCGTGAATATTTGCATGTATGTCATTTGCTCTTGTAAAACTCCTAGTAACAAATGGAGAATCCTTGCCTAAAGGCATTACCCAATAAAAAAAATAACAAAGACATCAAGTGTGTGGGATCAATTGATACACCCAGTGTGTAACTTAGTTATAGTCATAACTACAATGGCTCATGGAACTTAGTGTTTCATTCTTAACATGCTTTAATGTGTATATTGTTACAAACTTGGCTCACTTGATTGACTAAGCCAGCAATATTCATGTCTACCTAATGTTCCCTTTAAAAGGGAGTGGCAAACAGTTGGCAAATACCATGTACTACCGTGTCAGCTTCAACACATGTTTGTTGGAAAATTAATTAATTTTGGTCGAAAACATAATACTTTCAGAATATTCTAAAAGATTCTTTAATTTACTTCACAATTTTTTTGGTATAAAAAAGAAAAATTGAAAATTTCAACATTTCTTAAAACAATGTAATTAGTGTCAAAGCTGCCAAGGTATTACAGTATACATTTTGATGTGACAACTAACCTCATTGTGTTAGAACTTGACACCTCTAGCATTTGACCCTTCATGTGTGGGGATGATGCCATGTAACCATTGGTGCCATAGGTAACAATAGACTTGTGATTATTGGGGTTGAATCCATTTTAGTGATATAAGTTAAGGCAGCACTTGCATACATAACAAGTTTTAAGTATAAATGAATAATACCAAAAACAAATTTAAAAAATTAAGTACCCTTTATATATTGTTGGCTAGCTATTGGAACATGGTATAAAATTTTGCAATCTTGGCAATTTTTCTGAATTCTTTTCCAAAATGTGGTGACATCAAACCCCAAAACCCACACTTTTTAAAAAATTAAAATTAAAAAAATCACCAAGTGGTGAAATTCCACCAATAAAAAAGAGGTTACCAAAGGTTTTTTTATTCTACTTCTTTCTTTGACAAATGCGATTCTTTGATCATTTGAAAAAACTGGAACAAGCAGCTCTTTGGATTTGATTTTAATTTTGTTTTTTAGAAAAATGGAACTGGGGATTGTTAACAAAATCAAATACATACTCTACATTGCTTCAAGGTCAGGCCCCGGCCCCGGGATTATTAGAATTCAATGCTGCCCTTGGCTTGGCTACTGCCTTAAGCAAGCACCTTATTCTAGTAATGCTCTCATCTGAGGGCCTTACCTACCATGTAATAAGGTTAAGATCTCCCCCCCTCCCCCCCCCAAGTCCTGCCATCAAACATTACCCAGTAATTGAATGTCAAGCTAATGCAAACCAACATCAATTTATGGTCACATGTCGGTTAATCAATGTTCAAAAAGGCTTTATGACCAGACGGCCAATCTTGAAATTTTGTGTTTGATTTTTTTTAGGGTATTCAAGTGGAAAGTTTTTTTTTGTGTGTAATTATGGGCATGGGAAAAACCAATATTAAAATCATAATAACCTTCATTATTTATAAATATGTTTGGTGATGACAAAGGAACAACACATTTTCACGCATATTGTTGGAAACAAATAAGGTGGAAAATATTTTAAATATCCAAAAAAAAATATTTGGTTATGGGGGTTTGTTTATCACATTACAAGGCATGCAATTATTCATAAATAAACCCAAAATCAAACAATCATGCTACTTTAGAAGCAATAGAACATGCACAAGAGTTTATGTTAAACATTATCATAATACCATCCTATTAAAACACAATTTGATGCAACTAGGACCTTAGCAACCTTAAGGAAGGTGAGTGAGAGATTTCGTTAGAACTCTCAAATAAGCTTATGAATAGATCTGTGCAAGTACAAAGCCATGAATCTCATATGCACAACATGGTTTCAACAAAAGGTTAAACAACAAGCACAAATATGGCAATAGGCACAAAGGTGCCAAATAGTGAAGTTGTTACCTTTTAATGATCAAATGCATAAATAACAACAAGGAAAAGTTCAAACAAAGTAAAAGACAAATGCAATTTAGAAAGTTCTAAACCACCAAGATCATAACAATGAAGAGAAACACCAAAATATAATAATCAAAATGAACATAAAACCATGGCAATTAGAAGGAACACAAGATCATAGTGAGCATGAGGAACACTAAGACCACAATGATTAGGAAGACCACCAAGATCACAATGTCTAAGAGGAACACAAAACCATAACAATTAAAAGGAACACCAAGACAAGAACAAATAGGAAGAACACCATGATCACTATGATCAAAAGAAGCACCTCATGCTCACAAACTCTTAAAAACTTATACAAAGGTTTGATGGATGGAATGATTTCACATCCATTACCATTGATTTCCAAACCTTAAACTAGACTAAATTTCAATCATATGATAGAAAATGAGCAATTATTTGGAAAGTAATGGACATTACTTTCTTGAGAGTAAGTAAAGTCCATTACTCGACATACAATTCTTTAATTTTAGGTGGCAAAATAAACTTTCATGAATTATAATGCGTATGAATAGTTTTATTTTCATTTTTTACCATCCAAACTTTAGAAAGGCATATATTTTCATTTTTCACTCATTCAAATGCGTGTGCCTTTTAGGCCTACACTTTATCTTCAAACCCCATCAAAAAAAAAAGTTAGACTAAATGAAAGGGAAGTGACTAATACACTATGTGTTTAGTCACCAACCACACTACCATAAGTATTCATGTTCTTTTGCAAAGATTCTTTGAAGTAGTGAACTAGTCCTTTTCAATCACTAATATTTCATGGCTTGTATTGAGGTTACTTTTATTTGTATATGGTCAAGCCTAACCATTTGTTGGTTAAAAGACAACAAGACCATTAAGACAAGCTAGGAGACGCACCCAACATAATGGGCAAGAGCAAGACCATTCCATGAAATTATAATCTTAAGCAATGTTTTTTATTTAGGCAAAATTTAGCATTTTTTCAATTTTTAAAAAAAGGCCTTCAACCTCCTATAGCTATTTTAGGCCATTGGATTGGGCCAAAATCACTAGCAATCAATGACTTTTGATGTGATAGGAGCCATTTTGTTAAAGCCATAATGACTTATTATAACCACTTTTGCAAAATTATATTTCCAAAAAATGCCACAATTTGATCATGGCAATAATAATCTCACATCAATTCTCTTCAACAACAGTGGTTCCAATCACTCCTTTGCGCTACATTGTTTAAATGCCCTCATTCATCATTACTAATTTGGTGTAAACATATGTCACCACCAATTCTACTTAATGATTTTTTTTTTGGTTGTTAATTTGAGCCTTGATCTTCAAGTAGTAAACCAACTTGATGTTATTTTGTAACTTGCTTGATCTCTAGCTTCAAAGCTTCAACACACAAGCATCAATGCAAAGAAATTACAATAGCCAATTGCCATTACTTTCAAGTTTGTTACAAGTTGTAGCTTCAATTTCAAGAAGTGAAAGCACTCCAAGGACCCAATCTCACATTGCATATAAAACTTATGCTTCATGGTGTGCATGTGTGCATTCTACTGTATGCATTCTTGACGCTTTTGTTCTTCATTTTGCTATATGCACTCTTATTGCGAAAAAATTGTATCAGTTGTGTGCAAATCTATTATAACTTGTGTTACTTGCAAGATTTCTATGTGCTTATGATTAAGGTCACAGTTTTGTCATCTTGTGATCTAGGGTTCAAGGCATAGTGAATCAGCTTTGGTCACTACATGCTTTGGTTGTTATACATAAGAAGTAAACTTTTTGTTGAAAGGAAAAGAAGAAAGACAATTGGCAAAAAAATAGTCATTGTGTCTAGTGTATCAATTTTTAAATTTTTTTATTAAAGATTCCTTCAAAAAAGAGGATGTGCCATAGAAAGAATTTTTAAAAGACTTGAGCCTTTTGATTATAAAAAAAAAATTACCTATTCAATTTGTGGAAAGTATGTGGCTAAAACGTTTGATTTTATGTTAATTAAATTTTCCTTCCAGAAAGCAGTTTTCATAAGAAATATTGCCAAGGTTATTTGAGAAAACAAGTCAACAATATGTTTTTCCTTCATTGCCAAATTATTTTTCTACAACAACTAGCTTTGATATTTGGATGTCTAAGGGAGCTTGTGATGTCTTTGCATTAATGATCAATTTTTGAGTAATGATTAGCAGCCAAAATGTGTAACTATTGGTTTGTTTGAAACAACAAAGACTACTGGTCAAGCATTAGTTAGAAGTCGAACAAAATTATTGGACAAATATGGTTTAAGGAAAAATATCATTACTTATGTTAAATATGAAAGGTCAAATTTCAATGTAATGACTATTGTATTGAAAGTTATTGTAAATTATTCATTTCTTCATTTAAAAGAAAGTTTTCAAGGCACTTGCTTTGGGCATGCTTTTTCAAAAGCATGTCAATATGGCATTCCAGAAGAAAAGGTGTGTAAGGATCTAAAATATGTTTATGTTAAATTTGCTCAGGTAGATTTGCAAAAGTGCATCACTTGGCCTAAGACATCTAGAAAGTGAAAACAAGGGTGGAACAAGGCTTGTGTTGAGATTGGCATTCACCCCAAAAAATTGAACACTTTGTGAAAACTAGGTAGTCTTCTTTGTTTCATTATTATTTCAATAGTTTACAATTTTTGAGGTTCTAAATTATACAAGATGACTAATCTTTTTTATTATTGGTTGTGTTGCAAGTTTGCTAATAAAGTCATTATGTTTCAGAAGGCCTTACAATTTTGTTCTACCATTATGCTATGTTATAATAAATAAATTGTTGTGAAAGTCAGAGGTCAAATGCCTTCACCCTAACTTGGCACATTTATCAGATTATAACAAATTGTCTTTTTCCAATTGTATTTGCTTGTGTTCTTAACTAATCCTATGAATATTGGCTTTTCAATGACACTCTACATTTTGTTATTTCCCTGATTTTGAAACTGAAAGTGGAAAACAAAATTATTCTTTCATTTGAAAGCCTAATGGAAGATGAATCCATTATTTGTAATGAATTGTCTTTGTTAGCCTTTAACATTAAATTCTTTCCTTTCATTCTTGAAGAAATATGAAAACAATAAAACTCATAATATGATCTCTGTAATGTAAAACCCTAGGTTTAAAAATCTTTGTATAATACCATCATTTGTTAAAAGGGAGCAAGATGTTGCTCTTGTCCAAGAATATGATAGAAAATCCGTATATCCTATGTTGGTGAAATTCCATGAACATTTGCATCCTTTGGTAAGGTTAGATAGGAATTGTGTTGATCAAGATATTTTTTAACAGGATTATAGTTTGGATATTTCAACAAATTGTAAGCACAAATGGACCAACTGAAGAACTTATGAATAGGGAGTTGCTAGTGTTTAAGAGATATCAATTGGATGTTAAGGACATCAAATGTCCTTTTCAATGGTGGCAGAAATATAAACAATGTTCCCTACAATTGAATTTTTAACTTGACAAATCTTGGGTGTTTTTTTATCTCAAATTGAAATAACAGGAATTTTTTCTTTGGTTGGAATACTTACCAACCTTAGGAAATGTTAGTTGCAAACTGAAATTTTAGAAAAGTTGATATTTGTCAACAAAAATTGGCCTAATGATCTTAAAATAGGTTGTAAGTCTCCATCTAACTTAGTGGAATTCGTTGAAAAGGATGTAAATCTAACAGAGGAGTTAGAAAAATTTGAAAGTGAATTTGAAAAGGATGAAATTGTTGAAGAGTAAAACTTCAATAAATAAAATATTATTTAGCGTTAAAAAGTTGTTTGCAACAATGTTTGTAATTTTTTTATTAATAAAAGAAATAATAAATTTTAAATTTTAAAAAAATGATTATAATTTTTGGAGTTTTTTTTAATGATAACCAATTAATAAGTAATACCTGGATTGTGAGAATGGCAAAGGAGAACTGGTTGTTCTCATAATTTTGAGAAGTGGCATATTGAGAATCAATTATATATATATATATTGATACTCTTGCCCAGCATATAAAATTTTAGGGAAAAAAAAAGTGAAAACCAAACCCTTTTATAAATTGTTTTATGAAAATCGGATCCAATGGGTATCATAAAAATGTGATACCCACCCAACACTGTAATAGACAGGCCCCATAGTTTACCAACTTCATGTTTCACCATCTGCTGTCACGACTAGTGTTTTTTACCCCAACAATTTGTGTCATTTTGACAACAAAAAAATTGAAATTTTTTTGGAATTTTTGATAGTGTAAATTTGAATGGATTTTTTCTCTTTCTTGGAAAATTTAGCCAAATTTGTTATATCAAACAATTGGGGAGAAAAACACCCCACATCATAACACATTCTGTAAATCTTAAGTCATATTTCACTTAGTGTATATGGAGGACTTAGTTTATAATGCCAAAAGAATCCCCATTAGGCTCTCCAGATCCATACATGATTTGTAAGGTCCCTAAAGGGTGTTACCAATATACGACAAGAGTACACGTAGTTGGTTGAGAGTGAGCAGCAACTGAAGTAATTTAAGGAGTGGGGGTAAGATCCCTAAACCCTAAGATCCATCCTCTTTCCTAGGAGGGATATTCACATAAATTAGGTGCCCTCCAAATACACTTAGGAAATCTCTCCGTGTGCTTTTTACATATGAAGGAACATATAACTATTCATTGCATGTCTGCAATGGCAAACTTTTTTCTTAATGTACAAACAGGAATAATCTGAGGGAGAGAGAAACTGTCATACATAAAAATGCACTTTTGTGCAACAACGGCCATATTCATATTCGATTGCTCCTCATCGAATTAATTCCTAAGAAAGCATGAAAAGCATTAGAAGAGGCACTGGAGTGACAAAACCAAAAGAGTATCATCAAAGGAAATTTTCACATGGCAAATTGTTTGGATGCGATACTTGTTTTGATGCAAAAGGCCCATTTTGCTTTTGATGCTTTTACAAGGTCAACTTTTTGGAGTGGAGTGAAAGGAAGCAACAAGGTATACTCCTCTACTAAGACCAAGTGAAAAAAGGCTCAAGCTCTCAAATTGTGTGAGATCCTCATTGTGTGAGCAAGCTCCATTTGTCCCTTCTTTTCTTCTTTCTTTTTGTGGGTGTTGTTTGTTTTGCTTATAGTTGACAATTTCTTTTTGCTCTTTTTTCCAAAATGGAAATGTACAGGGTACTTCTTTTTTCTTTTGCTTCTTTTTCTATTGTGGAAAAGTCACCTGGCATATTATAATGTGGAAAAAAAAAAAAAAAAAGCTGGAAAAGAAACCCCATTCCCTTTTCCTTTTTTTCTGTTTTTCTTCTTTTCTTTTAGTCCTTTTCAGGTTGCATCTAAACTGGACAATAATGTGGTAGGAGTTTAGGGCTTTTTCTTTTCCCTCATAAGCCCTCACAGAAAATTTCTAGTGTATTTGGAGGGCACCTTATACACACAAATTATCCCTCCAATAAAGACACGCAAGTTATTATGCCAACTCCTGAAGAGCGGGAGCTGGGATCTTATGTGTAGGATAACACCTAAAACCTACCACATTCCCAAAGTAAGGACCCATCCGAGGTGGAGCTGAGGGGCCTTATTTTGGGAATGGTGCAATCCAAGGGCAATATATTGTGTAAAGGCCAAACTTTTTCTTTAGGGCTTCTTTAGTGGATAGATTAAAGTAGCGGCTCACAAATCATAAGTGGATGAAATGGTAGAAATGCAAGCCAATGGACATGGTGAGTGGATGGAAGGGTGCTGAACCTTGGCAAGCTAGATGAGCAAGAATAAGGATAGGGCATAAAAGAAGGAACCTGTTACAAAAAGCATACCTAATTCCCAATGAACACCATTAGAAAAAAATTAATTAATTGCCCTCTGAAGTCATGGGAGAGAAGTTATTTCCTCTAAAGCCCACCCATTTTAGCATTAAAGAAAAAACCAACAAGGTCTTTATGCTTAAGCATAAGTACGTATAAGATCCTTATCACTCTCAAGGATTAGTTGTAAGAACCCTCCCCCCTTATGCGCATTGCAATCTACATATGTTTAGGTTCATGATAACCGTTGCCTAGTGCTTTTTATCTACACTACTTTGTGGATTGCAACATTATTCAGGGAGTAATAGTTAGGGAGGGTTGTGGGTGAGGTAGCAGAAAGTAGTACTCATATCAAATTTTGGTACATACCCAATTGCTCTTTATTGGGTAAAGAGGCCTTTTGAAAATTTGGAGACTAGGAAAACATGGGTTCATATAAGTCCCATTGGGAAATCTTTGATATTTTAGTATCATGGTGGTAGCAATAATTCATTCATTCTTGGTGTGATATTGTACCAGTATGAAATACCAAGAATTCATTACCAAAAAAAAACTCATATCAGAGCATTATGATCCAAGTCTCATATTTCAAAAAACTTATCACATTTCTCCATTATTCTCATAGTCTATTTAAAATCATTCAATGACAAGTAACAAGCAGATCTAGGCTTTGATACTGCTGGTACAACCACCATACCAAAACTTGATTTCCTCTTTTGCTTTTGAGCTCATTGAAAGACTCACTCACATCCATAATTTATATCAAGTGTTGTCATCGCCTGCCTTTGAAGTTCCACATTCAAAGATGGACCGACATTCTTGAGGTAGTGCTCCCATAACATTTTAAATCACTCAAACTGAAGCACATATGATGAAGACATACATAAGTGTTCGATTATAGGCAGGCGATCAATGATGGGCTAGTCTACCCTACTCCCTTGTACCAAGGTTTTTTCCTCCTCACTAGATGACCATGGCATTGGTAGGAGGTACTAAATTTTCGACTACCTACCAATGTACCTCCTACGAATGCCACTAAGAGATTTTTCTAAATTTAAATATTATTCAATTGGAGGACATTATGTTAGGTATTGGCATTAAGCTGATACCACCAGCTAGTAGCTCACACATTGGCATATATTTCAATTATCAGTAGCCATAATACCTTGGCAGCTTCCACTAATTATAATATTTTTAGAAATTTTCACCCCAAAAAATTCAAGAAAAATATTTTCTGAAGGAAAATACAGAGTCTTTAAATTTAATTAAATATTTGACAGAAATAGGTACATGTGAAGCAGCCCTCGTACTAGGGTACCTGTCCGAACCGTTTCTCATCAATATACATGTCCTTAGTGGAAGACATTATATTGGCCAAGGGTCCTACATCCGGGCAGTACAAAAGTGCTGCTGAATTTCTTTTGCCATTATCTGCCCTTACCCTGAAAAAAAGATGGATGCTGCCCAGGCACATTTTGGGACCAAATTCATGCACGTTATGGGCCGGCGGTAATGGACATTAGATATCCCATGCAGGCCCAAAAGGTTCGTACCAGGACCCCAAATGGGTTCTGGCAGCTCCAAAATGTTTCTGGTCACCATGAGATGCACCTTGGATGGGCAAAATGGGCAGCCAGTGGGAAAAAAAGAAGAAGCAGACAGTACTTTTGAACTGCTTGCAATTAGGACCCTTGGCCAATTTACCGTCTTCCTCCAACATACTCTTTTTTTTCTTTTGGTGGAGAAGGTAAACTCACTCTCTTAGACTCTCACTCCCTAGTTGTGCATGAATTTCAGGATGCAGGAAAAAGAAAAAGAAAATAAAATTTATTGCAAGTTCTTATTTATCCATAGATAGAGTGTCTTGATTTTGTTAAAGGCAAAAAAAAACCTGGAAAAAAAAAAGAAAAAAAAAGCCTAAATTGACTCTGAATATATATGTACTCAAATTACTTAGGAAGTCTTGGATGCACAAAAGAGAGGATGCTGAGCAAGAGCATATTGACAAGATGAGGTTTGGAATTTCTAAAACTCCTTACACTACACTCAATTAAAGATTGAAGATAAAAGATCAACAAGCCCCCAAAGGAAAAACCCAAAAAAAAGGGCAAGAAAGCCTAAAAGAATTTCTTAAAAATTTCTTTCTTTTTTTTAGCAGTAAATGCATAAGGAAGTCACCACCTAATTTTGTTATTGAAAGTAGAAAGGTCAGGTTACACCTATTGTTTACTTCTGAAAAGAGCTGCCCGAAAAAATTTAGTTGTATTCGAACAGCACATTCTAAACTGAAATTCGGCCTTTGAGAAATTTCATGGCCTTCTCTTTCAAAGACATTATCTCCAGGTTTTTCTGTTTTAATTATCGATATTGGGATTGTATTGAAGAATCTTGACCGTTGAATTAAAAAATTTCAAGGAAAAACTTGTCCATCTTGAATTTTAATTAAATTTTTTTTCTTATGAAAAAATAAAATTTGGCCAGCTTCTTTACTGTGGGTAATGGCCTAGTTTGAGGGCATTACCAGAAGAAGGGGTTAAGGGCTTGGTGCAAGCCCTTCTTTTGGCAAGGCCCTCAACACGAAGGCCTTATGCTCCTCATAGGTGTGTATATGAAACCTACCCACCTTTTCTTTTCCTTCCTTTTCTTTCTGGTGGCATGTGTGTGTGTGTGTGTGTGTGTGTGAGCTTTAAGTTTTTTAAGCAAAGGACAAAGAAAAAAAGACACCAGGGTTTGCAAAAGAGCATAAGCAAAAGATCCAAAGAGAAAGAACAACATCAATGGCTTTTGCCACATTAAGTGAGTGTAAAGAAGCAGTACCTCTAAAAGAAAAATAAATTTGTGTACGTTGGCAAAAGGGAGAAAAACAAAAGGGAAATGGGGAGGTTGGTCAGAGCTCTTGAAAAACCCTATTAGGTTATTACCCTGAATAGGGTGCTCACATGCTCACCGAGCTGATCATCTTATGGTTATCCTCTTTTGAACTCGTCTTTTCAAGGAATTAGTCGCTTGCCCAAGGCTAAGGTACACACAAGTTTGATCTAATAATTTTCTAAAAAATTTGATCTAATAATTTTCTAAATTAAAATCATTTTCATGCTATCGAGTAAAGTAATTTGCTTGTTTTGTTGAGTCAAGAGCCTCCAAACTATAGGACACCCTTGTTGTGTTCTTTGTTGTTGGAAAGCTAAGGGTTATAAGCATTCTTAGTGGTCATTAGCATGTTCTTCAAAAAAAAAAACATTTGTCGTCATAATTATATGCATTTCATTTTGTCAATAATATATAGCCTTGATTTTTTGTGGAGAATGGAATATTGTGAGTGCAAATGTTTGATGGACATCATTGTGTAAATATTCAAAAAATTAACACAAATTTTTTTAATTCATTGACAATGGTTGTTTAAAGTTGTCACCCCATTGTCAACATTAGAATTCCTCCTTGTATCATCCTAGTGTGATTAATTGCATTTTGAGATTTGGTTAGGTGAACTGAGGCATTACAAACAAACAAAATTAAAAACACAAAGGCAAAATTTGTAAATGAAAATCAAGAAATATAATGCATCATCAATGTTACATATCAAAATGGATGAAAATGGCTGACATGTTCATTCATGCCAAAAAAAAGTTAAGTTTTTTAAAACGCAAAAGCCAAAAACTATATGCCAAAATGCATTTGAATAAAAGAGTAAATCTGTTAAGATGTAATCATCGTATATGACAAGTTGGTGCAATCTTTTCCCAAAAAACTCATTTGGGGTCCTTTGCACGCCAAAAAATAAATTGGTCACCAAGTGGCAAAATTTCACCACCCTAAAAAATAATAATAATAATAATTTTCGAATTTTTATTTTATTTTTTAAAAACACCACTAGTTACACTATGCACAGAGCACATCCAGCCTCTTCTCCTCTAAAAGAAAGAAGACGAAACAAAAGAAATCTTTTGTGGATAAGTTAAGGTTGATCTCGACACGGCAGTTATTTTAACTTTTTTACCCCCCCTCCCCGTTATTTTTGGACCTTCTACTTTTCCACTTTTACTCCTAGTAGTTTTGTTTTTTGTTTTCTTTTGGTTTTTCTATTTTTTTCTATTTTTAAATTTTTTTAAACAGTTTTTTTAAAAGTTCCTAATCCACATAGCGGTGACCGGTCCGCCCCCTCTTGACAACTGCCACTAGGTACTAGGTACCTATTTATAGGTACCCATCGATTTGATTGAGGGCTATGAGTAGCCCCTACCTGGTCTGGCGTCATAGGTACAGCCTCCCCGTCTAATTGCCTATAGCTCCCCCCCGAGCTCCCCTACTACAGATATGGACGTAAAGAAACTGCTGGAAGTAAAAGATGACAACTCCTGTGCTTTGGGCTGATTTCAGGGAACGTCGCGGTCCCATATCGTTGGGAACTGAGCTCCCCCCTAGAAATACGGACATAAAGAAACGCCTACAAATCAAAGATGAGAACTCCTTTTGCTTTAGGTTTCAGGGAACGTGGATATGTCTTTGGGAACTGAGCTCCCCTAAAAACACGGATGTAAAGAAATGCATGGAAGTAAAAAGACAAGAACTGTTGGCCTTTAGGTTTCATGGAACGTGGGTGTACGATATCATTGGGAACTGAGCTACCCTAGACACATGGATGTAAAGCAATTGCTTGGGAAGTAAAAGATGAGAACTGTAGCAATTTAAGGTTTTAGGGAACTTCGCAGTTCTATATGGTTGAGAACGGAGGTATCCTAGAAACACGGACGTCAAGAAACGCTGGGAAGTAAAAGAAAAGAACCCCTTACGCTTTAGGTTTCAGGGAACGTGGCGGTTCTGTATGGTTGGGAACTGTGGTTGGGAACTCGGGAGGTATGACCGGAGAACGCGAGCGGGCGGAGGAAGGAAAAGGACGCGCGAGACTCTCGCATCACCGCCCCTCCTCTCGCGTCTCTTTGTCTCTTTCCGAGTCCTCTTGCTCCTCGACTGGCCCATGTCCGCGTCTGACACTGTAGATGGAGGCGTGAGAAGGCGAGGAATGCAACGAACCATTTTTTTCCGTATCGATTTCGGTGAAGAAGCCGCCCAGATCCGAACAAAAGTGAAGGACTGTTGGTCGTTTCATACGAGGAGAAGAGAGTAGGTTTGTTGTTTTTTCTGTCTTCTTTCTTCTTTCTTTTGTGCTGCTCAGCACGGTCTTAGGAAGGAAAGGCGGTTCAAGAGCGGGCGGCGTTGCTGCTTGTGTGTCGTTGCTTTGGATCTTACTTGAGAAAATTCGGTGCTAGCTAGATCGGCGGTACGTTCTTCTTTCTTCAAGAAGAAGGTTACGGGAGAGGAGAGGTAGTTTGCGTGGATGCAAGTGTCACGGAACCGTTTTACTGCTCCCTTCGCAGGCGGAAAGGAGAAAGGAGGAGATTCATGAGGGAAAAAGAGAGAGAGAGAGAGAGGATTCGTCTCTTTCTGTCTTTATTTCGGGAGAGAGTGGTTGTTATTGTACGCTGTTTTAAAGTGCAAGCGGGTGGCTAATTTATTGGCTTTGAACTTCGAGGTCGAGGGGAAGGAAATTTTGAGACGAAGCAGTGTTCGCAGCCGGCCGGAGGTGACAGGCAACACAACAGAAGAAGAGAGAAGAAGCATGAAAAGCTCAGGAGTATTTGGAATCGGCTGAGAAATGTGGGATGTATTCCTCTACATGAACATGGCTGCGGAGGCATGTACTGAAGTGCCTCCGTAATCAAGAGATCTCAGACCTAAAAGCTGACGCACGAATTCACAGAAGAGCATGAACTGGTGGAATGCTGCAATAGGTAACTAACTCATTATGCTTTGAAAAACGTTTGCCGAGAGAAGTGCATGTCCAGCACGCAGTCACGGTGATCTGTAGCTGGGAGAGGGACCCTCTAGGCTTCTTCCTTGGTCGCAACAGTTTGCAAAAGAGTTTTGAGGAAATCATAGAATTATACAAAGTAGCAAAGCAAAGCCGTACTTGTGTTCTTTGTGACTAACGTGTTGTCGGAGCGGAAGCGTTTTTGAAGAGAGACGGGGAGGAGGAGGAGCTATGGAAACTTACTGCAGAAACAGCCTCCAAGCCAAGTAAGTGGATACGCACGTTGAACTGGGTCGATCCACTTCTTGCATAAATGGAGAATGCAGCAGCTTTACAATCAGCTTGCCTAGTGGACTTTTTCATTTTTTTATTTTTTTCCTTTACAAGCAAAACACCAGAGTACATGAACACTGGCCAATGATCAAGCTGCAAAGAAAGATTATTTTTGTCATCTTTCTTTTTTGACCTAAAGTTAGTTGCAGGCTGTTGAGAAAATCTCTTCACCACTGAGAAGTTTGTCATATATCCTTGGATCTTGTTGCAAAAAAACTTGCAGTCATCTGCAGTTGGTGCTGCAATTAGAGCCAGAAACTTTGTTTCTAGAATCTGTGCATTTTATATGCACCATGTGTAACTGTGATCTTTTGGGTCAGAACTTGATGCTCACCATGAGGACATGTAAGTCGCCCCAACAACAAAGTACATGCATGTCATTTGTAAAACTTTGTTTTGTGGTGATGGTTATGCAGATATGTGGAGGCTTGCAAAGGCTATGGCTTGACTCCCCACTCAAGTGTGCTCACAGCATTTGCTAAGGTCTGAGATAATCCCTATACTGCCTAGAAATCCTCATCAAATTGCACATCTTCTTAGCCTATTCAATAAGGTTTTCAACATGTCTGGATCCTTAAGTGATGCTAGGGTTTGGGATGATGATTGAGATGAAGTTTGCTCTGTGTTGTTTTGTTGCACAGATGTCCAGTAAAGAGCCACAGGTTCTTGAACTGTGCTTGGATCATATAGCGGATGTTGATGTTGCCCCAGTGGTTGACATCCTGCAATTGGTGCAACAGTCTGAGCTAGCAGCAGTGGATGTGATCAACAACAACACTGCTTCCAGTCTCCAGTGGCAGCTGCTGATTCAACTGCTGCATGCTGCTGGCCCCAAGCTCCGTATTGCTGATCTCAGAGATGTTGCACTTGACCGGGAAGCTTTGAGGTTAGTTTCTACTTCTACTGTGCCCCCTAACTGGCTATGGCACCCTTGCAGACTAGCATTTTAGTAATGCTTGCTCAAAGCCATGCCTGCTATTCAATTCTATCAGTTACTGATGCATGGGAATATGATATTGCTCAGCTATGCAACTCTTAGCCTATTCTTATGTACAAGTACTTGTACACTTTCTTATGCTCTCAGCTTGTCTGTGCAGAGTGCTCTTTCAGGGAGGACTTCACTGCCAGATCTTGAATCTAAGTTTCTCGCGTATCCGGAAATTCATTATGGTAGGACAGTTTCCGTGGCTCCACACTCTGAACCTTGATGACAGCTACTCTATAACAAGCCTACCTGATGGCTGCTTCCGTGCCATGCCAAAATTGGCATCTCTCTCCATGTGCGGCACAGGGATCTCAAATCTGTGGACAACATCTGCAGCATTATTCAAACTCCCATCTCTCTCAGAACTGCGGTTTCAAAGGTGTCTATGCTGCCAGGGAACAGGCCCATGCACAGCAATGACAGCAAGGACACTATCAGATGCTTCAGGCTTACGAGAGGGCAACACAGATCAGGTATCATGGCAGTTCCAGCACTGAATTCTGTGCTTTGGGAACTGATTTTATTCTTCTGCTGTCCTAGTTTTAGAAACCTGACTTGTTCATGTTGGCAGGCGAGTGCTGAGCAGAAATCCCGAAGACAGTGGGCACCACCACCATTGAGGGAGGGAAATGGCTATGGGTCTTCAGATACTGAGTATCCTTACTCAGGAAGTGATGATGATGTCTCAGATGGCCCCTACTCTGATGACAACTCTGATGACATCCAGCCATCTGCCAGGTCCAGTGGAGAATCATCAGGCGAAAGTGAAGTAGATCAGGTTAGTGCATGAAGAGGAAGATGCTTCATGGTTTCGATGGCAGGAGTTTTCATCTTTCAGCAAAGTTTCTATTGAGTTGAAGAGTTGGATTTTGGACTGCAGGTTGAAGTGGGTGAGGGTCAGCAAGCAATGGATATCACTATTGGAGATTCAAGGGATTGTGCATCTGAGACAGCTGTAAGACCCCAGAGTGAAGGAATGCCAATGGAAACCACCAGAGCAAGCACTAGTCAAGTGCCTTTGGACATCTTAGCATTTGATGTTAACACCATGCATAGATTGCTGGATCCACATGAGGACAGGGACAGGGCAGTAGCCGAGATTAGCAATGAGGATTTTGCTGCATCCTCAAGCTTTGTTATGACTGAGACAGCCAGTCTTGTTCATGAAGTCAATGAACGAGCCAGTTTTCGCCTCCACTCTGCCAGTGGTGAAGGTGCAAGTGACCGAGGGACAGGGAGCTCTGGAGATGAGGGAGAAGAACAGTGTACTCTAACTGCTGCACATACTGCTCTTTCACTGGGGCTAACTGGTACTCGCCATGTATCACCAATCTGTTATGAGAATCACTACCGGGAATTCATGATTGCCACACTGCCAGGACTGCAAGTGTTGGATAATGTGGCAGTCACATACTGTGAGAGGGAGAGAGCACGCAGCGTGTGCAAGGAGCATTTTGAGCTTGTTGCTAACAACCGGAGGGAACCAGAAAACGTGATACAGGTAGGGTAGCAACCAGAGGGAAGCAGAAAATGTGATACAGGTAGGGTGGATACTTGATATTACTGCAGAAAGACCATTAGGTTCTCTATGATTTTTCTCAGCTCCATGTGTGCCTGTTGATGTTTCCAGGTGCTGAAAAGACGGGAAACTGGAGGATGGGGAGTTGGTGCCACCAGTGAGAGTAGCAAGCTGGGGTTTGTCGACCATGAGCACAGCTCTGCTGCTTTCACTAGGTCTCTTTGTTCAGCCAAGATGGCATCATGTTCCTGGCCGGCAACCACTGCCATCTGCAAGCTCAAGAGGTCAACTCTTGACCTAAGCCACCGCTGCCGACCACGCCAGTTTGAGTATCATCCCACTGAAGCGAGCTATATGGTGTTTGGTACTTTGCATGGAGAGGTGGTGGTTGTAAACCATGAGAGTGATAAAGTGGTTGGTTATGTTCAGTCCATTGGCGCTCCTCACAGTATTCTTGGACTTTGTTGGCTCAACAAAGACCCTAATAAGGTAAGACCCTAATAAGCTATTCTCTGTCACATCAACTTAGGTTGTCAGGAGGATTTTTAAGGTGTGAAATTTTTAGTTTGAAGGTTGCACATTTCTTAGAGTTTCTTTAGCTTTAGGAGGATATCCAATTGATTAATGTCTGGCATGAATGCTCTTCAATTAAACCATGATTGTGGACCACGTGTAATGCAATTGATCATGTTGTATGCTGAGAGACTTTTGAATCTCAGTGCTTCACATACATGGCTGTGCTGAACTATGTGACAACATTTCCTCACCAAGAGAGTCCTCCCTCATGGTTGTGTATGAAATGGCACAATGCAGCTCATTGCTGGGTCAGATAATGGAAGCCTTCAACTTTATGATGTGAACCATATGCGAGCTTCAATGGTGACAGCAGTTGGAAGGAGAGGAGGTTTAAGTAACACAACTAGATATGAGAGTGCCGGATATTGGGGTCAACAATCAGGAGGGTCTGTGAGCAGCCATGTTAATCGAAGCCCAACAATTCACACCTATGATGATTTTGAGCAATTAACATCTGTCCACATAAACTCAACGGACGATTACTTTTTAGCCAGTGGTTATGCAAAGCACGTAGGTTTGTATGATCTTCGCACTGGTACTCAACTTCAGATCTTCCCAGACCTCCACCAAGAGCATATAAATGTTGTGAAATTTGCTCATCATTCACCATATCTCTTTGCTACCTCCTCATTTGATAAGGACATAAAGATGTGGGACATAAGGCAGAAGGTTACGACACCAATCTACACAGCACATAGCACTCGTGGCAATGTGATGGTTTGCTTCTCACATGATGACCACTACCTTCTGTCATCAGCTGTTGATAACGAGGTAATCTTCAGTTTCATTAAGTTTTATCATTGTTTCTTGTTTCAGGGAAAATCAGCAACAGTGAACAACAGCAATATATGTAGTGGATGATCTTGTAACAAAGAATTGGTGTTGTCCGTTGTTATTTTGTGCACAGGTTCGGCAACACCTGGCAGTGGATGGCAGGCTGCACCTGAAGTTTGATATAGCACCAACAAGAAGCATCCAGAACTACACACGCTCATACTACCTCAATAACCGGGATTACATCATCACTGGCAGTTGCGAAGAAAACATTGTTCGTGTTTGTTGTGCACAAACTGGTCGACGGCTGCGAGACCTGTCCTTGGAAGTAGATTCCCTATCCCTGGAACATTAGCATATTATAACTTTGAGATTTGGGTATTTCTGCCTCCATCAAAGCATTGTGTGGGACAAGTAAGCTCTTAGATTTTTGCTAACATGTACTGAAGTCCATGTACATTCTTTATGTCAGTTCTTTCCCATCCCAGCATTAAACTAGCACAGTCAAGCTATGGTGTTGACTGCTTCTGACCATTCTCTTGCACATGTGAACTGTATTCAGGGTCGGGGATTGAAGAACTCCTTGTATGTGCAATCTTTGAGAGGTGATCCTTTCAAGGTTAGTGATTTAACATCAGCATGTGTGGCTGAAAATAGGCAGATTTATTTTTGCACAAGTTGGTTATTCTTGGCTGTTGCCATCTTTGATAGTACTTCTGTGCTTGTTTTGCTGAAAATAGACACATTTATTCTGCATGAGTTGGATATTCTTGGTTGTTGTGAGCTTTGATAGTACTTATGTGCTTGTTTTGACATGCAGGATTTTCACTTCTGTGTCCTGGTTGCTTATAACCATCCACATTCAAAATCTGAAATTGTTAAGGTAGTACTCTGTTACATCTGAGCACTTGATGGTCCAATTTGCAAGCATTAGAAGTGGCTTTTTATTTGCCAGGATCCTTTTCATGTTTCATTTCTCACTGAGAGGGGCAAAGTAAGGTGCATGTTGCCATGGGTTTCCAACTATAGATGCAAAATCCAGCATTGTGAAGGGTCTAAACTCTCTACATACTTTGTTGTAGCCTTCAATGTTGATTGTACCTTCATACAACACTCTTACTAATATCTCTGAGTAATCTACATGGAGATTACTAAGAGCTATTTCATTGTCTCCAGGTGAATCTGCTTACAAGTAGCAGTGAGAGGAAGGGACATGGACTGGAGCACCAACATGCATCACTGACAGGCATGGGGGGATAATTGAATCTCTATCCTGTAATGATCCACATGATTGCTCGAGCTTCAAAAGAGGTGCACATCATAACAATTGTGTGATACACAGAGCATAAACTGAATTAGAAGATAGGAGCTGGAGTTCAACAAAGGCACAATACATCCTGATTGATCATTTCTCTGAGGTGCACAGTAAATTTCAGAATTCAGGAAGTGCAAGTCAACCTAGGCATTCACCCAAAAGCAGCCGTTTTTGCCATGGATTTCATGCTAAGATGCTGTCCTGTGCATAATGTCTCTAGTTTACAAATCACCAAGAAATACTTTAACATCCGTTTTGGGATCTGATTCGCTGATATCTGACTAATTGGGCTTTTAACATTGTTTTGCTAAGATAGGGCTTGCACGACTGTCCAGAACACGGGCAATAACCAACTTTTCCAACTTGCTAGAGTTCAGAATATTTGAATCCTGGCAACTGCATCATTGTCAATCGAGCTTTTGAAACTTTCTGGTTGTCTTTGTAAGTAGTACTATCTTTTCACTCAAGGATTCCTAATTGACTCAACCCCTAAATGCCATAGCAGCCCAAATTTGTATGATTTTGTGTAAAGTTATATTGGATGGCCAACTTTGATGATGAGATGTTTTCTCTCTCATCTCAACTCCAGTTTGCATAGTTTGTTTTTCCACATCATTCATCTATCTATCTCAGAATTTTCACCATCAATGAGAGGCATGGTATCTTGGTTCAATTCTTCAATTTTTGAAAGCTGCCTGAAACTAAACAGATTAAACTCTAATGGCAATGATCTTCTAATTCTGAAATAAATCCCTTTTATTTCCAAACTGAAAGATTCAGCTTGAAGCCTGTGACAACTTTGGTGAGTCAGATTTTAAAAAGTCCAATGTAATCCTTGTCTCTTGTTAACATTTGTCAGTTCTGGTCTGACTTTTGTATTGTTAACGTTTTTGGTGAAATGTCAATTAGGGTTAAGAAATTGCAGATAAATGAGAACCCCCTAAAAAATTCTCTGCTATAATCTTAAGACAACTGCATGGGTACCTCTTGGGATTAATGCACAGTTCTGTGTCGGGAGATAATAGTTAGCCCATTTTGGCAGACATGGTTATCAAAGCTCATCTCTAAGCACAAAAGCAGATTAAGGTTTTGATGCAATTACACAAAGGTTTGGTGCAAATTGCAAATTGCTCCATCAGAAAGAGAGCCAACACATTGCACATTCAGAAGAGGAATGAGAAAACCATTGCTTTGACAAATATGATAAAATGTCTTCTGCCTTCATTCTGCAGGGAATGCAACACCACAGCCATTTTAGTTTCTGACCAAAAGCTTTCTTACTGACATAAAAAGCCAGTGAGCAAGACAAAACTGTTTATCCACTAATGCACTTCACACATGGGATGGAATTCTACTTAATATTTAAAACTAGGTTCAAACCAGTGTTGGGTGACTATCACAAATCCCCCCGGGCATCAGCCAGGCAACAGAGTCTCAACCCCTCAGGGTATCACACTGCATGATACCCTGCCTGAAAACTGGATGGTGAAAACCAGTGAAGTTCTTAAAAAATAAAAATAGTGAGACCCAGTTAAGGTCTGACCCCTTATCTGGGTCAGGGTCTCAGAATAATCCTATGTGAAAAAATTAGGGTTAGGTGTAGGCGTCACATACCAACAGCCACTTCCAAAAAACCCCCTTTTTTTTTATAAAATGCACTTTTCTCCTTTAGTTCTTCCTCTTGTGTTTTTTTCACTTGTGTTCACAAAGGTTGAGCATTGTGCGTGTTGTGTTTCGCTGGTGTTTTTGTGTTCTTTAGATTTTGGAGTTTGGAGCATAGAGTTAAATTTTTTTCTTTTCACTTTACTTTTTCCTCACCTTTCTTCACCCTCACTCTTTTTTTCTTTTTTTTTCCCTTCTAGTTCTTTCCTTTGAACCTCATGTCTTGTTACCTTGCCTCACCACCTTGCTCTACTATTTCAAGGCCTTGTCCTGCTACCTCAAGTTGCTACCTTACCGCCTTGCTATGCCTTGTACTACCTCAAACTACTACCCCGTCATTTCATCCTACTACCTCGACCTACTACCTTGTCACCTTGTTGTGTTGCATGCTACCTCGAACTGTCGAGCTACTTCAAACTATCGAACTATTGAATTGCCAAACCACCTCAAGCTACCTTTCACTACCTCTGCCTTGTTGCCTCATTGCCTTTACCTCTTGTTGCCTTTTGCTACCTCGTTGCCTCGAACTACCTCACACTACCTCTACCTTGTTGTCTCATTGCCTTTAGCTCTTGTTGCCTTTTGCTACCTCACACTACTTCACTACCTTCCTACTTCGCAGTACTTCATTGCTTGGCTGCCATTGCACCTCAAGTAGCTCTTGACCCCCCCCACCCATTTGTTGATTCGATGTTTCACTATCTTGCTACCTTGTGCCTCGTTACCTCGTTGCCTTGCTACCTTGTGTTGGTTGGTACTTCCCTCCTCCTTCCTCTTTTGCAAGGAGGAGCTTGGAGAAACGAGCTCTCCAACAACTAGATAAGGTTAGGTTTTTTTTCTTCCCTTATTTAATTTTCCTTTGTTTGTTTTCTTTTGTTAAGTAGTTTTTGTTTTATTCTTGTAATATGTTTCTTTAGAAATGTAATTTGTCTTTTTGTTTGTTAATGTGCAAGATATGCATAAACCGAAACAATTTTTCTAAAAAAATTATCATTATACATTTTTGGAATCTTACTAAGAGAAAAATGAATGATTCTGTTTTTTTTCCTAACCTTCAACCCCATTGTTTGTAAATGTTTTTTCTAAACTCTAAACCCTTGTGAATATTTGATTTTTTCTTTCTTTTTTGTTCGTGAAAAATTAGGGAATTGTCTATTATAAAATTTGCTTGAAAATCTTATGTTTTAACTCTATAAATACTCTTGTGAAAACTACTAATGGAACAATCCTCTACAAATGAAAATGTTGTAATTGGAAATAATGACACAATTGAAACATGTATGAATGATGAAATTATGGAAGAAAATGTAGGTGTGCAAACAAAAACAAGCAAGAATCCAAAAAATGAAAATAAATCTTCAAAATTAGCATGCACAAAAAAAAAGTTGGAAACCACATGGAAGATTATCTTTGTGTTGGAGTTTTTATTGTGTCAATTATAATGTAGAAATTGACCTTGAGTATACACAAATCATGAATTGTATCCTTTGATATCAGGAACCTGTAATAGGAATAAATTCAAAAACTCAAGCAAGGAAGGATTGATTTCTTATGACAAGATAAATGGAATAACTTTTCTAAAAAACCATGTGGATGCAAATCACACTATTATTGCAAAAATGTTTGAAAAAGAAGTAAATTCCTTGCTGAAAGGAAGAAGAAAGACAATTAACAAAAAAAGTTAATCGTGTCTAATGGGTCAATTTCTATTTTTTTCCTATCAAAAATTCCTTCAAAAAAGAGGATGTACCATGAAAAGAGTTTTTAGAAGACCTGGGTCTTTCAATTGTCAAAAACAATTTACCAATTCAATTTGTGAAAAACATGTGGCTAAAACGTTTAGTTTTGCGTTTGTGTCCAAATTAAATTATCCTTCCAAAAGGCAATTTTCACAAGAGATATCGTTAGATTTAGTTGAGAAAACAAGTCAACAATATGTTCTTGCATTGGCAGATTGTTTTTCTACAACTAGTTTTGATCTTTGGATGTCTAAGGGAGCTTATGATGTCTTTGCATTAGTGATCAATTTTTTAAGCAATGATTGACAGCTAAAACATGTAACTATTGGCTTGTTTGAGATGACAGAGACTATTGATCAAGCATTGGCTAGAAATCTCCCAAAGTTATTAAACAAATATAATTTAAGAAAAAAGATCATTGTTTATGTCAAAGATGAAAGGTCAAATCTCAATGCAATGAGTATTGCATTAAAAGTTGTTGCAAATTGTGAATCTTTTGGTTTAAAAGATGACTTTTAGGGCACTTGCTTTGGGCATGTCTTTTCAAAAGCATGTCAATATGGCACTGCAAAGGAAAAGGTGTGTAAGGACTTAAAGTATGTGCATCACTTGGCCTAAAAAATCTAGAAAGGGAAGGCAAGAATGGAACAAGGCTTATGTTGAAATTGGCATTCACCGCAAAAAATTGAACACTCTATTGAAAACTACGTAGTCCTATTTGTTTCATTATTATTTCATTAGTTTACAATTGTTGAGGTTCTACATTATACAAGATAACTAATCTTTTATATTATTGGTTGTGTTGCAAATTTGCTAATAAGTTCATTATGTTTCAAAAGGCCTTACAATTTCATTCTACCATTGTGCTTTATTATAGCAAACAAATTGTTGTGAGAGTCAATGGTCAAATGCCTTTGCCTCTAATTTGGCACATTTGTGAAATTGTAGTGGATTGTCTTTCTCCAATTGTTTATGCTTGTGTTCTTCACCAATCCCGTGGACATTGGCTCCTCAATGTTGTTTTACATTTTCCTATTTCATTGAAACTGAAAGTGAAAAACAAAATTATTCTTTCATTTGTAAGCCTAGTGGAAGATGATTCCATTATTTATGATGAGTTCTCTTTGCTAGCCTTTAACATTAAAAGGGAGGTAATCAATGTGTTAGATTCTTTCTTTTCATTTTGAAGAAATATGAAAATAGAAAGCTCATAATATGATTTCTTTAATGTTAGACCCTAGGTTTAAAAGTCTTCCTATAGTATCCTCATTTGTTGGAATGGAGCAAGGTGTTATTCCTGTTAAGGAATATCATAAAAAACCTTGTATCCTATGTTGGTGAAAGGCCATGAGCATTTGCATCCTTTGGTAAGGTTAGATACAAATTGTGTTAATCAAGACATTTTTTAGCAAACTACAAGCACAAGTGAACTAGGAAAAGAGCTTGTGAATAAAGAGTTGCTACTATTCAAGAAATATCAATTGGATGTTAAAGACATCAAATGTCCTCTTCACTGGTGGTAGAAATGTGAAACAATGTTCCTTAAAATTGGAATTTTAACCTGACAAATTTTGGATGTTATTGGATTTCAAATTGAAACAAGCAATAAATATTCCAACCTTAAAAGATGTCATTTGCTAATTGAAAATTTAGAAAAGTTGATATTTGTTAACAGAAATTGGCCTACTGATCTTAGAATAGGTCGTAAGTCTCCATCTAACTTACTTGAATTCCTTGAAAAAGATGTAGATCTAAAAAAAAAGTTAAAAAAATTTGTAGGTGAATTTGAAGTGGATGAAGTTGTTGAAGTCTAAAACTTCAATAAATAAACTAGAATTCAATATTTAAAAGTTTTTTGTAACAATGTTTGTAATTTTTTCATCAATAAGAAAAAATAATAAAATCAAGATTTTTTAATAATTTTATTTTTCAAAAAAAAATTTAATCATAACCAATTAATAAGTAATTCCAAGTTGTGAAAACCGGCGAAGGAGAACTAGTTGTTCTCAAAATTAAGAGAATCAACATATTGAAAACCGGTTTAATTTTTTTAAAATATTGATAACCTTGCCTGCCATATAAATTTATAGGGGAAAAGAAAAGTGAATACCAGACCATTTTATAAATTGTTTTATGAAAACCAGATCTGGTAGGTATCATAAAAATGTGATACCCGCCCAACACTGGTTTAAACCTATATTCTCCCAAGTCAAAACCAGATCCTGAGTGCAAGTAGCACTTCTCTTGAACAGGTGATTACAATGTATAAGCAGTGTGGCGCTGGTTTAGTGGTTAATGTGCAAAGTAAGGTAAACTGGCCTACCACCGAACACTAGACTATTACTCAACACTTTGGCAGATCTTTCTCAATCCTTCCCCATTTTGGATGATTTAAAATGATATAGGAGCACCTTCTCAAGCTTTACAAGTCATCTTTGGAATGCAAAGCCAAACCAAAGAAGCAGTCAAAAAAGAGCAGCAAAGAAAATACATTTTTTGAAATTGCAAAACACTTTTTTTTTTCATTTTTCCTCATTTTGATCCCTCCTATTTCATCAGTGCATAACTTTCTATAATTATTTTTTCGAACTCAGCAATTTAAATTGCTCTGAAATTGCCATCTTAAGCTCTACAAATCATCTTGTAATTCAAAAGGCAATAGAATAACATTTGAAGATTTGTAGAGGGACTCAAAAATAGGCTATGAGCTGTTCGATCAAGAATTTTCTGTAAAAATGACGGCCCCTTCTTCAAGGGGCCATAACTTTCTCACCTCTAGTCCATTTTTTGCTGATTTTTAGTGTGATAGCTGCACAAAGAGGGCTCCATCTATTCTTTGGACACCATAACCTATAGGGCCTCCTGCAAAAACAGAGGGAAACCCTACCTTAATTGTACTATGACCAGCCTCTCTACCCTAGTGGGTGCTTCAACCAGAGTCCAGGAGATAGAAAATATCATTTCATACATCCAGGAGATTAGAAGACATCATTTCATGTGTCCAGGAGATAGAAGGTATCATTTCATACCAAAGCAATCTGCAAAACATATGCGATGGGTTATGGCAAAATGGATACAGTTTAGTCAAAACAGATCAATATTACTTTAAAATAGGAAGTTCCATACCCAGTAATAGACAAACCCAAAATTACCCTTCCTCAGCCAAGTCCCACCTTTGACAATTTAAGACCTATCTCATCAACAGAATGCATTCCTGCACTAAGGACTAAAGATCAATTGTAAAGAAGCAGAGTTGATCACTTAAAGCACTTGGCCTCCAGAAGTTTAACTCCTTCAATTTCGTCTGGCTCCTCAAAGTAGGCATTCACCAATGCCTTCTGTTCCTCATTAGTGATATCCACCTTTGTCCAGTCATACAGCTCAACATCATAGCACTCATCCTTCACCATCTGAGGCACCTCGGTTCCTCTGGAAGCCACAAGACAAAAATTGTCAGGGAAATTCAACCTTTCTGAACATATGCACACCATCAATTCTGACATGTGTGAAAACTTTTTTCTCTTGTGTTGGACTCTAAGCTCCAAGGCACAAGGATGACTGAGAACCTCTTCCACTGGCAACACCAAGAGTACTTCCTCCTTTATGTGCTGGGCTCTATGCATCTCTGCTGCACTAGTAACTTGGGAGGGCACCCATTCCAAGTCTATCAGCGTACGGTGCTTTAACTTCAGAGTTTCAGACAGGATTCATTATGTCCACCCTAGCTAGACTGCAGCTGAGGAGAATGACATAATGAAAAGCTACATACATATGGCCAAATAATAAAACCCAGCCATCAGTTGTATGTGAGCCAGGATGTGTCAGCTTGGTTTATGTTGTGTGGGGACAGAGTTCCAAGAACACAACCCAGAACTATTCAACAATTCAAATATATGGACATTTTGCATCAGCGAAGTGCGAAGGTGAACAATACCTGAAGAGCCACACCCCCTTGATAGAGTACGGGGGAGATTCACCCAAAATACACATCTTGCTGAAGGCGTACTTGCGTATGAAGTCCATTCTTTGCAGAAACCCGCCCACTTTATTCATAGTGACAAAAGTTACTTGATTTTCATCATTGTGTTTATAGTCACAGAACCACAAGGAGTAGCCTTCAGGGTCATACATCTCCCAAAAACCTGCACCAAAACACACCAATCCACAGAGGCCAGTCATTCTGACAGTAACGATTCTGATGACTTTCCATTATGACAAACCTCTGCAAACACCAGTACCAACCATAACATACCACATGTGATCAGAAAATATATCCATATCTCTATACACATATCCTATTTAGAATTAGTTGATGGGCCTGACAAATGGGAAACAGCAATTGTATGAATATCCGGTGATACCATTGATTGCAAGATGAAAATCCTTGGCCTTGGTGTTGGAGTAGAGACGCTTCCAGTTGTCCATGACCATTGGACTAGGGGGGAGGGAGTCCAACGGATTCTTTGACTTCTTCACAGGAGCCTCCTCCTCATCCTCCACATCCTCCACAGGTTTTGGAGTTTCAGCAGGCTTGGGAACTTCAGCAGGCTTGGGAGCCTCCTTCTTTTCCTTTTTCACTTTCTCCTTAGGTGCATGGCGCACATGAGGATGAGGATGAGGATGAGCTGACACTGGATGCTGGGTTTCACCCTTTGAAGGAGGCGGTGGTAAAGGCCCAACAGTTTGGATGACCTCAGGAACAACCTTTCTGAAATTAGGTTGGTTCACAATGGTCCAGAAGTACCTCTCAATGTGTGGATAGCTGGCCATGAACTCCTTTGTCAAAGCTTTTTGAATGGGTATCAAGAGATTGCAAGCAAGAATGATATCAGCAAGTGTAACTGAGTGGCCAACAACATATGTACGATTAGAAAGATGTTTATCAAGGCATTCCAATGCTCTCTTTGTAGCATTAGATGCCAACTCCTCCATCTGCAAACCACCAAATCCCCCACAGCTATGGATGTTAAACATGTTATCACTGACCTATTACATCAGAATCCCTGCCTCCCTGTCTGCAAATTTCAGTGGTCATAACTGTTGACACCACACTTATTAAAAAGCTTGACTTCCACAGTAAAGAATCCAGAATTAGTTTCAACAAAGGCTGAAGTCTCCAACCTCTGCATTGTAAACACCACTACCAAAGCGAGGGCCGAGCCACTTTCCAAAGTTAAGATCAATCTCCAAGGTTGAGAAGTCAATCCATTGCTCTATCTGGCCCTGGTATTCAACAAAGCATGTAATTATAAATTCAAGAAATATGCAGAAAAATCCATTTCACTAGATTCCACTTAATCAAGAGTGTCCATAGCTCTACTTATGCAACATACATATCTATGAGATTGCAGAGAAAAATTCACAACACATTCAAGGTAATACACAAAGAATTCTTGGTCCTAACCTTATGAGCATCAATCACAATGTATCAGACCAACACCTTCAAGTGATATAGGAAGATGAGCAAACACACAAAGTCATCACCCATGGCGAAACACTTACTTGTTCAAAGGCAGAAGTGCCAAATAAGCCCACATCCTTGAGTCTTGCCACTGGATGCGCACAACAAGCAAGGATGATTGAAACAGAACCACAAAACCTTTGAGAAGACAAGAACCAAAGGAACAGACCTACAAGTCATGAGCCAGTTGATTGTACTGTATGGCCATCACATCTTACAGCTTCCTGCAACTGAGAGCAGCATGTACAGAAACTAGCTTGCAGTTTTAGAAAAAAACAATCTCACAACAGAAAAACTGATTGATCTGCCAGATGAGCAGGCCAACATCAATCAACAGTGCCACATTTGACATAATTCAAAGAGGAGGAGTAGAATCAGGGAGGATTCAAAGTACCATAGCGGGCAATTGCATTGCTTTCAGCAATTGCACCTTCTGGAGTTTCCAACACCGGAACCTGCACAAAGAAGGTGAATGCTCAAAGATCACATGCAGGTGTGCATTAAAAGAAGCATCTTGGACTTGGCAACAGCAGAAAACATATATATATATATAAGACTACAAAATGATGTTTGTTGTACCTTTCCAAGGGGATTGAGCTTCAGAAACTCAGGGGTCGTGTTCGTGACTCCCATCTGAAATGATGGAGTTAGCTCAATCTTCACACCGACGTACTCAGCTGCAATCAGTGCCTTGAATACATTCTTCTTGTTGTTGCCCACCGGGGCATGGATAACCTGGAACAGAAGTCATCAGCAGCCACCACCACCAAAATCAGGCTAAAACAAAGACACAAAATTCGCGAACAGAACGATATTCTTCTAATCCATCGCCAACATCACGATGGATAATAAAACCGCCACCGCATAGAAACAAACAAACGCAGATCATTCGAAGTCACGGAATCCCTGGAATTCCGCTCAAGAGTATTACTAAAAACTTTCCGTCTGCAAAATGTGCCATGCAAACAAAAATATCGGAAACAAAAATGGAAAAGACGAACGGGAGTGCTCACAGCCACCCGGGAACTCCCGAGATGGACATACAACTCCTTGCCGTACCGAACAAGAAAAAACAAAACATTGCAAGGTAAACTCACAGCGTCTACGGAGAACAATAGTTTTCAACGCAGAAAGTAAAGGAATTCAGAAGGAAGAACAAAGTTGAAGAGGAAAAGAAGAAGCTTACGAGGGCCATTGCGACAAAATTCCGAGCGCCTGAAGGCGGCAGACGAGAGGATCACAAGAACGCCAGCAACGGAAGACAAGACAGCAAGCAAAATAGAAACAGAGCTGCTCTGCGCAGCTCGGAGAAACCTTTTTAGGGTTTCGAGAGCTGGCCCTAGATGGATACAAAGAACTTATGCCAAATTATAATCTCATCCTTGGATCTCATCCATCACTCTCAAGCCGTATAATAAGCGGCATCTGACGGATATTAACGTGCCACATGGACTATGTATTTTTTTCCTTCTAGGGCAGGAGGACAGTGTTTTTTTTTTTGGGTCGGTGGCTTTGAGTTATTTCTGGAAAAAGAAATTGCTTTCCGGAAGAGCTTTCTTTTTTTTCTTTTTGTTGTTGCTGCTTGGCTTCTGCTTCATTCATAATTGAAGATTTTAATACTTCCTTTTTAAAAGAATACTATTTTAAAGCTAAATCCTGGGATTTTGAAGCCAGTGTGTGTTTTTCTATTTTTTTCATATCATAATTTTGGCGAAATTTAACCCAAAAACAATAGAAAAAATTAGTCGAATTTACACTAGGAAAACAAAAATTTCCCAATTTCTTTGTCGAAGAATGGCAGAATTTCGCCAGGAAAAAAATGCACTAATTGAATTAAGTACCAGCAAAGCTTTTATTGCAGTTGGCCCGAGTACATTATTAAATCTCATGTAAGATCACCCATCTCAATACTACTTTGTTCAAATGGACTTAACTTCGAAGTTTTTATTGGAACCAGTTTTATTTTTCAATTAATTTCTAGATATAAAAATCATCTTAAATTCAATAACTTTTTTAAATCATTTTGAAGTTAAATAACTTTTACTACATTGGCCTGAAGATTCTGAAAAGTTGTGCACACTCGCTCATCAAGGGTTATTTATTTTGGCAATACCAAAAGCAAAACAAAGGGACCCATGATTTGGGAGGGTTATGGCCAATCTTTTTTTTTAGAATTTTTTTTTTTGATGTAGCCTAAGTGGTGACCATGTATAGAAAAAGGTAGAAAAAAACTGCAATCATCCAAAGGAGGATTTAGCCAATAAAAAACACAAATTTTTAATCAACCTTCTCTATTTATGACTACACAATGAAAACCAAATATAAATTCTAAATATTTTTACATTTTTTTTTCATTTCTAACAATTGAAACCCTCCAAGATCACTTCATTTTTAATTTTGTTAATTTCATTGTTTAATGAAATTTTGCCAATTTTTATAAAAATTGGTTATGGCATAATCGCATCCAATCAAACAAAACATCTATCTAAAATATAAAGAAACCAAATATTAATTTGTAATCACAAGAAAAAGAATAATTATTGTAATCCTTGATTGGGTTTGGCAAATATCCACCAAGTAAATAATATATTTTGAGGATTTAACTTCAACACATGGATTTTTTAATTTCAAGATCTTTAGCATGTAATTTACATTCTATAAAATAATTGGTGTCTATCCGCAATTTTTTGATTCGATAATTTGTGATTGGTTGGACCCCCCCCCCCCCTTCATCCCCTGAAAACCCTAACCAAAAATATTTCTCACATTTAAGTTTAATTATTTACAGTTTTGCAACCCCACCCCCATAAAACTGAAACTAAAACTGTAAATGGGTGGAAGACTACTACTATCAAACCACCTAGACAAATCATTATGCTTGGCCAACCAAAAACATAGAGTAGGAATCAAATCATATTAATAATTACACTCTTCTTTTACGGGTGCATAACTTTACTACCTCAACAAATTGTGCCAAAATTCTGGGTCAAAACCATTTTGATGGGGCAACATAAAGTTTTAGGCTTAAACAACAAACTAGCCGTTGTAGAAAGTATCCACAAGTTTGCACATATGGGTAGGTGTCATTGTTGTGCTAGGTCGTAATACATAAATAATTGGTGTATGTTTGCAAAAAAATTATTCGGTAATTTGTGATTAGCTAAAGCCCCCCTGGTCCCTTGAAAGCCCTTAGCCAAAGCGAGCGACAATGAAGCCACAAGTGGAAAAAAATGATATGGTGTTCCTATTTCAAATGACTAATGGGTGCCCGTGACCTTTGGCCACTGTTTCTTTAGACTTGGTTCATGTTTTAGAAACTTTTAACTTTTTTATTTTTTTATTTTTATGTGTTTTTTATTATTATTTTTATTTTTATAAAGTGTTTTTTATTCACTTTTATATATTTTTATTTGAATGCAAGTTTGAAGTTTGGAGAATGAAGACACACCTCATTCTTTTTCAAGTAGGTTTTTTCTTCAATATTTATAATTTTTATTTTTACTTATTTTTTACTCTTTATTTGATTTTTTCATTTTTGGAAATTTTTTTTCTTTTAAAATTATTTTACTGTATTTCCTTTTCCTTGTTTCATTTGTTTTCATTCCTTTTTTATAGTTTTTACGTTTTTACTTTTTTTTTTTTTTATGTTTGTTTCATGTTTTTATTTTTTCTATTGTTATTTTTTCTATCTTCATTTTATTCTATTTTTATGTATTTGTGTATTTATTTATTTTTCTATTTTCTTTTTCAAAAAAAATTTAGTTTTTTAATATGTTCTATAATGAAAATAATTATTAAAAAAATTGTCGTTCGGCCCCCCGCAGCGCCCGCCCTAGCCGCCCTGCCATGCCCCTGCCCTGCCCTGTTTGTCACCATAGACAGACAAAACCACCTGATTGTGGCACTGCTAGAAGATAACGGCTTGGAAATGCAAGCGTAACTGCCCCTGCCCTACCCTGTTTGTCAAACAGACAGACCGACAAACAGACACCATGTTTGTTTTTATATATAAGATGCCACAAAGCTCTCCCACTCTATGCGTTGAAGGTGGTGAGTTCAGTCCCCTGTTGGAGGTGGTTTGGTTACACACTCACCCAACCATCGTTGGTGAATTTGCTCTCACCCAATCGCCCATCGGTGACGGGGAGTCCACACGGACTTTGACTCACCAATTTGCTTAGGGACATTTTGTTAAGGTTTTTTTTTTTGCTTCTGGATTGTAGCCACATAGTGTTAGGGTTTTTTTTTTGTGGTGCTAATAATACTTCTGTCAATCCTTTCTCTTGGTCATTTTGCTTGCAAAATGGGTTTACTAACTAATGATTATATAATATTATAAATAAAAGAAAAAATATGTCATGTATTTGTAATTTTTCAATCTGTTTACTAGGTGTCATGATAAAGCAATTGAACCTAGTGCAACAAAGCAATTGCAACAAATGTTTATGTATTTGTCAATCACAAGTTATTACACTTACAATCAAAGGAATGTACAACTTAGGAACATATACATGATGAATTAAAAAATGGTGCATAGATAGGACTCTAGATGGTCAAAATTCCAATAATACATTAAATTGGATTAACACATCAAAAATATGTTAAAATATGATGACATTTTTTGAGAAATCAAGTTTCAAGCTCAATCACAATTTAGTTTGGTCTTCATGCCTATTTTATTCATTTTCACTATATGTCTACAAGTGCATCTAAAGTTGGATTTTCAATTGATTGTGAATTAGAATTGATTTAGTGAAAATGATAAAGAGTTTAAAATATATAATGTAATCCCAAGCATGAGTGGTGAATGACAATTGGTTTTTATTATCTATCAAATTCATTGAGTTTCATTTAAAGTTGCATAATAAATGTTGACATGGACTTGCAAATATAAAGTCCAAATTTACCCATTTCTAAATGCATTTACAATCATATGTCATATAGTTTTTTGTTATGTACATAATATGAAAGAAACTTGAATAAACAACTATGATATATTGAATATTCTTTGCAAAGTTGGTTGTCTCTTGAATGATTTTCATTTTAGTGCAAACATCAACTTGACAAATTATCCCATAATGAAAATTTAGTACCTAGACTAGTTAAACATTAACTAATTCTTTTGAGATCATGAAACATTCTAAAAAATACCTACTTGCCATGCCTAAAAATTCTCAAGCACCTTAATTTCATTATTTATTATAATGTGCAATTGTAAAATGTTATTATTATGATTTTCAAAAATAAATGGCAAAATAATAATTATAATTAAACACCTTGTTGCCAAAGCAACCCATGTACTACAATAGTAGCCTATTATTGAACTCCAATAAATAAACCCACTTGCAATGCCATTTTTTTCTTACAATGTTTAGGTTATGTGTCTAAAAATTTAGGTCGTTCATACATCAAAGGATTCCAAATGATTAAAAATAGGTTCATAATGGATATGGATATTTCATATTTCAAATTTATTTTGTTATTGTAGCCAAAGGTACAAACTTCCAAAAAAATGTGAAAGTTGGTGGCAATATTGATTTTCTTCAAAAGTTCAATCCATTTTTATTTGAGTTTTGGATGTTCAATCATACTAAACAACATGTATTGATATTAAATATCATTTCTTACATTAGTTTATTTTCAAGCTTTGGTGAGGCTTGCCAATTATTTACCATGCATTACAATAACTTAAATGGGTTTCACCAAAACTTTGATAGGTTATATAATAAACAATTATGATTTGTTGTTTCACACAATGTTCATAACAAGACATGTTTGAATTTGTCTCATTTTAACATTATTAATTGGGTTCCAACTTTCAATTGTGAATGTTTCAACATGATTTTACTCAAATGTTTCTTTTGTTTCAAATAAAAATTATTCAATGTATTTGGATAGAAATAACAAACTTCAACTTTTTCTTGGTATTCATCTTGCACCTGCTTGCCCTTTTCGTATATCCTAAAAGGTTAAGGTCTAAGGTTATGGCTAATTTCCCATAAGTTTATGTTATCTTCTTCTATGGTTTTCCTCAATGTACTTAAGGCCTAGCCCTCAGCTTTGCCTTTATATGATTCTCAAATCATCACCTTCATGATGTTTGAATGTGAACTCCCAAATGTTATTACAACAAATTTTTATCTAAGACGTTTTTGTCCATTTCTCTAATATATTTATAATCATAGTTTTAAATAACACAAACCACTTTAGAAAGGGGAAAAAAAAAAGGCTAAATTTTACCCCCAAAAAAGCATGAAACATTGAAACATTACACCTACAAAAGGAATAATCAAAAAAAATTCACCTAACAAAAATGGAAAAAAACCCATACATTTTATCCTTAATCAAGGTCATAACTTACTAAGGAGCTTTGACATTGAAATTAAAATGTAGTTCCAAGTATAAAGTTTGGTCTTTCAAAAGGAGAAATCTCATACAAAAAGACGGATTGTGACACCATGTTGTTTCATGTTTAAATAACATAGCTATAATAAACGAAAGAAAACCAATCATATAGAAAATTTTGAACATTATTAAAATGTTGGTCAACGATTGAAATCTTTGTTGATCCATATGACTGTTGGTACCTTCTAAATGATAAGTATGAAGGGAAAAGTGGTCAAAAAAGTTAATGTTAATGTTTTTTTATTCCATGATATCTACTTGAATTAGCACTACTAGTAGACATCTACTTGAAAGACGTAAGAAAAATCTAAGATCAATTATAAAGAACTAATCATATTACTAATTTATATTCACTTTCAAAGCAATTCAATATTATAGTGAAATCCTTCATCAACAGGGAAAGTTTGCCAAAGCTTGAAGAGTTCAACGCTATATTCATGAACAAAAAATATAAATCAAGCTAGAGTTTTATTTTTATTTTTTAAAAACTTTCCTAACCAAATTGAAAAGCATTAAAAAAGTTTACCAAAAGTTTTTAAAACAATGTCAAGAAAGTACATTCAATTCTTGCACAACTTGGTAGCAATGGAGAAACCAGGGTAATTTGATCATCCTAGGCCTTGATGTATGTATTATATATAATGGCTCATTTTTTGCAAAAACAACATTCCATACAATTCCTTTAATATGTTCAAATGAACATGGTTACATTACTTTATTTAATCACGTATATCTACAAAGGAAGGTAATTTGTTTGTTTGTTTGTTTTTCATGTTAAAGTCTCCCAAACCATGGTGCCTCTTGCCATGTTATTGGAACTATTGGATAACTTTCAATGAATGCACTAAGTTGGTTTCATAATGTTTCAACCTATGGTGGAAAAAGTTCCTAAATATTGAACAACTTTATCACAAAATATTCATTCAAATCAAAGTTAAACATTATAAAGGAATTTGGGCACACCCTTGGTATTTTTGGAAAGATTTCATTGGCTACAATTTAATGAGGGCAATTTGGAAATTTTCAGACCTAAGGTGTAGGAAATATCAAATTTTGAATTTTTCCTTGAAAATTAAAACAAATTACAAGAAATGGACTTAGAAGGAAAATTTAACTAATAACATATTTTTAAAAAGATTTTGACCTAGGTTTGGGGTCAACTTAAATGGGTGAACATTTTTTAATCAAATATCATAAGACCAATAACCATATATCCAGTCCATAATTGGGGAACACAATTGCAAAACAAAGGACAACTAGAATTGAATATGTGAAGATTGAAAAATTGTTTAAAAAATTTAGGATGACATAACCCCAAGTTTGTCAAGTGGTATGGTAAAAACTCCTTGAATTTTCAATTAAACATCAAAATGCAAAACTCAAAACACTACTACATATCGTGCCTTTTTGCGAAGGGCCAAACAAAAAACCTGAAGGGTTTGTGAAGCAAAAACAACTTGCCATATTTGCAATGCGACACGCATCGCACCTTGTGGTGCACCACCCATCGCTAATTTATAATGTACCTTACAATCATCGCAGCACTTTTGCGACATATACCACAAAGAAAACTTTGCGACCCGCTTAGTTTCCGTCCACCCTAGCGATATTCCACACTTCGCAATGTTTTATCATACTCAAAACATCGCACATTTTACAATACAAAACGTATCGCTAAAAACTTTGAGAGTCACAAGAAATCGCAAGCTTGCATTATTTGGCGCCTCGCATTTTACATTTGAATATGTATCACAAACCTCATCACAAATTTTTACAAAACTTTCCAGTGGTGGACGTATTGCAAGTTGCGATGAGCGTTAGCTTGCAAATTAGTGGAAGGGTTACTGGAGAAAGTAATTTCGCAAAAGGTTTCGCAATGTCATCTGATTTATCATGGCCTTTTTTAAGTCGCAAAAAACCTCGGTGACATTGAAGTAGTACATGCGGTAGTGCAAAGGACAGTAGTACAAAGTTCCTAGAGGACCTACTTGCAGAACTATAAAGGCTGAAATTCTTATGAACAGTTCCATTGTGTCAGGAACCCTTTAGCATTCGTGATTTCTTCGGGAAAGAGCTCAGATGGAATGAGAGGGTTGGCAGAGACGCGAAGGAGGTCTAGGAATTTAGTTCGGGTTAATAGTAATTCACGAGATTTTTGGGTTTAGGGTTTTGAAACCTTTTTGCATTCAGAGATTTCAGCTATGGCTGAAGATTTGGAGGCCATACCTTCATCCTTGTCAGTGCAGTATTCAACTACTAGGGAACTACAGAGCAGATTGAGAGAGATTTTGAGAAGGTTGAAACTAGAGCATCTATATTTGATTCCTTGGGACATACATGATGGCACTTACCTTGATTTCTACAATGGGAGAGTAGATCCAAGATTTTATGCAACAGTGAGAGGTAAACAAACTAAATGGGACTTGGAATTTGTAGGAGATTCATTTCAATTACCTTTGGAGGGGCATGGATTTTTGTCACAGAAAGATCCTTTGTCTGAGAGGTATTTTGCACAGGATAGAGTAGTCTCACATGGTTACAAGATCTCATAGTGCAAGGATCCCGAGCGGATGATGCTCTTTCATTTTTTGATACCAATTCTCCATCCCAAAAAGCCTAATTATATACCAGTAAAGTGGGCCAATACTGTCATAGCTTCGTGGTCAGGAGAGAGGGAGATCAATTGGGCTTTCATCATGCACAAAGTGATATAGGATGAGGTTAGAGCATTGGGGCCTAAGAAGTTGTGTTATTTACCCAGTTATTTGGCTCAACTCTATGCTTATGGGGACTGCCAGCTAGTAATAGAGAGGCATCACAAAGTTCTGGTTAGAAGAGTAATTAAGGAAGTATATGGTACTTCAGAGGATGAGCTCACTGATGAGGAAGAGGCAACTTATGAAGTGACAGAGGAGGAGAGCACTAAGGTACCATTGGAGGATTATGGTGAGACTGAAGGAGGAGACCAGAGTTTTTACATGAGCTCAGATCAACCACAGAGTACAGATATGATGGAACCTTTGATGGCAGCAGTAGTAGTGGACTCACAGGTTTCTAAACCTCAGTAGAGTGGGACAAACACCAAAGGACTGGTTAGTGCTTTGCTGAATCTAGGAGAAAGACAGGAAAAGGGACAAGGATAGCATAGACCAAACTCTAGGGTCGAATTAATTATAAGGACAAGGGATATGGAGACTCAAATAGACCAAGGGAGTGAAATCCAAGGAGGAATGGGGATAACTCAGATTCCCATAGACTATATGGATACAAGAATGGAGCAACTATATCCAAGTCTAGAGCTGGGTGATGAGGAGGAGGAAAGGCTAGCGGCAGTAGAAGTTGAAGAAGAGGAGGGGGACTATGTCCAGCAGCCTCAACCAGAGCCAGATCCAGAGCCATTAATGGAGGAGGAACCAGTGGAGGTAATGGCAAGAGAATTTTTACCACCAGAGCCTACTCATGAAAAGAAGTATGAGGCATACTTCAGGAACATTAATGCCAACATTATATAAAAGGTGGTTGGAATGTTAGAGCTAGACGATCCAGAAGATATACCAAGGGC
Organism: Sphagnum tenellum; assembly: GCA_963921925.1. Taxonomy (NCBI): domain Eukaryota; kingdom Viridiplantae; phylum Streptophyta; class Sphagnopsida; order Sphagnales; family Sphagnaceae; genus Sphagnum; species Sphagnum tenellum. Next base: position 21,133,485 of record OY998143.1, on the reverse strand, counting down.
AATAGCTCAATTGCAATACTTCAGGAGTTACTTAGTGGATTACCAGGAAGAGCCACTAGAATCTAAGGAGGAACTAGAGACTGATGAGGAAGCAGTAGCTCGGGCAGAGGCCAGAGACTTTGGAAACAAGGCCAGGAAAGTTGAGGAGAGGGCAGATGAGATTAGAAGGAAAGCCAACTGGTATCCACCTTCAGATGAAGACGAGAGGGACTATGTTAATGAAAGAAAGCTAGAAATTTATGGTTCCAGAATAGATGAAGTAGAATCCACTGTCAACCTACATGCCAAGGGGAAACAGAAACAAAAACTGGAAAAGTTTGTGATGGTTAGCTTAAGCCCAATTGCGCAGGTAAGAGTTAAGGACAAAGAGGTCCAGACGTCTCTTCAGCATACAGTGCTACCTAAAGTTAGGGGGCAGACAGAGCAGGTTAAATTCTTTGCACATATGTGCAAGACCTTGGAGGCTAATACTCCACCTTATAGGAGTTTTTGGAAATTTTATTACAACAAGAAGCTACAGGTAAATTACATGTTGGAACATATTACCTTCCAACATGGTGATGTACCTAGTGGATGAGATCCTGCCAATATGGAAGCTGTTATATTTTCGACCTACTATAGCTCTTATGATTCTACATGGAGATCTGCAATTGACGGTAGGGGAACTTGCCATAGCCTATTTTGGTAAGCTACCAGCATACTGCTCGGAGTTGGTGGTTGAATTCTACAACCAGGTTTATCATGAGGAGCCCAAGGCAGCCTATTATCATCCAAGAGATGTTAAGTAGCCTATCTTACCTTCAGTTAATGATATGGAGCTTAGGCAGTTGGTTTGGAACAGTATGACTGATAAACAATTTTATGAATATAGAAGTCATTGGAGCAGAGTTAGTTCTACCATTATGACTACATACAATACCATGATTGATAATGACAAGTTTATTAGGAGGTTTAAGAACAGGACAGTAACTCAGATCCGCAACAACTTGGATTTTCTTAGCGTTTATAGAGAAGTAGATAGAGTTAACCAGTTGCTACAACGGAAGTAGTTGCCAGTTCTTTTGTACAATAGGCAGAGAAAGAGTGTGCCTATTATCCATTGGCATACAAATCTTCAGGAGGACCTAAAGAGATCTATAACAGAGGGCAGGATCAGGAATGCAAGGTTAGAGGGAGAGCCCTGGACTATAATGTATGGAAATGGCCTAGAACCAGATGAATCAGCTGAGGAAGCTTCTGGTTAAGTGGGAAGTTATGTGGAAGCCATTGTTTTTTCAAGTTAATAAAGAATATACTTTTGGCAAGACAAATAAAGATTCTAAAGTTTAAAAAAGGAATCTTAAGAAATCTTGAGGCTATTGAGGGACTAAACACATTTGATTAAAATGCTTAAGGCCAACAGGGCCCTATTAGTACCAAGAATATATATTAAATATTGAAAGGCCAAAAATTTCAAGTCAAGTCTGAAAGCGCCAAAACGCCATAAAAAATATATATATATATTTTAGACCAAATGGAAGCTATAAATCCACTTAACCATTATTATGATCTATTTTGCCTTGGTAGATTAAGTGAAAATATCAGTAAAATACGCATAACATTTCTCCTATTCTTAAAAATAAAATTACACAATGGAGCAGAATAGGCAAAAAATGACACAATGAACATTCTGCAGTAATATAGAACCACAAGCCTCAATGGCAATTTGCATAAAAATAATGAGTAGTACATAATACGTGGTCATCATCCACCTCAGAGGTTGTAAACACAACCTCTGGTTTTTCACCTAGAATAGAATGGGACCGTGGCACATATGTGAGAACAAGTGACCACTCCTTTAGGTCTAGGGGATAAGGAAGATAAAAGCATTACTCTACATGACTGGGAAAAGTAAATGGCTCTGAAGTTTGCCAATGAGATGGTTGATAACTGGTGGCAAATGTCTTTAATCGTGTGTTGTCCACACTCATCCTGAATTACAATGCGATTTGCACCAGCAAGGTTCACTTTAAACCACTTGCACTTAAACACATACTTCAAACTTTGAATGTGCATCATAAGATACCACCAAGATCTTTTCTAGCTTTCCATAATGTGGCACAATATTTCAAACAATATTCCTGTCATGCCGACTACTTCTAGAATCCTGAATGAATTGCCCTTAAACTCCATAGTCAAAGGTGCGACCCCTCTTTTCATCCAAAGTGGAAATCCTGAAATTAATATTGTGTTAAGCATTGTGAGTCAACAACTTATATGATAATAGAAACTTCATGCCCATAAAAATCATCCTAGAACATTCTAAAAAACTTGTCTGGAATGTGAAGATGAGTTAATAACTACCTTGAATGTGGTCAGCTGAATTAACTCTGTAGGTTGTGTTTTGATGGCACCAGTCAAACGGTCTTCCTCCTCTTCTCTTTCCTCCATCCAGACATGAGGACATGATGGATCTATAGTGGCCAAGATGTTGGTGCAATAAAACATGCTCTCTGCTACCAAGTGTCCTGTTGCCATGCTTCCTTCCACTCGTGCATGGTTACGGACATAACCCTTTAATACTGCCATATATCTTTCAAGCCAATACATCCACCAATAATGCACATGACCAACAATGACTATCTCAACCACAAGGTGAACTAGTAAATGCACTTGACAATCAAAAAATGATGGAGGGAAGGCCTTTTCCAACTTGCATACCACCTCTGCTGCTATTACCCTCATTCTTGGAATCTCCTCTACAAATAACTCCTTTGAGCATACCCATCTCAACAGATTTAAATTTCCCAATGACCAAAGAGCATCTTGTACTTGTGCACTGACTAAGCCTATTATTGCCACATGCAATATGTGCTATAGTAAACGATGATAGTCATATGTCTTGAGATACCTTGGCCACTTGTGGTCATCGTCCCTACTAAAAGTTTTTTGAAGATTAGCTCCATAACCTGCAACAAAGATCCATAAAACTATACAAAAGTATTCTAGACATCCAACAAATAACATTCTATACTTCAAACTCTTTTTCCAGTATAAGGCATATAGATTTAAATATAAATAAAAATAACATAGTACTTCTAAATTCAACCCTTGCCATCAAAGTTCAATCCTGTAGGGAATCGCATCTCTTCTATGCGATTTCGAAAGTCTTTTCTTTCCCGTGTAGTAAGTGTCCATGGAGTTGATGGTCGCTGCTCAATACATGTGTTAGGATCAACAGTAATCCACACATCGGGATGCCTCTCAAAATCCTCACAAGCCTCCCTAAAGTTACTGTCCTTCTCTCCATAGAGCTGTTTTATGATAACCTTTCCCACATTTCCCTCAATGTGCATGGGGTCCAAGAGATGACGTATTTTCAGCTCACCCCAGTAGGGCAAGCTGTTGAGTATACCCCACCTTGTCAATCCACTCCCCTCAAACACCATAGAATCATTTGGGTCAGTAACTCTATTGGCCACATCCCTCCAATATGCAAAAGTGGTAGCTTCTGGAATATCACGCTTATCACCACAAGGCATGTCAAAAGATGAAAATAAAAGTGGGTCTGATCTCATATCACATCTTAGTGGAAGAAACTTTGTATGGCCAAGGTAAACAATTTTGTGAAGATGGCTTGAGTATTTAGCCATGTCCTCCAAACTTGGGCCACATGTAGAGTAGGCCTTGTAGCCTTGAGTTTGTAGCCCACTTACAAAACCAAACCCTGATTGTAGAAGAACTGAATATTAGAACAACAAATAATCACAAAACATAATAAAATATATATATATAGAGGCATGTGCATGATTTCTTACCATGATAATCATGCATTGTCCACATGCAGATTGCCTTCAACCTAAATACACGTGGTATTCCTCCAGTGGTCTTCCTCCCATCATATGCCCATACTCCATCCCACAGCATTTTGAGCTCATCGACCACTAATGCTAAGTAGGTGTCTAGGTTTTTCACCTTACTTGGCCCTGGGATAATAAGAGAAAGCAGCAAAAATCCTTTTTTCATAGATAACCACGGAGGAAGGTTGTAATTCATGACAACAACTGGCCAAACAGAGGTAGGTCATCCCTTTCCTCCAAGTGAATGTGGACTAACACCATCTGATGCTAACCCCAACCTCACATGCCTAGGGTCACGCTCAAATTTTAGCCATGATGACTCCACATGCTTGTGACCAGGAGAGTCAACCAGTAACCTCATAACACCAGGCTCTGATCGATGCTTCTTATGCCAAACCATTAACTCAACCAAGTCTGTACATCGATACATGTGCAGCAAGCGAGGAATAATGAGAAACCACCTTACTGATTTCTTGGGCACCTTCCTTGTAAGCATGTGAGGATCATATTGAACCTCTTCACATGTACTGCACTTTGTTAAATGGGCATTGTTCCCTGAAATAACATGCAGTCATTAACACATGCATGGACAATTTGATACTCCATGCTTATGGAGGATAAGATCTTTTTAGCCTCTTTCCAAGATCCTAGCAAAACATTTTCCTTAGGCAGCAAGAGGCTATGACAATATTGAAAAATGTCTGACAACATAGTATTGCTTACCTTGTGTTTTGCTTGGATGTTTAACAACCCCAGTATGGTTGCTAAACGGCTTAACCTTGCACCTTGAAAAATAGGTGTTTGAGCATGTGAGGTGACTTTTGTCCCTCTACTCCCGATCCTACAAGGTGATTATGCCGAAGCACAAATACTACTAGTGAAGGGAAGAATGCAAGTACAATTCTAGATGCTAGATCGCGTTTGTAGTTGAATTTCATTAGCCCACCTTCTATGCAACTTTTATGATTAAAATTGATGGATACATTTTTATTTTATTTTTCAAGCTTCCACACCACACATCCTAATGCCTCATGTCAAATTGTCATTCATTTAAATCTATGCTTAAAGGTTCAACACCACGTCCAACATGGCTGCAGACCCCTAGCCACTCAAAATATTGTTTCTCCCACATACGTTATCCAAATTCAACTTACTATAGCTTCCTAGAGAGCTAACGACAAGGCGCATCTACCTATCAAATCTTGGGCTCTGCAGCTAAAACAGTAGGAATTTCTACTACCAAACCCGAGAGGGTTTTGTGAAGGTAGTCATTTCAACTCGACTACAAACCCCTAGTCACTTAAAGCGTTGTTTCTCCCATATATGTTATCCAAATCTAGCTTGCTATAGCTTTCTAGAAAGCTAACAACACGGTGCGTCTACCTACCAAGTTTTGGGCTCTGCAGCTAAAACAGCAAGAAGTTCTACTACCAAACTCGAGAGGGTTTTTTGTGAAGTTTCTCTGAGTTCTAACTTTCAAATCTATCCCTATTCACCTCCATTCTTTGCAAACTCTTACCAGATCTCCATTCTATTCTCCTTCCTCTCTTCCACTCCAAAGCTGATCCTTCCTTCCCTCCTCTAAAACCTTGTTGAAACAAACACTCTCAAGATTCAATTGAAATTGTTCTCACGAGGGAAAAGAAGAAGAGACCTCCCATGACCCAAGTCCGCCTTTTAAAGAGAGGGTGAAGGTTCTAGGCTTGGTGGCCAATGGAAGGAGAAGGAGAAGGTTCTTGGCTTGGTGGCCAATGGAAGGAGAAGGGGAAGGTTCTCGGCTTGGTGGCCAATGGAAGGAGAAGGAGAAGGAGAAGGTTCTCGGCTTGGTGACCAATGGAAGGAGAAGGAGAAGGTTCTTTTCTACCTCTTCCCATTCTCCCTTCAAGCACTTACTTCAACTTCCATTTTTTATCCTTGACATTAAGGTTTTATTTTGCCCTAGTCCTAGGCCATTATTTACGCCTTCCTTTTGTTTTCCTTGGCCTATAAATCATGACCGCACATCTTGATGCCACAATCTTCCCCACTTCATTATCGATTTGATTTTGTCGAAGATTTCTTTTTTCCCTTTGTTCCTTGTAACCATGGCGTCGCGCACAATCATGTCCCATAGGCCGCAAGCCGCACAAGCGAAAGAAGAACCGCCTCCGGAGTCGTCTCTAGATCTTACCTTGACACAGCGTCCTTGTGATGAAGAACTCGAACCTCGAGAGGTGCGTGCTCGTCTCGAAGTCGAACCCCCCCCGAGCTTAGTACTATCGTATTTCTCCGAACTCCTACACCTTGGTGATCTTGCTACAGGTCGACCCCGCTTCTGGTGATGAACCCGAGACCATTTGTGAAGGTTGTTACGAAACTGAAGATACCTCTAGTTTTGCATGGTCTTCAGTCCCCGGCGTTGGTCACTATTGTTGGTTGCGCGGTTCGATTCGTCAACTATCTCCCAATAGCAAGGCGGACTACCTAGTTCGCACCATCCGACGCATCCTAGACTTCTTGCAGTTGTGAACTATCACTAAGGCACCGCTCATGATTTTACATGTACTTGCAACTTCTTGCTGAGCTCGTCCCTATAATAAATAAAGGTTTCAATTATCATCAGACTCCTATTGTCGTTGGCACACTATCACACTATTTATTTAATTGTTGAATTGTCTCGAATTAACTTATGTTCATCGGCTTGAAGATTGTACTACCTCTATTAACCCCTTCATCGACATCCCTTTGACTGCTTCAAGAATTTCTATTATGCTTGCTACTTCCTAAATATCATAACAAGACAAATGTAGTGTTGAACACTGCAAGTTTTGATGCCTACTTCTACCCCCAACCCTCTAGAGATTTGCCACCCCTAATTACACCACAAAGTTTCTAAAACTATGGCTATTAGCCTCTATTGAAGAAAAGAACTGACCCACCTCCTTACCCACCAATAACGCATTCCAGAAAAGAAAACAAACCCCCTTCACACCAAGCACATACATCATTCCCTATGAAGTCGCTAAAAGCCCTTAAACACTCTACCCCACTCAAATAACCTTGATGTAACTCTTTAAAAAATTGAGACTACTGCACATGGTTGTGTCGGTATGACTCACAATGTGCCTCTGCCTCTTGCCACTCCTGTTGTCCCTAGGCAGTATGTTGATGACGTGGATCATCTGCATTGGCTTCTTCATCATGTGGGTTGCCAGACATATCAGTAACTATGTCAAGTCCAAACCAGTCAACCATGAAGTCATCCATCGCTTGTTCTTGGTTTGCAGGCAGTGGTGCTTCCTGAACTAGTTGAGAGACACCTTCATCATGAGCAGACAAGTCATTTGATGAAGAATGAGTTGATGAAGAGTCTGATTTGTGTGGCATGCCCATTTCCCGATATGTTATTCTCAACCTCCGTGGTAACATGTCTTCAGAAGGCCGAATATTCTATGCAATACCAAATCCAGAAGATCTTAACTATATACCAAGCATAGTTGCATAATACATCATAAATAAAAAATGCCAAAATGCATGTATATAGATATGGTATGTTATGTCTTAAACAAAGTACATAGTTCAGAAATGGTGGAATCCTAATTCCACTCATAGTGTGTAAACAATTCATCTCTTGATCTGATGGTCCTAGTAGCTATAACTAGGCAATGGCCTTCATGAGAAGTCTGGCCATATGGTGCTGGAGGAGGTCCGTCAACAAAAACCCAGTCACAATTAGCCCTATGCTTAGGCTGAGTCCCCACCGTACTGTTGATGAAACCAGCAATGTTTCCAGAACGTATGGGGTTTCCATCTATCACCCTCCCGTCACTATGCCTCCTAGTGCTACCAGCAAAGGTGTCCATCTCAAGAGCAAAGGTCTTCCACTCAGGATGTTGTGTGAGGATCCTGTTCCAATGTCTTATCTTATAGATAGGCCCACCATAAGGGAACAAAGTAGGACCCTCTCTACAACAACTAGCTGAATCCTCTACAATGATGTCCTTACAAGCATATACTCCATAGCCATGCCTCTCTCCAAGTGTAAAGGTCTTAACAATCCATCGTCTACCCCAAACCACAACCTCCTCATCATAGGGCAAACTATCAAACAACCCAAGAACTGCAGGGTTCCATGACTGGATAATATTGGCACATTTGCCAGTGAACTCACGCATACCCCATCTGCCCTCAACAATAGTCCTAGCATGACCCTCACTTGGACGTTCATCACAAACTTGCCCCCTCTTTGTACGAATGCTTTTACAACACCTGCACAATATATTGAACGTTCAATGTTGATACATTCATTGATATGATGTTAAGGTGACATTGTAACAACATGTCTTGAAATGACATTAATATAATATTAAAATATTTTGACATCTTATCAATATTAATCCAATATGATCGACATTTGCACAACATACATTAATAAGTCATCAAATTGATGATTATATGTTGAATATTCAATACTAATATGGTAATTGATACAATATGTTGATGACATCATAATAATATGTATTGAGTTAGCATTGGGATTGTTTTAACATAATTTACATTTTTTCAACACACATTCAATGAATAAGATCTTATCAATGCTCAGACAACACAAATTGATTAGCTATTGAATTGTCATTGTTACAACCTTCATAAAAATGAATTCTCAATATTGTTGCATATCACATAAAATCAACACATTAAAAATGTTAAAACAATGGTACTCATTGTCACAACATTAATACAATCGTATGAAATGTTGCAATATCAAATGGGCAAATAACAAACATTGATTCAATATAAATCAAATCTTACATTTGATAAGTGTTGAAACAATTAGTAACATTGTTTTGACATTGATTCATAGCAAATCAATATAAGGTTGCGTTTATATTGTTCCATATAAATTATATAAAATTCATGAGTTCAGTGCGCTGGCATCTCTTGTTGCTCTTCTCCTGTGTGTTTGTCTCTCTCACTCCTCCGTTGGGAGTGTTGTTGTGGTCAAGCGCTTCAGGATGTTCTGATGTAGTGTAATTTGTGAACATAGGAGCAGGGTTTCGGAAATGGCGGAGTTGAAGTTGCGCCGCTGTTACAACAACAAAAACAACGTTTAGAATGAATTCCTACAAGAAGAGAATGAGATTTTGAAGCAAAAGCTGGAGATTCACATGAATCTGTGGGACCTTGACAAACAGCAAATGGAGAGCGACTTCTTCGCGGTCGGTGTTCTTTTCACTATCTATTTTTGCAAGCTCTTTGTCGACAATTTTTTTCCTATTTTGTTTTTAATTTTGTTTCGAGACGGCATGAAATAACAATACTTGAGTCATTGTTCTTTTTCCATTTTTTTTCATTATCTACTTTGCAAGCTATGTATCTACAATCTCTATTTTCTTTCGAGATAGAACGAAACAATAATACTTGCGTACTTCTTTTTTTTCCTTGTTTTCCACTATCTTCTTCGCAAGCTCTGTATCGACAATTTCTGTTTTGAAGCAGCACGACATAATAGATACTTCCGTCCTTATTTTTCCTTCGTTTTCACTATCTACCTCGCAAGCTTCGTATCGACAAATGTCTGTTTTTTTCGAGACAGAAGCATGAAATAATAGATAAATGTGTCCTTATTTTCCCTTGTTTCTCTATCTACGTCGCACGCTCTTTTACAATTTCTGTTTTCTTCTTCCGGACAGCATGAAATAATAATTACATCCTTCTTGTTTTTCCGTTGTTTTCACGATCTATGTAGTGAGAAGTTTTGTTTTCTTCCTTTTTTTTCCTTATCTACTTCACAAGCTATGTATCGACAAGTCTTGTGTTTTTTTTCCGTGTTTTCACGATCTACTTCACATGCTATGCATCGACAAGTATTTTTGTTCCCCCCCCCCCCCCCCCGCCCCACCCTGGGTGCTTTCACGGTCTACTTCGCAAGCTATGTATCAACGAGGTTTTTTTTTCCCTTTTCAATATAGAGTTCTATAGTTTCCCTATGATATCAGATTTTGTTGAGGTTGTCGCTGACTGCATTCTCTGTCTTTTCTTTTTTTGGGGTGAATTTGCAACAGGCGATGCAGGTGCATAAGAGGAAAGCTTCTGCAAGACATATGAGAAGGCGAAACTGAAAGTCTCTCACGGTTTGCAGCATGCAGCAACAAGAGTTTGTTATGAAGCTCAAACTAGGTAGGTTTATAATCCAGAATACATATGTCTCTTTTTCTTTTTCTTTTCTTTCCTTTTTGGTTTCCAGGTACGACCTTCATAGTATAAGACTTCTGAAGATCCTGAAAACCACGTTTTGTTGGCTTGCAGAAGCAACATTGGAGAATGTCGAAGTGTTGCAAACAAAGGTCAAATTTCTCACCGCACTACTATAGGACTCTAAGGTACTCTGAGAGAGAGAGAGAGAGAGAGAGATTTCTATAAGAGAACACAGATCTTTATGTTCTATTATTACACTTCAGGTCGTTTTGCTGATTGATGGAGTGGGAAAATGACAGGGAGGAAGAGGAACAACAACAATGACGACAGAACAAAGGGGTTGTATCTAGGTGGTTGGAACTTCCAAAGAGAATGATGTTGATGAAGCAAAGCAAAGAATTGAGCACCTAGAGCAGTCCTTAAAAGCAGCCATTGAGATTCACAAGCTTGAAGTGGAGGCCCTGAGAGCTGAGAGTTTGGCAGAAGCCACAGAGAAGGAAACCCAACAATGGGTAAGTAGTCAGTAGTCAGTCACCAGAGGCTGGAGCTCTAGAATCTTTGTTTGTTGGAGTGGGGAAGGATCTTTTAGTAGAAAGAAGAGATGTCCCTATGTTCTTTTAATGGTGCATGGGTTCTCTATAGTTCTGGGAATGGATTCCATTCAGATTCTTGCAGATGTTCATCCCAGTTTAGTTTCCTCTACACCAGGGCAGACCAAGAACATAAGCAATGTAACAATTGAGGGAATCGCCCAGACCATCCATTCTCTTGAAGAGGAAAAAAAGGTTCGACTGCAAAAGGTAAGAGTGAATCCTGTGTTTTGCTGCTGCACAACAGACTGAACTTTATGTTGTAGTTACAAATAATACTGAGCCCACTGCCATGTCCCGTGCATCATTTAAGTACTTGGTGGGTAGTTGAGAGGTAGTGAGTAGGTGATTACTAATGTGCTCTTATGCCATGACAGCTACAAGAACTTCGTGCGAAGCTTTTAGAATTGTGGAACTTGATGGATACACCAATTGAAGAACAACAATTGCTTCAGCACATCACTAGCCATATTGCAGCAACTCAAGATGAGATTACCATACCTGGAACCCTTTCATCAGACACCATTGCACAGGTAAATAACACTTGATTTTGCTATCTGACTTTTTTTTTGTTGTGCAATTCAGTTCGCTTGAATTTTGCTTCCTTTACTCAGCAGTGTGTTGATCTCAACCTTGTCCACTAAAATAAAGCCATTTGGTTATGCATTTTGTTCTTGATGAATTGCAGGCTCAAATGGAAGTTGACAGACTTGACACACTGAAAGCCAGCAGAATGAAGGAACTTGTGGTGAAAAGGAGATTGAAACTGGAGGACATATGTAGATGTGCACACATTGAGCCTGATGCCAATACAACAGAAGAGAAGTTCATTGCCTTGGTGGAGTAGCAGTTATTTGTTTGGATTAACAATAACCTGTTTTAAGATGTTCTCTTGGCTTTCAATGGCACTCTAATGAGGTCCTAAGGAATCTACTTGGTTGTAGGCATTGTAGACCCTACACAACTTCTGAGCCAGATGGAGAAGCAGATCATGCAAGCAAAACAGGAAGCTTTGACCAGGAAAGAGATTCTTGAGAAAATGGAAAAGTGGATGTCAGCTTGTGAAGAGGAGGGATGGCTTAAAGATTATAATAAGGTTTGTTACAAAAATGCTCAAATTTGTCTTTCTCCCAAGGCAAATGGAATCTATTAGCTTCATACTTTGTTCAAAGAGGTTGGTTGTTCTCTAGGATTGCATCTTGAAGTAAATGCATAGTCCTCATCATCCCAAGCACCAGGAAGCAGTAGGAGAAAGAAAAATTGTTCAATGTTTAATCCTTTGGCTTCCTGTGAATTTTATATGCAGGATGAAAACAGGTTTGCCAGTATAGGTGTTCATCTAAACCTAAAACGTGCAGAACGTGCATGGGCAGCAATCAACAAACTTCCTGGTATATTTCACATGCCACTAATTGTCATCAACAATATTAAGGAGAAAATGTTTCCGGAGTTTTGGGAGTATGTTTGTGAATTTTGACACTTTGTCCCTGAGTTGGGTACCTTGATAAAAGTGACATTTTAGGCAATTATCTTCCCACAGGTCAACATAGGACTTGTCATTTGTCAAGACATGCCAAAGAAGATGTTGGAATCCTGCCATGGTCACTGAATTTGGGTGTTGTCTATGGTTGTGCTGGACGCAGCTATGGTGGAAATGTTAATCTTGAAGACATAGGCTTGGGAGGATGACAGGGGTGTTCCATTCATGTTCGATGGGGTGCATCTCTTCCCTAGTACTCACTTCCTTTTCTACTGCCTTAATTTATTTCTGGAAGCCAGCTACTGCTTAGCATAACAGCTTGCTTACATGCATCCTGGTAGCTTTCTTGTCTCTTACATTTGAGTATCCGTATGTAGGTGAGATTGCTGTCTATGCTGGATGAGTACAACTACCTTCGGCAAGAGAAAGATGAGGAGAAGCGTAGACTCAGGGTAAGAAACACATGTTTCACCACTTACTTAACATTGTCTGTCAGTGGGAGCTATGCCACATTCCACGTTGCATTCCAAGAGTGTTTATAGCCAATTAATTCTACTGCAGGAAGGAGCTTGTTGCTTGCAATGTGGAATTGGGTAACAAGTTGATTTTTTGCAAGTTTTCTCAAAACTTACTGCAGGACCAGAAGAAGATCCAGGAGCAACTGATAACATAGCAGGAGACACTGTTTGGGTCAAAGCCCAGTCCCATCAAGACAACTCTCAACTCCAAAAAGGCCTATGGTGGATCTTGTCCAAGTCTTGGGGGAACAACAGCATCACAACCTAACCGGCGGCTCTCATTGGGCACTGCCTTAATGCAGCGAGTGACTCCTGAATTCTCACGACCAAATGGAGTAATGACAAATTCATGTTTGGGTGCGTCAATGGGCAAGGACACGAAGCGCGAACGTTCACGACCTGCAGCTGCCCTCAACTATGTGGCCCTCAACAAGGATGAGATGGCTGGACTCGCCTCTATAGGTAAACATTGTTATCCTATATCTAGATACCTTGCTTGTGTGAACTGCAAAAATTCCTACAATAATAAGCTCATAAATGATGGCCAGCCTGCATATGAATGCCACCACATCTTGTTATGCCAACCTGAGTATGAATGGTGCAATCCTGTGCATCTCCTGAGTATCCAGAGTATGAATGACAATTCTTGGATATTGGTGTTAGTAATGTGGTGTGACTGGTGTGTGTGTGTGTGCGCGCAATTGAAATAGGTGGGAGAAGTGCAGCTGCTCTTGTTGCTGGGCGTGGGGAGCAGCAGCAAAAGGTAGTGCAGGCACCAGCCCTTCGGCATCCTCTGTCCCTAGTTGTCATGTCTGTAACACAACAACAAATTTATGTGGAAGATTCAGGAAACCGATTACAAGTAAGCAACAATAACAAGGTTTCAAGTTTTGCGAAAAGGTCAATGACTGGCACATCTCCTCCTACCAGCCGCCCTCATCCTCGCTTGCAAGGTTCTGAGAATACAACCCCAATGCACTCCTTTGACGAACGCAAATTCAGTAGTATTATTGGTCAAACTAGATAGATGGGGTGGTGGTTGCAACTAGAATCTGGTTCCATTTCCCTTTCCATATCCTCGTAGGAGTTGGAGGATGTGTCTAATCTAACACTCATCTCATTAACTGATTTTATTAACTACAGAAAGATTGTTACATGTAGCTATCTGAATGGATAGTTTTCTTTCTGTAAGGCAATAGCAAAGAGCAATGTTTGTTACTCAAGTGCTGCTATTCACAATGAGCCAATGTCCATTGCCTCTTTGTTACACTGACTTGTACAAATGAAGTGGGTAAATTACCTAACATTGAGTTGACATTCTTTTGCAAATTTTTTAAGCACATGCTTTTATATGTACCAATGTGTTATTTCTTATGCTAAACCGTGTTATGTTGTTCCCCAGGTGTTCCCAATAGCTTCTCAGTTCTAGCCCATATATGGTTTGCCAAAGTTCAACTCCTGAAGGTGGGTCTAGGGGAGCATATTTGTTTTGGTTTGGCAATGGGGTTGCTCCTTTTGGGGAGTTGCTCAATGTTCTAAAACAAGTGGTGATGCGTTGCTCAATCAATGTGGGGTCCTCACAAAAAAACTCAAAAAAATGAAAGAAAGTGTGAGACTATAACACATTTACAACATCATAATAAACATGAATACAATATTGATTCACTATTGAATATCCAATTTGCAACTGTGTTGTTGCAACATTACATCACCTACCTTCAACAACATACAAACAATACAAATACAATGTTGGGAAAGTATGATTATAACATAGATACAATAACGTAAACAACAAGAATACAACATTGAGTCAATATTGAATATCTAGTTTGTAGCTATGTTGTTGCAACATTGCATCCCCTATGTTCAACAATGCACATGCAATGCAAATATGATGTTGAAAAAATATGAGTACAACATAAATACAAAATATAGAAAACATGAATACAACATAGAATCAATACAATAATAGAGTTTGTAACCATATTGTAACAACATTGTATCATTTACAACTAAAAATGCATATCCAATACAATCATAATACTAATGCAATATCATTACAATATGGACATAATGTGAATACAACATGGCAAACAACATAAATACAATGCAAATATGATGCTACATTAATTATCATTGAATCAATACCAAAATTAAATCAATATAATCTAAATTGTTTCAATGCCTATTTTACACGAACAAAGCACTAAACCTTGGACATCTTGTAAAAATATTGTGAAAGCACTTAAATAGCACTAATACAAAGGGGTCCCCACTTTGTGATGTTGTGCTTTGGATCGTTGTCTAACGGAGGGCACATGTGGCCTTGCCTCATGATGTGGCTTACTGGCCTCATGAAAGGTACCAATCCCTACAGCAAATGCCTGCGAAAGTGCATTTCCTATGGCAACTAAAACCCCTTGTGATAGAACATAGGGTGGTGGTGTTATACGGGAACCCTATTACATTCAAAAAACCACAACAAACCATGGAAGTGAAAATAGTTTCAAAGAGGATTTCATGAAAAATAACATTTATCAAAAAGGAAAAATAACAATTGTAAAATGACACTTACCACATGAGATGACCACGATGACACCCAAATCGCTGAATGTGTTGAGCACAAACATATGACTTTTGTGAAATCTGACCAACACACTTGGTGCATTGG
This sequence comes from Sphagnum tenellum, assembly GCA_963921925.1. Classification (NCBI taxonomy): domain Eukaryota; kingdom Viridiplantae; phylum Streptophyta; class Sphagnopsida; order Sphagnales; family Sphagnaceae; genus Sphagnum; species Sphagnum tenellum. Next base: position 21,118,210 of record OY998143.1, on the reverse strand, counting down.
TAAAGCTGCCAAGGTGGACCATGAGGAGAATGAGACACCTCTACCTGCGTATGAGCTGATGTGCCTTCATTTGAGGAGGATGAGTCACTAGTGGAGATAACGGAGGAGGAAGACATCATCTGTGACATTAATAAGGCACAAATGTAAGGCAAAGACCATATTAGACTTTCAAAAATCTTGTGATACAACAATATAAACCCTTGATTGTTCATAAATTGAAACTACCTAAACCAAAAAAAAATGCATACCTGCATCCAATGTGGGCTCAACAATGCCTATAGGATTGGTTGCTCAAATAATGCCAACACCAATTTCGAAGTAGGGGGAAATACTGTAAAAAAATAAAAATACAAAGGGAGTAAATGATACGGTGTTTAATCAAGCAAGGAACCGGTGAAAACCTTGAAAAAAATCTATTCATAAAACATTAAAAACCTTACTTTATAGATGTTTGGACTCCAATAGTGCCTAAATTGAACAAAAGTTGAAGTAAACCCTTATTCCCTGCCAAAACTTCATGGTGAAACATACTTGTTACCAACCATGACACACATGAGACTAAATAAAAAATTTCCCAAAATAGTCTAAAAAACCCCAGCCCCCGAAACCTTTTGGCATATGCAAAAAAAACAACAAAATGTTAAAGCCAAAATAAATTAAAACTTTGCGAACCCCTTGCAAACCCCCCACCATCGCATCCCTCTTCGCATCTACATACGTTACTTAAACCAAAGCCCTAAACCCTTTAACTTCCTCCTACATTAGCAAAACTTCCGACTTCGCAACCCTCTAACTTTGTGAAACTAATAGCATTGCACGGCCCTTGAAAAGGCGTCTGTTACTCATTTTTGAAACCCGGACTCCTTTGCGAGAAATAGTGTATCGCAAGTTACGATGCGGATTACATCGCAAGCCCTAAATTGTTGGAAGTCCTTAAGGACTGACGAGTGAATTTGAATTCATTCTCAAATTTGCTCGAGAATTGTTGAAGGAAAGCTTGGGCAGAAAGGAGGTTGCGGATTGTAATGGTTGGGACTAGTGGAGGGGGTTCTGGGTCTAGAGGAGGTGACGACAATGAAGAAAGGTTGAAGAAGATGGTTACTGATCACTTGAAAGCTTCAGAGCTGTCTACAATCGATACTAGGACACCTGAAAGGTTGGCATCCTTGACAGCCATCTTAGGTCAAGCATTGCAAGCAGGGCTGACTACTGGGGAAGCACAAAGAGATGAGGAGGCAAGGAAGGCTGCAGAAGCCAAGGCAGCAGAGAAGAAGAGAATGAGAGATGAGAGAGCAACAACATGAGCTCTCTCACTTAGAACTCTCGAGAAGAAAAGGAGGAAGGATGAGAGGGATGCCATCAGAAAGGAGAAGCTCGACCTGAAAAAGAAGGAGGAGGAGAGGAAGAAGCTCCCTCTAATAACATTGGCAGAGGAGGGAATTCCAACTGAGCTGGCATACACTGGGGCCAAGAGCACCATTAGGCACATTGTCTCCACCAACTTTGCACGAGGAGTTGACTCCCCTTTCTCAAAGGTAGAGCAGAAGAGAGTGATAAATCAGGTCAAGGGAGCATTTCAAAATGGAGGAGAGCTTGATTCACAGTGGATTGCATACAAGATCTCCAATTCAATGTCTCAAGCAAGATACCATGACAGGATGAAGATTCGTGCTCACCTTAGAGACCTGAATGTGTACAGGAACTTGCAGAGGCCGCTTCAGTTCTTAGAAGACATCTGGAATGCCTTCTACCAGTCTGAGGTGCAGCTGAAAGCAACAAGGCAGCTGAAAGAGATCACAGAGCAGCTAGCCAAGGCCAAGAAGGCAAGAGAGTTTGGGAGGTCTGACCGTGACCTGAAGGCACTGGAGCTGAAGCTTGTTGAATGCCAATCAATGGTGGACGAGGTTGGTGATCCACCATTGAAGTTCCTGAAGGCAGCAGAGTGAGTGAAACTGGTTCCAAACACCACCCACATGCTAGGCCAAGGTGGCATTCCCAGCCTCAAAACAACATTTGTAAGTACCTTCCCTCTCCTCCATTTCTTTCCTACAAAGATTCGAATAAAGTGACTGTTGAGTTTATGTCAAGTCAAATAGGACTGTTTGCGATACCTTTGTGATGCGTATTGCATCGCAAAGATAGGTCAAATGACGTTTTGGCGTTCTGAGTTGCGAAAGTTTTAGCTTCGCAGAGATTTAAATGGCGCTTTGGCACTTTCAGATACGATGGGATTTGTTTCGCAAACTACTTCGTAAGTTTCAGTATGCGAAGGTCTGCGCTTTGCAAAATTGGTTGGAGATTTGAATAGATTTTTTATGCGTTTTTATTGACCTGTTGTATTATGGGGACAATACAAGAGGTACAAAAGGAAGATCATAGCTGCAGAAATGAAAATGGGCCAGGAGCATGGCAAGGAGCATCTTTTTGAACATGTTGATGCACTATTGGTGAGTGGGTTTGGTTGGGATTTAATTTCTGTTTGTGTTGAGATTGTTTTCATTTGAATCAAGATTTTCATTTATGGTGTTGACTAAGCTTTGCATGCTGAAATGCAGGCATCTGAAGGTGAGAGTGAGAGCTCCCAGGGCAGCAGTGATGAGGAGGAGAGAGCTAGCACTGCTCCCAGTGCTACCACTAGCAGTGGACCTAGTTCATTTGCTAGTCGAAATGCAGTTTCTATAGGGGGCAGAGATAAAGAGGATAGGGAGGAGGACGAGGACGAGGATGAGGACAAGGACAAGGAGGAGGGGCAGGGGGACGATGAAGAGAGGGAGGAGGATGAGCAGCCTCCCCCTCCACTAAAGAACACTAGGAAGAAAGATTCAAGGAAGAAATCCAAGAGGGGAAGGAAGTTTCCCTTCTAGATAGACGGCTAGTGTGTTAGATACCCAAAGGTTGCAAACCCTTTTACATTGTAAATATTGAAACTTTGATATGGAATTTTTTTTTGCGACCCAAAGTGACTCCAAATGAATATAAACCTTGCTTCCAAAATAAGAATACAGTGCCATGCTCTTACGATACACAATGGATCTCAAAACCATTTGCGAGTCATAATTCTTCGCAACAATGCAAAAGCCAAAAGACCAAATATACCATGTCACAGACATCACTACACTCTTACGGGTAAAATCATTCCAGAACAAGTTTGCAAAATCTATGATTTCGCAAACTTTTTAGCGGCATTTTGAAAATCCCAAAAAGTTTGCGTTAGATCTTATATCGCACACCGATAGACTTTTGAGTTGATTCGCTAAATCGTTGCGGTGAAGGGGTTTGTTGCAAATAGTTTCCAATGTAATGTTAATCGCAAACAATGTATAAAAGCAATTACAATCGGAAAAGTTTTGCGATTGTATAAAGTTCAAGAGTTGTGAAGGACTTGCGATTGTACGGGTGCGAATGTTATGGTATTGCAAAAGCTTAAGAGTTTGCGAGGAATTATAGTTCGCAACAGCGGGCTTTCGGAAACTTCTTTTTTTGTTGTTTGCGATGATATTTGGATCGCAAAATAGCCCCCTGTTGTTGTAGTGAAACATGTTCCTTTGCTCCCAATAAGAATAAGTTGTTGGTGCCTCAAATTGGGACTAGGACAAGCTTTTCAAATTGAAATCATAAACATATAAAATCACACAAACTAAATAAGAAGGTAATTAGTGCATTGGGAAGCAATTTTGGTTCATGGATTAGTCGCAAGTTCACATGAACTCACATGATTTGTCACAACGTCAATTTGGGAAGAGGCATTACCTGACGCGCTCCCAAATCACGGGGGTGAAACCCACTTGAGGGTCTCACCAAAGTCAAGTTGCGGAATTGAGACTTGGTAGCACGCTCCCGGCTTCCAACTCTAAAAAGGGGTAGAGGGTCGAGTTGGGAGCCCCGGGATTAGACTAGGAAGAGATCAAGCTTTTAGATCACACGACCCTGCATCACAAACCAACACGAGTTGGTTAGAATCCATTTGCACTCTTTTGGTGTTGGGACAAGCCACGGGGACCCGGACTCACTTGGACTCACCACATCCTTGGCTCAGGAGTATGCCACCACCATACTCCCTATAGTATTCTCTGCGCCACGTTGTGAGGACTACACCCAAATGGCACAAACTCCCGGGACTCCCGAAATGGAGTCCCGAAATCGTCCCGACGGGACTCCCGGAACTTTGAACGGCCATAACTCCCGACTGCAGAGTTGGATCGCAACGAGGTCTGAACCAAAGTTGTAGCCCTCGTCAAGATCTTTCTAACGACGTATCACACCTTCAATTCGGACTTCGGAAAGAGGTCGATTCCTGACTTTTAGTGGTCAGGAGTCAAACTGCCAGTTTGACTCCCGGCCCTTCTTTTGCCCATAACTTGGGCGACAGATATCCAAATGGCCAATGCGAGGCCATTTTCGATATCTACGCTTCAAGAACTTTTCAATGACACCAAGAACACCCCAATACGAGGTGTTTTGGGTCCTGCTGTCGAGCTCTAAACATTCGGGAGTCCCGGAGGACTCCAAATCCCACTTTTTCCAAGTGTTGGGCTTCACCCCCACACTTGGCCAAAGTAGGGTTGCGACATTACCCTCCTCCCTATAATATATTATTCTTTAACTTTTTTTTGCACCTACATCAACATGGTAAAGATGTGGGAGTCCCCAATTGAGACTCTCAAATCTTAACAAGTTGTGACATTTGAATGTTTATGTAACTTTTTCAAAACTCACTTAAAATTTGAAAACCTAATAATTTATCGTATACCTTTTTTAAAAAGTTTTTAAATTTAGCCTATCAAGTTCTTTAATTGAAATTGATTTAATTTCCTAAATTATCAATTAAGGTTGTTGGGAGTCATTTTGATAATTGAACCTTGACCTTTCAAATGACCATAATTTATGTTATAGTTTTTTTTATTGAAAACATGACCCCGAATTATTGTAGTACTCTTTGAGACCTCTTCAAAATTCCAAGAACATTCAATTTAGAGAAGGTTTGGTACAAGGTTTGAATACTATAAACCTTGATCCAGAGTTTCAAATACCTTGAAACTTTTGATTCCCAAATTGTGAGTAAACTTGAGAATCTTTACACTTGTTTCCTTGCATTCTTACACATCTCCCTTTCACCTTGGAGTCTTGCCATGCTTTAGACTCTTCTTAACTCATTTCCTTTGTTTTGCCCTAACTTTGTTCATATCCCAAGGCTAAGGTCACAACACAAGATTTGAATAATAAACTTCATATCTTGTCCAACAAGCATCGAACTCATTAGTAAATCCCAAGCCAACAACAAGATGTGATCAAAACTAGAAATAATTTCAAAATATGACAACTAAAAACCAAGCTTAAAACATGCCTACTTTAAAAAAATGATGAGCAAATTGCTTAGTATTTTGATTCAAGTGTTACAAGATAACATGTGATTGGTAACAAACATCTTCTAGTTTCATTCAAGGATATCTTAGGAAAATCCTCCATCACTAAGTTATAGGATGAAAATATATAAGATGAAAAAATGAAGGAATTGTACATGCCAAGTTCAAAATTGAAAAAATAAAATGAATCACCAATGTTTCTAATGTTCCCAATTGTAAAAAGTATCTCGTCCATAAGTGCCAAAGTAAATGTTAAGTAAGTCAAATAATATTTTTCTTCAAGTTATTTCATTTAAAATTTCACCATTTACAAGGTTGAATCATGTTTTAAGGATGCACCTCCTTAATGTAATTTTTCCAAAGATTGGTTTCCAAAACTTAAAATCCACCAAACATTTTGCTATCCCATATTGTGCATGTAATGTCTTCTATAATCTAAATTGAAAATTCATATAATGAGTATATATATTTGTAACTAATTCCAATGATAATGATTCATTTTAATTAGGCAGAGCAATTTGAAGCTCCTTTTAGTTGTCCTTTTGGGTCATAATTTCAAACTAGAATCTATTTAGTTATTTTTTTAATTTCAAAAAAAATGTAAAAGTGCCTTTTTGAAATTTTATTTTCAAGAAAAAACTCTCAACACCATAATCACAACCAAATTCTCAATACATTCTATACTAATTTGCATCTAATTTCTTTTCAATTGAATCTAAATTGCAATTCAATTCAATTGAATCTAAACCCAACTAAGATTTAATTATAATGTCATTCAATATTTTCATTCAAATGAAACTTAATTTCCACAAAATCAATTCACTTTTTGCATTAGTTGATTATCACTAGTAGTTTGCAACAATGCGGAGCCTAAATATATGATGATTTTTGTACATTGTATTGATGACCTACTGATTTTAAACAACATAATTTTAATACTTGTATTTACCTTTTTTTTTTTAACTTCCAAATTTAAATATTTAATATGCAATATGTGAATGACAACATGATATAATAATGGTGTCATAGTTGTAAGAGGTGTGCAATAATTTATCAATTAAGAAAAAAAGATTGTTTGTCATGTTGAGATTTCCCAATCCACGGTTGCCCCACCACATTCTTCGTATTGTTGGAAAGCCTTGGATGAGTACGAGTGTTCTAAGATGGTTTCATAATGTTCAATAGACCTACAATGTAAAAGTTATTGACATTATTTAAAATATTACAAAAATCATTAAATTTGAAACTAAATTTTTTAGGGGAATTGGGGTGCACTTTTGGCATTAATGGAACACTTTTATGAAGGCGATTTTCATTAGTCCATGAACCACATGATGCAATCCAAGTTCTCTTGAATTTTTGAACCTTACATATCATTTTTCAACAATGGAACCTATTGCAAGTGAAAACCTTCGTAATTTAATGGCTGTGTAATCTATGGTTTGGTTGAAGAACACTAATTAAACTTGATTAACATATGCTAAAAGGTTTATTCTATGACTTTTTTGCACATTGGTGAACAAATAGAAACGAAATTAAAATAAACTTTTCATATTTTTTAATAAAAAAGGAAATTATTAATATTTTTTTAAATCATGAATTTTTATAGCCTCCAAAAACATTTGTTCGTTTTGCTATTGTGTGGAGAAAAAATTGGAATTATAAAAAAATCATCAATAAATGTTAAGTCTACCTTGGAATTTTTATTTCTTAATATTTTGACTTTAGAAATTTGAAGAGAAAAACCTTGCATGGTTATTATGTTAAATTAATAAAGATTATTTAATCAGATTGGACTTGGAAAAATGATCATAAACTGAATTTTAGGTAAAATATTTACTGAATTTTTAAAAGTTCATTAAATTACATAAATATCATGCAAGGTTATCATTAATTACGATGTAATCTTCTCTTGTTCATAATTTAATATACCATAATACCTTGGTACGTTCAACATTAATTATTTTATTTTAAAAAAATCATATTTTCAAAGAAGAAAATTTTGTGAGGGAAAACATTGAATATTTAAAAATACTTTATTTGTTGAATGAAAATCAATTAATTATTCAATAGACATGTGTTGACCATCAAAGTTGCCAAGGTATAATAGTTAGAAACTTAAATTGGATTTAACATAATCTTCAGTTTTTTTATAAAATACTTCTTGTCGAAAAGGTGAGGCAAAACGTTTTATGTAAAGAGAATGAACACACCCTTGCCCATTGTGTCAAATGCATTTATATGCTTGCCTTACTGGGCTTGCTCCATGCCCATTTAACACATCGGTCAAAAAGTTGCCCATTTTGAAATATAAAACAACAAAATGGTTAAGACCAATGTGGGTTGGGCATTTGATTTTTGAAATAGCAATCAAGTTTGACGTTAAACTAAAATAAAATTTAAAGAATTTCCTAGGTCCAATTTTCTAAAATTTGTGTTTTTTAAAAGAACAACCTCATATTAAATTTTTGAAACCCACTGAAAATTAGGTATGATATGAAGCCAAAGGTTTATATTTTTTTGTAGATGGGTACACAACCCATGTCTATAATAAAAACTTGACCAAATACAAATGTTAGGTCTTTAAAAATAAAAATAAAAATTGAAATGTATTAAGTTGAAAAGACTTGTAGGTTCATTAAGGAAAAAGGCCCATCTAGGTCTTTGACATATAACCAAATTATTTCAAAAATGCAAAGGTGCATTGAAAATGGATAATTTTCCTATGAATTCAAAATTTAAAAATGTGAGATTAAAATCTTGTTTAAAAATATGGGGGAATATGTTTATATGTATGCAATTGTTGAAGTCAAGGTGAAAGTCTAGGCCAACAACTTTACTTCTACCCCACTTGGATGTCTCAGGTTTGTTTGCATTGAGAATTGTCAATATGGTAAAACCAAGTCCATTGGCTAGCTACCTTAACCTTGTGTAAACCAAATATGAAGGAGTGTGGCAACTGATACAGTCTATAGTGAATCTACTATCATCTTTTGTGCAAGCAAATTTGAGGCATATGTGAATCTTTGTTACACTAAATAAACTGAATGTTGTTGGAGATGAAATCCTTCACTCACACATTTTGATAATATTGACTTGGATGTTGCAAACCATGAAGAAATGGAGGACAAATTGAACATAATTTGCTTATCAAGAAATGTTCAAGAAATGCTTATAGATTTCAAAATATGGTCTTTTATCTGTCATAGAAGATTACCATTTTGCACTCATATTGCAACACATTTCAAAACCACCTTCAATTTCATAGTTGTTCAAAGGAGCTAAAAGTGCATATGGTGATGGAAACATACCAAGTAAACAAACAATGTAGCAGTTGAATTAGAGAACAAATCAAGTGATGCATCTCCAAGATAGAAAATGCATGTTGGTGGAGTTCATGATGTGGTGGTAGGTGTTCTTGATAGTCTTTTCCTTGCCCAAGTTATAAATACCATTTAAAAAAAACCCAAACTCCACCCATCTATTTATTCCTTGTCACAAGTGAAAAATCCTCCATTCAAACCTTGTCATTAAACTAAACACCTAAAGGACCAAACCCAAAACCCTATCCCTAATGAAGTAATGGTCGTCGTCATCATCTCTATTGACCCTAAAGATAAAAAGCATTTTAGTGGTCATTTATTACAAAAGTGCGCATTTTCGCACGTTTGAGCACCAAATGCGCAAACTGGCGCTTTTCCTTCGTTTCTTCTCTTCATCCTTTTGTGTCCCCGATTGCTTCTGCTTTTGCTACTTTCGTCGTCTTCCTCTTCTTTTTTCTTTGAAAACTACAATAGCAATGCAAGGCTTTAACACTCGTCTCCGGATTCATCACTTTCAGTATTGCTGTTAGTAGTCTTTTTTGGCCGTGTTTGTGGGTCGGAAATCATCGAATGCGACTGCACAACCAATCGACGACTCCGCTGCACTTGACAGCTTCATGGAGCGAGGAGGAGGAGGAGGAGGAGGCTGCAATAGGCTTTAAGCAGCATATTTTTGTGAGGAGTTTTTTTTTCTGTTTTTTTTTTTGTATTCTTCTTTCGTTTGTTTCCTTCTTCTGTGGAGAATTGTGGATACTTGTGTGATGAGGACCGGATCGGTGAGATAGAGGTGTGAGTGAAGAAATGGGCCGACTGAGTTGAAGTTTGAAGACAGGAAATCAGTTGCGTTTCTGACGAATATTTTCTTTGGGATCCTTTCTTCTTCTTCTTCTTTTTGTGCGTGGTTCAGTAAATTTGAAGGAAAGTGGAACGAGGTTTGCAGATAGAAGCTTTTCTTTTTTCTGACGCAGTTACAACAAATGCAGAAGTCGGAGGTCAGGTGTTCTTTGCCATCATCCCTCCTTCTTTTAAAAAATGGCTCGCTAAACTTTCAGATTTTGGGGAAGCAAGAGAGGTTCAATGGGGATCTCAGTCCACTGTTGAAGCTATTATCTCAGTCAAGGAGGCATTGTAACAAGAGGATCTGATCAATCCTAGCATGAAAAGTTAACATGATCAAACCCTAACATGGGAGTTTTCTTTCTACAGTTGGAGGGATGGCGGGATTTTGATCTTGAAGCAGGCATCCTACGCCAACCTCGTCGTGGAAAACGATTAGTTTCAGGTTTGAGAATTGTGACATCAACTTATCCGCTCCTTGTTGAAATTGCTCATCACATTCATCAAGATTAAAGCTCACAAATCAAAACTGCAAGAACTTTCTTCTTTTTGTGTGTGTACATGCCCTCTCTCCATTTCCCAATATCCTTCAGTGAATTCACAAGCAGGTACTTGGGCTTTCAAGCCATTTCTGCTCACTTTGCATTTGACTTCATCCTCTTTCCCTAACCAGTAGTAGCAAGAAGCAAACCATGAGGAAATCTATCCTTCATTTTTCACAAGCTTATTCACTTTGTTAGTATCTGTCTTTCACAACCACCAGAAATGGTCATCAAATGTGTTCACAAAGCTGTGAGGAGCAAGCTTTGTGAACACATTTGATGGTGTCAATCAAGCCCTGTCAGCACTTGTGCAAAACCGTCTGGAACCATTGCTGGCAATAGAGATGGACATGCTGCTCAATGTCCAAGAATGTTAAGTGTCCAAGAATGTATTCAAAAAATGTAGAACTAAATCTTTGTGAGTTTTGCTGTTAGGTGGTGGAAGAATGGCTGGAGCCTTTAGGCAACCTTTTTCAAGCTACCAGAAGCTCCCAACATCTGTCATCATTTGTGGATCTCTTGTCCTCAGCGGCATTCTCTTTATACTTGTGTTTATTTATAACCAAACATATGGTCCTCAGTTTGGGGCAACAAGAGTTCCTGGCCAGATCTTTTCTGATTACAATTCACCTTTCAAAGACCTGCATAGTCTTGTGATGGTTGCTGGGCATGCAGTCTACACAAGTTCAAGCTGTGATAAACCAGATGGAGAGGATGCCTGGTTCTTAGAACCATATCAGAAGCATCCGGGTCAGGCAAGTACATTTGTGAAGCACATCGAGTCTGGTGTGGAAGTTGCAAGTATCATGAAAGACTCTTTGTTACTATTTAGTGGAGGGGAGACACGCAGAGATGCAGGCCCCCGAAGTGAAGCACAGAGCTACTGGGGTGTTGCTGAAGCAGAAGGATGGTTTGGTGCGTAACACCACATAGATTCTGTTCCTTTACATGGAACTTCTACATCTGATTTTTCTGGTTTTGTAGCTTCTTGCTCCTTGCATTGTTTGTTAGCAATAGTTTGTGTCCTTTTGTCTCCTTTATTTGTTCTCTGATTCATGTCCCAATCAAGCATAACCTGATTTCAATGAGCATATTCTTTGATCCAAGCAGGCAAGACTGAGGATGTTCGATGGCGAGCACTGACAGAAGAGCATGCGCGTGACAGTTTTGAGAACCTCCTCTTCAGTATATGTCGATTCAGGGAATTAACTGGCCATTACCCATCCAACATAACGGTCTGTCATCTTCATCCCTGAAAAAAAAATTCTAGTTTTCTGGTGTCTTGTTAACATCTTTTCCATAAAAAGGGAGCTTGATATTGAAATAATTTAGTCACCAAAATCATAACATCATTAAGCTTAGGTTTTTATGCAACAGAGCTGAGTCATATGCTCACTATTTTGGAGATCCTCTAACCAGCATTCTAATGTTCTGTCAAAAGTTTGAGTGATAAGTTGGAGAAACTAGTATACCATTGCCCAGCAAACACTGTGCTACCTAAATCAACCCTTGTGCAGATTGACAATCATGTCATCTAACAGTTTTAGGGTCAGGATCTGGAATCCTACAATTTTGATCTGAGTTGAGAGCTAATCGTGTGCTGGCAGATAGTGAGCTATGATTTCAAAGAGTCCCGCTTCTCTGAACTCCATCGAATTGCATTACGATTTCCTGCATCTCAGTTTTCCTTTGTGGGGATACCAACCACACCGACCTCACAAGAAGCAGCAGTTGCAGGAGAAGTGAAAGTACAGAAGATGTTTCAGGAGGATCCCTATGGCTGCACTGGATCGCTTCGTACCAAACGAATTGCACGGGATCCTTTTATCCGATCAATTCCCTATCCTTCAGGCTGTCCTGAAATTCGTGGTCTCTTTTCTTGGTGTGGGACAGAGTTTTATGGAGGAAGACTTCCTTGGGATGTGTGACTATTACTTTTAGATTGCAGATTCTTTTGAATGCTCTTGTGCCATTAATCTCGGCTCCATGATTATTCTTGTCAACTGTTTTTTTACTGTGGTGCTCTCATCCAGATGGTGACCTAGGTGATTACTTATGCCTTCCTCCATTGATTGTGTTGTGAAATTGTGATACAGAGATCCAATTTTCTGAGGTTTGCTGCCAGAAAATGTGACCTTGCTTTTATTGATGCAGGCCAGTATTTCTGCCACCTGGTGACAAAAGAAAATCCAGTGCAAAACATACAAAGGACTTTATGTGAAAAGAATGCACCAAGGTTACCAGATTTTTGAGGGAAAAAAATTCTGAAATTGCCTTATTTAAACAACAGGCTTCAGCAAGTCCCAAATATGTAGCAGGGTTCATGAAGTTTTCTCCTTTCCTCTCTGATTTATGCTCAAATTTGGATAATTCCTCTTGTGAATGATTGCTTGTATGGCTACATTGCAAGATTAAAACATAAAAACCCCCATGTTGCTCAACACCAAATATACTAGTTTGAGGATTAACAAGGGTGAAACCAAATGATTTCTGATAAACAAACAAAGATGCAAAATAAATTTTGCATTGATGCAATTACTCTTAATACAAGTATTGTAGTTTGTCTAAACCCCAAGATATGAAACTAGTCCAATTGAAGGTATTTTTGTGGGCTAAAATGTCAAAAGGACAAGGGTTGCTTCCAAGGTATTCCTACAAGAGGAAGTTGATGAATAAAAAATATCTGTAAGGAATGAAAACTTACAAACAGAAATCAAATTACCAAATTCCCCAAAATTTTGATGAAAGTTGTGATAATCATTGAAATAAACCATATCTCACCAAAAGATAGGCAAATAGGTCTAACAACTAAATCACTTTGAGATTATTGAAAACATTGAACATAAAAAAAGCACTTCAAAGAATGTTGATTTTCTAGAATTAACATAAATTTAAATTTAATCTGAAATGGAAGTGTCATGTAATAAAATGGCAATGCAAAACAATGTGGAACTTACATCCTTTAGAGCAACTCCACTCATATTTGGTATTTGGCCCTTCAAGATTCCTTATTTCTGATTTCCTTAGCACCACCCATAGACATGAAACTTGGATTGTAAAGGTCAAAACTTAGTAATAGCAAACCACTTGGACCAGTCATTATATATGACTAATAAAAAATAGTTGTTAAATTGTGATATTAAACTAGGGAATAGCTTTTGCCAACATATTGAGCAAAAGCTATCCCAAAGCCATTCTATTGAGTATGTTGAAGAAGTTTTTAATGATTTTCAATCAAAACATGTTGTGCAAAAAGTTGGTGGAGATGATCTTACATTCAAACCTTTTTAAATTTTACAACCTTAATTGATCTTGATATACCATGATGACTACATTGGATCCCATACAAGTGAGGCATGAGTTGAACATCCTAATTGAAAATGGGTTTTACAATGCACATACATTGATCCCACCTTTTTGCCCCTCCTCTTAGACAAAACATCATTTTTGGAAGCTTTCTCACCACATAGGATAACTACATCCAAACCATTATTGGGCGATTTTATTCTTTGGTAATAGTTATGGGGGAAAAAAAATCAAATTTGATTTCCAAATTATAGTTGAAAAATTTCCAATTCTTGTTTCAAGCTTTATAAATTTTTTGTCCTAGTTTTATGGATGAATGATTATGGCAATTCCTAATAAGGCATAAGTTACTTTAATTAAGGTTATCTTACCTTTTGGTTAGATTTGCCATAAATTAACTAAAAATTAAGATGTTGAAGTGTTTCAAAAATTCCTAGGGCACAATGTTGAAACTATAATAAATTCCAAGACAACATTACCTAATTTGTTTAAATTCCAGATTTGGAAATGTGAAAGTATGATAATTGATCTACTTCAAGTCAAAACACATAAAACTTGTAATCACATAAAATTTCAGAGATTTGTATGAATTGTAATGACTCCATTATACAAAACAGAACATGAAATTTCAAAACAGCAATTTTGAAGTAACACAAAGTTTGAAGCCCTAAAACACTTGACCATTAATCTTAAAATCACATCATCTTAAGAAAAACTCCTCTAACTCTTTAATCTTGAACATCTTCTTTTAACATGTCATGGCCATCACCTGTTTTTTTTTTTTTTTTTTTTTCTTTTTTTGGGGAAAAATTTCAACTTTCCCTTACACAAATTGTCAAAACATTAGGATCCAACATTGCTAAAAACTAGAAACTCTTCTTTTTGTTTTTTGTTTTTATTTGGGTGATATTGCAAAGGTATAAGCTTGTTTCTACAATGCTTGTGCATATTGGGTGCTTTGTTTTGTCATTGTGAATTTTACAAGTATTTTTTCAAGTTGTAAAATCAATCTCTCTTGTACAAAAATAAGCCACAATGTCCACATTCGTCTATGGTGAGCTAGTGTTATTGTCTTTTGCATTGGGGAGATTCAAAAAGGTTTGATCTGAAAAAAGAAGAAGGTTTTTTTTTAGAATATCTTTAATATGTTTATAAAAAAGTTGAAAACCAAATAAACAAATTCATGAACACCAAAAGAAAAAGAGGTCCAACAACCCCATGATATCAATGTATGTATGTATGTATGTATATGTGTATGAAATTGTACATTGACATATCATGGGAGGGAGACAATACCGTATGTATATGTACCGTATGTACATGTCTACGAGTTTGTAGTTTGGATCTTTTATACTGTAGGAGGGAGATAGTATTGTGATGTGCACATATGGTCAAAGGCTGGTTTTAGGGTTTTGGAGAAGAGAATGAATATATATACATATACAAATGCCCACATATACATATACATGTATGTATGTACCATATGTACATTTGTCTACGAGTTTGTAGATTGGATCTTTTGTACCGTAGGAGGGAGATAGTATTGGGATGTGCGCATACGGTCAAAGGGTGGTTTTAGGGTTTGGAGAAGAGTGAGGAAGACGAAGACGAAGATGAGGAGAAAGAGGAGAAGTGCAGGTGAAGGTAGAGAAGGCATCGGTGGTGTAAGGCGTTGGAAGAAATCCGACTGATGTGTGTGTGTGTGTGTAATAGTAGTATCAAGGAGTGTGGGGCGATGGCGTTGTAAGCTTTTTTTTCCTTTTTTTCCCTAAATTTTCTTTTTTAATAAATTTTTTTGGGTTTCTTTTGTTTTGTTTTGTGGTGTTTTTTTTTCTCACATGTTGTTTTGTTTTGTTGCGGTGTGGTTTTTGCATTTCTTTTAAGCTGTAGATTGAAGGGGGTTAGCATTATTCTGGTTACGGGAGTTGGAAACGGTGTTTTGGTTTTGTTTGAGCGGGGGGTTTTGTTTGATTCTGTAATTTTTTCTTTGTGTTTGGAAAAAATACTAGGGATGTTGTTGCAGAGTTTTTTTGTTGCTGGATTGTGGAAGTAGTAAAAAGGGTTTGAAGGATTGGAGGGAGTGTTTTCTTCTTCTTCTTCTTTCGGTGGTTGAGAAATTGAGGTCAAGGGAGGGAAGGGTTTTTTTGCGGAAAGAGGAGAACTGGAGAGAGAGGAAGTAGGTATTTGATGGCGGAATTGGAAGCAGGGTTTGCAAAGTTGCAGGGCGAGGATTTTGAGTATTACATGCAGACATATTCGATTGTGCTGGGAAGGAACAGCAAGAAATCGTTTGTGGATGTGGACCTGGCTGGGTTGGGAGGTGGAATGAACATCTCGCGTCAGCATGCTCGTATTTTCTATGACTTCGAACGGCGCAGGTTCGTGCTTGAAGTTGTGGGGAAGAACGGGTGCTATGTGGAAGGAGTACTCCATCTGCCGGGAAATGGTCCAGTCAAGCTCGACTCGCAGGACCTGTTGCAAATCGGAGACAAGAAGTTCTATTTTCTTTTGCCGGCCAGGAAGATCGCAAGGGCCGTGACTGCTCTGTCTGCACCTACAACATTGGGCTTGTCAGGGGTAGGGCTTTCTCGCAAGAAACCTGTAAGTTCTAGAAAAGATAGTGGCGGTGGCGGAGTATCAAAGCGCAGTAGACAAGGAGAGGAAGGAGGCCCTGAGCCTGCCAAGAAGATGAGAGGACAGTCCAAGAATGAAGTTGGTGGTGGTGGTTTCAGAGAGAAGAAATTGGGCACATTGCCATGGAACTTGCAGGATGGGGATGTATTGATGGCAACTGGAAGCAATGCCCTGCAGATGCAACCGCACCTATTTGAACATCACAGCAATGTCAGGAGGATGGATGCAGAATTGGAGATGACACAGGACCAATTAGAGGAGAGAGAGATGATTGGTGTTGTGGCAAGGGTCTTGCAAGAGCTTTGTGCACCAGGTGAATGGTTGCCTATGTCCAAGCTCCACACAGAGCTGCTGGACCTTTATCATGGCCGCAATCTGCCACAAAAGGTTCGGAGGCTTGTAGGTACAGATGACGGAAGCTTATCAGATATGGAGGGGAAGGGGAACAACCGGCCATGGGCAGGACTCTTAAATCTTCTGCGGCGCCATCCCCAGCACTTCATTATCAACACCAAGCTTAAAGGCCACATCACTGCTGAATACGTTACACTTGCAGGTTTGTAGATTGTTTTCTAGTTGTGAACTTCTCATTTTGTGGCTCAACTTGAACTGTATAATTGCAGGAATAGTTGTCCAAACAATGCCATGCAAGAAGGACTGCCAGAACTGGATGATCAAAGAAATTTGTGAAGCAGGAGATTGAGAATGTTGCAATTGTGTGCATATGGACTTATTGGACCTGATTCTTATTGGCACATTTTGTGTTATTTTTAGGGTTGATGTGTTCTTTCATGAGATGATTTCAATGAGAAAGCCAACCATGTCTTGTCAAACCAGCGTCCTGAACTCAAAGTCTGTCCTTAGTTGTAGTCCTCAAACCCTTTGCTCTATCTTGCAAGGTCCAGATGTGGGAGTTCCACATGTGCTGTAGAGTGAATGGGTGTCCTCTGGACTAAATCATCTTTGTTGTTCAAGAATACCACAGCAGAAATATTTTCTTTTTGTTGATTCCTCCGTTACCAAAAAGAATTGAGTTGATAAGCTGTTCAATATTGTGCAGACTGATGAAGAGTATCTTTCAGGAGATGGTCCTTATTCCAAACCTGAGACTATTGACATAACCAAAGCAATAATTCAGTGTTCATGAAACAAAGCTTTCAGCTTGTGTTTGGCATCCTGATAGATTGGTGAGATATGTGCCAATGCTGGCTAAACATGTGTGCACATTGTTTCCACACTGCATCTAGTTTTGTTCTGATAATGGACATGCTATGCTGTGACCCAGTGTCTAGAGTTTTTTTGACTCATAGGAATGGGGGTCAGTGCCTGCTAAGCAAGTCCATCTTTCATCTTGTCTGATTGCAAGTTGTGTGCCATTTCAAACTCCAGTGTGTCCTTTGAATTAAGGTTGTATGGTGATAACCATGCCAAGAATTTTTTTGGGGAGAACCATGCAATGATATTTTGTTGCTTAAACTCAATGTTTACAATCAAAGTGACGCAGTGAAGTAAAACAACTGTTTTGAGCCTTACAGTGTGTATGCTTTAATTGGTGTTGGAAATTGCCACGTACGTTGTGAGTGATTGATATTGACTTGTGGTAGTGGTGTGGAAACAGAGATTGTGTATTGGGTTTTTCTGGGTGCATATGATTGTTGCAAAATTGATATTGTACAGACATCAGTTTTAGTGGTCTGCAAACAATGATGTTTGATGCTTCAATGTCCTGTTCTCCAATGTTTTCTGGTGTTCACTGCCAAGCTTCTGAGTATTGTTCAATGTGCAGGTGTTAGGTTGTAAAATACATTACAAAGGGAAATTACTATAAACTAGCTAGTCACCTATTTTCCTACCTATATATAGGACCTACTTCTTGCAAAATGGGTTACCAACGTGAAACCAGATTTTAACTCAGTTAAGGTGTTCATCCACAATTGAGTCATAATGGGCATCCAGTGGATAACTCAAGATTGGAGGTTTTGGTCCAAAAATTGGGCTTGACAAGGTCATAAAAATATGGCATGACCATGAATTGGGCTTAAGTCATTTAAACCTTTTTGGGTTGTGAAGGTCTAAAATCTTACTTTATCTCCTCTTTCTTGAATTCATCATTCTCTTTCATACTGTGTGAGAGTCCTTTTATCCATTGTTCATTTTTTTTAACATATTTTCATTTCAACTCACATTTTCTTGTCTCATTTCTTCTCTATTTTTATACATTCTTTTTTTAAATATATATATATATTTTCAAAGTCCTTTCTTCTTTGGACTTTCTTCTTGCTTTCCAAGACTTAGACCATGGAAGAAAGAAGGTGCAACAGTCTTGTGATCCTTGTTTTTTTCATGACCATCAAACATGTGATTACAAGCGTTTTGTTTGATGGTCATGTTTGGCATTGTAGTAGTTTGTCTTAAATGAACAAAGTGTTGCACTAATCATGATTTTTTTAAAAATCATGGAAAGAGGCAATCCGAGAAACAAATGGTGTGGAGTTATCAGAAGTTCAAGGGATTCATGAAGAGACATCTTTTGGGTTGTTTTTTTGAGAAAATGTTTTGCAAATGTATGAGGTTAAAATTCAACTTCTTTCAAATATCTATGTTGGGTACTAGCTCTTGCAATTGTAAGAATAGTTACAAATATGAAGGCATGTATTTAACTAGAAACCAAATCTGCAATCACACTTTCAAAATTAAGAAGTGAAAATATTTTGTTAGCTTGTGGTGAAGTGTATGGGGTAGCCACTGGTATAACCTCAATTATTGTTAGAGTGTTGTGTAGCAATTATAACACTTTTGAAACCTTGAATATTTGAAAAGCCAACACTAACAAGAATAAAAACCAATGCAATAGAATTTAAAGCCTTACATGGAATACCTTATGTACTTGGAGCTATTGATGGTATTCAAATCTTGATCATTACACCTCCAAAAGACCTTGCATCTTACTATTACGAAAAAGGATTTTATTATATATTATTACAAGAGGTAGTAGATGCAAAATGAAAATTTTGGGATTATGATTTTAAGTTGGTACGAAGAAACCATGATTGTGCATTATTTCAAAAAATTGACATTGATAAAAGGACAATGGAATGAGCATTCACTTTTATTCAAATGATGTGGAACCTTGAAACATAGTTGCATCACATAAAATTTACAAAATCCAAAAAGAAAATGAAAACAAAAAAGACATGAGAGCCTAAAGTGGAAGGAGTTACAAGTTTTATTATGCATCTAGGTTTAAGGTTTCAAGCTTTGGACCTCCCATTTCACTCCATTTCCCAAAGTGACATTTTTGATCCTACGATTGTGATTATTTGGAAAAAATAAAACTTAATTGCCATGCTTCTTGGGCCCAAGGGAGCAAATTGGGTCTTCGTCCCATAAGCATTCCTTTTATACTAGTGGGTGCCCGTGGCCTTCGGCCACCTTGGTTCATGTTTTAGAAACTTTTAACTTTTTTATTTTTATTTTTATGTATTTTCTATTTTTATTATTTATATATATATTTATTTGGATGCAAGTTTGAAGTTTGGACAAAGAAGACACACCTCATTTTTTTTTCAAGTAGGGCTTTTCTTATTTTTTACTTTTTATTTGGTTTTTTCATTTTTGGAATTTTTTTAAAATTTTTTTAAATTGTATTTCCCTTTCCTTGTTTCATTTGTTTCCATTCCTTTTTATAATTTTTTATTTGTTTCATGTTTTTATTTTTTCTATTCTTATTTTGTCTATCTTCATTTTTTTTGTTTTTATGTATTTATTTATTTTCTTTTTTCTTTTTAAAAAGATTATAATTTTTTTAATATGTTCTATAATGAAAATAATTTTTTAAAAAAATTGTATTTTTGTTTGATTAGATACAGGTCCCCCCCTCCCCTGCCCCGCCCGGTCCTTCCCCGGCCATGCTAGCCTCTCCTGCTGGCCCCCCCTGCCCCGTGCTTCACCGGGCTCTCCCTTACCCCACCCCCCAAAACACTCCACAAGGAACGGGAGCCAATGGGATTACGCCAGAGAGGTAATGAAAGCGAAATGACGTCAGAGAAAAAAAAAAAAAGTAAAAGATAAGTAAAAGACAGACACACACACACCATGTTGTAATTATATAATAGATATCTTGGGCCTAAGTTTTTGGTGCCATAAGTTGTGCTATGTAAACAAACATATCATTTCAATCATTTTGCACCCAACCTTCCATGTAAAACTACTAGGGCCCAATTTTAAATTCTTAATCAATAGAATTAATTTATTTCAATCTCAAATTGGACCCAGGGCCTCATGTAAACTGAGCTTAAGTTTATTATTCAAATAAACTCAAGGGATGTCACGCTTATGAAGGCCTCTTTTAATGACCTTCTCAAGTACTTCTTGCCCAAAAACCTTGGGATGACAAAATACTAACAAACATTAAATATGTTTCCTTTGAGAGAACCCACCTAATTTGTCTTGGAATCGTGTTTTGGGCCCAAGTTTCGCAACACATGGTTCTTGCAACTTTACATGTTAATAACTTTCTCATATGATTTCAAATTAAAAAGCTTTTTAACTACTAAGTTATAAACCCCCAACAAGATCTTTTCAATGTTATGTTGCACATTATATTTGAATGTGATTTCATTCATGTTTTCTTGGTTTTAGTGCGTGGAAGTCAAATTGTCAATTAATTTTCAACCTTTTTTTCCACCACAATTTGTAACTCACAATTTCAAATGTAAAATGCAAGTTTACCTTCAACATTTACAATTTGAAAGCATTCGAATAATATAAAAAATTCTTAATTTGGACAAAATTTATCTCTTGCATTTTCGTCCCAAAAATTTAAAACATTCCAAGTGCATTTCTCCTTGGAGAAAGTTCATTTTTTCACAAGGAACTTGGTTGAAATTATAAGTTAATCCCTTTCTCAAGAATTTAGGTCCCATGGGGCAACTAGCTTGAAAAAATTTCCCAAATTTTTTTTTTCCATCCATTTCATATGTGGAAAAAAAAAGGAAAGTTTGAGAAAATGATCAAACCTTGGACCTTTGGGTTAACGTGGGGATTTTAATCATTGCATTAATTTTTCCCCTTGCAAGAAATATATTATGCAAGAAATATCGTTAAAACATTAATGATAATATGGGTATAGTAAATAAATAAATAAATGTTGAGTGTGTTGTCTTTTAAAACACACCAAATACTTTATATGCCTTTTTAGTAATATTCATTGAGTACCATGGGGAAAATTAATTAAATATTGGAATAGACTATGCTTACATTTGTTAAAATCCTTGGCTATGGGTTTTATCAAGTTAAGGGCTTTAAAAAAAAATTAGGCTTGTGCTCAACTTCATCTTGCGTAGGTCCTTGTTCTAGTAATGCCCACAACCTAAATCTTTACCCTACACATAAGTTGGGAGTTTGGACTAGTTTTGGCCAATTATTGATTATTTAAATAATTGTCGAATAAGCTAATTTTTAAAAAATGGTTTCCAATTAATTTATTAGTATTTTGAAATAAAAACCTTTGATTATGCATAAAAATAGGTTATCAAATAACCAATTGATAACCATTGGTCATCTCTTAACCATGCATAAGGTTTTGTTATAAAATTTTATTATAAATTTGTTTAATATTTTAAGATTGATAACCTACATGGATGATAACTAGGTCAATTAAGTATGTTATTATATTTCAAAAGATTTTTTTGACACCCCAAGGGTTTTATTTCTTTGCTTTTCTAGTTCACAAGTGTTGATTTTCTCCCTTTTTAGTTGTTAGGGTCATCATTTAAAGTTTTTTGTTATTATGTTCGCCCAAGGTTTTATTTAATTCCCATTGCTATTGCATAAAGTTCTTCCATTAAATTGTATTTTCGTTTATGACAATTAAATGATTCTTGGTTGGAAATTGTGATCTATTGAAAGATAATGGGTTTCAAATAATGTTCATTCAATCTCTTTGCAAACACATATTTGTCTTTTCACTCTTATTGTGCTCAAGTCTTGTTTTGACATCATTAAACTTTGATTTGGTAAGGTTCAAATGGAAAAAAAAAAAATGAACCTCCAATTCTTCTAGTGGAAGACACTGATCATATAATTTGCAATTGTTTTTGAATGTTTGGTTGTGAATGTTTATGGTAATTCACGAATTTCATCCCCATTTCCTTCTAAATTTGTGACTTTTTCATACATTCATGCAAATGTCATTGATATTGTGGGCTTCACCACAATTATTGTTAGCATCAAAGGAAATTTGATGAAAACACATTTCAAAATCATATATATATGACAATTGGAATTTTTTTTTGTGAAGGCTAAAACAAATTATGACAAAGGAGATTATGATTGGACAATTAAACTTTCCATAGCCACAAAAGTGACAACCATTCTAACATTTGATCCTTTTATGGAACTACATTTTTTGCCGAAAGACATCATTCATAGTTTTTCCCGTTGCATGCTTAAACCATTTACTACAATCATCATTGCTTTTGTTATTTTTGGAGTGCGTCAGGAGATTGATAGCAAATTTGAGCTATTGCTTGTTGATGGGAATAATCTAGAAGACATTCAAATTGTAAGTCTTTGAAAATCAAGGTATTAAAAAATTATTGCTTTTGGTTTTTTCCAACTTGAACTTATAATGCATTTGTTTGGTTATAAGTGAATTTTGTTGGTTCATTTTGTACTAAGTTCCATGATTTGGAAAAATAGTTATGGAAAGGAATACCTACATTTTGCACAATGAAAAATATTGTTGTAACAACAAGAGTGATGCATGTCTACTCACCATTGCTTCATCCATCATTGTTCTAGTGTTATTACTTTTATTGCAAAAAAAATTGAAAGAGGTTTTCAATTTCTATGTTAAACTTGATGGTGCCATAACCCACAAGGTTAGTCTCCTTTTATTTTATTTCATTGTACTACAATGTTAAATTCCAACTCCAACAAATTAAAGTTGATATATTCTAGTATTCTGCGACTTTTTAAACTTTTTGATATATTAAACTTTATAACATTTGATTTTTTTAATTAGGTTGATGGGTGTTTAACAAATTATTCTCCACTACCCTATAAACAAGGTGGCTCCAAATGTAAACTCAATGATATTTACTAGCAACCTTTTTTTGGGTTGTATTTATGTAATTTGTATAAAATTGTTGGAGCATGTGTTCTCGATATTCACATCAATACCATAGTTGAAGTTGTTAATGGTCTAGCATGCGTTTCCCGTATCAAAATTCTTTTGTTATTTCCCTTGTTCAAACTCTAAGGAAAGGATTTTATGGCAAAATATTCCAATGAAAGATGATCAAGCCCCTTGTAAACTTGAAAGTTTTTTGGTACTTTCCACTTGAATCCAATTGGGGAACTTGTTGGATATAATGAGAAACTCCAACCTTAAAAAGTTGTTGTAGAAGTTGTTGCAAAAGTTGTTGGAGATTCTTCTTGTGGTTGAATTTTTTTGGGATTTTGCTTCATCGAGATATTCTGTATTTTGTATGTAGTTAACAATTTTTGTATGTAGATAGTTCTCTATTACATATTCTAAAGCCACACCTTTAAAGTTTCAATATGAAAATATTTTTTCCTTATTGCTAAACTCTTTAATTCATTTTGTATTTCTACCACCATATCACATACCACATGCATACCACATACCAACATACCACCATATACCTTACATACTTTTATATTATCTTTATTGTTTAAAATGTTTTTCCCCCCCTCTTTTTGGTATTTGTTAATATTTCATTATCTTGCTCAAAAATTGTACAATTACTAAATTCAAAAGTATCTTATTAAATTGAAGTCTCCAAATTAAAGTGGCAAAATATTTTACAAGAAAAAAATTATTATTTATAGTTTTGTTCCCAAGTTAATGGCATTTTGGTGAATAGTGCATTTGGTAGTGTATTAAATAGCTAGTAATGGGCCATACCCTTTTTTCTCTTTTTTTTTGTTTTAAATTAAAGGTTACTTAGCTTACGTTCTACTCTAAGCTTGTACCTCTTTGTTTTTCTCCTTTTTTTTTTCTTGGGTTCATTTTACACATTAGTTAATTAACATTTAAGTAGCTTTCTAGCCATTGATTTTTATTCTATTTTGGGGTTTTCATTGTATTATTTCTTTGAAAAAAATTAAGCTTTTCCCATTAATCAAGCTACATAAACACAAGAATATTATAATTAAAAAAAATTATTGACCTCATAATGAACATTGATTTTGTGCTTCATGGTAACCATTTTCAACAAATTGAAAATTATCTTTTTGTACGTGGTGATTGTTTGTTTGATTCTTTAAAAAAAAATTCATTATTCACAAACTTCACTTTAATTTTGAATTCAATGCATGACCCATTTTGCACAATCCCTTCAACAACCCATCAAACCCCAAATTTAAGAAATGATTGATAATCATTTCAATTTTTCTTCACTAAATGAAAATCATGGTATAAGTTTTTTACAAACCTATATTTAAAAAATGAACATGGGTTTAATGCCAATTTAGGAGGTTTATGGGGCAACAATCATACCATATTTTGTTTGGCAAATTAAATTCGTAAATCACATCCATGTTTGGTAAAAGACTAATTGTGTGATATGTTTTCGAATGGGTGATAATTTCATAAGCAATAATACATTACAATTACTTTATCATGACGACATGGTAAATGTTAGAACTGGGCATTATGAACCAATCACTTTTTACCATGCCTCAATGGAAGTAGACCAAAACATATTATCACAAAGGAAACATACCAACCAATCGAGAATAATTTCCATTAAACAACGAAGTCAAAAAATGATCTCTACCTTTGTATGGAATCAATGATAATATGCACACAAAAATAAAATAAAATGAAATATCACATGAAAATGTGATTGAAAAACCTAAACATTTCCATTGGAAACCGATGCACAATGAATAATTAAAACATTTAATGATTACATTTCCATCTTCTATTTAAAAAAATATAACAAAAAAAATTCTTACCAACAATTCCACCTTAGACATGAATTTGTATATTATCATTTACACTACCTTAAAAAGTACAACGTAAATCTTGTAAAAAATTTTACTCTTGTTTAAACAACATAAAAGCATAACAAATACAAATGTTAGCCTTAATGATATTCCACATACACACTTTTTGGAACAACATTCACATGAAAATCCAAAATTTGCCATACCAACATGCAATAACCTTATGGAACCAATGCACATTGAACAACCATCTTCAACTATTAATGTTCACAATACACTGATTTCAAACATAATACATGAATATATATATATTTGACAACATTGAAATTTTTTTCATTTCATCATGATAAATATTTTCAACAATTATTGGATACACCCATTCTTCCATGTGTGTGTTGTCATCGATTGCGGATAAAAAATCAAGAAAAATATCCAAATCCACAATTTGAATTTTTTTTCTTCATGTTCCACTTCAAGAAAAAATTCATAATTGTGTAAAAATTATTATTTCTAATAAAAAACACCGAATCTTTTAGTTCTTACAAATCTAAATTGAACATTGACATAGATTTTGTAGAAAATAAATAAACTATAAAAAAATTAATATCACCTCATTTAACATTTGCTCAAATTTGGCAACTCCAAGGTTATGGAGAATATAACATAAAATGAAGTATAAGTGTTCTATCCAATATCAATTCTACCCAATCAATATTTTTTAATTTTCTTCATGATGAAACAACAATAGGTAGATATCATTAAAAAGACGAATGGAATATAAATCACCATATTTAACAAGTAATGTGGATTTGAACCTCATTATGTTGGTATTGAGTGATCTTCTCAACACACCATTATACTAGAATCTTAGAATAACAATTCATCCATAATGGCTTGATATGTTCACATTATCAATACAAACCAACATTGATGTTTTTTGTGACATTGATGATGATGAGTCATGTGACAATAATAATGAAGATAAATTTGAAGAAGAACAAGAAGATATATTAATAAATACAATAATGCAAAACATATCGTCTTCCAAATAAATATATGATTATTTTGAAAATGTTGTAATTGTGGCATCATGCTAAGATTTCAAAGCATTAAGCCTTTTTCAAGATCCCGATTGTGAAGAATTGAATTTCCAACATTATTTTTTGGACAACCCCATAAGAACCAATGAACTAAAATGTCTTATAAATAATAATTCAATGGGAATTGTTACATGAATCATTTTGCCACACATATACCAAATTAATTTTTTTAAAGTTATTAAAATATTGATTCATTCTTGTTATATCATCATCTTGGTTCACATATGTAATGGGAAAAATTTTGAATGTCAACTTCAAGCATGTGATGTCATAAACAAACAAAATTGGATGTTATTTTACAATTTGATTTGGGATATATGGATTTTCCAAGACTATGTAGTTCACCTAGGTCGATTAAGGAAAAAATGTCTTTGCAATGATTCGACAATTGGGTCCCCCAATATTTTTTGTTACATTTATTAGTGTTGAGAATAAATGGTTTCCTATACTAAAATGTTTCTATAATTTAAATAGTAAAAAAATTAGGATTTAACATTTCTTTTGATAAATTAGAGCCCAAACATGTTACAAATCTTGTACAATGTGATTATATTGCATGTGCATTATATTAAGCTTATGATATGAGATTTTTTCATACATTGTGTATGAAAGATAATTCCATTTTTGGGCATTTACTAGATTTTTTCATTGTTACAAAATTTCAAAGTTGTGAAAGTTAATATGACCATGGATTTTTATGGGTTGCAAATGCTCCAACTTATAGTTTGGATTCAACCAATGTGATTTAAAACTTTTGGATAAATACATATCATGTGATAATCATAAACTAGCACCCAATTTCAGTGAAGCTCAAACACAACATCAGAAAAAAATTCATAGGAAGAAAAATTACACCATTTGTCAATTTAACTTTTGCATGGCTTCCTATGAAAAAATTCTTGAAACATTTCGAATGAAAATTTCAACCTTTTCAAAAAAGGTTTGTTTAAGTGAATCAACAATTTTTTTAATGAACTTAATAAAATTGATTTACAAACAACATCTATGTCATTTAGCACATTACTAGAATTTCTTTTTATAAATAAGGAGACATGCATCAATGCATTATGAGTAAAATAAAAAAAGCTTTAACACATTTTTTAGAAAGATTATGTAAACACATATGCACAAATCCCTTTGGTATTCATGTTGAAAATCTTTGGCAAACAAACGTATACGTGCAATTCATACTTGACCTTTATGTTGTAGTTTGCACATTTTAAGAGTTGAAAAACATAATTATTAGTTGGAGTGAAAACAAAATTGAAGCACGTATTCACATTTGAAAGATGGGAAATGTTTATTTTAATGTTTAACAAATGTTAACACAATTACTTGTGTATATAATGTTGTTTATACCATTGACCATGCAACTAGAACATTTGAATTCATTAATACATCCCCATTACAAGAATGTGCGTTTGTATTAAAAAATGTTGCATCATTAAAAACATTTCCTTTGGACTTTACAAATATTATATGTTTATCAACCATTGATAAATACATTGAAAGACCTACCTCTTTATCTAGCATTTCTCTTATTGACTTTGTTACAAATTATGCCATTGTAAATCTTAGGGAAAAAAGGAAAAAAATTCATATAATTTGTTTTGTGCATTATGATGAACATAAAGACCCACAAAATTACTATAAAAAAAATACTATTGTTTATTCCTTTATTTGATAATGAACATACTTTCCAAGGTGACCATTCCACATGGAATGTGGCATATAACATGCATGAAATACAAATCAATTTATTGAAAAAAACACACACACACACACACACACACATTTGATAATAATAATGCATACACAACAAATTGGGAAAACATAAGATCACAACCTTTTCCATTAACAACAAGAATTGACACTAACATATGGATGGATAAATTCCGTAATGCAAATATTGGGTTTCCATCATGAAATATTATTGATTGTATTAGAGTGGAACCATATAGTATTTGTATTGAATATATTGTTAACCCATGTATAGGTGTCTCCATTATTTTCGAGTCGACCAATATTGATGTTCAAGACCAAATTATGCCTACCCACAAATTCCATTCATTACTTCAAAAAAAGAATGATGAACATCTTATATTTTATGATGTCATGTATATAAAAAGCCAAAATCCAAATGAATCAATTCATTTATTCATTGTTGGAGGTGTTGGTATAAGTAAAACCTTCACATTAATGTTTATAATTCAAGCTTTGATATGTTTTTACAACATACATCCTCAATTATTCTTTTGAAAAAAAAAAGTTTTGTTCATGGTATATATTATAAAAATGATATTTAACATTGATGGAACTACAATTCATTCAAATCTTTTTATACCACTTAATTGTAAAGGTTTACTATCATTAAATTTAGAACACTTTGATAATTTAGTCAAGAAATATGACCAATTGCAATTGATACTATTAGATGAAATTTCATTTAAAATAGGGAAAAGAAAATTGAAATTTATTGTTTTTTGATTAAGATCAATCAAACATATTCACACCAAATTCTTTTGAAATCTTAATGTAATTATCATTGGGGATTTTAATCAAGTTTAGATAGTTTGTGATGCAAGAGTTTTCAAAACTAATAAAATCAACATTCGTAGTTTACCTCCAAACTTTAGTATGAAAATAAATAATGTTGTGAATTGAAGCAAGTCATGTGCCAAAGTGCAATTCATTAACATTTTAAATATATTTGAATTGTTACATAATTGTAATAAGATGTGGACACCATAAATAATCAATGTTTTCATACACCACCAAACGGATCCAAAATTTCCATATTTATTTTACACAAATGAAACAAAACAAAAACATCATGAATTGACTTTCTTAAAAGTGATGGGGACGTGTTCATATTGTGTGCACAAGATAGACATATCCATTGCAAATAGAAAATGACACAAACTTCATAGTGAAAACGCATTTAAAGGTTCAAGTAAAGAAAAATATGTTGGTTAAACTTGATGAACACATGATGGTCTTGTAAATGGTGTAGATGTAATATTCCAAGGATCAACTAAAATATTGAATTCACAAGAAGTCACATGTATATTATTTAATAATCCCAAATGTGATCAACTCACAAGAATAAAAAATGCAAATTTGCATGAACATAAAATACATTATACATGGACACCAACAAAACCCCTATCCAAAGATATTCAAATTGGGTTCAATTTTTTTTTCTCATTATAACAATTTTTTTTTCCCATTCAATTGGTTGCAACATGTACTATACATCGATCACAAGGATTAACATTTGATTGTTTAACATTTGATCCTACTAATATTTATAAACATGGTTTGACATATACTACATTTTCTCATGTTATTATTATTATTTTTTAACATTCTTCAACATTTGCAAATGATTTTTTGTCAAATTGATCCAAGTGTTGCCATGGAGATATGCTAATTTCAAACCATGGCATGATGGGATGTACTTGTCCCCGAATCACATATGTTTCATAGTTCATGTGTACTAATTTATTCTAGATCATTATCTTTACATAAAAATGATATATTTTTAGATTGCAATTTCAAAACAACTCACATATGGTGAAACACATTTCAACACATGAACATTTAAATAATACATTTTTGAACAATGATACAAAAACACATTTAACGATTAGTGTAAATGGTCCAAATGGTACAATGATTATATATGACAATTTCACAACCTTATGATGACATGTGAATTTTTACATTTTTAAGAGTTGAGTATATTGCAACAACATTCAATACAAATACAAGAAAGACAATTCATATAATAGTGTAATAATAGAAACCTTCAACATTATCCTTATTTGTGTTTATATTTCACCTTCAAATGTTTTTGGATCTAAAATGCCAAATACTTGTTCCCATGATAATAATTGACAATTTCAATATTGACATACTTATCAATATTCAATGGAACTTCAATTTTTTTTTAAAAAAACAAAACGAGAATTTATGAAGAGGTGATCGTGTTTCTGTTCCCAAGTTCGCTACTTTGTTCCCTAAGCTCCCCCACGGGTTTGCGATTGGAGCTTCTTCGTCGGCTCTCGCTTTTTGGCGATGGCCTTGCTGCGGTAGCCATCGAAGCTTTCCTTCCCCTCGCGGTTTTTGTCTCTTTTCCAGTTTCTGATTCTCAATAGAGTTGTTGCCGTTTCTATTCGCCACATATCTTCTTCCGCTTCTATTTTTTCTTGGATTTTTTTTGTTTTCGTTTTAGTGTTGCCTCGGCAAAAAAATGGGGCGCAAGCAGCGGCAAGTGTGTTTTGGACTCCGGCTCCTGGTGCTGCTCGCGGTGCTGATCGTTATCGCCCCCCCCTGGTTTTTCTCCATAGGTTCATTTCTGATTTTCCCTTCTTTGGAGGTTATTTGTTGTTGTGGAGGCTTTTATGTGACGAATATCGGTCATTTGTTTTCAAGTTTCTGAAGCTTGCGATGTCTCCAGAAAAAGAACTGTCGCCTAGTTCACGAAAAAAGAGAGAAAGTTGTAGAAGCAGGTATTGCTGCGAATTGAGCTTCTGCATTAGGCGTTAACTTTGCAAACGATTTTCTTCTCCTTTATGATCTCAGCATATGTCGAATTTGCGTCAGGAATCAGATCGGTCTTTCTTTTTACGTTCCGTGTCAGATTCTCGGAATGAAGAGAAACAATGGCCAACGGATACGATGATGTGGTTCAAGTAATGCACAGTTAGTTTCCTCCTACATTTGCTGAAATGTCATCTACATTTGTTTACATGCATAACACGTTTGCGTCTGGTCATATATTGGCATGTTCCAGAATCAGCAGGATGGAGAGACTAAGGGAAAATCTGACATGAAAGTTAAGGATACATCACATCACAATCTCCCCTTCTTGCCAACACAATGGCATAAATTAGAGTGATATGAATGACCTATGTCCAAGCATTGCCCGCTGCCCTGATAACTCTTACAAACTAAGAATATTTCCATCGGCGCTCAATTTGTGGCCCTGCACAGGAAATCTTGGATGAGGTGCAGCAGTTAAATCCAGTGGATTCACTTACAGACTGCTGTGACTCTTGAAAAATGCACATCTTTTGGACCCCAGGAGGAGCCTTGGATTAGTCTAATAAATACAGTCAAGTCATGTTTATTGGCTGCTCCCTGTTTCTGATTGGCTAAATAGTTTGATGGCTCCAGTTGGGTTGCCACTAGTAGTCTCCCACCTATTTGCAGTCCCAGTTTCAGCTTTATGGGGTGGGGTTGGAAGAAAGTAAGTAACTAAAACTTTGACATGAGAAATATTTTTGCAGGGTCACATACTGAACACTGGTGGAGATGCTCTAGCATGATTTTAGCTTCCATTTACATTGATTGATAAGCGTTATATTACTATGTTTTTTTGTTTTGGTGTACTTGAAGCACTTTCAGTCTGTAGCTCAGACATAGAGGTATGAAGTACATTCTTGCCACGGAAATTCCAAATATGGATTGTGAGATGAAGTTTATGTAATAAAAACCAAAGTATAAGAGATTGAAACTGAAGGTAAAGTCTTCATATTATCTTGAAGTTCTTTTTTGTGCTGACAAAAAGCTTCTGTCTTCATTTTTCTGTGTGCCACTGCTGCTGAAATGGACTTAATGAGTTGACTTCACATGACTCGGGGAGGCCAGATACATATTTTGCCCTCATGAGATTTGCGAGAAAGGGTTTGAGCTTCAAGGAAGATGAAGGTGCAGACATAGTGTTCACAAATGCAACTATCTGGACTGGAGACTCCATCCAGCCCTGGGCCGAATTTATGGTTCTTCGCAAGGGTCGGATTTTGCGTGTTGGGAATCTCACCCAATTGCAGGTATGTCTGTATGCCCCTGATGTGTGGTTCCTAAAATGTGAAGAGGGCCTCGTATACCCCAAGCAAGAAACCCTGAAGCCTTTGTGATTTACTATTAGGGGAACCAATTGTATGTGTAAGAGTTGTGGTACATAGGGGCATACATTGGTAAAATCAGGTATAAATTCTGTTAGCCACATGCTGATAGAAAGTATTAAGCTTTGGAAATAGGAAATAGAAGCTGATGTTGGGCCTATGAGGAGACATGTCAGCAATGATGGTCCTTGTAACTTTTCATCTTATGGAAGTACTGGTTTCTTCTCAACAGTACATGAGAATTGGTTCAAAAATGGAGGTGGTAGATTTGGAGGGCAAATTTGTGACTCCAGGATTCATTGATTCTCATCTTCACTTTCTACATGGGGGCCTACAGGTATGTCATGATAGTTTGCTTGACTCGCCTGTATTTGTCCATTCCACAGGGTGAAAGGAAAGATCAAATAGTTGATAAGCCATATTATAGTTGCATAGTCATGTGCTAAATGAATACGTTAAGTTGCAGAAACAAGAAATCCTCTTCACTGGCCAGTCACTCCCAATGTAACAATCAAATGTAGCACTTCACCTGTCCAACCAAATATATCAAGCTTTTCTTTGGAATTATTCATGTTGATTTTGTTCCTGCTGTAATTTGTGTGGTTTTTGTTTTAATTTCAGGCAAGCCTACATGCTGCTGATGGTTTTCTTGTGTTGGCTCTGTGGATAGATGAAACATGTGGATTTGGGTTGTGTGAACAGTCGTGCTGAGTTTGAAAGAAAATTTAGAATAGCTGCTGAAGGTAGTAATTCCATCCACTGCTCTACGATGCTGCACATGTTCCCTCTTTTGCTCAAAACACTTCCTTTGTATTTGATGTCGAGCTAGCCAGCAGCATGAACGAGTTTTCTTATTGCTGCCAGTCTTGTGACAGAAACTCAGTACATTGGTTGATGTTTGACATTACCTCCACTTGTGGAGCTGATGAAGTCAGTGGGGATGTTATGGGAGGTGGTCAATATCATACATGGTGTTGAAGTTCCCTGTGCATGCATCTGTTGCTGTCATTTGAACTGCTCCTCAGTTTTGTTTTGGTCTTATTTTTTCTATTCTTTCAGGTTGGGTTTCCTCTTTTTCAAGCTTGCTAATTGGTTGCTGTTATGTTGTCAGATGTGAAATGTCCATAACCTTATTATTGCATCTCTCAATTTTTTAAGGTTGACTTAAGTTGTAAATATTGATTCTGCTAGTGAGGAAGACTCTCTTTAGATGCAAGTACTCATTTTTTCGAAAAAGATGTTCTCAATTCTGGTCCCAATCTTGAAATCGGAGATTTTAGAAGGTCCTCCATCAGTACCCGAGAGAGTATTTTTAATATCTTGCGTCTGATCCAGCAGATGTGGAGAGTGGGAAATGGATATTTGGATCCATGTGGAATGAAGAAAACTGGGGGGGCACATTGCCAGAGGCTTCCTGGATTGACAATGTTACACCACATCACCCAGTAAGCCTCTTGTGACAATTGGTTGTATTGTTTTAATCAGGATCAGAAGAGCACAGACCAGAGGGTTAGGGTTTTTTCACTGACATATCTCCCATTTGTTGAAAATTTTCCTGAATTCTGTCAAGTATGTTCACATTCTCCCTCCTGAGTACCCTGATTGAGTATATCCCTGACAAGTTAAGGCTTGTGGTTTGCATTTGATCAGCAAGTGGACTGTTTTTGGGTTTCTGATAAGTTGCTGTGGGAAGGGTGTGAAAGGTATGGGCCTGTCGAATTGATGTGCACACATGTCTAGCAAACTCTATGGCTATGGCACTGGCAAACATCAGTCGTGATACAGTTGATCCAGAAGGGGGCACTGTGGTGAAGAATATCCATGGAGGTATTCCTTGTACTCAAAGACTCCTTTGATGGGATTCTTGTTCATGGGTTAAGGATTGCTGTTAAAAAAAATTGAGCTAGTGCACCTTACAAGAGTGCATAGCCTATTTGGAATTTGAACTATCTGTCTAAGCAGCATCAAATTGGCGCATGGAGCTGTAACAAATCATTCCTGTGGTTGGTATCAAATAGGGCTTCATGACTAAGCTATCATGCTCCTACAATTTAACATGACATTATTCTATAATTACTCAGTCCAGACTTTGGAATTCAGGCTGTTCAACTTTGTGTATTGTATTTAGCTTCTCCAATGCAGGAAGAGCTACTCTTCCTGTAAAGTAGCATGAATGATGCCAAGAGGTGCATACTGGTCTGCATCAAGTTGATTGGACTGATCACTGCATTTTGTTGGAGTTTGTTTCTATTGCCTGTAGATCCGACAGGGCTCTTCAAGGATATGGCATCAAGACTCATAACGCATCACATTCCTCCAATGTCAGTTGAGGAACGGAGGGAAGCCCTTATCAGAGCTAGTGAACTTGCCTTATCTAGAGGAGTAACATCAGTGGTGGACTTTGGAAGGGTTGGAGCATCAGAGCATCCTTGGGATGACTTCCGTGGTCTTGCATCTTTCCTCTTTCTTCTGTGTTCTTAGTCTCTTTGGACATTTGAACAGATGCTTGCCTAAAGAACATCAGGAAATTTCGTCAATTGATTGTTGGTGTGCACAAACTCAAGTGTTGTGCCGACAGGCTGAAATCCAATTCGTGTGATGTTCTTGAAGTTCTTTTGAATACTAAAGAAGACCAAGGTCACACCATAGCCTTGTCTTGAGTTAAGGAATCTGTTCTGTCAAAAAGGTGAGTACTAATGACTCCTCTGTTTCAGAGCAGAGGTCTACTTGTGGGCTGATGCAGCTGGAATGATGCGGGTCAGGGTGTCTATATTTCTCCCTATTGAGACCTGGCAGTCTGTCGTAGTAAGTGTGTTCACTAAGCAAAGACAAATTTGCTCAGAAAAAACCTAGTCTGGTGCTGCAAATGCCTATCATGTCACATCTCACATGTCACATAGTATGTTAAAGTATGTGCAGCTGTTGTGACAAGCCTAGACATTTGTGGGTGACTGCAGGCCTTGGTGAGGCAGAGAGGATTTATGTTAAGCCAGTGGTTACACATTGGTGGTGTGAAGGCTTTTGCTGATGGAAGTCTAGGTACTCGGACTGCTTTATTTCACAAGGTAGTCTTTGTTGATTTCACAGTATCCAGTTGAGATCCTATGGTGGCTTGCTTTGTACTCCTAGAGCTTCTGGTTGCAAGAAATCCTTCATTGACTACAAGACTTGGTGGTGCTTGGCAATCCAGGCCTATGCAGATGACAACTCCAACTATGGGCTTCTTGCCTTGGATCTTGACTGGCTTCAGGAGGCTGTTTTAGGTGCTGACAATGCTGGACTTCAGGTAAGAGGAGATTCTTGAAACTTCACATTCTTCAGTAAATAAAACACTTCCACTGTTGGATGTATGCATGAACAAAGTTTGAGTTTCATGAAGCTTGTAGATTTTGGTGGTAGAAGGTTGACTTTGATGATCTCTCAGTAGGGAGGGAATGGTGCATAAGGATTGGAAGGGAGATGCTGTATTATGGTATAGGTTGCAGTTCATGCTATTGGTGATGCAGCAAATGATCATGTTCTTTCAACATTTGAGACAGTGGTGTCAAAGAATGGGCCACGAGATCGGCGCTTCAGGGTATTTGTAGACTCCACATAACCTTAATATGCCTTTGTGTTCATTCTCCATCTATGTGCTCTAAGGCCTTGGACACTTGTTAGCATACATCTTCCATTGAGGTTCTTTGTGAATGGCTTTGTCTTCTCTCACCAGTGTCTTCCAACAATCTTCATGGTCTTAATTTTTTTTGTATCTTGACCTGCAGTGCCTGTCAGTACTGTAATTAGAGATGTGTGTGGATGGGGACAGATTGAGCATGCTCAGCATTTATCTGCTGGAGCACCTGAGCGTTTCCAAGCAAGTGGAGTTGTAGCTTCTGTGCAAGTATGGCTTAATTTTTTCAGTGCTTTCTTCTTAGGGAGAGTCCTTGATAGAGCTATTAGTTGACTAAGCATCACTCTCCAGTTGAGAGGATGACAGTCTTTCAAGGAGATTGTCCACTAGCATTAGTACATCCCTCATGGATGTAGCTTCATGTTATAATTATGGGCCCTCCTGCAAATGCTGGAGCTTCTTTCATTAAGCATTCAGAGGAGCAGATAATGCATTGTCTGTAAATGACATATCTGATTAATATCAGTTTCATGGGAAGTGGTGTAGTTTTGGGACTGACAATAACCACAGCCTTGGTGCAGCCAGAGCATATGCTGGATGATGCATACTCAGCAATGAGGAAGCTTGGAGAGGAGCGAGCCCAACAAGGCTCTTACCTCTTCAATTCACTGTTGGGAAATGGGACTCACCTGGCCCTAGGTTCTGACTGGACAGTAAGTTGAAGTTTTCTTTTCTTGTACCACTTTCCATCTAAGTTTCAAATGTTAAAAAGCTTTGGGTTGTGGGCTGGGAAGCAGGTTCACATATGGTGAATGTTTTTCAAATGAAATTTCCCCTCAACTTTTGAGATTGATTCTGCTGAGAGGCCTACAAGCACTGTTATCCTAGATATGCTAATGAGTAATTTAAGCTCAATTTAAATCCACAAATCTTCTGGTTTTTGATGCTGAAAGTTTGTTTTGAATTGGGGGTAAAAGGTAGCCCCAATTGATCCCTTAAGAGGAATCCAAGCAGCGAGTACAAGAATACCTAAAGGCTGGAGCTCATCCTGGATTCCTTCTGAAATTATCTCAAGTGAAGCTGCTTTGAGTGGGTGAGTTGAGAAGCTTTGACCTTACAGCTGAAAGTTTTCTTGTAGGGTCAAAACAAGGAGATTCCAGAGTGGTGAACTCTGAACTCCTGAAAGACTTTCCAGGAATGAGAGTCAAACTTGAATAATAGCATTGAGTGAGTGGGGTGAAAGCAATGAAGGTTTTGAAGACCATTGTGTTGGTGCAACTTTTAATAACAGATTTGTGCTTGAGTGATGTCACAAGTAGCCCATGGACCATTACACCATGAACCTGTCTGAACATCAATTGTTAGTTCTCACCCAAACCAGAACTTCAAACCCTAGATTCTGATTCCTAGATCCTGAAACCTAGTCTGGAAAACCAATGAGATATAATATGAATTGTGGGTCTTTATGTGATTCTATCCTGCAACCTGACATGATGCAGATTTGTGAGTGTCCACCCTATGGCATAGAGTTTTTCTTTCTTCAGGACCTATCATGCATGATGTGCTCAGTCTGTGCTAGCGTGGGCATATGGTTGAAACAGGTACACTAGAGAAGGTGCTTATGCAAGCTTTATGGAAAAATATGTGGGCTCCTTGTCGCCAGGAAAGTATGCTGATTTCGTTGTTTTGTCTCATAGCCCCTTGAATGATCTTGCAAGAGATGGAATACCGTCTGTCTTGGCAACTTATGTTGGAGGTTGTCTGGCTCATCCAAAGCCGACATAAACAACATCACTATAAAGATTTTGTACATTGAATTTTTGGGAAGGTGATAAATAAGAAATACGGTCTTCCTTCTCAGCATATGTTGTAGGTTTATGTAGTTTAATTCTGAGTCTTAGTAAGCTTCATACCAACACAGATGATTCTCTAAAATATTTCCTCTGCTATTGGTTAGCATAGAATCCATATAGAATGAAGCAGCATCTCTGCATAAAGCCGATAGCATTGGTCTTGTTAATATACACTGTGATAGCTATCACTCACTTGGAGCTCATGTTTTCCAAATTCAGCTCACCACGTTCCTCTAGATTCAGTGAGCTTTGAAGTATTCAAGTGTGTTATTTGTGCTTGTTGCTTTGAGTGGAATCACACGCAAGCTTGTCCTTGAACACATATTCATATTCATAATCAGCACTTCTTTTTTGGAAATGTGATTGTGAGCAGGATGGCTACAGCTGGAATGAAATGTATACATGATGTGGCGATAGCATTGGTCTTGTTAATATACACCAGTCACTAAAAGTTGCCTTCCAGTCACTAAAGTGATTGGTTTTGTTTTCTGGGTGCTGTTGCACGGTTAGAAACACCCTAGAGCCTCTGAATGTGTAGGGTATTTAAGTGTGTGCATTAGAGAAGTGTGGGCCAATGAATGCAGGTTGGCAACAGATTCTGTGATGCCAGAAGCTCATCCAGGCGGTGTGACAAATCCAAGAGAGAGCAAGCTGGCACTTGAGTGATGATCTCATGAGCAACGATCTCATGAGGTGACCTGGTGAGTCTACCTTATGATTTTTGATATGATTTGTTGGCCAATGGAAAAAAAGTAAAGTAGTGCTGTGCTTTTGAGAAAAGGAGTGCTGTTCATAGTGGCCAACTCATGTTTGTGATGGTAACCTCAAATTCATACGGTTGGGGAAAAAAACCGTTGACAGTGCTAGTGCATTCATGGATATGTAAGGTTGTTAAGCCCAACTCAATGAGGATTGGTTGCGGTGAGGATGGGCTCCCCACTGAAGAGACCATTCCACTAAAACATGAAGATGTTTTAGTTGTGCATGACTGAATGTTGTTTGAATGTTGTTTTCACCAATCATGTCAACAAACATACAGTCATACGTAACAGCAATAAGACACCAATTTGGATGTCTACTAATGAATGAATAGTTGTGAAAACAACTTGGTAGTTCTATCCAAGTGTATCCAGTTGTGTTGCTTCAGTGGTTGTGGGGCCAGCCAAACATCCACAAAACGAATGAAAAGTTATTAGTAAGATAATAAATTTCGAATACTCATTTGTTTGTGATTTTGAATTTTGGTCATGGAGCACCTAGAGATGTTTTGATCGTTGGCAAAATGATGAGATAATAGAGATGTTTTGGTCATTGGCAAAATGATGAGATAAGTGCATGGTTAAAAAATTTGATGACAAACTATTTGATATGTCATTTACGTCATGTTTGAATAAATCCGTAACACAAAGTGTTGACAAACATAACATGAATTATGTCATCACATTCATCATACCAAAGTTTTGGAGGCATCAATTTTTCTTAATTTATGTAAAAAAAAGGTTCATTTTTTGTTTTCATGAAAATTTGAAAGCCTTAAAGCTCAGTGATTATGTCACAAAAATTATTAAATTGTGATTCCCATATTTGGACATGTCGCTCCAAAAATTGATTCATTGTGAATTTCAAGGTTTTATTCTTGACGTGGTATGCATCAAAGAAAAACTTGTCAATATGTTGTGTTTTCATCAAGTCTAGTAGGGGAGGGTTTCATTGGCGTTGTCAAAGTTTAAAGATGATTGAGTGTACACTCAATGAATTTTTGACCTTGCCTACCAAGGCAAGGATATTGTGTTTAGATTCATTATAGAGTATAGTACCTTAAGGGAATTTGGCCCCTAGGTAATAAGTTTATTTTTATATGAGGATTTTTGAAAGATGATATTTTGGCTTGTGTTGAAACCTGAGATTAGTTATAGAGTTATAATATCTTGAAGGATTTTGGTTTCTTTTAGAAGACTTTTTGAAGATTGTATTTTTTACATGGTGAAATATTTGAGTTTTTAGAATTCTTCTTTTGCCTTGAGATACTTTTTAATGTAAATGGCAATGCACCCCTTTGTTTAATCTTAGAATTGGAATTGTAATTTTTAATTTGTCAATAGCCGATTTGATTTTTTTTGACCTTTGAAGATGTGTAGTTAAGTCATTGACATCAAGTTGATAGTGTTGCCATACATAGGATTCATGACCCCAAGGGTTCATTTCAAGGCTAAGCATGTTGAATGCTACCCATAACCAGGTTCAATTTTGTAATTTTTTTTACCAAATTTGTGATGTAGCCACACTCACCATCATCCACAAAAGAAATTAGCATTAGGATTCCAAGTCTCACAGAGGAACTTAGTAGAAGAAATTAAGAATCTGACTATATATTTATTTTGATGGCTTATTGGAACCTATTGTCAAATGGCACTTCCAAAAAAAAATTTTTTTAAAAAGAAAAAAATCCTCAAATTCTGAGGATTTTGCCACTTGTTTTTAAAATCCTGCTATATATCTTTGTGACCTGCTGGAACCTATTGTCTAAATAGGGCGATTTCAGGAAAAAAAAAATCCTTTGAAATATGGCAACTTTGGCACTTTTTATTTATTTCTTTTGTATGAGTGACACTAGATTGGGATATATAATTGGGTGATTAGTGACAATAGGGTTTAGTGTAATTGGGAGACTAATCACCCAATTATATATGAACCTATATATGTGGAGTGTTTTGGTCACCGGCAATATTCATACTCTACAACTCATATGACTCATCACAATATCCTCACCAACTATAGTGCCAATCAAATGTGATATACTTGACTACTTGAGCTCTTAGAACAAAGTTACTATCTAGCCCTTACAAAAAAAACATGGGACCCTACCCCTCCTCATTCATTCCATAGTCGCAAGGACCCGTTTGCATGTTTAAATCTTTAATTATAAGAGTGTAAAATGCAGAATAAATCGTGGTAGTTGGAACTGTAAAGTGTAAATGCATTCACACTCTTGGAAGTACCATTAAGAAAATAATTTGACCTAAATAAAATTTCTATTTTGGTGGTATTTATATATATATATATATATAATCACATAAATATCTTAATAGAAATAAATAAATAAATGTGTATATGTAAATATTTTTCAACAATATTTTTCCATAATATTAAAATGTACCCAATGATGCCCATATGCCATTTAAAAAATTCTCTTCTTAACCGCCCAGTTGTTTTTATTGTGTGTCATGTGCATTGTTATCACAGGCAAGAGTGAGTACCTACCTCCTTTGAAATGATGATCATTTTAGAAACCCTTTTTAGTTGCTATTGATGGTAAGCTATTCACCAACCTTTGTTTGTACTTGTGTGTGAACAAAGTGTGTGTGAACAAAGTTACCTAAGTTGGAAAAAGGTTTAACCTATGGCCATTCATTCCTTGGGGTTGGTCTTCTTCCCCCCACCTCTTGCTTGGTCCTCCTTTTCTCTTTGAGAAGGAAGATGCATAATTGAGAAGACAAACACATGTTTCATGTGCCTCTTGTTTTTTCAAATGGATGTCAGCTTTTTGAAGTTTTATTATTGAAAGGCTTTTTCATCATATACTAGGCCTAGTTGACACAAAGACACTCCAAACTGCCCACAAATGGGAGCCAACTTTTGGCAAAACCCTTGAGGAGGAAGAAGCTTTGGCCAAAGTCAAATTAGTAGCCATCCACACATGTGTGGTCACCTAATGTGGGTGCCTTTTCTTTGTTTTTTTTTTTTTTGTATTGGAAATAAGACTCTTGATTACCTTTTGTTCTTTATTGAATAGCATCGATTTCTAGGATATGTATTATTATTATTATTATAATTATTAAATTTTTCCGTGCCCAACAATTGTAATGTATAAGGTGAAGCCCTACGGTGTGGGCATGCCCCTCCCCCACCCACCAAAAAGAAGGTCATGAGGCCATAAGAGTGTGAGGGTTTGTACAATTGCTCCTTAAAAGTGGAAGGGGTCTTATGGCTATAAGTAGTCGTGAGATCCCTCTTACTCTTAAGGAGTCGGCATTATTATAATGTCCCTCCTTTCTAAGAGGGATATTCGTGGATTTAAGGTGCCCTCCAAATTCATTAGGAAGCTTCTCCGAGTGCTTTAAACCTAAATTATTAGGCCTTCAAGTGTGTTGAACTCCGGTAGGTACCGTGAAAATTAGGAGTAGACCATTGTAGGTGGGTCAAGAGATGGAGAGAAAATGTTGGGTACTAGGACATTCCAAACAAAAGGGTGCGTGCTATTATGCTTGTTCTTTTTGTTCATTTGCTAAGAAGAAGTTTGTTTTGCACTCACCATTGAAGGAACCAAAGGGACAAACCCACAAAAAAGTGACATCTATGTTAGCGAGCTAGTTAGCTAGCTTGCTTGCTTCGTCTTTTTGTTAATTTGTGAAGTATCTAGTATGTTTGTATTGGCCATCTTCAGGAGCCAAAAGGACAACAAGCATTCTTGTGCTATACCTTTGTTTTTGATATTTTTGGGAACCAAATGGAACAACAAAAAATTGTCCTGTACACTATGTTTGTAGAATTTTTTGGGAAGCAAACAAAACTACAAAAATTGTGTTGTATACACTTGGGTTTTGGCATTTTCGGGAACCAAATGGGACAACAAAAACTTGTATCATCTACTTGTTTTTTTTGGGGGGTGGGGAAAAAGTACCAACTTGGAAGCTTGAGTTCAAGTGATGAAGGACTCAACTCGAAACAAAGAGACTAGGAGTAAAATGGGTTGTGAGTGTACACTTTTGGTTGTATGTTTCCACAATAAGTTGACACTAATCCAAATGTGAAACCTGAAATGCATGTTGCAAACTTGTTGTAGCAAAGAAGGTTGTTGAAATAGTGACATTCTTAGTGTATTCTGCTATACCAATTTGACAAAATTATTTTATTTTATTTTGTTTTTTGCACTGTCAAGCTATCATGAACTCACATGACAATTTGTCACTTTTGTGTTGGAAGTATCAAAGAGAAAGCTTAAAACACATAGCATGAAATTTGTAGGGTTATGGTCCATCCTAAGGAGGTTTAAATTTTATTTTATTTTCTTTATCCATATTCCTTTTCTTCATTTTTTTGTTGAGTTGCAAAAGATGAAAATTTGAGAATCTTTCCAATATAGTTGTTTGATATTAAAAGAATAATTTCAAAGTGAAGAGTAATATTTTTGCAGCCTGCACATATTAGGTTAGGATTTTTAATTTTTTAAAAAGATAAATTAGCATAGGAGGTTGTAGTTAAGGTTATGTGATTGGAATGCTTTGCAAAATTATGTGAGAACTGGATGGTATAATTTGCCTTG
Organism: Sphagnum tenellum; assembly: GCA_963921925.1. Lineage (NCBI taxonomy): Eukaryota > Viridiplantae > Streptophyta > Sphagnopsida > Sphagnales > Sphagnaceae > Sphagnum > Sphagnum tenellum. Next base: position 21,075,425 of record OY998143.1, on the reverse strand, counting down.
AGGTCAGACACCAGCCTCCCTGTAGAAGAGAATTGGGTTTAGCCTAGATTGCCCGAGTGACGCTTAACTGGCAGAATTTGCCACCAAGAGCCTTTTCTGTGGTGTAAATGGCAGGTTCACCAGTGCTAAAATCACGTAAACTTCCTCATTTTGGTCATCCTATAAACAACACTTGATTGGAAAAGTTGTAATCACAAAGAGATTACCATAGTACATTTTCAAGTTTGGTGTTAATTAAGATTATTTTAAAAAATGTCTTATTTTTAAGAAATCCTGAGAATATATCAAAGAAAGCTGTCTATATTTATTGCTGAAATTTCATAATCTTATTTTCTTACTACCAAAGTGGAGTTGCAAAATAAAATAAATTGATTGGATGCTCAAGTGCTGAACTTGAAAAAGTGCTATAGAGTTAGTGGGTGTTGTTAACAAACACCCTTTCATTTCAGACGCCAATTTATGCCAAACACATCTAAACACCAATCTAGACAATATATTTGAGCTCTGTGTTGCTGTGCACTACCATTGACGATCAACTTTTTTTTTTTTTTTTTTTTTTCCTCCTTATGTTTTCATATGGTTTTCAATAATTTATCATTATTTACGTCAATGTCAAATTTAATTTAAATTAATATAAATTTGATGAACATGTTAAAATATATGTTAATTTGTTTTTTCATATCCATGTTGATGGACAGGGAAAAAGAGAGATAATTATAAGATTGGAGGGTAGTTATTAAAAAAATTAATAGAAAAAAAAGAGTGATTCCAAGAAAGAAATGAAATAGTTAGGCTTGAAAACAAGCTAATTATTTTTGAAATTGTCTTTGGATTGATCCCATGGACTATCATGTGCGAAGGATTCTAAAAAATCCCCCATATACCAGTTTTGATTACTCATCACTGGAGCTCCACCATCGAAAAACTATGAATGGCTGGATTCCAACATGACCACATTTGAGTTTCATGATTGAAGTTGTAACTTATACTCCAGTTGAAAAGTTTGAGAGAATGACTTTGTGTTGAATATATGAATGCTTTTTTCATGACTTCAAATGGAATAATATTCTCCTTGGCTTCAACTTATTCTACTCTGAAAAGCTTTGAGAGAATGATTTTGTGTTGGGTGTAAATAGCAGGGCATTTGCATTTTTTGCATTTGAGATTGGACCCATATAATTCATTATTCGTGTTTAGTGCTTGGCCATTCCCATTTGTCGCATTTTCGTACAAACTATGAGCCTAAGAGCCAAATATTCAAGGCCCATAAAGAGATGCCCAAAAAGTTTACTTTTTTTTTTTAATCCCCTTAGTTTTTGTAAGTTATGGTGCAAGCTTTGTGTGAGCCCAATTTGCAACTATCAATTTCCAAGAGTGGTCCCTCCTAGTCTCCACAAAGTGACGACAAACAATGATAAGGGTTTTTGTACTTCTTGTGTAAGGATGGGCATTTGATTACAAGGTCCGGGGTAATGGTGACACACAATATCACATGAGGTGAGGCATGCAATGGAAAAAGGCATCTTTGATTAGCCATGCCCACCAACTACCTCATCAAATAAAATTCGTGAAGAATTCGGTGAACCAACCTGGCCCAATACCGTAAAGCTCATCTAAGCATCTAGCCAAGGTCTTTTCCTTCAGATACTACCACTACACAGCCAAATAGGTGGGTAGAAATAGTGTAGGGATTCTCTCAATTGATGCAACAATCATTTGAGATTAGCATGCACATTTTTCAATTGTGATGACACTTGAATCTCTACAAACTTACTTTTAGGTTTGTTTTATTCTCTTTGGAAGTCCCAATATTCACCCTCGTATATAACTTCCAAAGAGAATAAAACATATGGGACAAAGTGAGGTGCTTTTGGGAACATGGTAAGGAAAACGTTGAGAAATTTGAGAATATCTTCGAATCCATTGAGAGTTAGATAGGAACATTATGAGAAATTGGGGAGAACACCGTATCAACAAATATTTGGTGGGAGGCGGATAGACAAAACAACACCCCCCATCATCCCCAAAAGAAAACAAATTGGGTCTATTCAGCATATTTTGTAATTCCTTATTGGCCAAGCAAAGTTTCTATTCCCAACTTTGTTCATCACCCATTTTAATGTATGACTAATGGCAAGGCCATGAACTATGGGGACAAAATTTGATGTAGCACCCAAAGTGTGAGACACCTAAGGAATAAACATGTACCACACTTTTCCACAATACAAAGGACATCAGAATTTAGTGATATAATCCTTATTCATTTTCTTTTGTGATAAGGTGGCATCTCAAGATACATGTAAATTTCTTTGATTCAAGATAATCACATACAAGTATGGGAAAAAATGTCTTGTAACAACAAAATAATTATTAAGAGTTGTAATTACAAATAACAATATTATGATGAGGGTAATGGTATGGAGAAAAATGAGGAATAAAATAATGAGCCTCTTGGACCCTACAAGGAAAATCTTTTGATTAGGGGCATAAAGGTTGATTATAATTATGTAGATAACTATTTCAGGTTAATAATAATGGGAGGTCAAGTATGTGTATTTGACCAAATACTAAACTCCAAATAATGTAAAACCTATCCATAGAAGGAAGAAAAGTTATAAGTGACACTTGATGATTGGTTTGATACATTGAAAATAATGTAGATGAATGTGGTTAACTATTCATCCACTTCTATCCTTCGAATATATAAGGGGTAGAGGATGGAACTTTTGGTTCATAATTTGCATTCAATAATTTCATATTGTTAATTGGATTAAAACTTGTAGAAATATCATATGTGAATAGGAAGCCTTGAAAAAGTAAAATGTGAAGATTATTATTGACGTGTTCCCAAGCTCCTTAGTAGATTCAAATGTGAGTTTGAAGTGAAAATATTGGCCCAGTAAGGAGTTGGGGTAAAAGGGCGTGTTGGAGTTTCGGGATGAGATTAGAGAAAATGACAAGCAATCACTCACTCACACGGACCTACACAAAACCAAACAACAAGTTAGTTAGTGCAAAGTTGGAGCACTTTTGATGCTAGGACAAGGCACAAACAAACTCAAATCCACAAGACTCACCACAATCTAGATTTGGGGGAAGTCATCACCTTCCACTTTATAGTATACTTTGTGCCTGGCCACGGGACCAGCACTTAAATGTCATTTTGTCCCAGGATTGCCAAGTGGGAGTCCCAAAATTCCCATAGCTAAGATTCCTGTGACTTTGGGGGCCCATAACTTTGCGTGCAAACCTCCGATTGAAATGAAGTTTAAAGAAAAGTTGTAGCCTTTATCCAGAGCTTTCCAATGGTTTGTTGCACGCCACCTGCACGTGAGGAAATCGAGGCGATTCTTGACCTTTAGTGGTCGGGAGTCAAATTGCCAATTTGATTTCCGGACCTTCTTTTGGCCATAACTTGTGTTTGAAATGTTCAAATGGGTCACGCAAGCCCATTTTAGACATCTAAATTGTAAGAGTTTTTTCAACGATATAAGGAACTCCTCAATCCATTGACTTTTGACCCTTACAATCATTATTTGAAAATTCGGGAATTCATCGGGACTCCTATTCGCAAAGTGGAAGTTCCCTGGGAGTGTGAGGGTTCATTCCTTCACACTTTCGTACACTCTTGGGAGCATGCAATGTGACTCTCGGGCTTCCCTCTTGGCCCGTAACCTTGCAAACCCTTTCTTTGGTTGCGAGTTTAAGGTCAGGGTTGCGACAATTATGAATACCATTGTGGAAATTTAATCATCTTTTGGTGAGTGATCCCCATAAAGGAGAATCTTTAGGCATGTGTGACGAATTCCCTTGGGGTGTAATTCTCACATAAAAATTCGACTTTAGGCGCATGGGTGATCCTATCTTAAAAGAGTGTAGAGTCTCATGTTGGAAATCATGTGAATGATGAATATTGCAAGTGTTGTTTTCAAATATGTTTGATAGTCTACCTATGTGTTAGAAATGCTTAATCATAAATTAATTTTCATAATTCTGGACCCCCTTTTAGGCTTTAGTCCCACCAAGTTGGATATGAACATATAATAGTAGTCATAATTGGTAAATTTTTTTCCCAAACTTGAAAGAATAAATGGGTTGCATTGGTGGATGAATTGTTCAAAATTTGAGAGCTGGGAAAAGATCTACTAATGCTTGGTTTGTGAGTCTCTATTGATGTCTACCACATCCAAAATAATGTGTATTTTTATCACAACTTTATTTTCTTCTTTTTAAAACCAAATACGAACTTCCACATTCCAATCTTATTTCATTTAATAAATACACCATGTACATATGAACTAATGAGACCTATTCTATTGATAAACTGTGACTTCCTTCACACACAACATATAAACAAAAGACTTTTGCTTGTAATGTGTACATTGACATGTAATGGTTACTCCCTATTGTGATAATGACATTTTGTGTAAAGTTGGATTCTTTAGATTATGAATAACAAAAATAAATTGATAATTACATGTCAAAACATTGCCTTCCACCATGTAAATTGTCCAAATTTTATGAAATTATAATGAATTTTTTAGGATGTAACAATTTTTTGGGAAGTTTAAGTGGTCTTGTTGTTAGTCACATACATGATAATGATTGTTCATCACATTTAAATCATCCTAAAACATGGATAATATTTGGAAAAAAATTATTTAAATCCACTTGGCTTATTTCCATTCTGATCTAAAATTAACCTATTTCATATATTAGATACTAGATGCAACTAGTATCTACAAACCCTTTTTTTCATCCCTAGGGACATGTCCTAAATCTAGGAACCTACACTAGAGCCTACGGACATGTCATATAACCTAAGGACCTAGCTTAAAGCTTAAGGTCATGTTGTAGCATTTAAAGATTTGTCCTATAACCTAGGGACTTTCCTTAAAATTTAGAAACATGCCATAAATGGTTGGTAGGATAGATCTAGTGTTAACCAAGAAGAATGGACGCAAACCATTATGACATAATGTTTTATTAGGCAACTTGGCAAAGATTCAATAAAAAGTCATTACAACATGGATTCACAAGATGGTTTGGATCAACCCATACACCCTTCTATGGTAGTCTTCAACTTCACAAAAAAAAAAGAATATAATATCATGTCAACAAACTATTACAAAATGCGTCTTAGTTCATTTTAGCTTTAATTAGATTTTGAGTGAATTTAGACATTCTTACGTAGTGAAATTGTTTAACCCCCTAGTGAACATGGACCAGTTACTACAGACAATGATTTATTTCACTGGTACCTAGTGAAACAAGGTTGTTATAAAGTGAAATATAAATTTTACCAAACCATTCATTTGCTAATTAATTAACTAACCAGCATGGAAATCAAATAAAATTTAATTATTTAATATATAATATTATTGAAATTTTCATGCTTTTTAACGTCTATTTATTATTGACACGTGGCACTACCTATGTTAGGTTAAAAACCTAGCCTAGGTAGATAGGTAGACCACATAATCAACCTAGGCACCTATTTAAGAAATTCGATAAGAGAATATTCCATCAACATACCATTGTTGACTACACACAACACCACCCATGAAGTTTGATCCTTTCACCTTTATAATGAAGGTAAATACTTTTACCATCAAGCCACCCCATTTGTTGTGATAATATGTTACATTACATTTTATTTATCAAATACTTCATTTTAAACATTACTAAAACATAAAATTTGAAAATTCATATCTTATTGAGATTTTGTTTAAATGAAATGATTCAAGTTTAATTTCTAAGAAAATTTAATAATGTACAAAATTAATTTATTTCCTTTTGAAATTTTAAAATCATTTGAATTAAAAAAAAATTGAATATCATTATTCAATAACATTTCAATGACCATTCCTTTGAAAAAAAAATAAAATTTAATAAATGGAATTTTTTTGTTAATATAATATTATTTATGTTAAGTTATTTTCAATTATTATATGAATATTTTTCATTAATATAAATTATTTCACCCTACATTATTTATGGTTATTTATGGCTATTTCACCTTAGGTTATTTTCAAGTATTGTAATTTTTTTGGGCTATTTTATGTTATTTTTGGTTATTATAAATTATTTCAGTTTAGATACTTATATCTATTATAAGTATCTTTTGGCTATTGAAGGCTATTTCACCTTATGTTATTATTAGCAATTTTAAGTCAATATTGGCTATTTCACCTTAAATTATATTTTTTTATTGTAAATTATTGCACCTAGATTATTTTTTACAATCATAATAATTATAATATATGCTTATTGGTTGTTCTTTTATTATTAATATTGGTGGTTATTAATGACTATTGGTACCTCTTCTATTCGTGGTTATTAATATTTTTTAGTGGGTATTAGTGGTTATTCTATTGGTGGCTATTGGTGACTGTAAGGTGGTTAGCCATTGATAGAATATTCACCAATAGAATAGTAACCCCCCTTTACACCACCTTGCTTTTTTATGATGTTTAGCTTCCTTAACAACTTAAATTTCACGACCTCATCATCATTTTTCATTCCTTCCCACCCCATCACACACTATTCATCAATTTGGGAGGTGGAAGGATGGTCAACAATGCCATCCCCCTTTTTCAATTTCAAAAAGAAGATATTATTATTATTTTGATTTAAACATAATTCTTGGCACTTTTTAAAAAGCCACTTCCATCCGATTTTTACTTTCCTACCTAACAAACATAAGAAAGTTAAATGAAGACAACATTATGAGAAAAAAAGGGTGTTATGCAACCAGCCTTGCAATTCGAATTTTGAGTTGCATTAGATGTTTACAATTCATTGTATTTATAAAATGTGAATGCTAATGGACAAGTTGCATGAATTGTAGAGTTGTAATTCATCATATATATGGTGCAACTCATTGTAATTCAATTATAGCTTTATAAAAACAATTCATTTTCAATTATTACAAAACTCCATTATAATTACACCATGATGTCATGCTAATGTCATTAATTGTCATCCATATATTAAAATCTAACATGTGGCATAAAAATTATTTTATTTTTGAAATATTGATCTCCATCATCCATTATCATTGTTAATGATGGTTTGCAATTATGACACATTGCACAATCAAATATTAATTTTATTTTGGAAAATAAAAAAATAAAAAAATACTTTAGTATCTAGATAGGTTGTACATAACCATACATAGGTGGCTTGGTAGGTCTTAAGACCTATTACATATTTACAAATTTACCTCAAACCTACCTACGTACCTATCTACATAGGTAAGTAAAAAGTAAGATTTATTTATTTACCTAGGTAGGTAAATGGGCAAGAAAACACAAGACTAAATGAATTAAAGAATAGCCATGAATTTTTAAAAAAAAATTTATGTTTTTACTTTTGGGTTAAATTTTTTTTAGTTCATCCCAAAATCTCACATGTATTTTATTGTGAAAACATAAGAAAACAAATATAATTTGAAACATGGGATTCGAAAACAAATAATATGGATTAAATATTTTTAATTGTTCATTAGTTGTAAATTGAGTTGCAATTGAGTTGCAACTATAAGATAAACCAACCGATGACAAAAGACTTAAGCATTCACGGTCGACCAGATCCAAGGGGAAAGTTCCATTGTTTTTAATGTCCAAACAAAACTTGACCCTTTCTATTAGCATAATTTGGTGCATTAAAAATTGTCAAAAAGGAATAGAATTGAGAAAGTGACGACCCTTGAAAATAAAGGGGGTCAAGAACTCAAAAAAACAAATTAAACATTACAAAGGCCGATTCTTGAACACCCAAAAAATTCCTTGTATGTTGTTCTCTTGCTATTAAAGTTCAAAGATGGTTTGTAGAACTTTAGGTGGCACTCCTATAACATTTTAAATTGTTTAAAATGAATAAAAAATAAAAATTTTATGGGGTTTGAAAGTAGGAGGGGTCCAAAGAGAAAACAAAAAACAAAAAAACGCATTTTGTAAGTTGGAAAGCTTATTTTTCTTCTTGTTATTTTTTCATAACTCCTTTTCCTTTGCATTTCAAAGATGATTTTTATGAGCTTGAGGTAGCATTCCCATAAAATTCTAAATCATTCAAAATGAAGCACATATGATGAAGATACAAATAACTAATGAATATGTATCCTTACTAAGTTATACGTAGTTATATTATGGTTAAAATATAGTTGAACAATAGTATTTAGTAGTGGTGCACTAGTGGCCGTACTAATTGTATCAATGAGAATCATAGTCCAAAACTAGTTGCAAATGTATCCCATAATGGGTGGTGGAAATGTGGACATGTGGCATGATCACATGTATGTACATTATACATTAATTGTAACATAGTTGTTGTTTTAGTGGAACATTTACAAAAACTCTAAAGTAGTTGCCACATGTAACTTTAATGCAACTTCTAAAAAAGTCAAATATGGTTGATTCCATATGTATGTATGATGTGTATAAATTATCATATAAAAGATTCATTTTCAATTTACTTACAATTATAACATAACAAACTAATTTTTTGATATGAAAATTCATTTATTAATACACCATATTTTTAGGGTGATAATTGCACAGTAGTTGCAATACCCAAGGGATAGTTGCATAATAGTTGTATATGAGTTGTCTTTTGAATTTTTGTTGCAAGCTAGAATGGTTTTGACGAACATAATTTTTCATAGTACAAGATAACCCTATCTTTACCTAATCCAATTAACCTACCTCCCACCTTAGTTTTATCTATGGCACCCACCCCTTGGTAGTCCATTTTGAATAAAATCCAACCTACCATCCTATCCCACAAACTCCAAGTTAACCCCAAAACTCCCTTAGCAAACTAAATATGCTTAACTAAAATTAGGTTAGGTTAATTGGGGCCCAACAATAGTTGTCATTGGTTTTGGTTGGTTCTTGGTTTTTCCAATAATTGTTCACTCATGTCTAGAGTTTTAATTGAATTAAAAATAAATAAAAATGGAAGACCTCTAGATTTTGGGTTTAAGGAATATTTTTTAAATTAAAGTTTTGGGTGTGGGTTGAATTTTCTTGACCAATGGTTCTGAGTCCAACATATTCAACCTTTATAAGAACCTCCAATTCTAGGTTTAAGTCAAGCCAATTCTAGTTTATTGTTGGGAATGGTGCAAAAGTTGAGTTTCTCACAATTTTGATTTTGATGTTCCCAACATGCTTCCACATTAATATAGAAATGAGGCTTATTTCAATAACCTAAATTACTATGATACTTTAAAGTTGAAATAAGTTCATCCCACCTTAATCATTTCACCTTGCTTAAAGTTATATTTAAACTTGCATCTAAAATCCTAAGCATTATGCACATTCTATTGATATTTAGGAAGCAAGCTTGAAACTGAAGTTTGTATGAATATTAATCATAATAGATGCATGATTGTCACTGGGAAAGCTTGGTATGAGTCAAGGTAGTAGAATATATGTTTCATCTTGGGTCAACTTGGTCTCAAAGGTAATATTTTCAACAATATAAATTTGATTGGTAGGTTGCAATGATACCACTATTGATATCCAAGTTGATACTTGAATTCAACCTATATACTAGTCCAACATTGCAAAAAATTGTTTGAATTTGACAATTATCAATAGCTATAAGAATGCTCTATTGAAATAAAATTATCTAGTTCTCAAGTCTTATTTTCTTCTCATTTTACGATTGAAAGAACTCCTTAAGCAAAGAGATTGGGAATTTGAGGTTATATTTTTCCAATCTCCATCATTTGAAAATAACTTCAAGTTCCTATATAAAAATCCTTCTCTTGATAAGGATTTTTGTTATCTTAGAATTAACAAGCTCCCTTTTTAAGTTTAGTGGAGAAATATTGAAATTTTGACATGGTTGATATTTTGAAAGTGTGAAGCCCCAACTCCAAAGAGGGTGTTTCCCATTTATAAAGGAGAGAGGAAAAGGGACTTGCTAGCTAACAAGTTTTCTTTTTTGGTTAATGAAAAAATGTTTCTTATTTTGAGATGGAGATTGGAGAAATATATTCTCAAGTCCCCAATGTTTTTGCTCAAGGAAGGATTTCCCCCCCTCTCCCCCCCCCCCCTCACACACACACCCTTCCTTCTACTTTGAAGGAGCATCTTGTCCAAACAGCCTTTTGCTACTATGGGTGGACTCAAAGGCTTCTTCTCTCTGTAGATTGGTGAAAAAGAAAAAGTGTTAAAAACAGAAGATGTACAACAAAAAAGGGTTCTGAAATGAATGAAAATGTTATAAGGACTGGAAGAATCATGTAACCCATGCATGCACTCTTTTCCAAAAAGATCAGAAACAATATGGACGTTGTTAGTTGTTATCTTAGGTGGCTTGTTTGAAGACAAATCAAATCCTTTCAAGCTTCATTGGAATTTGTGTCCTGGGCATTGAAATATTACAAGTCTGTAGCTTTTTTACCTTTGCCATGCAGCTACAGACTACAGACAGCAGCAAGTCTTGAGTTTTCTGTAGATTTAAAGCATGCATGAAACCTTTGTGATGTTTCCTTGTGGAAATTTAGCTTTTTAGTGCATGAGAGTGGAGTATGCAAATTTATCAGCTGTGTGACTCCCTCTTGCAAACGTTTTTGCACTTTGGAAAAACACTTGAAAGCTCTAGATATGTACTCAAAAATCAGTATCCAAAATTGATCACTACTGGGTTTATACTATATACCCACAGACTTGTCTAGATCGGGATTTAGTGTGCCCTGGACATCTCTCCAACCTCATTTCTCGAACTCTTACTCATCGATATCTATTTGACTTATGAGTATTGTCAAACCAGAAGATGGGAATCTCTGGCGACAAGGCCTTGGACCACTTGAGAAGTTCACAATGGGTTTTAGTTTCACCTATTTAGAAGTTGGGATTAGCCCTAGATTACAAGATGAATCTGAATGCTGAAGCTCATTGGCGTGTGATTTTCTATGTGCAGATAGTGTAGGTGTTTAGAAAGGTGCGAGAATTAACATGGGGGTATGAAAAATGTCAAGGTGGATCCAGGTGCAATACGTGGTATCAGCAGTTCTTTGAGAACCCCTGGTTCTCAGAGGTTCTACAAAATAAAGTAGAGCGATTCTGGGTCTGGTTCTTCCAGAACAAACAAAAGCTTGGTAAAAATCCAGACCTGGCTTTCGTCTGGGTTAGGATAATCTAGACCAAAACCAATAGTTAATTGTTAGTTATTAACCTCCAATCAGCCCTCAGTTTTAGTCCTTTAAAAAAAGCATTTATTTATATTTATATTTTTTAGATCCTGGATCTGGTTCTGGTCATAAGAATTTGGAACCCTGATTCCACTTTAGTTCCAGTTCTTGGTAAAGACTTAGAACCTGGTTCCAGTTGCTAACCTAATTGCAGAAATTGGACCTGGTTTGGGTTCAATTGTTTACTAAGTGGAACTGAAACTGGGTACTCACTCAACATTGCTCTATTCCAGTGTTGGGTGGCTCTTGACTTTTATGATGTACCTCTGCTGGTTCCAGTCCTTAAAAGAAAATTGGAATTGTTCCAGTTCTGGCTCCACACAAGAATGGAACTTGGAATCCAATTTTGGGTCTGGTTCTTCAAAAGAATTTCCAATTCCACTTTGGATTTGGGTTCTACAAAATAAAATCTGGACTATATATATATGTTCCAAAAATTCCAGGTTCAAGCATGAATTGAACCTAGAACCTTTTTTAATTAAATTTTTTTTTTCCAAATTTTTGTATGTTGCACCCAAAGGGCCAATAAATTTGCCTAAATCTTCCAATTTTGGGGGTGATATCATAGCTTTCTACTTAGAAATCTGATGAGAGTTTTGGATATTTAAAAAAAATTACCTTCAACCATGTTCTGGGGGTCCTTTTTTTTTTTTTTTCCTCCCCTCCACAAAATGGCAAAAAATCACCATAAAAAAAATTCACTGGAAGAACCTAGTTCCCAATTCTTAAATAGTTTTGAATTTGACTCTAGCAGTTCTGGTTTCAGTGAAAAAACCAAATTGGAACTGGGATTAATTATTCTTCAAACTGGTTATCACCGACCAAACTGGGTACCCACCAAACACTTCTAATATACCATAGTATAGGGCCTGGGCAACTTTGCTCCCTGCAAGGTTCTCATTTGGCCTGGATTGACACATGTTTGAAGAATAATTAATTAATTAAATTTGAGGATTCAATTTTGACAAATAATCTATTCCATCAGATTTTTTATTTTCCTTCAGGTTTTTTATTTTATTTTATTTTATTTTTCTGAAATATGTATTTTGCAAGTTTCAACATTTCTGAAAATAAAATAATTAGTGTCAAACTGACCGATGATGTACTCATACAGGGTCACATGTTCTACATGTGAGTTCTTCACACATATCTCCTTGCGGGCTTAATGTCCACAAGGTTGGCAAGGGTTTCATTTCGCATGTAGTGAGTCAAAGTTCTACTGCAACAACACATGTGTTGGAGGAGCCCTGTACATCTCCTGCACTCTCTGCCCTCCCCTAAAGTTCTTTCCAGATTTTGTATCGTGTAACCGCGAGTGCTCGCCTAGTACCAACTTGTGAACATACCAGCCTGGTCCTCAACATTGGGTCCTGTTAAAAGCTTTCATATTGGCATGGTCCTGCTATTGATTGGGTCCAAGGCCAAATGTTTGGCTGGTATGATGAGGCAAGTGTGAAAAACATGGTATTGAAATTAAATATAAAATTTATTGGTTCAAGGCTTGTATTACCTCAGATCCCTAGTCCCTACCAAAGATGGTACTTACATACATACAGAGGGCACCTTGGCTGGTATTGCCTCAGGTCATACCAGCCTGATAAAGTCCTTGCAAGCAGTGTTGACCAAGGTATTTTTTATAAAAAATATTTTCAATTTTTTTGGTTCCTAAATTTTGGTGAATTTTTTTTATAAAAATTTTACACTTAAAAAAAAAAAATTCCAATTTTTTTGGGTCACCACAGTGCAAAAATTTGCCCAAAAAGTTTTTTTTTTGCTGATAATATTCCAATCACTCATTGACTTACAATGAAGTTATAACCATGTGGTTAGAAAGGACATCATTATAGAACCCTAAACCCTAAAGCCATATTCTTAGAAGCACATGATTATAGAAGGGAGTAATATCCTCAGAATTGGTGTCAGGAAAAATGTGAGCCTTGCAAGCTGTGTTTGAAATCATACTCAACTCTGTTGCAAACTCCTACACCAATCACCTACCTCCTTATCAGTGTTGTTTTCTTCACGGATTCTGGGCAAGGAAGAGAGTGACCTTGGTCTCAACTCATGACAACTTTTCACCTCATCAATTGGCAACTCAAAACACATGCCACCACAAATTTTGTACCCACCCACCCACTGGTGCACCATCAAAGAGTAGATGAAAAATTTTAAAAATCAAAGACGCAGCACATAAGCTTTCATCCTGAATCCTGTCATTACATCCATGCTACCTGTAAAGCTACGGTTAGTGTCCAGTACACACTCACTCGTATGGTAATTTAGGAATAATTGATTCATGAGCCATGAATAAATTATTACTGACAAGGGTATGGTCCTGAGTGTTGGTCCGTATCAAGTATATGCCATGCTAGTCTGGTCTTCATATATGAGTAATCTGCAAAAATGAAAGACCAAATGCAAGTTGCTATGTTATGTGAGGCAACTGGTGAAAAAATATATATACCAAACTGATTGAAGTAACCCATGTATTTAGGTTGTTCCAGCATGTATATATATATATATATATATATAATGCATATTATTGGTATTGATATATCATATCTACAACTGATGTTCAATAAATGTTTGTCAAGAGTTATTAATTAGTTGTAAGATTTAGTCTAAACTATTTGGGTTGATGCGTTATTTTGGGTATTGTGTTTTTATTTGATTTGAGTGTGTGTGTGTGTGTGTTTGTTGACAACGATGCGTAGATGTCGATGTAGTAGCTCATGACATCTTGTGGAAATAATTTATTTAGGGTTCTGGTAGCTCCAGTTTGAATATTTCATAATTTTCACAATTAGTCTCTCTAATTTTTTTAATGGTGCATTCGCACTTGATGTTAAGTCAGTGTTAAACGAAAATCTAATTGGCATCCTACGTGGCACCCAATGTGAAATGGGTGATAGCTGAATGTTAAGTGAATGTTAACTTAACATAAAAATCTTTATGGTAAGAAGGTTTAAGTCCTACATTATTAGCATGCTGTCAGGGGACTCAACACAAGAATCCCAAACACCAAGTTTGAATGCACCCAACATTTTATAAGTGTGCTAAAATAAGTTCACCAGTAAGTTTGCCAAAGAGTTAAGATGAAGTCACATGTCAAGAATTTTTCTAAACATCTTAGCCAGCTTTGTTCTGAATTCTAAGTACCCGACAGAGATGTTTTCTGTTTGTTTGATGGGTTTCATGATGGGTTTCCAAACTGGAAGGATTCTTGGTGTTGTGGTGGAGAGTCAGAACCAAAAGGGAATCACAGTATGACAAGCAGCAGAGACAAATTGCTGCTTCCCTTCCAACATGATAGCTTGCTAGAGTTTTTGATCAGTCCGTGGTGGCCGTGCAAATTGGTTCATCAAAGTACACATTCAAACTTCCAAGTTTCAAGTTCTTCTTTGTTTTTCACAGCCTCATTTATTTGCTGGCTTCAGCTGGACAGACTCCAGAGATTTTATTTTTTGGCAATTTTTTTGGTCAAATTTTGGCCTGAAAAATATGGTCTTGACTAGTGGGTTTTTTTGATAAATACTTTAATTTCCAAAATTTTCCAGATTGGCAATCATTAATAACAAGATTTTAGCCACAGTTGGCTAGAAAGCACATCTCACAGTATTTGTTTTTCAAAATCCTTCTATACTATGGCTACCTACTAGACACTAACCTTGGTAGAAATCTGGCAATTTTATTTTATTTCATCCAAATATGGCAAATTGAGTTCATTAAAAAAAAAAAAAAACATCCTTTGCTGATGTTGAATTGCAATTTTTTTGGAAAAATGGCAGAAATTTGCCTCATTAAAAAATGCTGATCTTGACCAAGATTTTTCTTTTGGTGAATTTTCACTCTCTGGAAAATAATAATCCACGGCAACAGGGTACAAAGGATTCTTATTCTTGTTGAAAAAATGAGCCAAAAGCCTTTAAATTTTGATGGAAAAATTTCTGAAATTGCCATCAAATGGGTTCTAACATGTTGCCAAAATATAGGAGGATTCTTAAAGTTTTATTGTACTCTTCTCTCTGGGCTGTAGTCAAATTTGGCTAACTTTGCTCTTGTGGATGATCACCAGTGTGACTACATCACACAATTTTTAAAAAAAACTTGTTTTGACCTATACAAAGGATTTTTTAATGGAAAAACATGTTTGAAATTTGCCAGATTTTGAGAAAAACAGATTTTCAAATAGCCATATTTTAAAGACAATTTCCACTGGACAACCAAGAATATAGAAAGATCCTTATATTTTATTACTTTCATATCTGATTTATAGCCAAATTTGGTTATAAATTCTAGACTTGTGGACGATCACCATTTGGCTAAGCTAACAAGGGTTCTGTCACACAATGGCCTTGCCATTTACACAAAAAAGTATCTGAAGGCAAAAGAAGAATTCTGAAAACTCAAATATTTCACGATGCAAAAATTATAATCTTCAAAAAATCCTCTAAAAGAAACCAAATTCCTTCAAGATATTATTATAACTCTATAATAACTAATCTCAAGTTTCAACACAAGCCAAAATATCAGCTTTCAAAAATCCTCATATAAAAACTAGACCTATTATTATTACCTAATATGGGCCAAAATCTATTAGGCTACTATATTCTACAATGAATTGAAACACAATATCCTTGCCTAGGTTAGGAGGCAAAGCCCAAAAGATTGGAAAAAGGAAAAAAAACACTTATGAACACTTAGATGAGTCTTGAGAGTGAAGAGTCTAGTAACATAAATTATATTCCTTTCAGGAAGTAGGTTACAGTTTTGACAGTGCTTTCAATTTGCCAGCACAATAGTGAAGTGTTGGTGGAACTTTCCAGAACTGGAGTCTGGAGCTCTTTTTTATTGGCTTTGCCTACCGAGGCAAGGATGTTGTGTTTGGATTCATTATAGAGTATAATAGTAGCTTAAAGGATTTTGGCCCATATTAGGTAATAATAATAATAGATCTATTTATTTTATATGAGGATTTTTGAAAGATGATATTTTGGCTTGTGTTGAAACTTGAGATAAATAGTTATAGAGTTATAATGTCTTGAAGGATTTTTGTTTCTTGTAGAGGCTTTTTTGAAGATTATAACTTTTGTGTGGTGAAATATTTGAGTTTTCATAATTCTTCTTTCGCGTTAAGATACTTTTTAATGTAAATGGCAAGGCCATAGTGTGACACACTCTTTATTCTGTATCTGAGAGAGTGTCCAGACTCCAGAACTCTCCCCCCCCCCCAAAACTTGACTGCATGTTCTAATCAATGAATTCAGAGTTTGTCATACTTTTTTCTTTTTTGCAAAATGCCAAAATGAAGAAGTTCCATGCACACCCAAAAGCTTCCCTGGAATTTGTTTGCCATGCATCCTTGAGAGTTTACAGCTGTTGGAAGTGCAGTATGGAATACTGTTTGCTCTGTTCTTTTGCTTCAGTTCAATTTTTGTGAATCTGATATTTTTCCAAACTTGACTCTTCCTCTTTGCCAAGTCCACTTTGAGACAAAATGCTAAGTTCACAAAACTCTGCAATTTTTTTATTGGACCAAGCTAGTGGACACACATGTGTAAATTTTGGGTGCACCCATCCAATTGATGGGTTGTTTTGAAGTCTATCTATCTACTACTTGTTGGGTTTCTTCTCAAAATATGAATGTTGGGTAACTAATTTAATCATGTCTCTATATCAAAGAAAAATTTGGGTTGTCACTTGCCTTTTTGTATCACAAGGTTTCATATCACTATGAAATGTAAAAAAAACTCGTATAACTCATTTTTAAAATGAAATTTGTTTAATAAACATACAAATGATTAGCTTAAATTCTTTTAAAACTTATTAAAATGAGGTTCTTAAATAATTGATTTGAAAAAATATGCAAGAATTGGATTAAGATAAAACATGTCAATTTTAGAATAATCTAAAATTTTAATACAATTTTTTTGAGATATATTTTTTGAAAATTAAGGCTTTGATGAATATTTAATAAGGCCTTAATTGAAGAGAGTAGACACGAATGTATGATTTTAGGTTTTACCAAGCATGCATGGGGCAAACACAACTGGTTTTGTGGTATTGTTAACTCTGGGGATAGAGCCTCAACTTTGTAACCACCAGGGTAGCTGACTCTCCTCCCTCACAGAACTTTGAGGGGAAGGGGATGCAGCTGGGATTTGAGCTCCCAACCCTTCTCAACTGGGAGATGTTAATCAACCAAGGGTCCTAAATGCAGGCACTACAGAAGTATTGCCTACTCTTTTTTTTTTTCATTGTCTGCCCTTCTTCACCCATTCATCTTTTTGTCAAATAAGATCAATGCTGCCTACAGACACATCTTGGATGGGCAGATGGGCAGCAAGAGAAGAAAAAGAATCAGGTAGTACTGTTTCTTGCAATTAGCACCCTTGGGCTGATTTAATGTCTTCCACTCTCAAGTTCCAAACTGCTTGCTTAGCAGCTAACATTCATTCTTTACAGCCTTGTTATTAAAGTCAACAATGGGTGATTACTCTCAGATTAGAGAAACCTTTAGACACTCCCCCACATGGAAGTACACAATAAGAAAAGTTAAGAAACCAGCTACAATTAAACATGTTGACAATAACTTAAGAGCATCCACACTAAATGCACTATTATTATTGACAACACCAACATCAATTCATGCAAACTTCAGAAAATATATTCACCATATTCATCTCTACACAAAAAAATGAAAGGAAAATCTTTGCAAATAAGTGTAAAGAACCTGAGATCCCTGAGACCCCACCACACCAATTGAATTAAAATGGTATTATTTTCTTCAAAAAAAAACTGTGTTTTGTAGCTAGGAAACGCTAGTTTGATATTATATGGAGGAAAAATTTGCAGTCAGAAAACACAAAACACACTTGATCACTTGAAACATACAATATATCAACAACCCATTAAGAGAGACCTGCTAGAATCTTCAGGAGCTCTTTTATTTATGAAGAAGTGTACTTCAACACATTAAACCTTGATTTACGTACAGAATCATGTCTTCCCATTGAGTGTGAACTAAGGTCAAATGGCCAGGTACTTAAGGGTCTAGTTCTAGTCATTTATGGTTTGATTATTGCACTGAATCATTTCATAAGGTAAACGACTTTAAGTGACATTAAGTATCAGGTTCTTATCAGGTTGGATTCTGGAGTCTGGAGTCTGGAGAACTTGTTCTGGATGCCAGTGATGATTTAAGTTTGGTCCTTTTGCCCAGATCACCAGACTACAATAAACCACCTCTAGACTATGAAATTTTAATCTCTAGTATAATAGTATCTATTGTTCATGTACCATCTGTGCTTTGATCAACTATGGTGTTTTTTTTTTTTGGGGGGGTGGAACAAATAAAAGAAACTTAATATTGTTCAAAATATTTTACATGAACATGAAGAATATTGTTTCAAATGAATCTGAGAGGAAGAAACCCCCACTGTGTGGAGCTCAACCTCCACCCAAGATCGCCCTCAAATTCCAATACAGTTTTTCAGTTTCAATTTGATTTAGGGTTTAGGGTATAGGGCTCAATAATCAATAGCTTCCACACTTGTCGCACCCCTATTCATCAGGAGCTTTCCGATGATATCAAGAGTGTGGCATGAACCCTAAACAAACAATCTTGCTTCATAGATAGATTTTTCAGCTAAGCCGAAGCTACAAGGATTTTGCAAACCCTACATTAACGAGGGTTATTGGTCTCCAATTTGAGAGGGGTATAAGCATTGTAAAGTAATCTAATAATTTTAATTTTAATGTGTTGAAAATAAATATATTATTTTGTTCAATGATTAATGTGAGGATAATTTTTTAAGTTTTTTAGAATGGTGCTGATAAATCACCTATTTAATATGCATTTAAGTATATACTTAAAGTTTAGGGTTTTAAAAACAAATTTGTTAAGCTTCCAAATTTGTACAAGTATGTGAAAGTAGAGGAATTTTTGAATTTTTTCCATCTTCAACATGATATACCCATAAAATTTATTTGAATTTTTTTATTTTTTACATATTAAAATTATAATATATCAATCTTCTAATGTGAAATATGTTTGAAAATAATTTGATTAGCTAATTTAAACATATTTTTTACTTATTTTTATTCTGTTAAAGTTTTTCAAATTTTGTAATTAACTAGTTATAAACTAAAGGAAAGGTCATGTTTCATATAAATACTATTTCAATATACTTTCTTTTACTTGTGTCAAAGACTAAATGATATTTAGATTACATTTTATTAATTATTTTGGTATATTCTATCATGCTTTCACTCATAGAGACTTCATTTCCCCTCCTTTATGCGAGAGAGTTATCAAGCCTTTCATTATTCTACGTGGAAAACGTAGTTTTGAATTGACTTTTGAACCATCATTAAGTATTCCTTTCCAACTATTCCCCACATCTTTTGGAAGAACTCCACTACAGTGCCATTTAAACTAAGAGTCTTCCTTTTGGCTAGTTTGTAAACAACATTCATCATTTCTCTTTCTTTAATGGGTCAAGTTAGGGTGTTCTTTGTGTGTTCAAAATATCATATTTTAACGTTTCTGATGAAAAAATTCCATGTTTTTTCCACACATATCCCATAAGTCCATTTTGCAAAAAACATTTTTGTAGCATTTAACTATTCCCTCTTGAATATTCACCACGTTTCAATAATTTTTTTCCAACTTAGAAACTAATAAGTGTTGCTTCCTTTTTCTTATGGTTGTGAATAATTCCTTGGTTGTTGTTTTCCCTTTCTTTAACCATTTCATCCTTGATTTGATTCCAACTATCTTTAGATCTTCAAAGACCTTATCATTTATTTAACTGTTGTTTACCATCTATAGCACTTGTAGACCCTTTGTAACTGATGCTTATCATTTACATCACTTGTAAACCCTTTGTAATTGATGCTTATCATTTACATCACTTGTAAACCCTTTGTAACTACATACTAATTGTAATAGTTCCCTACCGTCTACAAATCTTAAATCTAATGACTACCTCCTTGTTATTACCTTCCAATGACAACTATCGTCCTATAGCAGAATACATTTTCTACTTTAGAACTAATACATAAGAATTTATTTTTAAATATAAACTTAATATGAACTATTCTCCTTTCTATTATCACATTCTAAGTAGAACACACACTAAGAAGAAACATTAAAATTCATACAACCTTCAACCATTCTCCATTATATAAGGATAAATATAACTTTTTATAATGTTTTTTTCTTTTTTCTCAATGTTGCATAAACACTTTTCCCCCAAGAGAACTCTCTTAGCCACATCCAATTTAAAATCATAATATCTCCCATACTTGAAGGGAATGATCCACAATCCCCTTTCATTTTCATTTTAATCCCCTTTCTCTCGTACCACATTAAATCCACATGATTGGTGGATTACCACCAATCATTCATCTAACTAATCCCATTAGTTTCATCCTTTAGTTAAAGACAATAAATTACATCCTTCAGCTATTAAGATGCCTATGGCACAAATTAGGAATTTCTACCTTTAACATAAGCTTTTTTGAACTTCTACCATTCCTATTTTTATTTGTAAATTGTCCAGTACTTCATGTTCATTTTATAAAATCCCCTTCTTCTTTCATTTGTTTCATTTAAATTATAATTGAAAACCATTAAATAATGGTCCAACAAGTTATCACGCCCCCAAAACAAAATATTTTTCAATAAAACCACCCTTTCTATGTGGCCCCATAAGAGTTGGGTGCATTAAATCTATTTAATTAAGCTCACACCCTAATGCCATCCTTCCTTTTGTGGTCCCATGTGAAATTACAGTTCCATTTTGTTTCAAAGGGTGTAAACATGTTAAAAGGACCCAAGGACTATGTCACAACTATTTAAAATTGTAGTTTTATATATTTAAAAAATCACAAGAAGAGTACACTAAATTAAATTTTTATTTTCTTTTCCTTTTTAATTTCCATTATTTATAAAGCTCCATTATTCAAAACTTGATAATATTTCAAGAGTCCTTTTGCATGTTCAAAGTAATTGTCATAACTTAGTTTTTTTTTTCAAATGTCACTTTTCCTTATAAAATGTGCACCAATTTTTCACAAAATTGAATAGGGTCTTAACATTGATGATTATAAAAAGAAAAGCATTTGAAATTGGTAAATCTCATTTTTAAAACACATTTGAACATATTTGGTTTAATTAACTTTCAAACGTTCTTTTGACTTTGAAAATCACGAATTTAAAAAATGTTTCTTTAAAAAAAGTGATTCATTTTTGGGTTACTTATGGATTATATATAAATGATATAGACCAAGATATAGTAAAAAGTAATTATATTCAAAACATAAATGTAAATTGGGTATGAAAAATGCAAAAATTAGGAAATTTGACCAACACAAGAATGCCATATGTCAAATGCAATCTTTGGAAATGACTTTAATCTTGTACTTTGTGGCTCCTTTTAGTGTGTTTACACCTTAAAGTGATTTTCCACGATAAAATATCCCAAGTTGAAAAATTGGGATGGGAGGAGCAAAAAATATATTTAATGGTGGAAAATATCTCTTTAGACCTACCCATATCCGTTTGCAATCTTGCAAGGGGCAATATATATATGTAGTTTAAATAAGTTGTCCATAAAAAACAACATTCAAGTAAGTTGTTTGGAACATGGACATTTGTTATCCCTAATGTGTGGCCGTGAAGAAGTCCCTTTACTTTGATCTAGTGCAATTTATTGTCGATGATTAAACCTTCTTCAACAATTGCATGTTTTAGTTTTTTGAACATGAAGGTATAAACCCCTCCCCTCCTAGATTATTGTCTTTAATAATGTAACCAACATTTAGTTCCTTCCATAATAATGACCACAATTTCTTTTCCTTTTCACCCTACCATTTATGTTCCTATAGAATTACGATCTCTAAGCTTAATAATAAGTCTTTGTATTAGTTCCACAACCTTTGGATTACCATGGGGTCATTCAACCCCCTCATGTTTTGAGACAAAATTCACAATTGCATTTTGTCTAACAAAATGAGATTATGTTATTTACTTCCACATTATTTTTTTGCTTCATCTTGTGTATATCCTACCCCCTACTAGATAAGGCACATGCTTCCTTGAGACTCCTTCAATCTCATTTGCAATTTGATGAGCATCGAGTTTCACTTGATGTAAAAAGATGTTAAATTTACATTTTATTGAGCCTCAACCTTTGAACCCCAATTTAAGAACAACATGCTCACCTTGTTAATGTCAATGTTTGTGCCATTTTCTAGCTCCATCAACCTTAAGGTATTAAATTTATCCTTTAAAGATTTTATTAATTACTTCACTTGAAAGAACACATCTAGCGAGTCCTTACCTACCTCTTTTTAAAGTGTCTTCCCCCATTCCTCCTCGTTTGCCTTTTTCAACTCTACATTTAACCAGATGGTGCTCATAGTCAACTAGGATTATAACAACGTTTCTTGTCATTTCATTCTTCACTTCCATATTTGTGTCCCACCCATCTTTGATTTATATTGCTACATAGTGACACAATCTTGTTGCATGAATCATTTCCTTGTCATGCCCAAAGAATGTGCCGAGATTGGATGCAGTCACCCACCCCATGTGCAACAAAATTCAATGGAGAGCTGAACAACATAACCCCTATGGGTCTCTTGATTCCCTTTAGTCTTTTGGGTTAAACCTAACACCTAGCATTGAAATATACACAAACCCCAACTTGCCCTAAATGGCATCAACATGAAGATCCTTTTGATAGTTTCCAAGTCATTAGTCTTTCACATAGAAATCTTTTACCGAAAAACAATCAAACAACACCTTGCCTTCCCCCACCTCATTGCAAAGATAGGTTTGCTAAGCATTGAATGCCATGGGCAATGGTTTAACTCCTACAAAACTAGCTATGATTATATCATCACATAAAAGATTCCACTTTTGCCTTTAAAAGGTTTTTTTTATTTGCATTAAACGTATCATATCATTTAAATTTTTTTTTTTGGGTCTCATATTCTTCTTGAAGCTTCCTTGATTAGTTAAGATACCTAGGGTTTTCTTAATTTATCTAAAGGCTACTTAGGGGATGCTTAGGCCACCTAAAAGCTACCTTGGGGTTATTTAGGTTAACTAAGGTACTCATGGGCCTACCTAAGGGGTGCTTGGCTACCTAAGCCACCTAAGGCTTATTTAAGGGCTACCTAAATTACATTAAGGTGGTTAGGTTACCTAGGGCCTACATAGGTAACATAAATAGGGGTTGCTTGGGCTACTTAATCGATTTAAAGGGCCTACCTAAGGGTTGTCTAAACTACCTTTAGGGTTTTGGGCAAACATTTGTCTTTCAATTTACAAAATATGTAAATAAAAATAACTAATGTTATATATTGGGTGTTGGGTAAAAATGATAATTTAATTAGTTTCATAATAAGATTACACTTATTATGAAGATCAAAATATAATTAATATAGCTTATCATGTGTTAATCCTTGGAATTATAAAAGGATAAAAAAAATTTAATGTGTTTATTAAGGATGTATTGAAAATTGAAGGTATTAATTGTTAGTAGCTTCAATTAGTTCGTTAATAAATGAATTCATAATATAAATCTGATTAATAATTAGTAAATCAATTAATTGTAATAAGTGGAACATTAGTTGTAAGGTTTTTTTCTTTGGGATTATAGCCTCATTAAGGTGGCAAAAACTTATTAAACTTACAATGTTTTTGGAATGTTGTCACCATGAGTCCTTCTCCTCATGTAACACCATCCTTATTGTTTTAATCTTTTCATCTGGTTAACATCATTACTATTGCCATGTGATGTAAAAACCTCAAGCTTCTCATCATCTTATTTTACTTTTTACAAACATATTTGTACGAATGGTTTTGAGTGGTAGTAGACTTTGTATTGGTTTTGTATTATTAATGTGGTCTTGGCTTTGAGATAAAAAAATGATAAGAAAAATAGACCATGTCGCTAAGGTTTAAGTTGTTCAAAGTACATGGACAAGGGGACAAAACAACTAAATATGGACCAAGTTTTCCACCAACAACACATAGTGCTACATCTATTATTGTCCCAATGAGGTAATATATTTAAGTAATTATGTGAAACACATGTAAAAGTGTTTATAGTAGGAATAATTTGTTTTTATGCATTTGGTAATTTATGTTTTTTGCACTAAAATCATGTACAAGTCTTTTGTTAAAAAAGGAAAAAATAAAAACCAAGTTTCTCCTTTAACTAATAAGGTCTATTGATAGCATTGAACCATTGCAAAAGTAAAAAAAACTCATAATCCCTTCATTTAAGAAAACATGGCATGAAGGAGGCTTGTAGCTAGTAGGTCAAATTTGGCAATATAAGTCATGCCAAAAAATGTAATACAATAGAATGTAGTAGCCATTTGATGATGACGACAAATGCAACTTAGTTCCATGAATCTATCATTTACTCTAAATAAACCAATCTTCAAATGATGCATGAATCTATCTTCAACTCTTGAAAAAAATTAAATCCAATGTGCATGCATGTTGTCAAATATTGCCAAACTTCTTATAATTCAACAAATCATTGTTGTAAAACTTTTTTTTATTTTAATACAAGGTATTGAAATTAGATGCAAAAGAAACTATAAATAAATATAGGGTGATTGAGATTTGTGCATATTAAAAAATCAAATAATAGTAAGGTGGGGAAAAACAAAATTCCTTCACCTAGTACCCCCCCGTGCCCCCCCCCCCCCAATTGTTTGCTAACACATGCAGTTTGGAAATTTATCATTAAGTGACCCTTCAAGCCTAAGGTATATTTAAAGGATTGCTTAAAATAACATGACATATTGCATGCATAAGTTAGCTACCCATTAACACATATACATTATTGACTATGATATATAGTCATAATTCAAGTTGAACAAGAAGTCACATTTTTTCTAATTATTTATGAACTATAATATTGATAAAAAAATCATTTATTGTTGGACACCATTAGTTGTGGATGATATGAACACATTTTTCATTTTCATTTTCATCCAAATGAAAAATAGTCACAAGATTATTTGATTTACATTTACAACTTAAAACCATTTTGTAATCAAATATGTAATTACAAATCATTTTTACCATGGTTCCATGGGACACAATTAAAATTATAATTGCAATTTTTTTTGATTTGGACACAAACTGCAATCACATGGGTTTGATATGGACATGATTCCTTGTAATGTCGGTGAAATTGGCAAATGTCATAATTTGATATTTTGACCAAATTTTTTTCTTATAAAAAAATTATAATTTGTAGTAGTGAATCTAATGAATATAATTAAACCACCTAAATTAAGAAAAATTTAAAGCATGTGAATATTTTATTACATGCTTAAGAAATTATGGAAATATTAAATGTTTTAACATTGTTTATACACTATTATACCTCATAACCATTGGTGAGATTTTGAAAAAAAAAAATGCAATTCAATCCATTTGGCAAAACCTCTTTTTTTTAGTATTGAAATAAGTTATTAAATTGGAGCATCTTTAAAAACAAAATTTGATAATGAGGATAAAATGCGCATTAAGGTTGGCATGATAAGGTCTTGAAAGGGTGTGTCTCATTGATGAGATGTTGACCTATTGGATGTCTTGACTTTGGGATGTCATAGTAAAATGTAAATAGGGTGTGGCAATTTGGTTTGGGAACATTTGGACAAATGTTTTTTAAGGATTTTATTTAATGTAGCCTAAGTGGCAACACTCTATATATATATATATATGAGAAATAGAAAAATTGGTGATCATTGCTAGTAAGATTTAGCTAGATTTGGTTGTAAACCAAATATGAAGTACAAACATATAATCAACCTTTAATATTTATGGCTGCATGCTAAAACCAATTAAAACATTTGGCCATTTTATTATTCTTTTTTCACACCTAGCCATTGAAACTCTCCATAATCACTACATTTTTTTTGTCTTTTTGTTTTTAATTTCTCTGTTCGTGAACTTTCACTAGCAAAAAAGGATACATTCATACTAGGCTCAACAAATGGTGGAAAAACATTGGGACCACAATGCAATTGATGGGAGTACTAATGGAATGAAAAGAACAATAGGAATAGAGATGTTGTGGGTGAGGGATGATGGGGATGGAAATGAGGGATGGCTATAGATTGAAGGGGGATGATGAGGGATGAGAAAGAATGGCGAGAATGGCTTATAGGGGGATGACGGGGGCATGGCAAGGAATTGCAAGTATGCCAGGGACATAGAAGAAGGAAACAAATAAAATTCAGGAGATTCAGTCATCTAGGGATAATAGGGGTGTTAAGAAGGATGTTGGGAGATGTTGTAAAATCTTTTTTTGCCTTTGGGTGATGGGGTTGTTAGGAAGGATGCCAAAAGAAATCACAAAGGACATTGGGTGCACAAGGAAAAGTTTCAATGAACCTTGGAAGGATTTCTACACTTGGTTTTCAATGTCTAGCCATGAACATGGAAGGTTGATTAACTTGAGGTTGTAAGTTCATATCTGGTTTGTAGCCAGATCTGGCTGAATCTTCCTAGGGATGATAGCCATTTTTTTTCCTACATCTTCGTACTTTTGATCACCACTTAGGTTACATTTTCTTTAAAAAAAACACTCCTGAGAAAGGCATTGCTCCAGAGTCCGGACTTGAGAGGCAGGCTCAGACATTTCCAAAACATGAAACTCGTGGACATAATTGCATTTAGGAGATGACTTCAGACCACTTTATGTGTTGATGAATTTCTTCCGCTATCCAAAAGGAAGCCGAAGGACACAATTTTTTTGGCCTTGCCTACCAAGGCAAGGATATTGTTGTGTTTTAGATTCATAATAGAGTATAATAGTAGCTTAATGGATTTTGGCCCCTAGGTAATAATAATATGTCTATTTTTATATGAGAAATTTTGGAAAGATGATGTTCTGGCTTGTGTTCAAACTTGAGATTAGTTATAAAATTATAATATTTTGAAGGATTTTGGTTTCTTATAGAGGGTTCTTTTTAAAGATTAATAATATTTCTGCATGGTGAAATACTTGAGTTTCCATAAATTCTTCTTTTGCCTTAATATACTTTTTAAGTGACGATCAGCTAGTATAGGAAGATGTAACCAAAATGATGATTATCTGGGGAAACATTAAGCCAAATCTGGTTATAAATCCTATCTGAAGCACAAATTTCTTAATCAACCTTGTATGTGCATGACTACACACTTTAAACCAAATATAGAAATATCTGGTGAATTCCTTTTTTTGATGTCAATTGAAACCCTCCAAATTCACTCCAATTTAAATTGTGCTTTGCCTACCAAGGTAAGGATATTGTGTTTAGATTCATATTATAGAGTTTAGGAGCTTGAGGGATTTTTGGCCCAAGGTAATAATAGGTCTATTTTAACATGAGGATTTTTGAAAGATGATATTTTGCCAGGCTTGTGTTGAAACTTGAGATTAGTTATAGAGTTATGATATCTTGAAGGATTTTGGTTTCTTTTACACGACTTTTTGAAGCTTATATTTTCACATGGTGAAATATTTGAGTTTCCATAATTCTTCTTTTGCCTTAATAAACTTTTCAAATCTAAATGGCAAGGCAAACACACTTGTTGTTTTTCTTATATCTACTGCACTAGAAATTACAACCCACAGTATGAATGAACTCCATTCCCCTCACTAGTGAAGGACATGAGCATTACACTTTGTTTTGTTTTCTTCTTTGGGTTCTAATTTCTAGTTTTGCTCATCAATGTGATAAAGTTTGTAGCTGGCGATATGGGTACTTGGGGTTCTTAATGCAGTCCAGCTTCAATGTCTGTCTGGCTAATATTTCTTTAAGAAACACATTATTATTATTTTAAAAATGCTTTTACAATACAATAACCTAGCTAGAGATCAAGAACGTTTATGAACTCTAATTTCACAACTTTTGAATCCAGAAATGTTTTCTATGAACTGTTGTTTGTTTCATTGCGCATTCAAAGCAATTCAAGTGCTGCATTGATGTCAGGAATTGATGATCAAAAAGCAGAAATTAAGTAGTGATGATTAGTAATCAAACTATGTGCCAAGAGATCCAGAGTTTACCAAAATTTGATTGATTACACTCTAGTCTTGGATTTGGTTCCCAATCATTTGCATTTTCTACATGAGTGGGTTGGCGGTTTATATACGACATGGGTTTCTTAAGATTTTGCTTGAGAAAAAGGTTGAAGATTAATGCAGGATTCTGTGATTCAATACCTAATGATGCTTTTTTGATTTTTCACATTGATTTTCTCTTCACCTTTTCCTCCATTGCAAGCAGCTCTACACTAGGCGTAGTAGGAGCGTGCAAAAAAAGTGAAGCTGAAAATTAGGGTTGGGGGGAGGGGTTTTCAATCGCCAGAAGTTGAGGGAAGAAATTAGTAAAAATCACCAGATTTCCATAGTTAGTTTTCTGTGTATAGCCAAAAAAACATAGAAGGATGACTAAAGTTTTTTTGTACAGTAATTTGGTTCCTATAGCCAGATTTGGCTAAATCTTCCATGAGATGATGGGGTTTTTTTTTTTTAACATCTTCCCTAATATGGATGATTTGCCACTTTGGCTAAAAACAGAAATTCCTAAAAAAAAAACCCACGGCTATAGTTCCTCTAGAGAGAGTCCAATGCATCACCAGCTGTGCATTCAGAAAGCGGTGAAGCGTTAGATGCGGCAGGGACTTGAGAGATCTGATGGTTAGAATGAGTCCACACCGTAAGATGCTCAGGCTGTCGTAGCTCGACTAAGTTTAGATGCGGAGTGTGTAAGTTGTGAATCCTACGGTCCAAATTCCGCGAGAGCGTAAGATACTAACTCGGTTCCCGCAAATCCAACGGTCAGGAAATCGAGAGCCGTCAGACGCGAAAATAGCTGAACAAAAGATTCAACGGCCAGGATACCCGAAAAGTTGGTACTGCAAATCCTACGGTCACTAGTGGTGCTGCGATTGCGCACGCATGCCTGCCGTCTGTACGGCTGAAAGGGTGACCGAAATCGAGGTGCGAACTGTTGTTAAACACATTTGCAGATGCAGATGCCAAGTCCAAGTCTCGGGCCCTCGATTTGGTATCGTTCATGGCGTGGGTGAAGAAGGGGGCGACCCGAAGTTTCCGCGGAAAGAAGTTGAGAAAAGGACCCGGAAATTTTCTTAAACTAAAAATCGGGCAGGTGCCTGCCCCCCCTACCCACGGGACAAAATCTTGTGCACGCGATGCCTTCGGGCAGAAGCTGCCCATTGGGGAGAAAAAAAGCTTTGTGCACGCGAGGTTGCCAGCGAGAAGTGCATTGATTCTTGAAGAGCGCGCTGCTGCTGCTGGCGCTGCTGCTGTGCTGCGGCAACAGACGTACTGCTGCTGCAGTGGTCTGCAGAATCGCACGCGCTTTAGCGACGAAAAAGATTTGGGGCGCAACAGACAGACATGAGAAGCTGCATCATGGACGCGTAAACAAGATGTGCACAGGGGATTAGCAATCTCAAAAACTTAATCTTTTCCTTTTCCCCGGAATAATTGCTGCAAAACAAAACCGAACAAAAAAAAAAGACAATCTTTTTGGGTAGTACTAGATAGCTACAAGAACCGCGGACAAGAGTCCATCGAGAGTCAAAGACTGCAGAGAAACTGGTTGCAGCTCCTTCTGCAGGCGCTAGCGGTAGGAAGCTTTCGTGATGTGCATGAGCGATAGTTATATAGCCTCCTGCAGCACTCTCTTGCAGCTCGTCAAGCTGCAGCCCCAACCCATTAGTTCTAGCTGCTGTTCCAGAGCTCGTTGCAAAGCTTTGCAGGCCGACCAGCTCCTGTGGGAGTTAGCTAGAGTATACAAGAGATCAGCTCTCTGTGTGTTTTTCATTTTGTAGAGTTTTCTTTTCCCCCCTCTTTTTTGGGTTCAAGTACGAGAATCCCAAAGAAATAAGCACTGATTAAAGTGGTGTGCGTACAGATGAAGTACTAGTAACCCGCTAGCTCGAGAACCAAAGATGTGCAGTGAAGTTCTAGTGTGCAGCTTTGTTCTTGGGTGAAGAGTAGTCGTGCTGCTGCTGCTGCTGTGGAGAGTGTACAGAGTACTGGATGGTTGGTGTTAGAACTGTGTTTTTTTGTAGTTCTCCGTTTTTGCTTGCAGGAATCGTGCAGCTGCAGCCATATGATTCCGTCGTGATGTGTTTGTCAAGAAGCTAGCTAGCCGGCTTTCGTGAGTGGACAACCTGTAAAAGATGTGTTGTGTAGCTGCTCTCATGTCTGAGCTTCAGTGCTTGTGATACACACAGGCGCCGCGCGACTCTTTTTTTTCTGTTTCTCGAGCTCCAATTGTTAGCAGCTGCCTTGTATTCCAGTAGTCGTGGCCACGCTCTGGAGGTATAGCAACAATGCGGAGTTGATCCGGGCGGTGGCAGATCATGTTGGTCGAGAGACGTAGATCCGGCACCCTGGTTGAGCAGCACTAGTTCTTCTAGAGCAGACTATTGATACTGCGCGCTGCAGCACCAGAAGTTGATACTCAGATGCAACTCCTGGTCAGGGGTCAGTATCCAGATTTTGGCTTCCTTAATCAGCTGCCAGAGATGACGACGTCGAATAATGTAGGACAGCTAGTAAGATCAGGCTTCGGTTATACTGCAGCAGCAGGAGCAGCTCAGTCGAATATTGTGCAGCAGATGTTGCAGATGCGGCAGGGCGAGATGAGCAGCTGCAACCCGACAGACACAATGGTGCAGGCGATGCTTGCATCTCGATCTTCCGGACGCCTGGAAGATGCAGTGGTTGGTTGTGGTCAGAAGCGCGGTCCCAGCTCAATCAGCGGCTATCCAGCATGTTTTGAAACAGCTACAACTTCGGTCGAGGAGCTTGCTGCAACAACAGCAGCAGAAACATATGACGATGTCGGGGAAGACTCAATATCCTGTGCACAATATTATAACAACAACGTCGAGTCGAAGAAGAGAAGGCTGACCTTGGATCAAGTGAGATCACTGGAAAGGAATTTCGAGGAAGAGAACAAGCTGGAGTCGGACAGGAAACTGCAGCTGGCCAAGGAGCTAGGACTCCAGCCGCGACAAGTTGCGGTGTGGTTCCAGAACCGCCGCGCGCGTTGGAAAACCAAACAACTGGAGCGTGACTACCAAGTTCTGACCTCCGACTACAACAAACTGAAGACCCAACTCCAGGCTGCGATTGAAGAGAAACAAGAGCTTCAGGCTAAGGTACATATAACGTGACTCTGCACCATCTATCTTTCATCACATTGGGTTTGTAGTGTATTCTTCTTGGAGGTAAAGTTTCCCGTCGCAAGGGAAGGAATCATGATCCAAGATCTCCTCGTGGCTGATCAAGCAGCTATAGTAGATTCATAGCTGCAGCTCAAAATCTGCAAGTGAAAATTTCTTTTTCCTTCAAAATTTATAGGTGCTTGAAGAGATGATTCACCGTACCCTTCTAGATTGATCGTGGCATAATTGAACGTTTCAGCCTGTGCTAGGCTCCGGGCCCTGAGAATGTCGCAAAGCTCTCCCCGTGAATTGCACAAACAATATATTCTGTTACTTGCGTTTATAGTTTCTTCTTCTTGGAGGTAAAATTAGACAAAGGGTTTCCCACAAAGGCTTCTGCAATCATCCGAGTGCTCCAGCTAGCTTGTGGGTTGTATCCAGCAGATTGATTGATTATAGCTTTGTATCTGAAGCTGCTGCTCTTGTGAACTGCTGCAGGTGCAGGGGCTGTCAGCCGGAAAAGGCAAGCCAGGTGGTCAAGAGGAATCACTAGGGTGCGAAACTGCTGCTGCAGAAGGAGCTGCTGGAGACGAGGTGCGCAAAGTGATCCGCGTACTGGAGAGTACAGCAGCAGCGACTGCGCCGTCGACGTTGCAGCAGCAGCTGCACCCGGCGTGCTCAAACGATCACGCTGCTGATGATATTCAGCTGATGATCAAACCGGAGTCGAAACTGGTAGTCGAACTCTCCAATAATATGAGCTGCTGCAGATCAGCTGACGATGTACAGATCAAGAATCTTGATGAATCCGCGAGATCATCATTTCTTCCCGATCAAGATCAAGTGCCCAGCAACTGTTGGACAAGCAGGTCGAAGCAGCTGGAATATGGATCACCAATTAGCTCGACAGTCGCCAGCCCATCAAGCGAAATACTAGACGCTGACAGCCCTCGCACCATCGACAGCTGCACTACTCTTTCTCAGCTAACACAAGTCATGGACCTCAAGCTACTGGGTACTAGCTTCTCCTCCAGCTTCTCCTCCTCCTCCTCCGGCTACTCCCATGAGCTCATGGGGGGATCAGCAGCTCTAGATCACACGATTGGGAACCCCGCCGCGAGCTGCATGATTGATTTCACAAGTATTATTATAACCGAGGAAGATATGTGCTGCAGCAACGTCGACCCCCCGCTTGTTCTGGATCACTCTCCTCTTAGAACTGTGCAAGATGCTTCGTCTTACCCGCGCACTACAGCAATCAAACTGGAGCCTGATGCAGCAGATGATCATGAGGCCGCCGTCATCATGGGTGCAACTAGTACCATCTTTCAGGACTCCACAGATTCTTTTATTAATTACAGCTTATTTCAGAATCAATTAGCTCATGTGGATGCTGTGGTGGAGCATGCAGCAGGCCTAGCTGGTGGATCAGCTACAGCTCTTCCATGGTGGGATAATTGGCCATGAAGATCAAACTTTCACACCAAAACCAAGACAGAGTTAAATCCCAAACATATAATTAATTAATTAATGTGCATGCAGCAAGCAGCATTTGCAGCTGGGAAGAGGATGTCAAATTTGTGTTTTGTTTTTGTTGTTTTTAAGCTTTTTTTTGCCTTTTTTTTTTGTTTTCCCCAGCTGTTGGAAAGTTTTTTCTTCTGTAATTTCTAGGTTAAAGCTAGCTAACTAGAGAGCCTTGAAGAGTATATATTATGTACATTAGCTGCTGGATTGATCAGCTAGCTAATTGAGCAGCTGCTGCTGCAATCCTTATATGTTATATTATGTAGAAGAAGAAGAAGAAGAAGAAGTGGCTAGCAACAGAGTAAGTACTAATAGTGTTGCCAGCCAGCAACCTCGCCTAACATATAAGCTGATTGCAGCTTGCAGCAGCAGCTTCTGATTCAAAATCATCATCAGATCCAGATCATCAGAATCATTTGAATGCAGTTCAGGTTCTAATGATCAAGATCATGTATATGAAACTACAATTGGTTCCAACTCACTAGTGTGATCTGGGATTAAATCTGAATTCAATTCAAGTTGCATTGCAATGTTATTCAATTTATAAATCTTCTATTCAAATGGAACTTAATGAATTTTGAACACACTAATTGGCACACTACTCTATTCTTTTCTTTTTCTTTTCCCCCCACCATCAGTTGTTAATTGTCACTTACTTGTAAGTAGTGCACAGCAGCAAGCCTTGGCCCAAATCATGACCATCAGCATGTATATGAAATTGATTGGTTTCCATGTCCAAGCAAATTTCACCAAATAGATCCCTCCCAATTCATTGTACAGTGGTGTATAATTAATTTTACAAAGTCTCATAAACATTTTGCATTTAATACTAATTCAATGATTATTATTATTATTTAAATTTCTTTTGGGGGTGGTTATTATCATTATTATTATTATTATATTTTTAGAGTGGACAATTTTATTTTATTTTCTTACAAGCTTGAATTTTTCTGTATATCCATAAGTTAAGAACTTGTTTTCATTTTTTAAAAAGTGAACCTTCTTCTGATTCAATATTATTTTTGGCAAATCACTCTCTGGCTAATTTTGCCTCTACCCAATTGATTGTGTGAAAAGCCGTGAGATTCTATATATTAGTTCTGTTCACACTGAGCTAAGATTTCAGTCATATTCACACCAGTGAGCTGGTCCTGTGATTTTACACTCAACTAATCCTGGTTAGGAATATGGCTTTTTAGTTTTTGAACTGGTTATTGCAAGCTGCTATCATGGCTTTCGAGTCTCATTCTTGTGTAATATTAGTAGGTACTTAGTTTTAGTCCTCAAGTTAGTCTTTCTTTTACAAGTTTATAAGTTTTCTTGCAAGTTCAAGTGTTCTGGGACAGTCTTATTTTGGTTTGGTGGCTCTGCCCAGAAGGAAGAGACTTGGGCATTTCGTGTAGGTAAAATTTTGGCTTGAACTGGAACTAATTTCCAGAACCAAAACTGGATTAGTGTATTTATGTTTTTGGAACCAAATTCATTCTATTGTTTTTTAAAAGCACTGGAACCACAGGTTTCTTCATAAAAGACAAGAACCACCCAACCCTTGGAATTAACCCACAGATGGAGATTTAGTTGAATTTTCTAGCTTGCTTTTCTTTTCTTTTTTAAACAATTTTCATTTTTGCAATCAAATTAACATAACCCATGTAACATGGCTCCATCAATTCTCATTCTTCCCAGTGCATGTGCCATGAAGGGTATTAGAGCCATTATTAGTTGATGAGCTGCTTAATATCAGAACTCAAGCTTTTGAACATGTACTAATATGAATTGGCTGAAACTGTTGTTAGAACTTGGAGTGTTGTGGAACTTGGTACCTATTTGAATTTAGCAGTTCAATTTGGGGAATATATTTCTGCAGATTGATGAAGAAGATTTCTACAAATGTCTCCCTTTTTTTTCAGTAGTCAAAGAGGCATGTTTGCTTATTTTGGGTGATTGCTTATGATAGTGCATTCTTTTTAGACTTTCTCATTGGTCCATGGTGGTGGTTTGTTTTTGGCATGATTCCCGCTAGATCTTCAGGTATACATACATGCATACACCTACTTTCAAGTTTGAATGAAGGGCAACAAATTTTGCCCCCTCAGGGTGAAGGTTTACTCTCAACCTTGCCTTCCTCCAAATTGAAGGAAATTTGGACTCGGACTTGTCCTTTAGTGGGAAAAAAATCACAAAGAAATCTTGTGACATTGAGGGAGATGAGGTGACCCTGTTCACACTGAAGGTCTATATATATAGAGAGATAATGTTTTTGGGAAGAAATCCCGTTTTTGGGGGGGGGTGCGCACTCCTATTCTTATTGAATGGTTATTCATTGGAATGGGGTTTGAAGGACTTCCAAAATGTTTGTCATGAGTTAGAGTTACTAAATGATTGGAGCCCCTTTTGAAGGAATAAGCATGGTGAAGCAATATTCCCGTTTTTCTACCTTATTTCCTAACCAAAACAAAGCTAAAATTATAGCTCCTAAGGGATTCGCTACCATTTATTATTAATATTATTAATATTATTAATTTTGATACAATTCATGATATGTAATATGTATTAACATCCTCCACACTTATTCTATCACAACCTTGTCTTTGATTGTAGAGTACAATGTTTCCAATAAGTAACTTACATCCTTCCAAAAATGCATTGGAGCATGAAGTGATTGAAGGATTTATTTTCATATTGTTTTATTACCAAAAAAAACTGGAAGAAGAAATAACTCTTGCAAAGGAGCCCAAAACAAACCACCAATCGAAATGTGTCACTTAACCTTTAATCATACAAAACAACATCAAATGATCAAAGTGAACCTAGAAACTGGTCACATAATACCTTTAAAACCCAGCACTTTTCTTTCAGCAAGCAACAGAAAATCTTAGAAGCAAAGCAATGTGACAAAAACCCTAGACACAATCAAAGGGAGATCTATCAATTTGCAAAAAGAACATCAACTTCCATGAAGAGCATTGAACTCAATCTTGAAGCACTGTAGTTTAGTAAGCAATCTTCTATTGGTTGTCCACTACAAATCACCATGAACTCCAAGTGGCTTGTTTGTCAACTCTTTCTTTGTTCTCTCAAGTTTTGAAACAAGCTTTCCTAGACAAACTTTCCATAGCGCATGATTCTTCATGTCCCCTCTCACCACCTGCACTCTATAGGTCAACTAATTCCTTGTCCTTGTTTGCAATGTTTGTTTTGACGGTGAATTATGCCTCCTAGGACCTCACAATTCGAATCCTACCAAATTCCCAAATCCAAGTTTCTTTCATGTTGGATTTTACTTAAATAATTGTGGGTCCAAGAGGAGTGGGTCTATTGGGACATATGTAGTAGCTTTGTTTGCAAGATTGTTTGGTTTTCTCTCCATATTGCCAATATCCATCATCTTGTCCAAATGAGACATTCTTTACCACATTTTGAGGCTCTCTATGGATGCACATATCTTCATACACCTCTCACTTTTATTTGCTGCACCATCAAGTCACCCTAAAAGTCCTTTCACTTTTAAGGCATGCTTTACAAAGGTTGAACCCATTCACAGGCTAGAAAAGACAATATGGACAAAGGTCGGCAAATGGAATGAACCTCAGTTCCATACAACTCAGGGGAAAAATGACTTAGCCTCATATGGGCTCAATGGGCTCAAGAGAAAGATCAACCTTTTTGGAGTGGGTGCAAGAATATGACATGAAGGTCCTTTCAAGGTTCCCAAACAAGTGAAAAGTGCAAAATTCCATAAAGGCACAAAAGAGATTTGGCCTATAGACATGTAATAACAATGGTTTGTGGCACTAGCAATTCATAGGCTAAAATGACCTACCAAATAATGGGTTTTACAGATGGGACCATACAACTACATTGCACATTCCAAACCCTCCAAACCCTAAATCTCAGATTACATCGGGTCTCATGACCAAGTGCAATATTTTCATCAAACTCTCACCATATTACATGTAAGGAGAGGAATTATTGTGATTGCCACTTTGGCGATCACTTTTATTGTGGAAATCCTTTTGTTATTCACAAAAACAACTAAAATTATTGTTTCATATACTTGGATCTATAAAGTACTATCAACTCAAAGTCTCGGATGGTCGCCCTTTTTTAGTCATCATTTCTTTTCTTCCAACAATTGGAATGTATTGCACTACAAATGCCTGGACTTACCACACTCCCATTCCTCCCCATTATTGGCAATGTTTCTTTCTTTTCCCACGTAAAGTTTGGGAAAATTTTGATTCTTTAGTGTAAATTAGACTAAATTTGCTATTTTTTTGGAAAGTTTCTCAAGTTTTCAATTATCACAATTTCAAACATAAAAGCCTTGCTTCTGAGTCAAATACTGGTGGGTAGGTTGTCTTCCCTTTTGCCTTTCCCTTTTGCAAAGTGAGCACCCTTGAATTTGTCCAATTTCATTGCTCGAGTAATTAGTCATTACCACTTGTGTCTTCTATTGAGTACCCTCTAGATTGACTTATTTCCACCTTTTGTGTTGGCCACTCTTTTCTCAATAGTGACAACTTCCCATTATCTTTCTAAGACTCCAAAGCTTCTCCTTGTTGTGCCCCCACAACAACCCCACCTCTCTATACCAAATGGATGATGTCTTGGAGCTCAGTACCAATCCATTCATATCTAGGGTTAACCTTGAATGTTCCCAAGCCTCGGGGATGTTGGATATTTTCAGTTATTGTGCGTGGCCTAGATTCTAGGCTCCAAGGTCTACTTTTGTAGATGAATGTAAAATGTAGGTCTTGTAGGTAGGTAGATAGGTACAACATAGGTGGCTTCTAAAAGTAACTAGATGAACCATGTAGATGATCCTTATGTAGGTCCGGGGCTACTTGGTTGCTACTAGTGGGTAGGTATTACAAACAAGCAACCAAGAAAGTAGTCCACCTCAAGGAAGCTAATACCTAGTGTAGTTTAGTAAGGAAATCTCATGGTCATGCCCAACTCCCATTCTAACATAAATTTTTCTCAAAGAGCTAAAAGGAAACAAACAATAATGTTGTACAATTTTGCTTTTGATATCAAATTATTTTTTTGTCTTGGGACTCCTATTCCTTCGCTGTGTTGCATGGTGCTTTGTATACTTGCTTTTTGGTGCTCCCCCACTTTATCCTTGAAATTGCATGATATGAAGGAGCGCCCACAAAGCTTTAAAATTCGATTGGGGATCCAAAGATGCATGGAAGTTGTAACGGCGCAAAGCATAAAACCGTTAGTGGATTTTGTGCACCTCCACTTTAAAGGCCTTGAAGGTGCATGAATTATATGCCACAATATCCTTAAATCCAATTTCGGGGATGGTGGTGAGGGGGTAAACGCCTTCTCCTTAGAACTTGACACCGCATAATTTCAACGCTTCTAAAGCTTTAAAGCGTCACTGGGTTGCTTTATGTCGTCGACAAGAGACCATCATACGGAAATCAACAAGATACATATAATTATCCATCTACTAACATATAGAGCCTCCGAGGTTCTTAACCTACAAATGATCCCGTGGTTACCTTAATTTGGGGACTATGAACCTTTGTGGGTTTTCCTTGTTCTATGATATTTGTTGGCCTTGCCTACCAAGGCAATTGTGTTTAGATTCATTATAGAATATAGTAGCTTAAGGGGGATTTTGGCCCCTAGGTAAATAATAATAGGTCTATTTTTATATGAGGATTTTTGAAAGATTTGATATTTTGGCTTGTGTTGAAACTTGAGATAAATGGTTATAGAGTTATGATATCTTGAAGGATTTTGGTTTCTTTTAGAGGATTTTTTGAAGATTATATTTTCACATGGTGAAATTTTTTGAAGTTTCATAATTTTTTCTTGAAATGTGTTCTTGTTTTTGCCTCAGTTTTTTAGGGCAATTGTGGGGCAGAATTTAGCTCAGTTTTCAGCACTGCCCGTGGGGTGCAGCCCCTATTTAGGGCAAGTATTGATACACCCCTAAGGCCCTTTGATAGCTTTATTTTTTGACATTTTTTTTTACTAGTGTTTACCAACAAGGGTGATAGGCTTCCCATCTCATGTATAGCTAGTGTCATCTGTGGCCCAGTTGCTGTTGAGCACATAGCATAACATTTGAACTAATTCTGAAATTGCAAATGGTACACCTCTTTCAATCTAAATCTGAAATTTAAATTTTATTAAAATTTTAATGTTTTGATTTTTATTGAATTTTCAATGACAAAATAATTTGTATAACTCTTGCATCATAGGTCTAAACACTACAAATTCATCATGGTGCACCACCACTCATCGTGGGCTTTTCATTAACAATACCAAGAGAGTGATAGTGGGTGCCATGGTTTAGGAAATCTCAACATGACAACAACCTCAACAAAATAAACAAACTACCTTCCTTAATAGATCAATGGAAGTAAGCTTTGTACACCTAAGGGGTCATAGCCCCAGATGTTACCATCCCTTAGGCCCAAGGAGTGTACAACCATAACACCCTCAATTGAAAGCCATACAATATATACATAATAGTTTTTCTAATTTTAAATGTGATCGTGTTTGAAACCTTTTCCTCCCAAAGAAAATTATAAGGAGAAATGTTAGAGAGCTAATTTGCTCAAAATCTAATTCATTAAAATTTATTACACATGATAAATGAAATAGGCACCCTTCACAATAGAAGAGGCAACACAAGAGGATGCCTAGCCCTCTGACATAATCTAGCATTACAACAAAGGAATTATGTCCTTCAAAGCCACATAAGTTGGATGACTCTTTAGCCTCTACTAGGGATGGCAATTGTGATACCCCATTGGTATTTTCTCTCTTTTTTGTGCAATGGAAAGAATAATAACAATTAATTATCAATTGGTGTGAAGCATATTCAAAACATTTTTGGTTTAACATTCGTTCATAGAATATATTGCACTGTACTTTCAACCAAGCCCATCAAGTAATGCAAACTTGGTAATATCAATTTTCTTTTGAGCAAACTTTTGCATTGTGAAGACAAAAAAAATTTGAAAAAATAAAATTGGAATTTTTTTAAGTGTAAACTCCAAAAGCATTGTTAAAAAAAATGAAAACAAAAAAATTGCAAATTTACCTTCGGAAACCACAATATCGAAAACAAAAACTCCTACTTGGTACTACACATGCCATTACACATTGTAACATCCACCAAAATGGATAGAATTCATCCACAAGTTGCGCAACAATCCCAAGTTACTCAGTAGAGACCAGTGCAACCTTAGCGCACAAGTCAAGGAAGGCATCATCCAGAAGAGAACAAGAACTGTACATACTATTGTGGATCCACATAATTCGGATGATTTTGCACACTTTGGTTGCCTTTCCCCATTCAGAGGTTTTAGTTATATACACCCCATTCCAAAGTTATTCTTGCCTTTGCCGTTCTCTTTTTGTATGATTTAGTTAGTTATGCTTGCCTTAGTCATTTCCCCGAATCCTCTTTCCTCATTGATGATGGCCAAGTGGGAAATTGATGATGGGGATATTTGGGATGAGCTAGTACTTACTTGCTAAAAAGGGTAGATAGATATTGTAGTACCCAAATGGATTTGGCTAAATGGATTCAGTTGTTTAGTGTTGCATAATATATTTATTTAACAAACTGCATTTTGGCACATAAAATATTAATTTTTAATATTTTTGGGTTAAATTGTGAAAGATATTTTTATTTTCAGCATGGACAAATCTAAGAATAACTTTTCATCCATTTGAAATTCATTTCAAATGTTATGTTCCTTAATTAAAGTTTTTGCTTTCACGATTTTGATTCTTGTTTCTTTTATAAGTTCCCTTTCAACAAACTTAAAAAGCAACAAGTCTATGAAAAACTGGTGAAAGCCTATTCAAGAAAGTTTTCTTAAATAATATTGAGGTTTTGGTGGGGATTTCACTTTTGTGATTTACAAAGCTTTTGGCAAAAATTTGCAATGTCCAAAAGCATTACAAGTGAGGAGAGAGAAATGGAATTGAAACATGATGTACAAATTTTCAATGAGCAAGTTGTTAAAAAATAATCAATTGTCAACAAACCAAAGAAGTGTCATGTTGGCAAGCCAAGAAAGGTTGCAATTATAATATTATCTCCACAAGAGATAAAAAGAGAGGATGAAGAACCTACTAAGTACGAGAAGCAATAAAACAAAAGAAGATTATCACCTACTAAAGATGATGGGAAGTGGTCAAAGAAGAAATACTCCTACACAAACTCGTTTCAACCTCATTTGTGGCCTCCCATTGTTGTTGTAATCAAAAAAATGGTAACAATTTTGGAGCACTACACTTTCTGAAAACAACATTCAAAAGGCCAAACATGCCAAGTCCTAATGAAAAATTGAATAAGGCATGCTTATGGGAGTGGTTCACTAAAAGTGGTGAATTAAAACCAAACTATAAACATGTAGTGCATGTTGCAATAGTTTGGGAATCTACGTATGCATTGGAGGAATACCTAGAAGTTCAAAAGTCACTTGTTGCCATGTTATATAAAAATGAAAAAAGTTGGACATGCACTTTCACCAACATTGTGCAACCTATTTTTAATGGAATGATAAAATCTACATCACTTGAAATCTTGCAATTAGAAAGCTTTGGAGGGTTTACAATCACAAGATAACGACATGTCAATTCATGAAACAATAAATGAATTGGTCTTTCAGAATGGTCACAACAATAGCAAGTAAACTACCACCTAACTACTATAAACAAGAATGAAACATGGCTTATTGAATAGCTTACCTAATGAAGGTTTATCACATTCCTCCATCCCTAGTTGTTAATAATGATTGTACATAAGTGTTCAGCTCATCCCAATAGCAAGAGAAAGGAAGTTTAGGAGAGTAAAGGATCAAAGCACAATGAGTTGTCTTCAAGTTTTAGAGGTTGAAGACAAAAAAAGACAAATTGCAATGGTTGTATTTTCAGCTATGAATTGGTTTCTCACCGCCCTTTCATATTATGTTTATAGGTACTACTCATAGTTGTCTACCACCATCTAATGAAGGAAAAGACAAATGCATGAGTTCAAGTTAGGATCTTCAACGAAAACCATTGGTCAACATTGGAAACAACGAAACAATTCATCCATAAGATCTTGTTGCCATACCTTCAAACTCAAATTTGTCAATTAGGATTGTAGGAAAATCAGAGGTTTGTGTAGTTGGTAGATTATTGGTCTATGCATAAGGGCCATGATTTTTTGGGTTAAATGAAGGAAACACACCCAAATATCTTGGTGACATTGAATCCAACTAATTGCATCATTGTCTTCCAACTAGCAAATGCCATTCTGCAACGGCCATTAAAACATACATTTGAAGTACACTTCAACTCTTAAATCAATAGATTGAAGACAACCAAAATCCACAAATTGAGTTCAATATGAATGACCTAAAGCCTTGCATTTGTGAATGGTTACATTGTGCATGGAAGTAAATGCAAAGCATGGAAGAAATTACCATTATCCAAGGATGGGATAAGACATTGAAATACTAGGGCATCCAAAATTGAAATTCAACTTGCTACAATGTAGGCAAATACAACCACTTCTTTATACAATGTCACACCAAACATTGAAAAGCATAATGACATAGAAATGGAAATAGATCCAATAGAGACAACATTGACAATAATGGAAAAATGTTTACAACAAACAAATGCAATCACAATTATAAATTATACATTTGTTGTCACAAAGTTTAATTTATAAATAATAGAACATGATGTAAGGGAGCTTGTGATTGCTACACACATTTAAAATTGATGGGTTTCAGCTTTTTGGGTTTAGAAAAAAAACCCACACTTTCTTTTCTTTTCATAAATTAAATAGGAATGGTGGCATTGGAAAATCTTCATTTGATAAATAATTTTTCTTTTTAAAAAGCTACATTATGTCTGGTTTCTCACGGTTTCGCAATAACTTCCCAACTTTTATTGTAAGATTGAAATTAAGTCTTTCCCCAAAAATAGATATTATATTCAAAATAATAAAAATAATCAAAGGGAATCGAGGTTTTTTTTCCCATTTATGTCATGTAGCTGAAATGGCAATCATCTATAAGATAGTTTAGCCAAATTTGGCTAATAAAAAGATACGAAAGGAAAAAGTTTAAGCATCCTTCAATTTCTTGGCTACATGCTAGACAATCCCCAATGGAGAAGTCTAGCAAATTTTCAAACACATTTATTCTTTTTTTTTTAATTTGGCAACTAGGAAACCTTTTAAATACACAATTTGTTTTAGCCACTTTTTAAAAAAATAGCCAACTGGCTAAATGTAGCCAGAAAAAGGACATTAATTGGGAAAAAGATTTGAAAATTTACAAACAAATTTTAACATCATATAATACTAGCCTATACCTTTTGTTAATAGAAGAGTAAACCACACAATTGAAATTTAAACCTTTTTGGGGGGGGGGGGGGACTTCATGAAACATTTCCAATTTTAACTCTTGCTGGTTTGAACTTTGAACTTGCCACAAGGGGCAAGAGAGCCATTACACAATGAGTGGCTTGTTAAAGAAAGCACT
The DNA here is from genome assembly GCA_963921925.1 of Sphagnum tenellum. Lineage (NCBI taxonomy): Eukaryota > Viridiplantae > Streptophyta > Sphagnopsida > Sphagnales > Sphagnaceae > Sphagnum > Sphagnum tenellum. The sequence continues at coordinate 21,031,936 of OY998143.1, read as the reverse complement.
AGTACAAACTTGGACATGGCCTCAAGTTAAATGATATTAGAAAAACCTTGCTATAAGAGGGTAGAGCTATTTTATTACTATAATACCTTTATCATTCAAACATCTTCTTGGTCAAATTTTTTGCCATTTTTTCACTCTCACAATAACAATAAAAATTTCCTAAAATTTCCTGAAATTTCAGCACTTTCAAAGACCTGGCCCATAAGCCAAAATGACCCACCACCATGCACACTAAAGTAGCAACAAAGTTTCTAGAATTTCTGGCATTGTTATGGGTAGCTAATTTTTGAAAAACATTTTAGCATTTACTAAAGATAATTTAATTATTGCTGAAGTGGTAAAAGGTAATTAAAAACATCAGAAATTGGCCTCAAAAAAGTTTCAATCAGAAATTACCCTAAAAAATAAAATAAATAAATCTAACATATTTTGTCACCAAAAAATTGTGATTTTTAATAAAGAAATTGGTTTAAAATTGTGAATATTTCCACTATGTTTTTCTCTTTTTTGTGTGAAAAAACTCAACAAATTACTTACATCAAAAAATTGTTGAAAAAAAAAAAAAAAAACCCTATTATTATTAGCTAACCAATTGAAATTTAGATTCTACTACCTAGACCACATTTGCTTAAACAATCTTCCTTTGGACAAAAGTGGCACAGAGCCCCAAGATTCCGCCCATATCACCGTCCATTTAAAAAAAGAAAAAATAATTAAATAATTAAATAATAAAAAAGATGACAGGATTCCCAAAGTTTTCCTAATTTCCCCTTCTTTTTTCTTGGGTTCGATTTCCCCGGGCGACTCTGTTTTCCCCGGGCGACATTATCCCGGGCCAAATGGTCCTGTCGGTGGTGGTGATTAACCAAAACAAGAAAAAAAAACAAAACTTACTAGTAAATTAAAAAGCAAAAGAACGGGATTTGATTCCGCACGTTGGATTCGAAACGATTGGTTGGGATTGCCCAAGACAAAACTTGGGTAATATATAAGATATGTTCTTGAGACCTGGGTGACGTTACCAAAACAACCAGACCACAAAACTTCGCCCAATATTCTTGAGACCTGGGTGACGTTACCAAAACGACCAGACCACAAACTTTTGCCCAATATTCTTGAGACCTGAGTGAGTTTACCAAAAACCCACACACAAACTTGCCTAATATTCTTGAGACCTGGGTGGAGGTTACCAAACATATATCACTGCTTTTTAAAGACTGATTAGGTGTGGGCACCCCACCCCCAAAAAAAAACAAAAAAAGGGCTGACCGAACGAAAAAGAGAAAAATATTTCGGTACCATTCTATGGACAATATACCAGTGTTATTAGTCCCTTATCCGATACAGCACCAGATAACCGGCGGTTATCAGGGAGTTATTTCAGTTCTAAAAAACCCTCAAGAATTTTTTATTTGGCAAAAAATCTCAGAACCGGTCAAATAACCTTTTGTGAAACTGCTGGTCCTTTTTGCCCACTATTTCCTGAAAAACTGCCAATTAATTCTTAGAGGGTTTTTGAAGGAACCCAACCAAACATCACCGGAGGTTCTTTGATTCCCAAAATTTTCAAAACCCTAGAAGGACCCCGAGGTTACTCAAATAATGAAATAATCAACCAACCAATGATGGAAAAATTATTTTATTTTTTGACAACCGAATACCGACCACAATGGTGGTTGTATGTATTCCATCCTAACCGCCCGAAAACTCCCCCAACATTTTTATTGAATTTTTTATAAAAAAAATTAGGAGCCAAAAATTATTTTCCGTAAGGATGTTGAAAAGGTCATACATTTGTAAAATAAAACCACCAAAGATGGTTCAATCTTTTATTGGCCAAAGAAACTTGGCCACATCCCTATGAACTCACATTTTGTAGCTTAATCTTTGGAGCATAATATTATGATGATGTACTAAGACATATTAGTGTACCCTAGCAAACTCATGTTGAGAGATTTAGTTAATTATTTATTTATTTTGTCAATGTGAAAGCTAACCATATGCTAAAGCTTTAACTCACCCAATGTTCACAAATGGATGTTTGGAAACACAATTTGACCTAAAAGGCAAAGTTGCCCCCAACTTTCCCACCTACTACCCAATGGTTAACCACCACAAGAATCCAAAATGGTGGGTACCAAAAGGAGAGGGGAGGAGGGGAGGGGGGAGGAGAAGAGGGTGGTGGCTCCATAATTCATGGACCTCAAAGCAATTCATCTCTATAGAGAGGTCAAGGATGTGTAGGAAAAGGTTGTGTGTAGTAGCACCCATTCTTAGAGCTCCTAGTTTTAGACTATCCAACAAGCAGGCATGTTCTTCAGGGGGGGAAAGAAGGTGTGCTACTAGAGACGATGATGTCTGGCCAAATTTGGCCATATAACAAATTGGAGCATATTTTTAGTCTACGACATGCTATGCTTGTGGGACATTGTCATAACAAGGCATCAAAAACACGTTGGCCTTGCCAATAGATAAGATGTTGTACATCAACTTACTATGTCCATTGGATACCAAAACAATCCATTCCAATCTAAAGAGTCTAAACACTTTCACCAAAGAAAGTGGTTCACTTCACCTAATGTGAAACTGGTTTTTTTATAAGGTAAAAACTTCCAAAAGTTGGATCCAATGCAATAGGGTTTAGGGTTTAGGGTTTTGTCCCAATAGGGTTTAGGGTAAACACCCTTTGTCCCTCTGGGGCCAGGGCCCAATAAAAAGGCTATCTATCTATCACAAAGCCAATTAATTCTGCATGGGATTTGAGATTTGTTGTTGCTAGACCAGCCATACGTATATATGTAAAGGTAACTTAACTTATTATATAAAGAGGAGAGTCCTTTAATTAGTAGGAATGTGTTTTGTGTGGTTTGCTCCAGTTTTGTTGGCAAGTTATTGAGTTTTGACCCGGTTTTGAAGCTGGGTTATATGGATTTTTTTTTTGGGTATGAAAATAGGTTTTTTGGATTGTCCTTATGTAGTTGTTTATAGCCAAATTTGGCTAAAATCTTCTGATGGGTAATGTCAAATTTTGTGTTGTAATGGAGTGAATGTCAACATTGAAGCCAATGGTGAAGAATGTAAACTTCATAACTTACCCTTTGTTTTAGGGGTTTATTGCAAATTGCAAGTGCTGAGCTGCACCCCCAAGCACTTTCAGTTTAAATTCATTTTAAGGTGGGTGTAGGGAAAGCTAAGGTGTGTAAAAGAATTTTGAATTTTAACTTCATTTTAATTGTATGTGAATGAGGTTCCAACTACAAGAGTGTTGATGGTATAGTTGAACAAGGAAACTATAGAAAGGAAATAAAGCTATCATGTCAAAGTCCATTTAGTTGTGGGTTGAGTTGGGTTGGCTTGTGTTGGCTTGGGTCAGGTCAGGTCAAGGTTGGGTTTGGTTTGGTTGCACTTCACTTGAATACAAACCCAAAAAAATTCCTTCAAAGCCTTTCAAGTTACGGTCTTGCCATAGCAATTGATGACCCCACACTTTCCATCCCTTAAACATTACAATATGGCATATTGTCGAGTGGGAGCAATCTTCCAACAAGCTTGCTTTCTTCATTGACAAATAGGATGCCTACCGAACTCCAAAAAGGCCATGAAAGTGAGGAGGGCTGGGCAAGTGCGGGCCATCCAAATTTTTGCTTGGGTTTGGCCTAGAAACTAGAATATTTTATGTCATGGACCCCCAAGACATGGAATATTGACTTGGGCTTGGGGTAAGAATCAAAACATTCCGTGTCTTCGGACCCAAGGCAGTTTAGGGTTCTTTTTGTCCTAGGCCTTAAGTAACCTAGTATGGTCAATTTTGTCCTAAGCCTTGAATAACTCATGGTCATGTTATCATGGTGGCTTAAGCCTAAGGCCATCATGTCCTACACCCTAGGCCACTTTGTCCTAGTCCTTGGGTAGCTTAAGATCAAATTGTCCAAATTTGATTTTTTAAAATGTTGCCCATGAGTGCATAAGATTCATTCCTTCCCTACCCAAACATCTTTCTTTGTTTTTTTTCTTTTGGGATTAAGGGGATAGGTGGGAAGGGGGGAGTGGGTTGGGGGGTTTTGATTACTTACCAACCCTAGTAGACCTATTTACCTACCTACATAGGCTTCTCATGGATCATAAAAAAATGGCTTAGGGTTTAGGACATGATGGCTTAAGCCACCATGACAAAATGAATGCGTGTTGTCTAATGCCTAGGACAAAATTGACCACAAGTTGGTTAATGCCTAGGACAAAATGGACCTTAGACTACCTTGGGTTTGTAAGACATGAAATATTCTAATCCATACCCCAAGCCCAAGCCAATATTCTCTTGGGACTTAGGACATAGAATATCCTATATTCTACCCAACGCCCAAGCAAAGTTTTCATGCCCTTACCCTCCCCACTTTCATCACCTTTTTGAAATTCCATAGATGAACACCCAACTCACTTGCCCATTCTACATCCAATAAAATGAAAACATAATGGAATGAGAAACAAGGTGCTCATCTTGTAATGGCTTTGCCTTTTGGAGGCAGGAGGTTCAAATAAAATCACTAGAGATAATAACACTTTGCAAATTGTAAAGTAAATTTCATTTTAAAATCCAAATCCAAAACTACATCTAGGTTGTTATCACTCACAAATTGGTTCCTAGTTCAAGCTAAAATTTTATCCTCAAATCCTTTTAATGGATGCAAAGTTGGTTCTTAATTCAAAGCAATATTTTATCCATAATCCTACATCAAAGCAAAGTTGATTTTTTGTTGAGCCAAAAATTTATCCTCAAATCTTACATAGATGCAAAGTTAGTTTTTGTTTCAAAGGAAATTTTTATTTCCAAATCTTATGCAAAGTTTCTTCATTTTGATGAAAGCCAAACTTGATATTTTGTAAACATGGGAATTTTGTGTAAAACAATGAGAAAATGGTGATCTTCTTACTTTACCACATCATTTGTTTTAGAAAGAAGCAAATGTGGGCACAACTTTACAATATTGTTTTGTCAACAATGTTTGTGAATAACAAATATTTTGGCATGTAATTTTTTATGCCAACAAACTTGTTCACATCTAACTTATTTTATGTTTTACTTTGAGATGGGTTCAATGCTTTTATTTAAAGGTTGTTTCAAATTTGATTTACAAATTTGACTCATTATGACATTAGGATGGGTAAAAGGTTGCAAATTAATTTCCACATACAAAAACTAACATTGAAGTTTGCATTTAAAGTTCTAATTGGCATATGTCCTTCCAAGGACTTGTACTTTGCAAGGACTCAAACTTATCATAAAATTTAGGATCATCAATTGAAATTTTTTAAGAATCACGTATTGAGTGACAACATCATGGCTTTGTTCTTGCAACATGACTCTTAGTCATATGATGCATTAGTTTTGATATAAAAAAATTCTGTGCAATATTTTGTCAATTGTCCTCAACTAAAGATGTGCGATCAAGCCAATACATGTTTCAATGTTAGGTTTGCTATGAAAGTAGTTGGATGAGGTCGATTGGCACCAAGTAGCAATCACAACTTTGATTCATATTGCCAAGATGAAAGTCCATACAACAATTCTAAAACCCTAAATCATCACCCCATTTCTGTTCCAAGAATGGAGGTTGTTTTCACTTGTTTGATTACAAGGTTTTCCTTTCAAGTGCCATTGTCCCATTCATGTTCAAGTTACCATCACCACCATTTCCAACCGAGAATGCATGAATGTTGCCAAAGTTTTCTTGTGTGTTTAATTACATATCACCACAATCAACTCTTCAATGTTTACAAGTTGTTAGTACATTTGTGGTTGCCCTTTATGCATATTTTGTGCATGTTTTGAAAGTTAAGGTGACCACTCTTATCATCATGCCTTACAAGGGATTCTTTTTTTCATTCAATTGTTATGTTTGTATGTTTACTTTAGGGCATCAATGTGTGTATGGAAATGTGTAGGTTAATGCAAATGGTCATTTTAACTTTGAAAATTTGTGCAAGGGAGATTATGCAACAAAATGACAACAATTTGGAAGGTGATGGCATATTTTTTGGTTGGAGGACACAATGTCAAGAGTGATCATCTCTAGAATCCCAATCCTTATGAACTTTTGAACCCTTAACATTTAGTTCTTACATCAAGTTATTGGCAACTAACCTTTTATTATTATTTTTTGCATCCATGTGCAAATTGGTAACAAAATTCAATGACCAAGCAATTCAATTTGCATTATTTTGATTTGTAACATTCTATTTTTTAGTTTTTTGGTGATCAAGTGATTAGGTTTACAACTTCAAGTTTGTGTCCTTTTTTTGTTTCTTCATTTGTTTGACACTCTTCCTAAACCTACAATGTTTTGTGTTCTTGATGATCAATAGATTAAGTTTGCAACTCCTTTGTGTCTGCAACTTATTATGCATATTTTGTTCCTTCTTGCATTTTTTTCTAACATGTTTTATTCTTCTCAACCTAAAACATCATGTTTTCTAGTTTCTTAATGTTCAAGTAATTAGTTTTGCGACTCCAAGTTTGTGTTTTTTTTAACTTCTTCACATGTTTGACTACTCCTCTTAAACCTACAATGTTTTATGTTCGTAGTGATCAACATGTTAGATCTACAATACATTTATGTTTATACACATTTTGTTCCTTGCTACATTATTTTTCAATGTGTGTTACATTTTGCCAATCTTCAAAACTTACTTCAATTCTTTTAAAAACATTATGTTCGCCACTCCTTTACACCATGTGCCAAATTCCACCATGTTTCCTCCAAGTTATAATTATAATAGTGGTCCCAAGTTGCCAGTTAGTGGAAAATGGCCTCCTTCTCCTAAATCTATACCATGTCTATTGATTAGTTGTGCATAAAATGTAGATGTGCAATCACTTCGAATTAATTCAAATGTGTTTGGATCATATTTTGAAGTCATTCCTAAGTTGGTTGACCTTGAATAGATTATGAAATTATGTGATTCACAAACGCAAAAAAGTTCTAGATTGAATGGGTAGCCAAATTGCCATGGGTAAAAGGTTTAGTGGTAAAAGATGGGTTTATCCACACTATGGCTCAAGTGTAGGTTCTAAGCTCTTATTGAAAAAAATAAAGAAATTGTGGGTTGTAATGGGATACCTTACCAAAATATACAAAGTAGAATTAAAATGTGAGACTTGCCACATATTGGGGTGAAGAAAGTGTGGGAATATATTGTTAAAGAATACACATGCTTGAAGAATATTATGAGGTTGCATCACCAATGGGCCTTTAAATCAATTCTAGAACAAGTGTAATGCCTTATAGGTGGTTCAAATGAAAACCTTGTTCCCTATTCTTACACATCATTCTCCAATGTTAGAATACAAGTTATTGTATGGAGTGGTAGAGGCAAATAAAAGATAGATTTTGGAATTGGATGTTTGAATTTTTGAACGATTAATTGTAAATACCATGGAAAATATTGTTTATCCTCAACATTAGCTACAAACTAATGTAAAGATGACATTTCCTTGACATTTGGAGGAGGTGAAAGGATTCTACTACATCTCGCATCCATGTGGACAGTCCAAAGATGGCAAGTCTCCTTTGATGTTCTTGTGATTTTATCAAAATGGGAAGTTCAAGAAGGTCAATTCATGTTGACAATGAGATTTAATTTTGCTCAAGCCATAGTTGAAGTAATAGCTCTTACTTCTAACAAGCTTAATCCCACCATTGTAAACCCATTTACACATAAATTTGGCAAGTCATCAATGCATCACAATTGTCATCCCTTTGAATTAGAGTATGTCAATTGTGTAAAGATTGATATGGTTCGTGTTTTGGGCTTTGTTGGATATGAATGTTAATTCAGTTCAATTTCATTTTTGAAAAACAATGTACATGTGAATGCATGTTACAATGCACACAAAAAAACTATCATGGTTTGATAGCTTTTAGTACCTATCCAAATTTTATGCATCATGGTGGAAATTTAGAAAATAATTTTCATTGAAATTTTGTAATAGATGATGGTTTATGTCCCAATCTAGCATTATCTTGTGAAATCAATGCACACATGAATGATATAATAATCTAACAAATTATTATTTTGATTTGTAGAATTGGAATTGTAGAAATGTTACACATTAGCTTTGCAAATCAATTTGATTTTTATTTAAATTTTTTGAAGGTCATGGAATTTAGATAAGATGATTTTCAATCTTCATTAGTACATTATGGTTTGATAATGTTTATGACTTTTTTAGGTTGAAAAATGTTCTTCAATTGAAGATTTACTTGGGCTAAGTGTTTTTTTTTTCATTTGACAAAAGTAAGATAAAATTCTGAATTTTCAAAAAATTGAATTTTTTTTTGTTAAATAAGGGTTTTTTTAAACCTTTATTAAATTATTGGTGTACATTTACACAAATTTACAATTATGTCTGAATTTCATATTCATTATTCTTGTGACTTTTTAAATTTTGAAACCCAAATCATTTATATGTGATCTTTAAAATAATTCAAAAAAAGTGAAATTTTACAAATTGTTACTTTTGATATTACATGTAGTTCCACATCACTCAAATTATGGACATTATAGTGTGCATTCACCCATATGCAACTACTTAAACCAACACTTGCAACTAGTTGTTGCGATGAATGCACAATATTTTTTCATTTTTGACAAATTTCCATGCCAAGCTATGTATGAAATGTGGCTTCAAGTTTGATAAGCCCATGGTTGAGGTCAAAATACTTGAACCTTAAACCTTTTCATTCTATTTTTGCCCTCCATTTGTATTGCAACTTTGGAGGTGAATAGTTGGATGTGGATAGGATTATTTGTCAACTTTGTTTGTTCATTATATTTTTAGGAGAGTAACCTTTGTAGCCAAAAAGTAATGGAATTGGAGTTACAATAGTTAGCTTAGTTAATACAACTCATGGCATTGTTACCAAATTGAATTATGTACCCATTTGTTGATTGATGGGTTCTTAGATTACATTGGCAATAGCTAGTATTTGTTTCTATTTTCACCACATGTGAATTTGGATTTTGAGTTTTTTTGCCACCTACACATTGATGTAGAAATGAAAAAGAATTGGTTTGATTAACATGCTCAAAAGCAAGTATTGATTTGAGATTTGCATAATTCCATAATTTTTTTCTTCATGGATGAAATAACATTCACCACACATCCATTTGGAATATTTCATTAATGACATAAATTTAAAGTAGTTTTGTAGTAATATTTTGTTTAGATTGTTTGAATGACAAAAATGATGATAGATATGTATGAAATCAAAAACACATAGTAGGTAGTAAAAACTGATTGATCAACTTAGTATGCAAGGTCATCTTGATTGTCACAACACTTAGTTCTAGTAATGGGTTCAAGGTTGTTGGTTATTATAAATAACTAATGTGTAATATCACCCAAACTATTTTTGGTAATCAATGGCCTTGAACGAGTTACTTAGTCCATAACTACTTAACATCATGCACAAAATGTCAATAATATCCTCATTCAAGCTACAAAAAGTTTGTAATTCATGTTATGGAAAATAAACAAAATGGTTGGTGATTGCATGAAAACAAGTAACCTTATCATGTTATGAACAAGATGAAATGTACTTAGTTGAAAAGATCTATTTGTTCTAAGGATTAAATGCAACATCGATCCTCAAATTGTATTGGAAAACATCATTTATTTAATATCTATAAGGCTTGGTATAACCTTGTTTTTTCTAGTAACAATTGTGACAAATGGAAAAAGGTGTGTAGTAAGGTTGAACATTCTTGAAATCTACATTGTTTTACTTATTTTTGGGCTTTGTTCATAAAGGCTTTTTTAGTGCACTTGAAATTAAACCAACTCATTATGCATGAGGTTGTTCATAAAGAGTTGTAATCTAAATCACAAATTATAAATAACATTTATTCAAGTTTGAAGTTCATGGGACATGGGAGTTTAATTGAATTGCAAGATTCTGGCATTAGAGCTTTTGGGTTTTTTTTGTCTAATTGGGATGTATTAGCTAGGTTGTAATGATGATCATGAATTATTGTTGATGATGCAAAATAGTGTTGGTTTAACATATAAACTTGTGCCCAATATGAATACCCATATCAATAAGACTAGCAAGGACCCTACCAGTTTGGTATGAATTATGAATCAAAGCAATATTGGCCTTTTTATATTAATACCATCTTGCTAGGCACTTAAGAACTTAAAAATAATACTAACCTTATATTAAATTTTTATACTAATTTCAATACAAGGGATATTGGGCCTCATACTAACTAAAAATTTGCTTAAAACCCAATAGTAGGATTAGATTAATATGAAAATGTTAAGAATGCACAACATTCATACTTGATAGTGAAAACACATTTAAGGGGGGGCCACTTTAGGTAAGAGAATGTGTTTTTTTTTACTACATTTTGTATTATTTCAGGGGAATTTTTCTTTGATTTCATGTAGTGTTTTGATAAACATGTAAAATGGATTTTTTTCTAATAACATCCAACATAATCTTATTAGTTTTCAAATGAAAATAATTTGCAACATTTTTTTCCAATTTAATTATGTTTGTTTAATTGAAAAATCTCGTCAAATTTTGTTTTGTGAAATCATATGAGTGAAATTTCATATGGAATTGAAATGGTATAATCAACTCATATTCAATATACGACTAAGTATTTCATCAAGTGTTGTATTATTTGAATCATTTTTAGAATATATTTTCATTTTGCAATATATTGGTACAAGTATCAATTTTTCACTAACATATTATTTAATTTTGTAATATCAAAAAATTTATTTTATTTTACAATTGCAATATCTGGCAGTTGAATTACTTTATTTTGAATATAATTTATGGGTTTCCTTTCAATATTGGCTTGGTTGAAGTTCAAAATCATATGGTTTCAAAAAAATGTATTTGTGACAATTTGTTTTTGCCACCATAGTGTGTTTTTACCCTCAACCTATTGAATCTTTCATAATGCACCAACTTTCATCTTCATAAAATTTTATTATTTGAATGTTCAAACATTTGAAACAATAACAAAACATCAATCAAGCTTGAAATAAGCAATTTTCAATTTAGTTCAAATCTTAAAATTCTTTTAAAGGAATAATCTAAAACCTTAAACCCTTTATTAAGTATTTTACAAATTTTGCTAATCACAAACCTCAATAAGAAAAGATTAAGCTTGAGGTTTTATATTAGCAACAAAGTGTGGAAATTAACAATTGTTGAATGCCTTTAAATCTAAGGTTTCAAAATTGTAATGCATTTTCTGGGAGCGCTACGACACCAGTAATCAAAATTGCCCATTTGTTGTGATATAGGTTTCACCAATGGTTATTATTTGATGCAATCAACACTTGCGAATTACATTTGACCAATTGCCATTATTTAATATAATCAACAATTGTATGTTGGGTCTAATCAATGGGCATTGTGTTAGGTATTTGTTGTAAGACATTAATTTTTTATAATTTTTTGTTTGTGATTGAAACTTAATTCAATGTGAATAGGGTTTTGGTTTTCTGTGTTTTGGGGGTTTATCCCCATGGTGTGGCGATTGGACTCTCATTTACAAAATCACTTGCAAATTGCCAGAATCCAAGTTTAAGAACATACAAAACACAAACATGTTTCTAATGTGCTTTTGAAATTTGTGTGTATGCTTTCATGTGTCTAATTTTTAAAATTTTGATTGTGTTGGACATCCATTTTGTAGCACACAACAATTGCCAAACATAAATTGAAACTGTGAGTTGGGGTCTTTATGTGACAAATAGAGGTATGTAATTTATTAAATGTTCTTGAAAGCCTACCAACATCAAGTTCATTTTTACTTTCAACATTGTAAATTGTTTCTCAATTTAACCCACATCCCATCAATGTCTTTTTTCAATTTTCTCATGTTGCACCAAAAGTGATGGTCAAGCGCAAGAGAATTTAGCCAAATCTAGCTACAATTAAAATAGACGAATAAAAAAATCTAGGAATCTTATTACATGTTTGTGAACCCTTGAATCCATTAGCTAAATATGGTGATTCCACAAGAAGAAGCAGAAGATCTGGGCTAGAAATTTGCCCAAATCCTCTTCAAATCTTGGCAACTTCATAATTTCCTTCCTTGAATGTGATTATTTTTTGGACAATTTCCAAAAAGTTCCCTTGACCATGTTGCTTTCTTTAGAAAAATGGAAAATTTTCATCACAAAAAGAATCATTGCATCTCGTATCATAATTGATATTTCTTTTACAAAAAGAAATTTTTTCATGGGTTCTACATATATAGTTGTAGTGTGACATCAGTGACCACAAAATGTAAAATAATGTTATCACCCCATCCTAGTTTTGTACTGTCTTGTTATAACCTCTATCATGTTTAGTTTCAATCATTGAATTGGGTATGGTGTAACTTGACAACTTGTTTACTCTTGAGTGACAATAGCCACATGAAATATGGAACCATTTGAGAAATTGTTCTTAAATTTTTAGATTGACATGGGACAATGTATTATCACAAGTAAAACCTTCTATACAAATATTCCTCAATTTCCAATTTGGGATAAGCATAAACTGTGCCAAAGAAAAGCTCGAGTGAATGTTGATCATTTTCTAACATGCTTGTTCTCAATTTCTAATTTCAAATAATAGTGTCATCAGTCATTTTTATGTTTCAAGGACTTAAGATTGGAACCAAATGTTTGTGTTGTTGAAAGTTTTGTTGCCCCTCATATTCCGAAGAGGAAGAGAGTAGCAAAATGACCCCAAAATATAAGAAAGAAAAAACAAATGAATCAATATACAGATTGAAATCCCCAAATGTGCAGCAAAATTTGAATCTGATTACTCCTCTTGGATGTCCATATACATACATCAAGGTACCTATTTATTCAGGTCAATAGCATATTTGAGCTCAATTAAACTTCCAAGTTCACCCACACAAAAGAAAAACAAGACGAACTTATTAAAAACTTAGCCATGAACCACATGCTACAACCACTAAAAAGCCCATTTCTGGAGAGGTCTTAGAACCAAGCAATTACACTCAAACATAAATAATGAAATTTAGTTTGTCAATACCTACAAATGTTGGGGCCATCAAAGCTTTTCATACATGAAATCCTATAAGACAGAAGGGGAAATCAAAACCAAAAAAAGGGCCACACAAAGTGTTAGAAACTACATTTTCTTTTCCTTGCACTTTGTGAAAGAAAAGATGGTCCTAGAAGAAGCAAGCTGAACGCCCCAATTTCCTCACATTTGTTCTATGGACATTGGACAACCTTTCACCTTGAGAAGCTGCCCATATGTTGCAACCAGATAAAAGACCATCTATCAAATCCATTTCTTTTAAAAGGAAGTAGGTAACACTTGAAGGCAAAGAAGCCCAATGAAACCATGTAATCCATACTTGCTGAAGGAGGAAAGTTGTTGACCCTAAACCTAAAAGGACCAATGACACTGGTGCAATCATGTAAAACCACCCACTTCCAAAATGAGCTAGTAGTTAGTCAGTACAAATGAAGATTGTTGAAGAGGTTGTTTAGTCAATTTAAGGTTCCAAAGTTTGTTTTATGATGGTTTGAAGAATGTTTCAAGATGAAGAAAGATGGAGTTGCACAAGAGAGGCATATGCCCCTCCCTTTTTGGACATCAATTCACCGTGTTTCCCTTGTTCCACAATCACCCCATTGTTGACAACAGCAATAACATTGGCATTTCGTATGGTAGAAAGGCGGTGAGCAATGACAATTGTAGTACGGTTTACCATCACGCGATCAAGCGCCTCTTGGACCACATGCTCCGATTCTGCATCCAAAGCACTAGTGGCTTCATCTAGTAATAGAATTCGGGGGTTCTTGATAATCGCACGGGCTATGGCAACGCGCTGTTTTTGTCCACCTGAAAGTTGTACACCTCGTTCACCCACAATTGTGTCCAAACCTTCTGGCAATGCAGTGATGAACTTGTGTGCATTTGAGACATTAGTGGCAGCTTCCAGTTCTGTTTGCGTGACATTGTCACTCCTACCATATATGATATTTTCTTTAATGCTCGTGTTGAAAAGCACAGGTTCTTGACTAACAAGTCCCATTTGCTGCCGAAGCCATTGAACTTGGAACCGTTTGATATCAACACCATCCAAGAGGATATGTCCACTGTCAGGATCATAAAACCGCTCAATGAGAGAAATCACAGTGGATTTCCCACTTCCAGATTCACCCACCAGTGCCAGTGTCTGCACACACATAGGTAAGTCAACTAATATCTATTGCAATATCAGATGTCTACAAACAAGAAATATTAGTCTCAACGCACGGGTTCAAGATTCACAATGTGAAATTGCTGCTATCCTTTTGAAACAATGTCAAGGTCCATAGAAAGTTAAAAGAGCTACAGTGTGTTTTGATATGAAATCAGAGTTTTTTTCTTTTCAGATGATGGGATTTGGAAAGACTCAAAATCTGTAAACAGAAAAAAAAAATCAACGACTTTATTTTTTTTCCTGGTGAGATGAAGTAAATTACTAACCGTGCCTGCTTGCACAATCAAATTTAAGTCTTTGAAGATGGGCATAGTTGGTCTTGTTGGATATGTGAAGCTTATATGTTGGAGCTCAACTTCACCTTTCACTGCTTTCATAGTCTTCCCTGATTTTTCAAGTGGGTCAATCTTCGATTTCAAGTCAATTATTTCAAAGATGGAGTTGACAGCAATTTTCACTTTTGTTAGATCAGCAGATCTGCTGGTTGATTGTGAAACGCCTACTGCACTCATGGTGATTGCAAAAAACACCTGTAAAATTTTGAACCGATTTTTATTGAGTTTGATTTTGCAACACATTCTTACAATGGAGTACTAGTATAACCAACACACATTCATAACATACAGACAACTTTGAAATTTAAGAATTCTTAAGACATTCACACCAAACCTTATGAGATTTCAGCCATAGTAGTAGTGAGAGATACCCAAAAAATTCACCTTAAAAACTTTGCCAAATGTGGTTTTGTTGTCCTTCACCAATTGTGCACCAAACCAAAATGCCAAGGCATAGGATGAAAATAGCACAAAGTTGGAAAATGCCAAGCCTGTGCCACTTATGTAACCTTGCCAAATACCACTACGTAATGGTTTTTTGCACTTCTCTTCATATAATTTCACCACTTTCTCTTCTGCACAAAATGATGCTACAGTGCGAATACTAGACACTGCATCACTGGCCACCTGACTTGCATCTTGGTATTCAATCTGCACAAGTATATTTAGATCATCATCAAATGATAGTTGATGATCTCAACAACAATGCTATAATTTCTTAGTTGATGGTTTTCATTTGCACAGTGCCACCTAAAATATGTATATATAGTTGATGGTTTTCATTTGCACAGTGCCACCTAAAATATGTATATATAGTTGATGATTTCCCTTCAAACCGTGCCATGCACTTTTATAGTTGATGATTTTATAGAGAACAATGCCACAATTTCCAAAACTATATGATATGGATATTTTTGGGAATGCTTAACATCAGCAATCTTTGTTTGGTGGTAATTATATGAGAAGGGAGAAAGGGAAGTAAGGGGAAGAAGAAGTTTTGAGCTTTGGACCTTGGCATCATTGCTGAAACCTTTCATGAATTTGACCTGCAAGAAGCTTTGCATACTCAGGAGAGGTACAAGCGCCAGAACCACGAGTGCAAGTTCCCAGTTTGCTGAAAAGGCAATGGAGAGACCACACACAATTGTGCTGAGGTTTTGCACAGTAAGTGCAAGGTTATCTCCCACCATTGATCTCACTGCTGCTGCATCTGTAGATAGCCGTGCCCCTAAAGCTCCACTGTACAACACTTCCCCCCATTTTCCCAACTTTCATTTTAGTCAGTGCACACTGATGAATGATGCAAAGTCTACTACGACATTACAACACAAAGGTAAACAAGATGGCATAGTCATGGGTTCATGTGGTTGTGAAGTAGCAGTTGTTGGATTTCTTAATCAAGCTGAGTATGTAATTTAGGGTTTGTCATTTTGTCAGCCTTACCTTGAACTATCATCTTTGTCAAACCATGACACCTCTTGACGCACTATGTGTTCAAACACCATACGGCGAATGCGGCGAATGAGTTTGTTGCCAATCACGCCAAAAGAGAAGAACTGAATGGGTGCAACTATGAAAATCCCAAGTGCCATCAGCACATATGCAAGTGCCCATTTATTTGCCTCACGCCGCAGTTGATGTGGATTTGGGATGAAAAATGCATTGATGACATTGGAAAGAAGAAGCCCAAATATAGGAAATGCTAGTCCACTTGCTGCAGCTGCTAAGGTTCCTATGAAGAAGTATGGCAGCTCTGGCTTGTTGAAAGCTGCAAGACGAAACAATGAAGTCTCAGCAGCAGCTGGTATTATATTCAATGTTGTTGCTGCTGCCACCTTCTCATTGACACCATTCTTTCCTTCTGCAATATGAGCAGCAGCAGTAGTGGACTCAAGATCCTCTGAGGGATCTACTTGTGATGATCCTGTGCTTTTGTAGCTGCTTTTGGAGGACTTGTTGTCATTGGTGGTGAAGGAGATTCCATTCCTTGTGCGGAATCCAGACATGGAATGGCGCGCACTTGCTGATTTCCTGCCAGATGAGGTGCGAGCACTTGCAGACCCGGTGATTGCAGCAGACACATTCAAGGAGTCAATCTTAGCATCCAAGTACTTGGATTCAGATACCTGATCATCATTTTCTGCTGTTGCAATGTGTCTGTCATCTTTGTCAGGTTGTTGGTCTTTGTGAATCTGTTGGAGACGGATAAGCTGTGAGTATGCTCCTTCTGGATTGCTTAGAAGCTCATTATGTGTCCCTACAGAAAAAAAATAACACCACATCCATCCTGTGAGCTATTCATTTCTAAAAGAAACTTCAAAGCAGCACTGGCCAAGAGCAAACTTCAAAGCCCAGATTGTTGCAGATCTCTTGTGTGCACTGTACTAAAAGTATGAGAAAAAGAACCTGTTTCAACAGCAATGCCACGTTGAATAACAGTGATGAGATCAGCAGAGCGGATGGTGGTGAGACGATGTGCAACTACAACTGTGGTGCGCCCAAGCATGATGTGTTCCAGTGCCTCTTGCACTACTCTCTCTGACTCTGCATCTAGTGCACTAGTAGCTTCATCCAACAAGAGGATCCTTGGGTTCTTCAGAATCGCCCTTGCTATTGCTACTCGCTGCTTCTGTCCCCCAGATAACTGTATCCCTGTCTCTCCTACTTTTGTCTCATAAGCCTACACACATCTTGCACACACCATTTTCCCACTGTCAAGGTGGACCTGCAATTTTGAAAAAAAAATTGCTTGCAATTGCAAGAGGAGAAAGAAGAGAACCAAATGTGATATGTTTGTGATCTCACTTCTGGCATTCGGTTGATGAAATTAGCTGCATTGGCACGCACAGCGGCAGCTTGAATCATGGCATCTGTTGCTCCATCTTTACCATAAGCAATATTGTCTCGAATTGAAGTGCTAAACAACACAGGCTCTTGACTCACAAGTCCGATCTGTTGCCTCAACCACTTGAGCTGCAACGTTTTGATATCAATCCCATCCACCAACACAGCACCACCAGTGGGATCATAGAATCTTTGGATCAAACTCACGACTGTTGATTTGCCTGATCCGCTTTCTCCAACCAAAGCCACTGTGGTACCCGCAGATATGGTGAGGTTGAAATTTGAGAAGATTGGTACATCCAGGCGTGCCGGGTAAGCAAAATCAATATTCTCAAGCTTGATTTCTCCTCGAAGATTGTCCAACATTTTACCCTTGATCAAATCAGATGTGTCAATTTGCGGTGTCCGTTTTATCACCTCAAACATCTTGTATGCTGCTGCTTGACCTGCTGCAAATGCCGTCATACATGGAGTTGCTTGCCCCAGTGACCTGCACATAGATTCATATGGAAAGAAAGGTCAAGGTGGTCCAAGGGAAGCTCTTCAACCTGCCAAGCTATGATCCTGAATTGTGTGTCTTTGCATCACATGTCCATTCCATGAATTTCAGAAGAGTATGTACTCTCCTCTTTTATCCTCTGTGAGAAAAGTTGCAATTGGATGAACAAAAACTACATCATCAGATCAGACACTTACCCTCCACCAGTGAGGACAGCAAAGACAACACTGATAATACGGCCCCCAGATGCTCCATGATATGCAACCTGGTCAAGACATCAAAAGTATTTGTTGGTTGCAGCAAAGAAAGGTCAAGATGGAGCAACTGTAGATGTGGAGATTCAAGCTGCAACTGTTGACACATATGTTATGTACTGTGAAATCTGAAATGGATATGTCATTAGGATTTGAAACTTTTGACAAGCTTCTTTGGGTTTTGACAAGAGACTTTTCTTACCAAAATCGAGCCATACCACATTGCTAGTCCATAGCTTGAGAATAATATCATGAGTGCAAACCCTAGGCCAAAACCAGATGCTAAACCCGATTTGATACCCGACACCTCTGCTTTTGCCAATGCGTGGTCATACTCAAGGATTGCCTTTGTTTCACCAGTGTATGCTGCAACCTGAAAAGATTTCAACATGCAAATTGATCAAGCACAGGCTCCATTTAAGCCTTCTTGAATTGTGAACAGAAAGAGAAGAGTCTGGTTACATCGATCTGAGCTAATTTGCAGACAACAAAACAGAAACAGCAAAGTTTAATGCGGCATTGATGAGCTTACGAATTTGCAAACAACAAAACAGAAAAAAACCAAGTTCCATGGTGCATCAATTCACTTACTAAAATTTGCAGACAACAAACAGAAACAACAAAGCTCAATGGTAGATGGATGCACTTAGTAACACTTGCAGACAAAAAACAGAAACTGCAAAGTTGAATGGTACATTGATGCATGTAGTAACATTTGCAGACAAAAAAACAGAAACTGCAAAGTTCAATGGTGCGTTGATGCAGTAGTTTGTAGACAACAAAACAGAAACATCAAAGAATGCTAAATTGGTCATGTGCTTGTAGTAATTTGCAGACAATGAACCAGAAAATTGTTGCCATGTGAGGCACAATCTGCAGATCATGAACAAAACAGAAAACTGTTGCCATGTGACCCCACACAATTTACAGATTGTTAACAAAACCTGGAAACTGTTGTTAGCATGTGCACAAGTATGTCAATGATCAGTCTGCAGACCATCACCAAAAACAGAAAATGTTTGTTCCGATCATGTGAAGCAAAATGTAAAGATCTGCAGATTGACATTAGAGAGAATGGATCATGGATGTTGGTGGTTGTTGGTTTTGTGTACACTCACAGTTCGGATAGAACTGACAACTTGTTGAACAGTGTTTCCGGCTTCAGCATAGCAACGTTGTCCTTCGCTCGACAATCTGGACAACAATCTAGCCATGATAGTGGTTGCCAGGACCAGTGCAGGCAACACAGCCAGCATGACCAATGTGAGCTTCCATCCCCTTATAAAGGCAACCACAAAACCCCCAAGAAATGTGGATACCAGTTGTTGGAATTTGCCAACTTTCTCACCGATTGCTTCCTGGATAAGCACTGTGTCACCTGCCATTCTTCCTATCACCTCCCCTGTACTGGTTTCTTTGTCAAAGAATGCAATATCCTGTCTCAAGATTGCTTTCAAGTAGTTGCTTCTTATTCGAGCTGCTTGCCTCTCCCCAGTGATCATCCAACATGTGACCTCTACACAAAGTTTTGTCAAGAATCACACAAATAAGTTCAATGATCTAGATAACTCTCTTACTCTTCTCAACAGCAGCAGCAAAAGTCTCAAGCTCCTAGCTGCAAAAAATTTCACGAAGTTTGATCACTCATCATCACCATGTGATCATTAACCAGGAAGAACCTTCTGATCATCAGAATTGCTAGAAGATCAGCATCCTTGTTCATTTCAACAGGCTGTGCAGACATGATGAACAGCAGCAGCTGTATAGACTAGCTTGATTGATCGTCATCACACAGGCAATCAAATTTCTAGATCTATTAAGCAAAACCAAGCTTGGACTCACCAAGATAAGATGCAACAGCAGCTCCTGCTCCTAAGTAAACGTACTTGAGAGCCACCTGCAACAAGCAAACTAAAATCAGCTCACTGAAAATCAGAGAAATTTTTCTTCTTCCATCACCACATTCATGCATTCTTGGAGATGATGCAGTCAAATCTTGCTTTAGAAGTTCTTTGTTTTCAATTTGATCACTTTCAAGCTTGTCAAGAGGTTGAGGAGATTTAGAGGCAAGAATCAATTCTTGCTTTTTTCTTTGTTGTAGATCTTCTCACTTTCAAGCAAGTTTCAAGCTCGAGAAAGTTGATGAGATCTAGATCATTACCCATTCCTTGCTCTATCCCCCCCAGTCGATTCGTTGAAAGAATGGCTGAAAAATTATTTCCTTCTTCCCCTTCCTACTTTCAAATGCCCTTTTACCAACTCTACCCTTCCCACCAGCAAGGCCACCCTCTTCTTCACCTTGTTCCCTAGGTCAATTCCTTTCTTCAAAAACTTCCTCAAATCCTTGTTCTCATCAATGAGAATGCCAACCTTAGATGTGTGATAGAGAGTCAAGACTCAAGAATGAATCATTTCTATGTCCTTTGTTTTGATTTCAGCCTGATGACTTCAAGCTCTGAGAAGTTGAAGAGATTAGAGATCCTGGAAGAATAATATCAAAGGGGTGCATGATGCATGAGAACTCTTTTGTTGTCCTCATCATCAGATCGCACTACTTAGTACCTTGAATATTGCTAGCAACCTAAATCAACATTTCTCCCCCAATGTTCACAAAGAGACACTTCTGGTAGACATGTAATTCTTGAAGTTACGACAGTTCAACCCATTGACATGATCTTTGATTTGAGCTTAGACTTCCCATCTTCTTCATTTTCTTCTTCTCCTACATACAGTAATGCTAGCTTCTCATTGTTGTCATGAACCCCACTGGTCTAATCTACATTTTTCTAGTTCTGTGGAAGTTTTCAAATTCCAGTTCACAAGAAAAAAATTTGGCATTCCTTGTGGGGAAAAGAGTGGAAACCTCTGCCGAACTAAAGATTACCCCAATACTCCAAAACTATATAATCTCATACTATTTATGAGTTTTCTTCTCTGGATCTGAATTAGGAAAGCATAGGGTTCAAAACTCTCCAATGGAATCGTGCCAGGACCAATATTTCAATGTAATATTATTGTAATTTTCTTGATGTTGTGAAACAGAGGAAGATCTTTGTATTTTTCCCATCGTCCAAACAAACCATTTCGTGTTTGCATAGCCTGGGAAATTCAAGTTGTTCTTGATCAATGCTCCCACAGGGAATCCCCAAAAACATTCATGTGATATCTTATGTAGGTAGAATTAGAGAGGAGAGAATTAGAGATTAGATGATCATCGACTTGCTGAGCGAAGCAATCTTACATTTGAGACTTGTTGAATCAACACTTGACTGTCGTGCTGATTGTCGCCAAAGGCATTTGTGATCGCTCCAAGCACAAGAGTCATGATGGGAAGAGTTAAGCCATTCGCGACTGAGCCAATCGTCCCTACCGTCATGAGGAGGTAATCCAATGGATCCGCGAAAGAAAATAGCTTATAAAATGCCACTACTTGTGGACGTGCTTTGGGAGGCGCTGTAGTACTCTGCTCCTCTTTCTCCTTCTTCTTCAGATTCCGGTTCTTTCCAGAGTCGCCGGGATCTTTCGACAACTCGAGTTCCTGAGCAGTTCTTCTATCAAATTTTCCATTCTTAGTGTTATCTTCCGCAGTTGTATTTCGAACTCCGTGGCCCGGATTTGTTCGGCCGCCAGATTGTTCTATTTCAACATCTTGGTTAGCCATAGTTGCAAAACGGTAAGCTTCTTCTTCTTCTTCTCCACTCTGCAACGCCGTTTCCGGCTGATTTCCTTAGAGCACTTTGGAGAATTCGTCAACTCTTGTGAGCAGTGTCGTTGGTACGTGCCTGCACGTAAAGACCTGATGTCTCGTTTGGCTCAGAAGCTAGAAAGATACAATTCGCAGCTAGGTGCGTGCAGCTTGAGCGTTGCAACAAGAATCTAGAACAAAAGACTTCAAAGACGACTACGAACCGTGAATTTCTTGACATGACGAAACCACAGAAACGCACAAATTAGAATCAAACAAAGCTTCTCAGAACTTCGAGGAGTTCGTGATCATCATCATCACTTGTGAAACAAGTACTCAGGTACCTTGATGATCGTCCCGCACGTCTTGATCTGTTCTCAGATGCAGATGATGATCAGCTTCACTGCGATATAATTCGAGGACGCTCAACAGATATAAGATTCATCGCTCGCTACATATATACTCATGAGATGCGAGCTCCTCAAACATACGTGCACACGTACGGCCCCCTCCGCGCGCCCACCCCGCCCCCGCCCCCTTCTCCCCAAGGCGGCACCACAAATTGCTCCCCCGCACGGCCACGATCATATTTCTCTCCCGGCGCATAGACAAAGTTTCTGCAACATAATATTTATATTATGCAGAGAACGAGTCGTCATGATCAGACACACTAGAATCAAAACTAGTCCCGCAAAGATTTCACATGATGCGACGACATGCTGCTACCAGTCTAGTGCATGATCGATATTCACACAGACGAAAGAAAACACTAGCTGTTTGTAGTTCTACAAAAGCTTGTTCAATTACACATGAGCTGTGATCGATTCTGCCTCCTGTTCGACACCACTGTCAAAGAAGAAGATCAAAAAGAAGAAGACGAAGAAGGAGAAGAAGAAAGACTTCGTTCAACAAGATTCCTCATCTTGATAATCAACGTCTGTCGCTCGTGCGCAGTTATAACAGCCGCACATGACTGGCAACCAAGAAAACAACAAAAAAATCCATTCTGCTAGCTAGCTTTCAGTACTCATTTGTGGTCTGCGACCTTTCCAGCATGCAGGATCATCAGATGCAATTCTAGACGGCTAATTATCTGGAGCTGCTAATCAGGATTTACGAGTCTGGTGAGAACTGGTTGCAAATGAAGAAGCATAAAAAAGCTATGCATGAAAAAGCGAAGTCGAAACTCTTGAGATCTACTTAAGCTAGATGCTGCTAGCTAGTTTTCTGTACTCATGTGTGGTTTGCAACTTGTCTAGATTGTGATCGAAATTTTGTTTTTCATAGCCTATACTACACTAGTATAGCTGCTAGATCGTTTGACATGCCTGATAGATTCCACAGGAGCTATGAACTTGGTCAGTTATTGCACAAGGTCGTGATCTTCAAAAGCTTGCTTCCTGGCTAACTACAAACACTTTCCCAGGCTGCTCTTTAAACTTGCTTTTCGATCGGATTATGTAACAACGATTCCCCATGCTCTTCAAGTTTGCTTTCCAGATTACAAACGACACTTCCCCCCGCTCTTCAAGCTTGCTTTTCGGATTACAACAACAATTCCTCCTGCTCATCAAGCATTTCAGCTAAGTTTTGGACCTTCCTCGACCGAGCTCTTCAAGCTTGCTTTTCGGGATTTAAAATGTAACAACAATTCTGTTTGCTCTTAGCAAGCTTTCTGGATTGTGACAACAATTTCTCCTGCTCGAGCTGCATGGAAATCAGCTAAATTTTTTTGGATTTCA
Organism: Sphagnum tenellum; assembly: GCA_963921925.1. Classification (NCBI taxonomy): domain Eukaryota; kingdom Viridiplantae; phylum Streptophyta; class Sphagnopsida; order Sphagnales; family Sphagnaceae; genus Sphagnum; species Sphagnum tenellum. The sequence continues at coordinate 21,008,318 of OY998143.1, read as the reverse complement.
ACAACAATTCCTCCCAGGTGCTGATATTTTTCTAGCTCTACCAACTATTTGGGATCAAACAGCAACAATTCCTATCCTGCTCTTCAAGCTTTTAACAGTTGGGAATATTGTAACAACAACAAACAAATTCCTCAGGACTGCGCTTTCCAAGCATTTAATAAGCTTTCTGTACAAGAAACTGGCATTCGCTGTAGGGAAAAGAGTGGATCAACAACCTCTTAACGAATCAAAACTGAATTAAGAAAGCATTTAACATAGGGAACTTTGCTGAAACAAAGTTGAATTCATTGTATTTTTCCCATTGTCAAACAAATCATTTCATGTTTTACATAGCTTGGGAAATTTCAAGTTCTTCTCGATCAATGGTACCACAGGGAATTATCCCCAAAACGTAATCGCTTGTGCAGGATTACAACAGTACAGATGATTAAGTCTTCCTCCTACTACTCTTCAAGCATTCTTGAAGCTAAATTTCAATGGGATTGTTACAACGTACAACAATTCCTGCTCTAGTTGATCTTTGAAGCATTTAAGCTAATTTTTGTTTATGGATTACAACAATTATATAATCGTGCTCAAGATTGTTGAAGCCTTTTTAATTAAAATTGGGATTATTACAACACATTGAATGCTTTTTTTCTGCTCCAGATTGAGCGACGACAACTTGGGTGGTGAAGATTTTTTTATTTTTTTTTGGATGCGGCAGCTTCATCGATGGAAATTCCTCTGGGAATTGGATTCTTTTGGTTTGGTTTCATTCAAATGACGTGATTTGCCTTTTGCGTGCGCGGGTTGCTTGCAAATTTGCTTTCCGTGAGCAATTTTCATTACCTTGTTCTACAAGCCAATTTGCAGCGAAAGCGTTTTTTTTCTCTCTTTTTTTTGGCTTTTTTTTTTCCCCCTTTTTTAACATTACTTCCCCCATTTCAGCGCCATGAAAAACTGCCCTTTTCTGACCTCCCTCTTTTGTCTTCTTGTTTGGGTTTTGTTTGCTTCTGCTGGCTGGCTCTGCTCTGCTTGTAAGGGAAAGAATACCCTTACCCTAAGCTCAGTTTCGTCATTAAAATAATCCTCAAAAATAGTAAAATGAAATTTATGTGAAAATATGAAGTTGAGATGTTGAAAATCATCATAAAATCATTCGTTGTTGAAAATCATTGTAAAATCCACTTATAGTTAGAAAAGAAATTTGATGGATCTTTTGAGTTTAAGTTGGGAAAAGTAAAACTCTCGGGTTTCAGACATTACCAATAATGGACCTACACTTTGAATAGAGCACATTGTGCAGAGCCCCTTATATTCAACAATGCCCTTGACCTCAAGCTTTATCTTACCCATAGTACCAAAATTTTATTAAACTTCATTTTGGCACATTATATATTCATTTTCAATCTTTTTGTCATGAATAACGATATCAATCATTTTTCACAATTCGATACATAACATTCACGGATTCCATTTCTTTTGTTCTTTGTTTTGTATTTTATTTTTATATTTTTTTCTTCTTATTTGCCATGTTTCATTTCATCTCTACATGTTTCAAAATACAATGGATTTGGAGATTCATGCTATTGGTTGATGAGCTCAAAACTTTTTTAAAAATCATTTTCAATGAATTGTTTTTTCTAGACAATTTTGTGTCAGATTTTGACATTTACATAATGATATCCACCAAATATTTACAACCGTAATATTCCAAAGCTCAAAAAACCATATGATTAATCAAGAAAGTGTGAACAATAGCCATCACAACTCCCCCAAAAAAAACATTTTAATGGCAAACATAAACATTTTTGTGATTAGGGGTACCAACTACTTACATAAATAGTTAGTAGGTAGTGTAAGGTTAGGAGGGGTTTATAGGGCAGAGTCATTATGTGAATTAGGTGCTTGTTTTTTCACAACTTTTTTTTTTTTTTTTTTTAAATTTGTTTTAGATTAAACCGAAGAGGACAAGGGCATTATTGATATAAGGGGGCCCGACCCAAGGTGGTAGCCAAGGGCCAATTTTGGTGATGCCCTCATGAGAGGGCTTTATCCATCTGTAAAGAAATGGGCCCGAATTTTGCCCAAATTTCTTTATAAACAGAACTTCTTTATAGTGGGACAAAGCAGCGGGCTGGGCAGGCCGAGTGGGCAGGCCGAGTGTGTTCAATCACTAGCATGTTTTGAACTGTTTCATTTCTTTGTTTTTTCCCCCAAACAATTCAGCACAAGTGTGTGTGAAGTGTGTAGAATTATGTATAAAAATCTTCATGATGGTTTGTGTGAAGTGTGTGTTTGTGTGTAGAATTACGTATATAAATTTTCATGATGGTTTGTGTGAAGTGTGCAGATTTGTGTATATATAATTTCATGATGATTTGATGGTTTGTGCTTGTGTGTGTGTGTGTGCTCACACATTAGGAAATAGATGGAGAAAAAAAAGGACACATGGGTCAAAACAAGATAGGGATTTTGTTTTTTTTACTCTTTTTCTGGCCCTTTTTCCTTTGTTTTTTAGAGGAGATTTCTTGTTGGGTGGGGTTGCACAAGTGGGATTACAAGTCAGAAGGTTGGTTTTTTGGGTAATAGGTGGTGGGCCTAGATTTTGTGGTATAAGTTAAAATATATAAATTTTTAAAAAATCAGAAATAAATGAGTGGGGTAAACAGATAGATCGTCTATGGAATCAAACGTTTGTTTTGGCCATTTCATTTTTTAGAATTGTTTTTTAATCAATTATACACCTCTAACTACATGAGGATGAGAGAAAAGGTTCTTAAAGCATATTAAAATGAAACTTCCACTCGATGAATTCAAGTGAACATGCACTGTGTGTTGTTAGTAGGCCATTGTAGAAATTCATGTTTCCTTTGATTTGCTTTGCTTCTAAAATGGCTGAGTTTGAAGAACATTTACAACCCAGGAAGTGTGTATTTTTTCATTACTTTCTTTGTGTTTGATGTCGAGTTGTTGTGTGTAACATAATCTTTTTGCCAAGTTCAACATTTGGACATCAAATATCAGTTTTTATCAACATTGGCTTTGAAATCCTTTCACAACATTTTGTTTTCTTCAACATCAAGTAGTCTTTAAATTTCAAATTGTATGATTACTTGGAAAATCAAAAAATGCCTAAATAAGTAGTCACAAAATTGGATAATAGAGGCTATATATAAATGGGGCTTCCTTGGCATAATACCCAATGGGAGGGGCTTCCTTGCCTTGCCTTCTCATCAAAGTTCTTCTTGCTCATGGAATCTACTCCCTTTCCAAAAGGAGAGTCAAATTTCTATTGGACATCCATCAACCATGGCTCATTGTGAGATAAGAATTCCACCTTACATTGCTAAGTCCTATCAAAAAACGTCTCACAAACGGAACTCATATGCCCACAATTTGTGGTGCCTATATTAAGTAAGAGTTGGATGTGTTGGTGCTGTTAAAGTTCCACCATCCTTTGGGTGCCTACCAAAGGACCTTGATTGATTTTGGTTATGATTCATTCCGTGGGTTGCAAGTGAATTCAAATCCCAGGTCATGCTATTGTGAGTGTTTTACCAATACACTCATTCCAATATCCAGTCACTTCATGCTACTAGATACCACTAGGTTTTTCTTAGTTGCCTTCTCCAATTTTCATCCCCTCCCACTATTGTTGAAAATTGGATGAAAATTTAATATTGCCTGAATTTTTTCGACCATTTCTCTCGCCTAAGATAAGTTGCATGAAGCATGTACACCATAATAAGTGGCAATAAATAAAACTTTTATCACTTTTTGAAAAAAAATATTATTTCAAAATGTGAGGCCATGGACATAGCAATGGGGTATTGCATCAAAAAATGTAATAAAATGTAATAAAAACCACATTTACCAACCCACAACTGGAAAAAGGATGCCCAAAGGACAAAGCACATATAGATGTGGTATCAACCACGTGAGGTTAGTGGCCACCACCAAGAATTTGCAATAAAAAAGTCCTAAGCATGATGGAGGCCAATTCATAGAAAGGAAGAAAGCACAAAAAGTAATTGTAAAAGCACACTAAAAATCAAATCAACAATACTCAAGGAAAAAAAGGAGGAATAAAAAAAGAAGGTAGGGATACCAACGGAAATCTTCATCTTCCACTTCATTTCAAACCTCCTGACCTCACCAGAAGAATCACATCTATCAACAACACTTTCATTGTGTGAGGATCATGTGATTGTTTTCAAGTGTTACCCAAAAAATATATAACCTAATCCTATTAGCTACTCCTTGCATACTAGCATAGAACAGCCCATGAGCGATCGCTTAAGTGCTCATGGCAGGCTGAATTCAAAGCGAGGGCCTTGTTGCTTTTTATGTCCAAACAAAACTTGAATCACTCTTATCGATACATCTGATGCATTAAAAATCATCAAAAACAGATTAGAATTGAGAAAGTTATGGCCCCCCTAAAGTAAAAAGGGTAAAGAACTCAAAAAAAACAAACCATCGAACAATACAAAGCCCATTCCTAATCACCCAAAAATTCCCTCTATGTATGTTGCTATTAGAGTTCAAAGATGATTTGTAGGACCAAAGATGATGCTCCTACAGCACTTTAAATTGTTTAAAATGAACGAGAAATGAAAAAGTTAAAAGCTTTGAAAGTAAAGAGGGGTTCAAAGAGAAAAAAAAAAAACATGTTTTACGAGTGGGAAAACTTTTTTTCTTTCTTGATTTTTTATTATTATTACTCCTTTTCATTTGCACTTGAAAGATGATTTCTAAAGCTCAAGGTAGAACTCCCATAACATTTTAAATCACTCAAAATGAAACAAAAATGACAAAGATCTAAAAAAGTGATCAATGATTTAGCTTAATCTAGGTTTCTTAGGCATTAGTTGGAGCTGACAAAAGATTTGACCTAAAGAGTCTTAAGGTATTTTTGTTCGAACCTAGGTCTAAAGTGTGTAGGTATAATGTATAAGCCTTCATACATGAATTTGGGGCTAGAGATTAGAAGCATAGCTACAAGCTTTTAGTGTTTTAGTTTATTTATTTTTTCTTATTTTGCATTCTATTCATGTGATTTTGCTTTTTTTCCTCACTTCCCAACTCGTTCTTTATGATTTTGCCTTTTTTTCCTCCCTTCCCGCTCAATGTGAGCTTCATCATCAAGATTAGAGATCAACTCATTTCTTGAAGTTTAGTACAAAGAATAAGACCCCCAGGATGTGTTGTCTTTAACAGAATCAAAACTTTGAAAAAAATTTCTTGTCAAAAACGTTTGTATCAGCAATCTAAAAAATTGGACATCGGCTCACCTTCAAACCAAAACTAACAAGCCTCATCAAACTTAAAACTATCAACCCCAGGAAGCAACAATTTAAAAACATAGACCCAACCTTGCCACTAACAGATTTCTTTAAACCCGAAACCAATGAGTTGTCCTGCTTTTAAAAAAACATTAGACTTGGACCCAACAATTTCTCTTTTGAAAAAAACCTAGACCCAACCAACACTAGTTCAAACCAAAACAACCATGCCCAAAACCTAACCTAAGAGCATCTTGACTTGTGCTCAGTATGTCACTATGGATAATAAAATTAAATGTCTAAGTTTAGCTTCTCTTTTTTTGGCAACCCCACCAATAAGAACTGTAACTGGAACTGCACATACGTGGGGACTACTAATAGCAAACCACCGGACCAACCCCAGTCAGGTCCAATTTATTACACTCTTTTTCGGAGGTGAAGAACTGTGTTGCCCCCTTTACCAGCCACGGCAAGCTGCACAAATTTGGTGCAAAAATACCAATTTCCTGAGTTAAACCGGCACATTTTGACCTTTTCTCAATAAACGTTACTGTATGGAGTCACGTACTGAGCACCATTGGAGATGCTCTAATGACCACACTTTAATGCGATTTTGCAATCCCCAAAAATCTTTGTAGGCATTCACGAAAGTCGATTGTGGAATGGAATTCTAGACGCACCATCCACTGGATGCCCCTTATTACTCAGTTGTGGATGAATCTCAACTGAGTTAATATCTGGTTTCACCTTGGTAACCAATTCTGCAGGAAATACGTCTCATACATACATAGATAGGAGGGAAAATAATAACTACTAGGTAAGTAGATGGTTTATACATATGTAAGGGCTGCTTTTATTACCTACTACTAACAACCTCCTTCATTGGGTCATTCTGGCATTGCAATTACAAACCCAATGATGACTTCATGTAAAGGGCCTGTTAATGAGGCTGGCAAGGACTTTAGTGCAGTTAAAGAGCTTCATTTTTCTATCTATGCACTCAATCGGCTGATTGTTGAGCTTCCTAGTCTAATCTTTTTGGGCCACAGAAACTCTAGTTGGTGGGTTTTAAAATTTTGTTTCCAAAACCCATTTATAAATTAGAAAAATCCCTCATGACCTGAGAGAAGAGATTGATTTCAATCTGGTAATAAGTTGAGCAAATTTCCCTAAACCCTGAACCAAACTTCCTGTTGCCTTTTGTAATTGTGCCCACGTTGAGATTTCAATGTTAGCAAAACCATGTATTTCTGATTGTCATGGTTTTATTTAGTTCTTTGAGTGTGCCCAAGACCACACCAATCATTGTGTCAGTTACTTTAGCCCCACCATATTATAAAGTTTTATACAATTCTTTTGTGAATGGAAACTTGGAAAAGCAGAAAACCTTTGAAAACTATGAAAAAAGAATGCGTAAAGAAGGACCCAAAAATTGGTGCTCAAAGTTTGACCCACTTCATGAATATGAAACAAAGACACCCCTCTTATTGTCTTCGTTTTCCAATACAACATGAGAAGGGAAGGTTTAAATACTTACAAATTTCTGAAGAAAGGATTTGAATTTTTCGACTTGTTGCCTTTCGAAGAGAAGAGTGGACCTTACATGGGTGGTGGTGGTCATTTCGATGAACTTGGTGGCACTTGGCAATGGGAAAAAAACCATTTGACTTGACCCTTCAGAGCTCTCCATGATAAATTGTCACCTGCATCTGAAAACCACAACAAAAAGACTCTAGCAACCAAAGGCGGCTCCAAATTTCAAATGCATCTAATCAAACAACCACCCTAAACCCTCAGCCCAGGATTTTTCAGCAGCTTAAAAGGAGGTTATGCAATTGCACTAATTAGGAATCATCATGAATAAAAATAATAATCGCAGGAAGAGATCTTGAAAGAGAATTTGACAATTAAAACTTTCTGTCATATTATAAGCAACAGAAATGTCACATGAGAATCAAGGGACTTCCATTGTGTAAATACTATTTCTCTGTTGGTGTCGAATCATTGCTACAATGGTTCAACAATAGTAGTAGAGGAGGAACAAAAATCAGGCATGGTCATCTTCTCTGTCAAAGAGAAAATTCTAACCTTGGCGTTTCTCATTTCCATGACCAATGGAGCAAAGTGGGTTTGTTGACAACCACACGGATTTTATCAAAATGGGTTTCTTGACAATTGCCTGGATTTGATCAGGATTCAGAAATAACATGATATACTGAGAGATTTCAGATCAAACAATGCATCGACAAAACAGGAAAAGAAAGAGATGATGAACAATGACCCAACCTTTGCAATGTGACCCTGAAAAGAACTACTCAGCAATGGCATGTATTCTCTTCAGATCACATTGCATTCAAGAAGATTCAAGTGAGTGAGTAATTCTGAAGCTTAAAGGTATGCAACCATTTTGCATGAAATCAAACAGCACCAGTGGCTCTTGTAATACTGGATTCTAAGACTCTTTTCTTAGAAGCAATTCGAGTTGGACTTTTCTCATTCTCTTGACAAATCGAGACATTATCATCATCCTAACACAGTATCACCATGCAGAACATCATCAATGTAAAGATTCCACACAAAAAATCCTCGAAACAAAACAGACTGGCATTTCTGTTGAAATAGATCTAGGTCAAATCCTAAGGTTGCAAAACAGTTCTATTTCTTTTTAGTTATGAGATCTGCTTGTGAGAATCAAATAATTTGTGCCAGGTTCAAGTGTAGCTCAAGGTGTAAGAGCAAGAATACATCACCAGCAAGCAAACTCCATCATTATACATTGACAAAAAGCACATGGCATCTTTGGTGGTCGACTTTGTAACAGGAGTGTGCTTTCTCATGGACCCCAGTGCAATTGTCAGCTCCTTGCTGCAGTGACACAAACCAAACAAAGTATACGCATCAGCTTCTGTGAAAACAATCAAGATGAACTCAGAATCAACAAACACAAGGTACCCAGGACCAACACAATAGGGAATTTCAGCTGCAGAATCTCTCATATTAGGATCCACACAACAACAATGCACAGAATGATGCCAAGTTGCAATACAATTGATGTGATAGAAAAATAGAGAAAAACCAAGGCAATTGCTGAAGCTGCCAAACAGGTTGTCAAACAGAGATGGGTCAAGAGCAAGTAAATCCAGTGCCAAGAGTTTGTTTGTTCCTACCATTGTGACAGGTTAGGGGTTGCAAAACCATTATCTCTGCACAAATTGCAGAATTGAAGCAACAAAGCATGTCCCTGGGTGTCTGTAAAAGCCATACCTTCAACACAGTCACAATGGTCAAAAGTATTGGGAAAAGAAAAATGTGAAAATTTTCACAGCCCAAGATTAGCTTTGCAGAGCAGCTCCTAGAGCCTTTTTGGCAAAGTACAAGGAGATATAGACCACACACATACTACTATGGTTCTGTTGGTGAAACAGCAATTCAAAAAGAATCCACAGACAGACAGAAAAATTCAAAATTTACTTCTATAGAGCAAGGAGTGAGACAATCCACACGTAGAAAATAGGGTTCAAAAAGGCAACAGTGAAATCAAAGCGTTGCTTGATTTAATTCAGCATCTCTCAGAAAAAACAAACATGGGCTTTCTGTGATTGCAGCACAATTCAATGTGTGCTGCCTGCATGCATGCACCAACTCTATAAGATTTTTCAACTAATTATTCTCCTGATTTAAGCTTCCTGTTTTACAGGCACCAAGATTTCTGTATTAACATGTGCACCTAATGCAAGAAAACGATCTGGTTTGAAGGGTGCTAGTCTGTGGCACAAACAACTGCCTCCACTTTCTACAGTCACTCTTGCAATCCTCCTTTTAGTGCCAATTTACTGGAATCATGAGTGTGTTCCTCCTAATCACAGCTTCATAAAAACACAAATCCTCAGCCCAAAGTTCTTCACAATCCATCAGATTTATGAAGATTGCGCTTTCAGGTTCGGGAAGGGATAGTGGGTAAACCAAGTAACACAAGAAGTTTGCTTCAAGAACTGAACTGATACCAACATTTCAGCTTGGAAAAACACCACAGATTTCTGCAAGAGCAACAACTTCTTAGAAAACAGCTTGGTCACCAAGCTCCTGTCCAACCATGCCTTCTCGCACAACACGATCAAAGAAAGCCTCCAAAGTATCATTGCCATAGCTTGGAGTTGCATCCGCATCAAAGCAACCAGTCTCCGGATTGAGCACCAGCATGCTCTCAGTCGCATAGTACTTGCCAATCTTCCCAAATTCAGCAGGATCTTCAAGGTTTGGAAACACCTTAGCAAGAGTGTCTAAAACCCCGATCACAAAATCCATGATCCCAATCGGCACTTTGAGAAACCTGGGCTCCTTACCCAGCATTCTGAAGAGCATTTCTCCTTGCTCCATAGGAGTGAGTGCTTTTCCAGGTCCTCCAATCGGCAGGACCTTGTTGATCTTGTCCTCATCTGTAACACAATCAGCTATGAAGGAAGCAAGGTCTGCTTCACTGATGGGCTTGCAAGCACATAAAGCTCCATCTCCAAACATGACATAAGGACCTCCTCCTTTCACGCTCTGCACTTGTCCCCCCAAGCTCTTGAAAAAGGCAGTAGGTCTCACAATGCTGTAGGTCAATCCATTGCCGTAGTTTGCAAGCTCGGACTCAAATCTGAGCTTGGCTTTCTGGAACTCCAAGAGAGGTTTCTGCACACAAATAGCTGACAAAAGCACGAAATGCGAAGCACCAGCTGCAACTCCTGCTTCCAAGCTATTCTTAGTGGCTTCATAGTCTATCTTCCATGAGTCTTTCTTACCTCCGGTTCTGCTGGCAAGACAGGAGATGACAACATCAATGGCTCTCCCTCGACTTCCAATTGCCGATTTCAAGGAATCCACATCCGTTGCATCTGCGAAACACACCGTGGCTCCTGCAAGCTCTACAACCGTTTGCTCCGCACTGGCTTTACCTCCGATTCCACTCTTCTCTCGCGCTACGGCAATCACATTATATCCCCTCTTCACCATTTCCTTCACCACGTACTTCCCAATGTAACCTGTAGCTCCAACGATCATCACGTTGGTATCCCTCGCCGTCTTCTTCTTCTTCTTCTGCCATGCTTGATTCAATTCCGTCACATCACTAGTAGCTTCTGCTCTCCAACAGCAGCTACCAAAACTTCTACCCCCCGCTCTCCTCCTCGGCTTTCCAGCTCGCACCGCAGCTGGTGGAAGAAGAAGAAGAGAAGCACCCTCCCCCAACAGCGAAAAACTCTCCCTCAGACTCGCTGAACGAAAACAAAGCTTACGCGCCTGGAATGCACCAGAGAAGACAGTAGTGCGAACATCACAAGCAGGCGAGAGACGAGAAGATACAGATGGCGATAAGGAGAGAAGAGGAGCGGGACACGAACAACTCCCCGCCATCATCTTCGCCATCGCCATCTCCTCTCTCTCTCTCTCTCTCTCTCTCTCTCTCTTTCCCTCTCTCACAGATTTCTCTCTGCACCGGTCTCCTTGTCTCTGGATAGCAGCTTTCGTCGACGAGCAGCTTTTTTCATCCATGAAGGGCACTTTGGCATCCACGAATAGCTTCTGTCATCCACGAAGGGCAACTTGACATCCATGCAGCAGCTTTCATCTGCGCAGGGTAACCTTGGCATCCACAAGCCAGCAGTTCCATCCACGAGGGACAGTATTCCTGTTCGTCCACCACCAGCATTTTTCATCCACGAAGGGCAATTTGGCATCCACGAGTAACTTTTTTCATCCGCGAAGGGCAACTTGACATCCGTGCAGCAGCTTTCATCTGCGCAGGGTAATCTTGGCATCCACAAGCCAGCAGTTCCATCCACGAGGAGCAGTATTCCTGTTCGTCCACCAGCAGCAGTTTTCATCCACGAAGGGCAATTTCGCATCCATGCAGCAGTGTTCTGGTTTGTTCAGGAGCAGTAACTTTCATCCTCGAAGAGCAATTTCACATCCACGCAGTAGCTTTCATCTGCAAAGGGCAACTTGGCATCCACAAGGGCAGCAGCTTCCATCCATGAAGGGCACTATTCTGGTTCGTCCATGAGCAGTACATTGCATCCATGAAGGGCAATTTGCCATCCACGCAGCAGCTTTCATCCACAAAATGCAATTTCACATGACCCTGCCACCGACACATACTGAGTCCACAGTCCGAACACCAAGAAAATCCATTCCAATCCAAACAGTGTAAACGCTTTCACCAAAAAAACCAGTTCACCTAATGTGAAACTTCCAAAAGTTGGATTGAATGCAATAAAGTTGATTATTGTGAGAATTTGAGTTTTTTCAATAGCTATGGACCTTGTTCAACCAACAACAATACCGAGTAGCATTGAATTTCCCAATGAAATGACGTTGATAGAAGATGAAAAGATGTTGTTTCATAGAAGAGAGCAATTGTGGATTATCTTCTTCATCTCATCAACAAAGGAGAACAACAACTATGGATACTCTTCATCAACAAAAAGAAACTATGGATCCTTTGCAAAGAACATGTATGAAGATACCTTAGAGACTAGTTGTTGTGGAGAATCCTTGTAGAGTAATGATTGATGGGAGCTAGTTTAAATCACCACACACTATATTAAACACATTGATCAAAATAACTTAACTATGGAAATATATTTATTTATTTATATCCATGTATATGGTCATCTTTTAAGTTGTTTTTTCATGATTTTGATCTTTTTTAATGTTACATGAAAGGCTTTGAATTTTCTTTTATGTCATGGAATATCATCACCAGCATCATGTCTAACATCATCATTTGTATCATTGCCAACATCATTTTCAGTATCATCATGGATGAATGTTTTCCAATTTTCATCCATAATGTAATTGTTGGAGGATCCAAAGAAAGTTCATTAAGATATTTTGAAATATTTGTAAATATTTTGAGATATCTTGAGTTAATTTGAAATATTTTGAATTAGTTTGAATTTTTTTTTTTAAATCTTGAATTAACTTGAATTCTTTGAGAAATTTTTTTTGAGTTAGGTCCCCAATAGTGTACAAATAAAAAAATTATCTTCATGTGACCTTCAGTTTATTCAACATCAATTTTGGGTATAATCTTGCACCACAATGATGTTTTTTTGTTTTCACGTTTTCAAACTAATGTTTTCTAAAATTTTATGTTGCACATTTCATGTTCTTATATCCTCAATTTTCATGTTTCATGTTTGGACTTAAAACAAAGCTTACCAATGTCATGGTTAGTTTCATTTTACAAAATGCGGGTGCAATTCACTACTCCCCATTCAGTGGACTACTGAATCCACTCAATCCCCACTAGGTCTTGTTCAATGAGACTAATGAATTCATTCAAACTCCAACAAAAACACTAGGCAAATGTGGATGCATTTTTTTGTAACATTTGTGTTTTTGGGAATTCAATTGTTTTAATTGTTTTGTGTTTTTAACATGTTGTTTTAGTTGTTTTCATGTTTGTTATGTTGTCATCCTAACTTAAGATTGTCATTTTTATCTGATTAATTATTGAACCAAAATTGATGAAAAGCATTGGTGGGTGACCCAATATAATTGACATGCTAATAATATAAAAATTATGTAAAAAAATGCATTCAAAAGCAATGTTGATTGGGAAAGAAACAAAATTTGATGATAGAGGAAGAAAGGATGATAATGCATGGCAATAAAGGAAAATAAGAACTCCATCAAAACTTTAAAATGGCTACCACCACTATTGAATGAAAGCACATTACATGTGATCCTTTTTTGGATATGACAATTATGATTTTGCTTATGTTTTTATAGTAAATATAAAACTTTAATTATTTTTTGAAATATCAAGAAAAGGACTCACATATGTATCAACACTTCAAAAAAGCAACAAACGCATTAAAATCCCAAATATTCAATGAATAAACAATGGACTATTGAATTTTGATAACAATTTCTTTAACACCCTATAAAACTCAAAAACATGGATTTTTATCTTGCAATGTTATTAATGGTATGCTCATTCACTATTTGGGTTCTAAAAAAGGAAAAAAGATATCAAGATTTTTTTTAGATTAATTTTTACAAACAACAACTACACAAGACAAATTTAAGTGATTTTCTTTTAATAGTCTAAATTAACATAATTCATGTGGTGGTGTGCATTTGAACCTTGCTTCAAACCCAAAAATGAAAAAAATGTTTAAATAAGGATTTATAGAAGAATCACATTTTTCTGGAATTTGCACATGTGACCCACACTTCAAGTTCTAAATCTTAAGCTTGATGAATATAAAAAATCAACCAAATGGCCCAAAAAAATTGCTTTTTTCCTTGTAACCCTAATGATTGAATTCTTTTACTTTCAAAAATGTCATATTGTTTTTAATATAATCAAATGCATGCAATGAACATGGCCAAACATATTTGTAAGCATTATTTATCCATAAAAGAAAATTGATATCAACTGTATTTCTTAAACCATTCCTTTTTTATTCCTTTTATAAAGAGGTGTAGTTTAGACATTTAATATAATTAAGTTTAAAGGAATCAAAAGGACATTTAAATAATGTCCAATTTTTTTGATTTTTTTGATTGATTTAACATAACACCTATTCATCTTTTGGCATAAAAAATCCATTACAATTACAATGATGCAAATAGGAAAAAAATTCAAAGTTGTCCTTTCCGGTCCTTAATTATTTAAACACTCCTTTTTGGTACCCCAATTATGAATGGACCTTCCTATGTATTTGAAAATTTGGCATATTGTATGATTGATGTTTAAAAGATTAAAGATGCATTAAATGAGTGGAATATGAATTTAATTTATTATGTTATGAACTTTTCAATATTTCAAAAATTATAATTTTTGCAAGCACTAAAAATGATCATTTTCTTGAACTATCTTTCAAGAATTTTTTTAAATGCCTTATAACATCATGACTCGAAATTTGAAATGGAAAAGTATGTTATTTTCAATTCCATCTAAATATTCATATTTTAACCTAGTTTTGAAATGCATTAGAAATGGAATTTCAAAAGGGACTTTCAACTATTGTCAATTACAGACCTTAACTTGCTTTCACCTTACTAATAATGTTGTTGTAAAATGGTTTCCAATAGGAGTCAATTTTGTTTTAATAACTATTAAAGTATTTATTGATGTCCCCAACTAACCAAATTGTGAAATGATAGCAAAGCGTGTTAAATTGAACATCTTATGGAGAAGAAAACATTAGTCAAAATACCTATAAAGAATCTAAAGATAATCATGTGGATAAACTTATGGTAATCGTTGCATATATTTTCACCTAACAATTTCAGAAAGAAGTGCATACATCATTTAGATCTTTAAAAGATAACATGTATCTTTTTTAATCTTCTAAAAAGCAAGGGAAATTTTGAATACCCCAAAAAACTTGTTGCCATTTTGCTATTAAATAAAATAAAACTTGACATTTTTTAAAAGGTTATCATTTTGTTGTTGTTTGGATTGGATAATTATTTAAAGATTATTGTCGACAAATGCTAAATCTACTTTGGGATGTTTATTGTCTACTATTACACACATTAATTCAAGTTTGGCTATAAAATTGGCAATTGGGAATTCAAATCCCATTAGGCCCCTTCTTTTCATGTTCTATGAAAATATTGGGCTTTGTTAACAATTTTGGGGGTATGATTTTGCCATAATCATTGGTACTAAAAAAATAAAAAATAAATATTGAAAGTAAATAAACATTTAAATGTGCCCACCACTATAAAAATGTTAGCATTACTACACAAATTCATGTTTTTATGTCAGTTTTATGATTGAAATTTTAGTCAAATTAAACAAGGGACAAATTTTGTCGTAATCAAATAGACTAATTGTTTTCAGCACAATGTTGATAGTGTTTTGATGACTTAAGATGTTTACAATGAATTTGTGTCTAATTTGACTAATAAATCAAGTTCAGTCAACATCTTATGTGGTTAGATATCAATCAATTAATTTATTAGATATTCTAAAGCCTAATAGAAACTTATTTTTTTGATAAAATGATCTACAAGACATTTCATTTGAAAAACTTTTTAAGTTCACAACCCTAAACAAGTTCAAATGAATTCTTAAAAAAACCTTAGTCCAAATTATGGATAGGCATTTTCCAAGTTTTCTAAGATTTTATATGATATTTTTCCTTACACATGTTGATTTTCTAACACATGTCAAAACAATAAATTCATGGCCTTTTTTAACATTCAACAAGGCCTTTACCATTAAACCAAATCACAATGAAATGATATGGTAAAACATCCAAATGTATATATGCATTAAGTAATTTTTTAATGTATTTAATTTTTTTCAAAACTAATATATTAAATTCTTCTTTCAAGCTATATTTTCAAATTTAATTTTTTTAATGACACCTAATAGTCAATATTTAATATTTAAATTTTGTATGTCAAAACATAAAATATTAATTTAAAATATTTTGACACATGTAAGAAAATTGATTTCATAATATTTTCAATTGTATTATATATTTCCTTGATGTCATAATCACATGTAATTTTGTATATTTCTATTATTTTCATTTTCTTTTATTACAAAATTGTGAATTTTAATCTCGCAACAACATTAATTTCACATGTGAACATAATTATGAATTATCATACCATACCACATGATTTTTATTTTGTAGCCACATTGAATTTTTAAACATCAATTTTTTATTACATTTAACTTAACATGATATGTAAGTTTTCAATAAATGTGTGTGTGTGTGTGTGTGTGTGTGTGTGTCTACACAGACACACCAAAAAACTACATTAACCACTATAAATGAATAACAAATTAAATCATATTCAAATTACATATGACACATGACATGTAAAGCAATAATGATGACAAATTTCAATTACATGTGACATGTCAAAGTCCACATTGCAAATGTGCATGACATTTTTTAGTCACTTTAGTTAAGTTAGTTGAAATTAATCATATCAAACATACGTTATTTTTTAAATTAGTCATTCCATACAACTATACAACTAAGCTTGATTTCAAAATCATTTTAATCACAATGTGGGAATAAAAACACCATGTTTTGTAATGGTGTAAATGTTACAATTAAGTTTTCAAACACCAACTCATTTTGTCTTCATTAACTTTATTGATGTTGTTTTGTTCACACCTATAATGCTATAAAAGTATCTCACCATTTGTGAGTTGCCACAAAATGATGCGCACACCTTCATTAACAATGTTTCTTACCTTCTCTTATTTTTCTCGATCACCATCAATATTACCTTCTTGCATGTCAATTCTCTTTTTTTTGTTTGATCTTCTTTTCTTCATCATCATCCTAAGTGAGCTCTTTTTTACTTCTACTTCTTTCTATACTGCTTTGTTGTTTATGCATTTCCAACATGGCTATGCTTGGCTCTTTGTGATTGTGCTTGCCTCTTATCATTTCGTTCTTCACACAATCTTTTGTTGCATAGTGTTTTTCACTCTTTACACAACTATAGTTGGTGATATTTCACTCAAGCTCTTCAATCATAGGTACACTTTTCATATTTCTTTTTTGCGTTTCTTTTTTTTTGGGGGTTGAAATTTTCTGTTTTTTTTTTTTCTTTGGTAACTATAAGTTTGTTTTGATGTAGTTGCTATCAATGTACCACCTACATTTCACAACATTGCAAAATTCTTGTTGTTTTTGCAAAGTGCCATTGTTATTGCCCCTTTGAAGAATGTCTAATTGTTTTGCTACAACAAGTTTTGAAAAAAATCTAAAGATGACATTCATGTCATTAAGTTTCATAGTGGTAAGGGGCATGGCTAGCAAGTTATCACTAAGTTATTTGATAGATTTTTTAGATCATAATTCACATTAAAATTTTACTTGAAAATCTACTTTGGTTAGATTTGACAATAACTACATTCAATGCTACCACTAACTTATTTTGGCATGCCACATCAACATCCACACAAGACAAAAAGCTACCTGATAATGTATGTGTGGATGCTAGGTTAAATTTGACATTTTTCGCTTTTGAGTTATCTCTTGTTTAGCTCTAAGAGTGGCCCTACCTTAATTGTGATATCATAACATGCCACAATAGTATGCATGCTAATGAAGTAAAAAAGTGGGAAAAACAAAAAACATTCAAACAACATACAATTTTATACAAGTTGATGTTATCGCAAACATAATTTTGAAAAGAAAATATTTGTATGATTCATTAGTGGCATTAGTTCAAACAACAACAATTCACCGTTCAAACAACAACAATTCATCAAGTAAAGCATCTTTAGATTTGATAAGTCATCCTTTGGGGTGACAATTTCAAATCGGAATATATTTAACTAATTTCCAAGTGAAGACAAATCAGATTTTCTTTTTTCCAGCATCACATTGCCAAGCAAATTTTGAAAACATTATGCATCAATTTGCAATCCACTTCTCTTCAATGGAATTTAAGTTCAATTCAAGTTGCATGCAATCTCATTCGATATTTTCATTCAAATGGAGCTTAATTTTCACAAAATCAATTCATTTCTTCCATTAGTTGATCATGGCAGGTAGTGCACAACAACAAAGAGCCTAAGTCATTGTCGTAAAAACTTCAACCAAGAGTTTTGTTTGTTGAGCTTGAAATCTCCACACTCCCCCATGAGCTCTAGTCAAGTTCTAGAGCACCAAATGTCTTTAAATTTCTGAAGCTTCTTCGCACCTACTGATTTGACAAAGATATCAACTACCTAATCACACTGGTTATCTTCTACTTTGTAAGCTCAGTTTAGTAGACTTTTCTCAGAAGTTTTTTCAGCACAAAATACCAAAACCAGGGTGTTAAAAAATCACATATGCAGAAAACAAATGTTAAGATGCTCAGTTGTGTCACCTTAAAGTGGTCCTTGAAACTACCTAGACAGAATCTCTGTCAAAGAACCAAGAATGGCCTGCTGCACATGTACTATAGCTTGCTAAATTGTCAAAGCAGAACCTCTGATTCTACAGGTCATCAACAACATGAGAACACACGAGAAGGAAACTCTGAAGTTGAATGAGCACCATTGCCATTGGATGCTTCTATGGTCATCTTTGAGCATATGTACTGTACTATGGCCCTGAATTGTATATACTCTAACTGCCCATGAATGTATATACTCTACTATGGCAACTGTAGGACTGCCTGGGGAACATATGCCCATGCTACAAATGAATTGGTATGCGTAGTCCATCATAGGCCAACTGCACAGGAATGCCTTCTCTGCAACAATCAACATCCCAGAAACCATCCCCCATACTTGATCATCTCAGCAACCACATTTCATGATAATTGAAAGCATTCTGCTTGTACACTGAAAAAATGCTTAAAAGCAATTGACTGGTACCTCTTAGACCACTCAGCAAGCGCAGCATTGTCTGACTCGTGCTCAAACTCATGAGTCATGCCCACAAATAGAGCACGCTTTGGCTGCAACCTCTTCACTGCTGCCAGGCTCTGTCCATTTTCAAAGACCCATCCCAAGCTAAGTAAGCCAACAATTAACAAACCTGCAAAATTTGCTTCTTCCCATACTAAGTTTCCAAAGCAAAAGTTTGCTAAGTCAAACTGACAGAGGAAAGAAACAGAATCCTAAACAAGAAACAGGGATACAGTAAAATGTATAGTCAATATCAACAGAACTAGGAAATACAGACACATCTGTAAAACAACCGATGGAGGTCATACCTCGGGCAAACAGAAATGTGTGTTGTGGGGTGATCTCTGAAAAGGAAGAAAGACCTAATATGTCAGAATGTATCCCAATTGAGTGCATACTAAATCATAGATCACATGATCAGAATAAGCAGGAGAACAGCAGAATAGGACAGGTGTTTCTTCGTAGAGAAGGGAGAAAAAGGTCTACCTTGTACAAGGAATCCAAGATAAGCAAATCCACCTGACCATTTCCTTGCTTGGAGATAACTGCAACATGCCCAAGTCCAAGCCCACCAAGGGAAACTGTTAGAATCTGAATATAAGCAACTCCACCTGGCCTATTTTTGCATGGAGATAACCGAGATCTGTGTTTTTGGTAAACAGTTGCAGCATGCCAGAAAGCCCAAGCCTTTGAGGGCAACCATCAGCATTGAGGATGTAAACCACTGGCCTACTCCTTCCTTATGGATGACTGCAACTTTCCAAGAATTTCATATCCCAGATAGCATCAGCAGAAAACAAGACACAGCAATGAAAAGGACTGTGCAAGAAATGATGCTGCAGAGACAGAAGCAGGTGAGACACACAGTGTTCAGTCTCAGCTGGAAATCGGGAGACATCAGATACATAAGCAACTTTAGACTTGCATCCAAACAGAAACCCAAGAGACAGGTAATCTTCTCCATGCCACACCTGCACTTCCCCCATGGATAAGAATCAGTACAAGAATAACAACAAACTTCACAACTTTACTCAAGCGTCATTGCTGCTCATTGTGAAACAAGGGCAAATGAAAAAATTTAGTTTCTACGGGTGCTGAACACTCCTCCATAAACACAACCCAACAGGAGATTCTTGCAAACTGATCAGCAAAGAATGGAGATCAAGGATTTAGTAGTAGAGTGTGAAAGGCAGAGCACAAACAGGCAAAGGAGTAAAGCTGAGGCCTGCAGCTTCAAATGGAGCATCACAAGAGCTTTCTATTATTTGCCAGTCAAACTGTGCAACACGCCGAAGCTCTTGTCCTTTCTGCAATCCCTTCTGCACCAAATATGGGAATTTGGTTGCCACACTGTGCCAACAATTACAGATAATTACAAACAGGGCGGCACTGTCTTGAGCATACCTGTACCATAGTGATAAATGACAATTACAGTTCACAGTCCCCACAGGTATAAAGCGCCAATGTTACATCATCAACTCTCAGCACACTTGCTTGCATTGAGGGCAAATGGATTCTGGAGAATTAGCACAAGATCTTACATACCTGTTCATTGTGTGCTGGGAAAGGTACACTGGCATAGGTGGAATTTCATTATTGGCACTGTAAGGTTGCACACCTCGAATATTATCCAACCCTAGGATCGCATCTGCATGCTCATGCGTCAATATCAGCTGCACCCATGCAGCCAGTGAAAACAATAAGTACTACAAATGCACAGACATAGAAGGTATCTTACACAAAGAAAAACTGGGAAATTTGATCATAAAACAAGAGAGCAATTCTTATAAACTCACAGCATCTAGCCTGGGAATTTTGTAAGGCACAAACCAACGTAGCACTTGCTCCTTGAAATCCTTTCCAGCATCAATTTGGATGTAGCGCTGCTGGCCATCATCATGCTTGAAACTGATGACCAGCGAGGGATTGCACCTTTCATGCCCAGCACCCACCTTCTCACTGGCTCTTAGTCTTAAGAGGAGACAGCTCTTGGCAAAACTGCTACAATTCTAGTGGAAAGAAAAGAGCCCATTTTTCTGACAAAGACTTCTACCTGCATTCTAGTTTGCAATTTTCTTCATTATGACAAACCAGAACAAGTAGATAATTAGGTCATTACTCCATATGGGCAAGAGGCCAACATGCTGCTGATCTAAGATATGTCAATTGAGAGATTGAATGTCACCAATTGAGAAACAATCAGAACCCACAACACAAGAGAGGCCTGTAGGAATTGATGTAGATTTATTGTACAAATTTTTATGATTCACTGAAGAATGATGATTGACCCACAAAAGAATCAGACAAGGTCATGTATGGCGCACCATCTCTTGATCTGTGTCAGCTCTCTACTTAGAAACTGTGCACAATCAAAGAGTAGTTTCAAAGAACTTGTGAGAGATTCATCTCAGAGAAAATAGTACCCAGTGGAGGAGGAGTCAGTAGTTTCATTGATGCAAGTAAACAGAGGGTTCATCTGGTAGCAATTCGCAGATAATCTACTGCAGAAAAGGGGGAGAGAGAGAGAGAGGTGATCAGAAGTACCTGTAGTTGTGGTTGAGTTCGGGTGGGCCCTGAACAGCACTATGGCAGACATAACAGGGAGGGTCTTGAGGATTGATGAGGCACAGAGGACTGGGTACACCAGTAGAGGAACCAGAACCCAGCACTATGAGCTCTGATCCTCTTCTCTCTTCTGCCTCCTCATCTGCTTCTGCAGATCCGAATACTGCTGCTGCTCCATTCTCCATACCTCCTAGACCTCCTTACAATAAACAATGGTGGGAGGAAATGGATGGATTTTTCTTTCCTTCTTTTTTCTGAAGAGATCACAACCAAACCTGAAGAAGAATCCCACCAAACATGTGAAACCCTAAAAGCAAGTCTTCTCCACTTCTTCCTCTTCGGGGACGAGGAGGGTCAATTCTTCCGAATTCAAGGATATCAAGGAGAGTCTGACGACGACCTGGACCTCAAAAACAGAGCATTCTCCTCCTCCTCCTCCACCTGCTTCTCACTCTCCACAAGGAATTTTTTTTTCTCAAGCATGAAACCGGGGAGTTGTTGGGCAAGTTTTCCAGAAGGTTGCAAATTATTCGGCTGACTTTGGAACTTTTCTTGCCCCACTGTTGCTGTTACTGGACCACCTGCAAGCTAGCTAGCTGATGGAAAAAATTGCACGAGATTGTGTGTGCCCGTTCGTCTTCTTAGGCGAAACACAATTGCTGCACACAAGAAGATTCTGGCCCCAAAGAGATTGTCCCATTTCTTGCGAGAAAACACAATTAGGAGAAAGAAAAATGCGTTCTGGCCTTAAAGAGATTTCTTCCACAGAGTAGAGAGAAATCTCTTGCCATATTTCTTACAAGAAAAAGTTACCTCAAAGTCTTCACGATCGCGGCAACGAGAGCAGAGCTCGCGCGAGGCGATGGCAGAAAGAAAGAGGACAAGAGCATCACGGAAGGAAGAAACCCTAATTTTGCTTCCACCTCCAAAACCTAAAAGATAAACCAAAAGAACGAACGAACCCAAAGCGGGGACTTTAAAAGTGCAGAACTTTTTCATCCATTCATGGCTTTTCATCAAAATATGTGCATGATAGGTTCGATATTTAATAGGTCTTAAATAAACATAATTAGGAAACCAAAATAAATTCCTTGCCTTAAGTTTAATGGGAAAAACATTGTTTATTTCATTTGTCATTTACATGAATTTCGAGCTCTAATTTATCTATCTTTCCCTACATTTATGAACAATTAAAATAAGGTTCCTAAAATTTCAATAACAATTTTTTTATTAAATTTAAATTTATTGCAAAACCAACATGTAGTTTCAATTCTACTTCAACATTTATTTATTTATTTATTTATTTATTTTCAATTGAGTAAAATCACAATTTTGAAACTTTGTTTGAACAAAAATCAATTTGCATTAGTTGAAAAATTGAAGAGTTTCAGTTTGAAGAAAGAGATTAAGTAGCCTAACCTACAATGGTTAATAAGAAATTAATACTAATCATTTGTAAACACTAGGCTAATCCATTTCCTAATCAGCTTTTGTACAATTTCTTTCACCCAAATGTTTTTTATTTTACATATTCATTCTTCCATCTTTATTTTCTTTGGAAAATGGCTTCTATGTTTTGGACTCAAAAGAAAAAGGGGGAAAAATTTAAATAAATAAATAAATTCTTGTAGGGCCAAACCCCAAACCCCAAAATTCCACCTACTGGGCTTCACACTACATAGGTTTTGTGGTTTATGTGTATGTGTTAAAAATTTAGGGTTTAGTGTTTACAATTTCTCACATAAGAGTTGATTTACAAATGAATTGGTTCATAAAAACATAAATTGATACATGAAAGTTCTTTAGTATTCCATTTGGTTGTTTTTTTTGGTGTTCATTTGCAATCTCAATTTTCCATGCATTTAAAAAATGGGGCCCCCATCCCCACAAAAAAAAAAAATTAAAAAAAAAATTATTATTCATCTCACACAAGAGTGTCACATTTTGGACTTATTTTTGGGCAAATATGAGCATTTAGCAAGCAAGTGACTTTAGATAGATACCCACAATATGGGTGTTACATTTTTGCACCATATTTTTTTTTGAATATATTCCATTAACGATGGGTCTCAAATCTATTTTTCACCCTATATTTGTCACATTTTAAATAGACCATTTTTTTTTTTTTGGGTGGTATCGATCTTTAATGACTTGGTTTGGAAGTGATTTTCCCGACCCCCATCAAATTTTGGAGACCATTTGTTGGGGGCAAATCCTTACCTAATGGATTGCTAGGTAAGGATTTGATAGCAATCGTCAAGGAACATGGAACATGATGATGCTTGTCTTCCAAACATAAACGATTTGCCCCTCGCCCTCTCTCCCACTTCCCACTCTCCAAAAATAAAATTGTGATAAAAACCAATGGTTGGTACCTATATATATATATATATCGACATAAGAAAGAAGAAGATATTTTCCCCCAAAAGTATAAATTAAGTTTGTGCATTGTGACCCTAAATAACATTTAAAAATTGTGATGATCATGGTCCGTCAGATTTGACTTTCTGTGACACTCATTTAAACATACCTTCTCTTCCAAATAGGTACATAATATGGAAGAAAGGAAGGAAGGAAGAACACCCCCCCCCCCCTCCCCCCTTCCCAAATCATGAATTTAAATACCCCTCCTTGAACCCCTGAAACTACTGCTACTACTACCCACCTACATAACTACGTACTCTAACTTATGTCTTTTGTATGATTTTTTTTGGGAAAAAATATCGGTTTTTTTTTTTGGGTGGGGGGGGGCGGGGGGGGGAGTTCCTTCTTCTCTTCTTGCTCCCCCCATGCCCACCCCACCTCACCTCCCCCCGAGCACCCCCAAAGTCTATTATAATAATTTTGAATGACGCTCTAGCGCTAAGGAGATCCAACGCGAACTGGGTCGGGATTAAGAACCCCGGACGGCGACCAGGAGACGACCAGGATTATGAGGTGTTGGAGACAGGACAAATCCAGGGCTGCGTCTGCTGGTCGGTTTCTGTGGCTAGGTCTTTTGAATACGAAGGCCCGGGCTTTGTGTGTTTGTGTGCGTGCGTGCATTTTTGCGCGTTTGTGGCGTTTTTGCGTTTTTGCTCTTGATTTTCCAAGCTCCGTTTTTGCGTGCCTTTTTTTTTTTTTTTTTCCTCTGTCTGTCTGTCTGTCTCTCTCTCTCTCTCTTTTTTGTTGGGTTTTTTTTAGTTCCGTCTTCCTTCCGGATTTGAAGATCAAGTGACGACCGCCTCCTATCACCATCTTTCCTGTCGCTTGGAGCTTTGCAAAGGACTTTGCGTTTGTTTGGAATCATCCTTTTCTGGTCACTTGTGTTCTTGTTCTTACTGTCTTTTTTTTTGTTTTGTGGGGGGTTTGTGGGTGACTTTCTCCCTTCGATTTCCGGCTGCGGTTCTTCTTCTGTTTTCTTTTCTATCGCTCGCTTGCTTGCTCGTGTGTTTCGGCGATGGTTTTGATCCTTTGGAAGTGAATTGCACTTCCTCCTTTTTTTTCTCTCCCTCTCTCTCTCTCTCTCTTCTTCTTCTTCTTTTCCGAAATCACGTCGGGAGTTTGGTTTTCCGTTTCATCGTTTCTGCCGCTTCTTCTTCTCCTTCTGGTTTTCATTGCGCTCCTTGTTTTGGTCCTTCCGTGAACATGTGTTTTCGGTCCTCTCTCTCCCCTCTTTCCCCTGCTTTTTGCATTACTCTATTTCCTCTTATTCCTCTTCTTCGACTGTGAATCCCTGGAGTCTTTCTTTCACAGGAGTCAGCAGCAGCAACGACAACAGGAGTGGGTCTATCTCTTCTCCTGTTTTGCATTCCTTCAGATGCTTTGAGAGACTTGTTGATGCTGCTGCTATACTAGGTATGTGAGCCGGAACACTTGTGCTTGCGTCCTTCGAATTCACGAAGTCGACGAATTGGAGGAGAACGTGGAGCTTGTCTTGCTTTTGTTTCGCTCTTACTGGAACCACCGCGCAGCTGCTGCGGCTGTTTTCCTGGCTTTTCAGTATTTGGACTAGATAACAACTATTGGCGGGCTGGCGGGCGCGCGAGCCTTCCTTCAACAGCAGAAGAGGAAGAAGATTTTACATGTCTGAGAAACAGGGCGAAGATTTTTTTGTTGATCCTTGGGAGAAATCTTTGCAGAACAGCTTGTTGATAGAATCGTGGCATTCTTCTTAGATCTGGAGTGTATGTATATGCTGCGTCACAAGTGTGAAAACCAAGGGTGGAAAAGGAAGATCTCTAGGAGTAGGACGCAGCAGCTCCGATTTAACGCACATTCGAAAGCCTGAGCCTCTCGTCGGTGTTCGAGGCACTACTGTGGATGGACACAGCAGCGACAAAGTAAGGAAAAGCTGCACAGGGCAGAAGGGGGGCGACAGCTAATGGCGTCAGCCCGGAGGCCAAGAACTTCCGCAAGACCTGCTGCTGCTGCTAACAAAAGCGCAGAAGCCGGTAGTGGTGGAGGTGTTGCAGCAGAGAGAGAATATTATGATGGTGGAGAGAAAAGCAAACAAAGAGTAAGTAATCATCTTTACAGTCCAGAGAACAAGGGCTGTATCATACATTCAGTCATAGATTTGGATGGAGGAAGTATGCAACCGGGCAGGCCTCTGAGAGAGAACAATTGCAAGCGTCATGTTCAGAAGCGAACTCTTCAAGTGGTGCACCACATCATGTCCAAATTTTGATCTCTAATGAGAGAGAGATGATGGGATTTTCTTCTTTGTACATGTGTAATCCTGGATACTGAGACAGAGATGTCCAGGATTTTCTTCTTCTTCAAACTGACAATGGAAGACCCCCCTGTGGAGAGAGAGTCTGAGTGGGACTAGTCCATGTTCCTGTTTTCACTACACTGCAATGAAGATAGGTAGAGAGAGAGAGAGCCATAGGTTTGAGACTGATGATCGATTATGGGAACCTTTTCTAAAGGGAATTTGCAAGGATGGGGTGCTGGGAACAGAAGCGCAAACTGACGGATATGCTTGGACCTCCCTGGAGTGAAGATGACCTTGAGCTGTTCTATCATGGGTTTCGTAAATATGGAAAAAATTGGAAGAAGGTGAATTTGGGTTTTTTTCTGCTTCTGCATTACAAATAAGAACTTCCTCTTTTTTTTCCATAGTTTGGAGACTTTAAGAGATACATGGGACCTCATTGACCCTACCAGCTGAGGGGTCCACATTTGGAGTTGTAGTCAGAGTTTGAGCCCAGAACATCAGTCTTTCCTTGGGAGTTCTTGTCAGTTCACGTAGTCACTGTGTCGCCTTTTGGTCTGTTTCCTCCAGGTGGCAGGGAGCATGCACAAACGAACAGTAGAGATGGTGGAGGCCCTGTATAATACCAACAAGGTAATTGTGACTAGTAAGTTGTGGCATTGTTGTTGTCTCTATGTTTTCTTGTACTTCAAAGTGCTCTGGAGTTCTGGGCATCTTGGCACACATGTTTCTGTTCTCTCTTCTTTGGCAACCACAAATCTGATTTTTTTAATTTTGCATTGTTGCGAATACATGTGACTCAGGCATATTTATCACTTCCCGAGGGTGCTGCATCAGCTGCTGGCCTGATTGCAATGATGACAGACCACTATAATTTGCTGGTATGGGTCCTCTTTAAATTTCTCATGATTCCTCTTCTTTAATTGCAAGCACAAAGCAAAACAGATATTCCTGAATCAGGCCTCAAACGGTCTATCTTATGGCTTTAACTACAATACTTGCAGGATGAAAGCCAGAGCCAAGATGAGGATACTAGTGATGAACTGGGGATTTCTGATGAACCCCTGCAGCAAACTCAGCCATTGAAATTGAAGCTGGGGGCTGGAAGCCTAGGCTTGGAGAACAGCATGATGCGGTCAAATGGTCCTGTAGGGACCAATGCCTTTAGTGGTGCTTCACCTGCAAAGAAACCAAGAAGTAAGTCTTGTACTTATTAGTCTTTGTTTTCCTACTTCTGATGCTCCTATTGATGTATGAAGATTGTCCAAATTGCTTGGGCACCTTTTCATCCTCTACTGAGGAACAATTGCTGGCAGGGTGGTACATGCCTGAACTCTCTAGATTCTTGTTTTAAGTTGGGTTCTTGTACAACAGCAAACAGATCACGGACAGTTGGAAAGCGAATATCTCGATTTCCAGTGGAGAGCACTGTAGAACAGAAAGTGAAACACAGGGTATCTCCAACCAGTTTGGCAATGCAAGATGAAGAGGAGTCAGATTCTCATGTTGTAGTTGCTCAAACAGTGGTCTCCAGGAGAACAGCATCACCATCTGTCTCCAATACTCCCTCCCGCAGAAGTCTCCGGCAGGTTACAGCTCAGCAAAATGGAGAATCTAAGGTTTTCCATGGTTTCTGCTACCCATTTGGTGTTGGGCTTCACAAGATTATACCAAGCAGATTGCAGATTTTCAGGAATGTTCTTGTCATTATGTGTGTTTGACGTTTTAACATTATAACCTGGATGACTGTTGTACAGGAAACTCTTTTGAGAGCAGAATCTGATGCTTCAGTGAAGCCTGCTACAGCAATGACAGCAAGACTAGATTTCAGGTCTGATGAAAGCCAAGAAAGCAAAGAGTATGACGGTGCTATGAGGGCCAGCAGCAGCACATGTGAAAAAAGGGTGGGAGTCAATGGAAAGAAAGCATTTGCAGGTGAGGCTAGGAGTCGGTTGAAGAGGCCAACACCCAAAGTAACTAAGTTACATAATATAGATGACAAGTATTGTGATGCAAAGGACTTCTACAAAAATTTGGATGCTGAAATTGACGTAGAAGAAGAAGAGGAAGAAGGATACAGGCATGGGAATGGTGCAGATGGACCTGTGGAGGTCTCTAAACAAGAAGCTCCTGGGCACCGGCACCAGCACCATTTTCCAGCACTCCAAAGGCCAAAAAAGAGAAGCCGGCAACTTTTCTCTGGAGGTATGTAGAAACAGATTGCCTGGTCCTTGGGTTTTCCTGCTCATGGAGCTAAGAAATGAGCAGTAGATGCAGGGCCATGGAGGAAGGCAGATTGAGCAAATACTCTTGTGAGGTAGATTTCCAAAAATCAACTGACTATTGCTGGAATTCCTGTAGCCAAGATAATCAAAGATGGAAACCTTGTGCAATTATAAGGACAGACACCTAGTAGAGAGAAGAACTAAAAGTTTCTACTTTTGTCTTGTGGCAGATAACAACAGTGGATTGGATGCCTTAGCTACTCTTGCAGCTTCCTCTCTGAGTGGCTTTGATTTGGATAAATCCCTAAATGTTTTTGCAGGTAAATGGTCATTTCGCAAAGCTCCATTATTGTGATGATGGTCTCATCTCTGCCTTATTTGCTATTTTGATCTGAATCTGGTCTCTTGATTGATCCTCTGAGGAAACTTCCTGCTATTTCAACAGTCATTCATTCACACAAAACCTGCAGGGTGTGTCATCTAAAAATTGGCTCTGTTGGCTACAGATGCTGCAGCAGCACTTGAAGACAGCAGGGAGGAGACAGAGAGCATACCAGAGAAGCAAGCAAGTCCAAAGCATAGAGATGCAATGGGTGAGACAAACAACCAGCAAGCGAATGTGAAGTTAGAGCTGGAAAATGGCAATGTTCAAGGGGAAGGAAGGGAGAAAGATGATAAGAAAGATACAGGTTCAGCAGCGGTGCTGGTGGTGGACAGACAACCATCAACTTCTCCAGAATCACAAAAGAGAAAGAGGAAGACATATGTTCCCAAGGTATTCATCCTGATTCTCCTTGAAGAGACAAGGATCTGCAGTTTGATGGGGTTTTGATGGAAGGGTAGTGCCCTTGTGATGGCCTTCTGCAGGATATCTATGTGACTAAAGAGAGCAGAGGTGAGGAGGATAGTTGCAGATGGTTGCTTACCATATTCCAATTGCAGGCCAATCTAGCAACAGATGAGGATGCTGGAGTTGTGCTGAAGCCACGTAGCAGACTAAAACGCACACCAGGGACTAAAGCACTTTCCTCAAAACCAGGACCAAAGCCCATCAAGAAGCAGTCAGAAACAGCTGCTGAAGATGGAGATCTTACCAGCCAAGGAAAGGAGCCAATTGTAGAAGAAGAGGAAGATCAAGCTATGGAGATTGATGAGAGTTCACCACCCCTGAAACTCTGGAGTAAGAAAAAGGGAGTTCCAGAAAAGTTTGCAGTAGAGAGGGTTTCGACAACTGTTCTTGGTAGAGCGAGCCCACGTGATGAGCTACTGCAGAAACAACCTCCACATTGTGCTCATACAACTCCAGATCTTGGGCCAGCAAGTGCTATGGTTGGTAATCCATGTTTGTATATTGCATCTACATGTCAGATTGAAAGTAGCACCAGATGGTTGAGTAATTGGAGGAACAGCTGGATAATACATGGGAAATGACTTTCTCATCAGAGCATGATCTTTTTGAGATGACAAGCGCTCTTCAGAGTCCAGAATCCTTTGATTTAGCAAGGTTGCAATCCAACAACTAGATTATGGCTCTATAGTGTTCTTTTTGGCTCAGGTTCATTAAGATTCCATGTTTTTCTCATCACACTTAATGTATGTGACAAAATGCAGGCAAGACTGACTCATTGCCTTTGCCCCAAGATTCGACGGTGGTGTATGTGTGAATGGTTTTACAGTGCAATTGACCTCCCATGGTTTGCCCGTAATGAGTTTGTGGAGTATTTGAACCATGCTGGCCTGGGCCATGTACCCAGACTCACACGAGTTGAATGGGGAGTGATACGAGGGTAAGCTGCTGCAGTCCGTTCTTGTGTCTATGTCCACAACCAGAGAGCTAAATTTTTTTATATTCAGTCTTTTTGGTCTAAATATGTTGCATGTCTTGGTCTGAAGTTGCTATGTGGATGTACAGCTCACTGGGGAAGCCTCGAAGGCTCTCCAAACGATTCTTGGAAGAGGAGAGGGAGAAATTGGCTATCTACCGAGACTCGGTGCGTACTTGCTATCATGAGCTCCGAACAGGCTTGAGAGAGGGCTTGCCAGTAGATTTGGCCCGTCCGCTGACTGTAGGGCAAAAAGTGATTGCACGACACCCAAAGACAAGGGAAATGCATGATGGGAGTATTCTCACAGTCGATCGATGTCGTTGTAGAGTTCAGTTTGACCGGCCTGACTTGGGGGTGGAGCTGGTTCAGGTAACTTTCTTCCACGGACATCCTTTTGATTCTAGACTTTGAACACTCCATGTTTGCTCTACATTTTTTTTCAGTCTCCCTCTTGTTTGAAAGTTATCTTTTATCATTGAGACCGCTGAGGTAATGGGCTTTTTACTTCTTCATCAGGATATTGATGCCATGCCAATCCATCCACTGGAGAACATGCCTGAGGTGATGCGACGGTGTCGTGTTTTGATGGACAGTGGAGACTGCTCTCTGCTTGAGGATGCCAAGGATCACAAGTTGAGGGTTGCAGTGAGTGCTGGGGGTGCTGCACGTGCAGCATTGAATGAGAGGCTGGAATGGCCCTCTCGCCACATGATTCCGTTCACCCATCTCTCCCTCAATGATCTTTCCAAAAGAGCACAGGTGTGTCATTGCCAACAATTGCCCCCTGTTTCTTGTTTGGGAAAGGGCCCAATGTTGTCACTGCTTGTTGAGGTTTTCTAGCAATTAAACTGGTGCCCAACATGTAGGCGAAGTAGCCCTGTTAAGCAAACATCAGCATACGAAGTCTAAATTTTTGATGCATTTATGGACTTCTTGCCCAATAAGTGAGGGCTGAACTCAATGGACTTGATGTTTCCTGTTGTCAGATGCAAAACCTGTTTTAAGTGTGTGCACATTCTGAGTAGATTTTCTCAATGATTTTCACTTGTACCTATGTGTAGCCATATATGTATTACTTGGTGATGGGCTGACATATGCAAAATTATTTCATCAACAGGCTGATTCTGTGGATTCTGTGAGGTCAGCGAAGGCGGCAACTAATGAGGCAGCTGCAGCTGCTCAGAAAGTAGTGCTAAGTCAACCTTTTGGTGTTAGTCAATCACAGGCAAGAGATGCAGATGTACGGGCATTGGCTGATTTGTCTCGTGCTCTTGATAAGAAGGTAATCACTCACCCAGCAGTGTATTTGGGTTCTCAAAGGCCCTTTGGGAGTAGTTGAAGTCATCATGTTGTTGAATCTCTCAGGATTTTATGCTGACAGATCTTTTCCGGTTTTTGATTTCCACTTTCATACAAATATCAACCTAGAATGAATCCTCTAATTGTTAGATTTTTTTGATAGGATGTTTGTGTCTGATTGTTTCAGATTTCTGTCGGTTCAGAGATCAGGCCTTAACATTAAACTCTTTGGTTAAAGGATAAGGATGAGATAACATTTATTGAGTTCATCCACAGTTCCAAGGTAGCAAAAGAAAAATTCCAAAGAATCTTCCAAAAGTCTTTTTAACCCTAAGTGGGGAGCTTTTCTAAGCACACTTTATCCCATAATGTTCTTGCTCTTGATGGTCTCTTCTTCTGTCTGTTCTTCCTCTTTCCTTTTTTGGGTTTTTTTGTTTCTTTCCATTTTCCCTTTGTTTTTTTCTCTTCTTTTCATTTCGCTTTCATTATTTTGTATATTTTCACTGTCTTTGTTTTGTTGAGCTGACCAGCATCATGGCTTAGCTTTCCTTTTACTGCCTGTCTTGTGATATAAACTCAGTGTGTTGGTTAATGACTAAACCTACACTCATTGCTGGGAACTGACGAAGTCAGTGACAAAGTCAGGGGAATGTTATACTAGGTGGTCAATACCATACAGGTCACTGTTAAAGGTCCCTGGATGTGCAAATGACCATTGTGATGATTCAAACCACTCCTCGATTTTGTTTTGTGATCTTGCTTTCCCTTTTCTTTAGTGTTGGGATTGCTCCTCATGCTTGCTCTTTGGTTGCTCTTATGTTTATGGATCTGAAATATCCATAACCTTTCCATCAGATATTCTCACTTCTTTTCAGTAGTGGGAAATTCTTGGTATTTATGAAGATATTTCAAGGTAGCAAAAATTTCAGAATTATTTTCATGGCTTGACTTCTTAATAGGGAATTTTTTTCTCATGTTTGGTCAGTCAGCCATTTGGTATGATAATGTTGGTATCCTAATCTGTTCCAATTGCGCATTCCTTTCAGCCATCTTCTAGCTCTTTGGAAAGGAATTCAATTTTTTCTGTTCCAATTCATTTTTCTCTCTACCTATTTTCTTGGTGCGGGTTCTTGTTTCCTTTCTCATGTTCCTCTTTCTTGGATTCTTTGAACTCTTTCTGCTCTTGTTTCAAGTTTGTAGAGCTTATCAGCATCATCACTGAGTCTTCCTCTTACTGCTGGTCTTGTGACAGAAACTCAATACACTGTTGGAACTTTGGCAGGAAGCATTGGTTGTGGAGCTGCGTCAGATGAATGATGAGGCTAATGCAAACTGTGATGGCTTGAGGGTCTCTGAAGGTTTCCAAAGGCAGTATGCTACGGTTGTGCTTCAGCTGAAGGAAGCCAATAAGCAGGTCCTGCCATTTTTATTCCTTGGCATGGACCTCAGCGATTTTTAGGGTTTTCTATTAGACTATGCTACTCCTGTGTCCACTGGACAATGAGAACCAAAGTGTCTCAATCAGACCATGCAGCTTGGGGATCCTAAGGATTCATTGGTTAGACAGGATTTTGTATTTTTGAGGTTTCCTGTTGAAGTGTTCTATCGGTTGTACACCTGCAATGGTCATTGGTTCTTTCTTTATTTTTCCTGCTGACAAGAGACACCGGGACACTGAGCTGTCCTGAAAGCAATGTTTGATTTACCATGTGCCACAGGTTACGACTGCTCTCATTCAATTGCGACAGCGGAACAAGTATCAAGAGAATGCAGTCCCACCATGGCACCGATGCACTCCACAGGGGCTCTACATTCTTGGAAGCTCAGATTCTGCAGACATGGTCGATGTTGACCCCTTGGACCAAGGCCCTGGTCTTGCAGAGATGGCCAATTCAGCCAAGAAGCATGCTAGGCTATTGGTCAATACAGCTGTGAAGGTACTTGCATTTGGATGCATTTCTTTAT
Source organism: Sphagnum tenellum (assembly GCA_963921925.1). NCBI lineage: Eukaryota > Viridiplantae > Streptophyta > Sphagnopsida > Sphagnales > Sphagnaceae > Sphagnum > Sphagnum tenellum. The sequence goes on along the minus strand of OY998143.1, from coordinate 20,975,088 downwards.
TGTTAGTTAAATAGTTCATGACACTGTGTTGAAGGGATAAATTTCATTTCAGATTTAAATTTGTTTCTCCTTGTCCTTGTCAGAGAAGCGGCAATTGTTCTTTGCAACAGTGAGTTAGTGATGGTCTTTAACTACAGTATTCAGTCAGAGCAAAAATCGTTTATAGAGCTCGCTGTGTAGTTTCCTGCTTAGTAAAGTGGAGTTGTCATCTGATGTTTTGGTCTATGCAGGCAATCAATGCAGTGAAGGAGGGAGAGGATGCCTTCCAGAAGCTAGGTTGTGCTCTTGAGGTATTGCCTAAAGTAGGAGGCTTCTCTGTGGCACTCCAGGCCCCTACTCCCTGTGTTCCCTTGACTACTGAGGCAACTGTACCCTTGACAGGGGCTTGCACTTCCCGGGAACTTCCACAATCTGTGGGGCAGTCATCATCATCCTTATCAGGCACAGAGGAAATTACAAATCCTGATTTTAAAGTGACAGGAAGCCCTGCCAAGCTGCCACAGCTTGCAAATGATTCTGGTGTGAAGTCACTCCCTACAACTCTGGAAGCAGCTGCTCATGATTTGATGCAGCATCTCAACCAAGCAGAGTTGAATAGTGAGAACACAGAGGGTGCTTTACTTGTGGAATTTATGACATCATGTGTTGCAACCTTGTTCATGTTGCAGGTATGGTTCAATCTTGTCCAATACAAATACAGCCATTTTGATTGGAAGTCTGGCAAAGGAATGTTAGCTTTTAGAAGGAACTGATACTGATAGTTGAACTGATACTGATAAGCAAGCAGGGTGATGACATCCAAAAGCATGAGAGATTGATCTGTGGATGTTTTATGCCTGGGATCCAAAACATGATAAATTTGAACTAAGTTTCTGACCTCTATGCTAATCATGTGCAGGTGACCATGAAAGTAGGAGCTATGCCTTCTCAAATTTAAAAGTGCTTTAGAAATTTTCTCTGATATGATAACCATGAGAAGAGAAAGTGCAGGCCAAGCTCTTCACTGGTCAATGTGGTGATAAAAATTTGGGTGGGTTTTGCAGACACTGTCAGACAGGACATATTCATTGGCAGATGTGAATCAGACTCTAGATATAGCATTGATGAGTCTACGACCCAAATCGGCTCAAAACCACTTTATCTACAAAGAGATTGAGCAGCAACTTGGGATTGTGAAGGCACAAATCATGGCCCTCATTCCCATCCGCTCTGCAGTGCAACTTGGTGTAGATACGTCTCTTACTCAAACTCATAACACACAATTGTGAATGCTTATCCTAACCCTAGTCACTGACCTCTTCTTCCTTGTTTTTTCCCCCCCCATTGTTTCACTGCCTCCTGCTTTGAAGCCAATTGGAGTCCATTCTCTTTCCTCTTTAGGGATCAGTTCTAGATAAATGTGTGCTGGTTTTTCTGCCTTAACATAGCACACACAAAACTTGTTACAAAAATGAGTAACAAGGTTGGGGGGTGGGGTGGGGGGGTTTTGAAGTTTGCTTCATGCAACTGAGTTGTAGTTTGGTCTAAAATTCATGTTGTTCTTTTTCCTTTTTTTTCTTACACTGGGTGAAATTGAAAACCCACCAATAAAACAAATGCCTGTGACCATGTTAGTTTCTTCTTTTCGAGGATAGCCAATTTCATTTCTCTCTTTTGTGTGTTCAATTTCTTCCAATTCTCTGAAGTTGAGTTGCCTTTCCCTTGTCTAATCTTAGTTCTTTGCAAGATACATTTGACCCTGTTTCCTGACCATGTTTAACTGAAATCTGGTGACTTTGCTGCTATTCTCTTTCCCCTTCAAAGATGCTGAACAAACTTATCAGTGTCCAGTAGATCAATGAATAGTACTGTAGTTGGAGTATTACAATGACTGTCCTTCACACTTTCACAACTTTGGATTGTGTGAGAGTGAACTTTGATTTTATTTGCTTTACCTGCACATCAACTTTTGTTGCTTCTCCTAGTTTAGGAATTATAATGTTTTGAACTTCAAATTTTAGGATGTTTTCAAAAGAAGTTTAGGAAGAAATGTCATATATTTGTAGGAGAATTTTCAACAGAAACTTCAAGAGTTTTCAGGGGAGAATTTCAGGGTATTTCAATTAATTCTTCAAGAGCTGTTTAGGAAATTTTGAAGAGACTTTCAGTAACTGTCATTAGGGGGAAAAGTTCAGATTTTAGGAGCTCGAGGGAGAAAAAATTTCAGTAGATCCAGGATATTTTCAGGAACTGTTTGAAAGTTTTCAGTAAAGTTTTCAAGAGGGATGGATTTCAGGAGTTTCTTCACAGTTTTTGAGGAGTGCTTTCCAAGAACTTTACCTTTCAATTTGTGAGCTTATCTCATTGTAATCATGTTGTGTCAATAAATGTTTAAGGTTTCCTATTGCAACTGAAATTTTATGTTTTGATTCTGTCAAACATTTCAAACATTTCAGACTGCTTTTAAGACTGCGGTTTTGAATCATCTTGGTAACTATGGTTGGCAATGATATGAACTGAGTAGAAAAGTTCAGACTCCTGTTAAATTATTGATTATTTGTTGATTTGGATGAAGTGACCTCAATTTTCAATCATGTGGTAGAGAGACTAATATACAGTACCTTTGGTAGGAACCACATGGCCCAAATGTGATCTTAACTAAAGCCTGCGTTTGCTCTGTTTGATACGCATTTGTTCAAAGTTGTGATAAGTTTTAACACCAATCAAAGTGGGTGATCTCAGTGGCAAGTGAGATTGCATGATTGTGGATGCATGATGTTCATACATGAAAGATTGCTCTCATCATGGAAGAAGAAGATTAGGATGCTGCAGTAGAACTAGTGTTGGGTAGGTATCTACTTTTGAACATACCAATTGGTACTTGTTGGATTTTTTTAGAACTTTCATAGGAGCTTGGTTTTGGTATTAGGATCCGAGGCTGATTTTTGGCTGATATGAGACATGTGTATACCAGCATTGTGCAGTTATTTGAATTTTTAAAGAACCGCTGATTCTGGCGTTTTTTTAATTCCAGATTCTGAGAACCATTGATTTCAGTCCTTTCAAAAATTTCAGTTATTTCAAAAACCTTAAAAGAACTTGCAGTCGATAATTCCTTGGCAGCCACAAACTTTGAAATAACATCCATCTCTTGTTAGCTCACTTTCAGTAAGACCAAAGGCAATTTCTCATATTTTGCCATTATCAGAGCAATACACACAAGAAAGTTCATTCATGAGGACTATATGTCGTCTATTGAAAGGTATAAGGAAATAAGGTCAAATTGAGTGAAGTCTCAATCACCAACAAGACCCATCAAAAGTTTCCGGATCACCAGATTTTTATGACAAGTTCCAGGAGGTAGCCAAGAATATAGAAGGATCCTGTTGTTTTTTTTTCTTACTTTCATATTTAGTTTGTAGCCAAATCTGGCTAAATCATCTTATGGATGGTCAACACTTCAGCTACATCACAGAATTGAAAAAAAACAAAAAAAAAAAAAAAAACCTTGGAGCAAGGTAAAAGGACATTCGATGATGATGATGACCATTACAGTTGAACACAAATCTAGTCCTTGATGTTCATAACACCATTCAAGTCTCTACAAACAACCACACCAAAATGAAGAGCTACAATTGAGAATGCTAGAATCAATGAGGAATCATACTTGAATGCTAATGCATTGTGTAACCCATGGGCAATGATAGTTAAAGTAGAAAACTTGTTAGCTAGACCCCAGACTCTAGACATGGCCTAGATTAAACCCTAATACCTTGACCCAAGTAAAAATCTTTTACATCACCTGAGTCTCACTATTTTCAAAAGACATGGGCCCGATTACAGTTTTCAAGGCTAGTTCTCGAATAATAGAAAACCAGATATTCGAATATCAAAACATGGTATCATCAAATTTGATATCTTACAATGTTGTATCACTGATACCCTGATGATACTTGAGCGATACATGAGTCACCCTATAATACCCGCCCAGCACTAATATGTTTCTAATAACCACCCAATATTAGTATATGCCTAATATTGAGATTACTATAGTCCATGAAGTTGGCATTACTTCAAGTCCCTACCAAATATGTATTGGTATGAGGTAAAAGGTTGATGTTGTCTCCAGTTATACCACCATGGTTAATTCTTTGACATCATGAACAACACCCATCTATTTATCAAAAGTCTTAGATGGTAGATTCCAAAAGTTCAATTATCTAAATTATATAATTAGTCATTTATTATTCGAATCAAACTGATTCATAATTGGTATTAATAGTTAATTAATCGGTTGAAGTAATTATTTCATAATAATTACATAAGTTACATATTATTTATTATTTAATATTTAATAAATTATTGACAAACAGTTCATTAGTAAAAATTAAAAAAAACTCAAACTTTGGGTAAAATACATCAAAGTATAAATAGGAATATCCATATGTACACCCAAATTAAATTTTTAATATAACATATAGTTTGAATGTGCGCAAACAAGTGGATTTGCCTCTCTATTGATTAAGATAAAATATCATTCTCCACTTGTTGGGGGATATGACACTTCTTCATGCAAATGCATCAACTTCAAACATTAGTAGTTAGATCAAATGGACTCAAGCTCTAGAGAATGGCAATCATGAAAAGGACCAAAATGGTGATCCGATTGAGACCACATGACTGAAATTAGGTCAACTAAATTAGGTACAATGATGTTGATGCATCTCAATAGCAACATGATAAGTTCGTCAAAATTATGACCAATAATGGAATTGTTCCAAACATGCTTTATCTTCCAACTCAATTAAGAAGCTAATAAGAAAAAAATGAAAACTAGGATGATGCATCCTTGAATTTGGCCATGGAGCTATTAAAGTTAGTTGCAAAATTTAGATTGCAAGCTAGATGTGAGGTGTGCCTATCATGTCATTGAAGAACCATTTTTATGGAATAATAGTGTCACATAAAAGAAGCAAAGTTGGAGTGCTACTAAAAGGGGAAGAAGATTCATTTGTCTAGCATGTGAAAAAGATGTAAACAATTGGACCTCCAATCACATTGACACAAACTAAGATTGAAGGTGGAAAAATTTACACAAAATTGATGATGCCTTTTACGAATGGGATTTTTAGGTGTAGACTCTAGGTACAATGGTTTAGGAAACATAATCTTAATTTTTCATTACAATTTTCTTAAGGTTTAGAAGTCAATCAAACGAAAGGCTTGTGCCTAAAAAATGTTGAAACTTTCTACTCAAACCTAGTAAAAGTTCACATGATGCATAAGTACAAGCCAACATAAATATGAAATTGTGATGAATTTTATTGTGCAAGTTGGTCAAAATGGGGGGGGCTTTGGTTTTAGCCAAGATTGGTTTTAGGTCAATGCACTCTATCACACCATATAAAGGGAAATGGTTCTTAATTATTTCTTGCATATTCAATGTAACAAGCAAAATGCATGTCAAACTTCTACATATTTAAAGGTAGCAATTCCATCAAAACTACATTGAGTGATGTGAATTTGGGGCTACAGTGGCTATGTAGTTGAAAGCCTAGATGATCAAGATTTTCTTTGATAAACATATCTCATATTTTATAGCCACTATTCAAGCTTGTGGAAGAAATATGTGTTTAATCAATTGTCATTTATTGGTTTTGGATGGCCATAAATCCCATGGGAGGATAAATGTTGTGCACAAAGCCAAGGGGTTGGGGTTCATTTTGATTACTTTGCCACTATTCACAAATTTATAGGCTTCATGGGTTTGTTCAAATATGTGCAAAATTTGTTATTGCATAGGTTTGTATTGTTTAAGCATGAATGTCATGCATTATTCAAACATGGAAGTTGTGTGCACAACTTTCATGTGTAAACAACATGAATAAACATACAACATCCATGTTTAAACAATATGAACAAGCATATGACATTTCTGTTCAAACAATGTGCATGACATCAATGTTCAAACAATATAAATAAATGAATGATATCCATGTCTATTCCATATGAACGTATAAAAAGCAAATTTTGTATGACTATTATTGTCAAAATGTGGCCCATGAAATTTGTGATGTACATATACCAGTCACACATTACAACCTCTTGACATTTCATGTTTTAAACCTCTCAAAATTACATTCAAAGCTTATAAGAATGTGTGGACATTAACTAAGAAAGTCAAAGATGTTGGGAAGGAAGATTTAACACAATGGGTTTTTTCAACTTTCAAAAAACATTGAATCCACATAATATATGCAAATGGTTCAATATAATTGAAATTAGGTCATTTGATGCAATTGCCATGGTAGGTAAAATGGCACCCAACAAATAATTTGTGGAAGTAAAAACAATTTTTTCAAATAGTTGATTTACAAGTTGAAGATGTATTAAATGAGTATTGTTGATCACAATTTTTGCCTCTATTATGTTATGATTAATCAATTTGATGACTTGTACGACCATAACACTTGAAGGGTTAGGGAAGAAAAAAGAAGTGAGACAATGGATGAGACATGCATGGATTCACAAGTATTGATGTTGATGAACACATTGCTTTCTTGGAGCCATAATAGGGGATTTTTAACTTTGCTAAAAGTTACAGGTAGGATGATGCATTGGGTTTCAATGGGGGGATCCACTGATTGATTACTCAAAAAACATCATGATGACATTTGATCATTATGTGATCAACCTTGAACAAAAGTTGCAAAATAAGGAATCTACAACCAAGGAGAGAAAACACTAAAAGGATGCGATGATTGCATTGGAAGAAACAAGAGTGGTTAAAAAAGTTGGAAGAACATGGCTAAGCATTATTGATCTAATGAGAGGGCCATGAAGAAAAAAATTGATAATGCATGGTGTGCAAAACATTGTGTTGAAATTATTGATGTGTTGCATGTTGCAATTCAAGCTAATGCACCTTTGCCACGAACTATTGAGCTCTAGTTTGTGGAACCACATCAACCGTCTACAAATTCAACATGAAGGTGACAATAGAAAAACATAAAGCTAGGAAAGAAGGTAGGGATGCATTGGACATTTTTCTAATTGAACTAGCTTGGGTCCATTGAGCTAATCCTCACTCCAACCATGTGGAGCAACCAATGTTGAAGTCATTGCAAGAGTAGAGTCAATGCTTGTGGAATGATTAACTTTGAAACCATTGCAACAATAACATTGGTGCTTCTTAATTCATCGCCATTTGGGTTTAGAAATGCTATCTAGCTGTAGTTTGGTTACACATAGCATTGGCTTGGATTAGTTACACCATTCAATGCATTTTGAACAAGGACTGTACACAATTCATGGCACAATTTTCATTTATTTTAGGATGTGAAAATGTTTATTTTAGGAACCCATGGTGGTGGATTTCAATTGTTCTTCCTACTTCTTTAATGTTTTTCTTCTATAGTTTCAAGTGAACTTTATGAGTCATAATGGAAGGGATGGGCTTAAACGTAGGAACACATATCATTATATATGGACTCCCTAATTGCTCACAATAGGTGTTTAATTGTGATTAGTTTGGAAAAACATATTTAATTGTAGGATTATTTAAAAAATTGGATTCCATTTCCATTGAAGTACACATGAATTTACTAATCAAATTGGTTTTGTCCATTTTGAACCCATTCTATTTACTATGTTTTTGCTTCAAACTATCCATTTAACACAATGGCCACCTTCTCCTTTCAAAATCTCCACCTCCTTTACCATTATTTTTATTTCTTCATCACAAACCTTTTTAAATCTTCCTTTTCAAAGCAAAGTTTAAAATTTTAAAAAAGAAAATTTTAAACTATTAAAATACATTCCATAATTTAAAAATAATAATAACTAAATTGATTATAAAATCTCCACCTTTTTTTACCATTATTCCTACCTTTTCTTCATAAAAGTGAAGTTAAAATGATCTTAAAATCAAATTTTAAAAATTAATTTAATTACAAGAGTAAGTTCTATCATTTTAAAAAATTGATCATAATATTTGTATTTATAAAAATAATTATTAAAATTAATAAACCTCCATATCCTTTACCATTATTTTCACCCTTTTTCTCACCTTTTCAAAAGGCAAGCTTAAAGATTTATTGAACTAATGTAGTAGAGTACATTCCATAAAATCCAAAACTATAATACATGTATTATACGTGTACTGTATTCTATGTACATGTATAAATACAATGCGCTTCAAATCCCTCCTCCACGCTCTTCCCGCATTCCCGGTAGATGTTTTTAGGGTTTGAATTTTAGGGTTTCTTTGGCAACTCTGTTCTGTTGCGGTTTGCAATTTCTGGGAGGGGAAGAAGACTAGAGAGAGAGAGAGACAAAGGAAGGAAGATGGCAGCGAGAGTAGGCAGGGTGTTGAGACAGCAGTGCCAGAGGCTGTACTGCACTTCCTCATCGCTTGTTTATAAACCTCCTGCTGCTCACAAATCTTTGGAGACTCAAGAGGTGGTGCTGGCAAGAAACTGTGATTCCATACCTGGATTGTTCAGAAGTGCTAATTCCCTATTTTCTCAAGGTTTTTTTTTTGTTTCCTTTCGTTTTCTCCTGAATATCAGCATAAGAAATCTTTGTAATGAAGAGTTTCCCAAAATGAAGAGTTTACTAATAAAATTTGGATTTGAAAGATTGGTGGTGCACTGCTCAGTCATGACCTAACCTTAAAAGTTTGAAGGAGATGCAATTCATTATCGTTAATGTATGGTAGTGATTGATAGAGAGTGCCAATTTCAGGCTTCAAAAAATTCCTTCTTCTGGCTTCTTTCTCAATCCGGAGTAGCACTCTCATACTAAGTTTCTTCCAAGAGGAGCTCAATTCTCAAATTGCAGGAGAAATCTATTTGAATCAATTGATCTCAAGCTCTAAATTTGACCAACATTTCGCACATACATCTTCCCTTTACATTCATATCAGGAGTTTCTGTTCTAGCCTTTCTTTTGGACCAAAAGGCCCAAGTTGTGCCATGTTGAAACCTTATAAGCCTGTCATTTTGTTTGTCATCATGTTCTTTGAAGCATCAAGCTGAATCGATGGAGAGCTGTTGGTTCGCCTCTGTCTTGCAAACTCAGAACCCTAATTTGTAGATGTCTATACTGAGAAATTAGGTTTTCCTTTGCAAACAAATGGGTGGCAGGCAAGTTTTCCTTGTTAAATCAGTGCGGGAATTTTTTTTCAGTAGAAGATTGAAGGATGGCTCACAACATTTTTTTAATAAGGCTAAACAAAATCAAGCGGAAAAATTAGCGATGTGAAGAAGTAGCATGTAATTAGGTGTTGAAGGCAGCTTTTGATTTTTGGGCACCTAAACCTTGAATAGTCCTTGCAATGAGTTTTGAGAGGAACATGCTTCTTTTCTCCTGCCTCAGGGGGAGCTTTGTATATACAGCGAGCAGGAATAAAGGCAGTAGGGGAGGACACAGACTCACATGATGATTTCAGACCTGTGCATAGGGACTCTGCATCAGTGCCTTCAGTGCATGAACTTATAGAAAAGGTACACTGACAACAATTTTTGTTGTTGTTGTTGTTGTTGTTGTCTCAGTGACAGAGATAAGCAAGTCGTGCAGTTTATGTTAGGTCTGACACTTGCCTGTATGGGGATGTAGGACATCAAGGACAATCCAGTGATGGTGTACATGAAGGGGGTTCCAGATGCTCCTGAATGTGGCTTCAGCTCTATGGTTTGCAAGATTTTGGATGGCTATGGTGAGTTTCATCTCATACACAGTTCAACTTTTATATCTTTGGATCAATTCTTTTGTGAAAGACACAATACAATGATCAATCAAGCAAACGGTCTTCTCTTGTCCTTGTCACATTAACCAGACCTTGGGGATGGGGAAGTGCAGGGGTAAAGTACAAGTCAAGAAATGTATTAACAGACCAGGAACTTAGAGAAGGCATCAAAACCTTCAGGTACTTAGGTATACTAGATGCAACTTGATTGACCTTTGTAAGCCAGAGGGTAGATCCAATGCATTTACCCAAGACCCACTTGGAATTCTATTTGTATGGGTTTACATTACAGCCGCCCAGCCTAATAGGAGCCTGAGTTGATGAGCATTTCTTTCTCTAGTGAAACTCTGACATATATGGGTTCAAAGTTTGCCTTTTTAGTAAGGAACTCAAGGGATCCTGCCTATTGGGGTTGATTAGTAGTAAAGTGTATTGGTCAGAAGATCATTCATGCAGTTAGTGGGTGATTATAGGCACTGAAGTAGGCAAAGAGGCTAGAAAGATGTGAAATCGCAAGAAGTATGGGTTTAAGGAATTTTGACCCTTGTTCCTCCTTCACTTGGATCATACTAATGAGTTTCTGCACTTAACAAGAAAGGAAGGAAGTAGTGTTGACTGGAGGATAGGAAGGGGTGCATTGAGTCTGTTTAAGAAGATCATGAAAATCTAGGAGAAGTCTCATGATTGCCTAATGTGACTTGTTGGTTTTTCTATGCAGTAATTGGCCGACTATTCCTCAAGTCTATGTAGATGGTGAGTTTCTGGGAGGGTCTGACATCCTGATGTCCATGCACCGTGTAAGATTCTCTGCTTACATGTTTTGCTATAATTTGAGTATTTGGTGTTTGAGATGATGTAAACTTTCTCAACTCTGCAGCTTGTCTTACTGTGTGCTCTTGAGACCTCTGATTTTGGTAAGGTTTTTTGTTAGAGAAAATTCTAGTTTGAGGAGTCTTTGTAAAAGGTTCATTTGAGAGGCACCGGCGTCACTAAGGCTGGCAATGACACTGTTTTTCCCAACTTTTGTAGATTCTCATCATTTTGCAATGGATGTTTTGTTAGTTTCTGTTGTGTGAATGTGTCTCTCAGATTTTACTTCTGGACTGTGTAAATGTATGATTGGCCTTAGCCCTGCTTGTGAATGTGGACAGTCAGGGGAGCTTGAGAATAAGTTGAAACATCTGAGGAAGGGTTCTTGATTGGTGGCGGAATATGTATTTCCAGGGTGTCTGAGATCATACTGAAAAAGTAAGAATCTTGACTTGAGCAACCAGCCCTTCAAGTTGATAGCATTGATGTAGTGCTGGCACTCAGGGTGAAATCGTGTTGGTCAGGTTTCATGTGAAGGGTTCACTCTTGGAGTCTGCGTGCAGTGATAAACAAATTACACCAAAAGTTTTGTGCAAGAGTTGATGTATCCTTAGGCATTTAGGTGAGGAAATGAGGTGGTTTTCTTCTGTACATGGTTGGGTGTGTCCTGACACTTTTGCAGGAAATGAGTATGCGGACATGGTCACATCAGAAACACAGTTCAATTTGTTCAAAAGAGAGAATTGATTCTGAATATGTGTATCACTTCAGGGGTAAAATTATGGCATTGTGATTTAGATGAGAACTCAAAAACCCCTGGAGCCCAGCAAGGATACGCTTTGAATGGGTTGCAAATTGATTTAAGTCATGCTATTGTACAGATCCTTGAAGAATGTTAATAGGGCCCTCCAAGTAGATGTCTGAAAGGACTCAAAGCTTTTAGATGTTGCCAACCTTTTGTAGGAATTGGTTTGGATTTGAATTCTTTTTTGGGGGTTGAAGGTATTGCAATTCATTTCATTTTTGTGACATGTGACTGAATATATGTGTCTTGATCTGTCACTCATATACTCATGTTTTGAGTTCCATGTACCACTTGTTGTAGCTTAGACTTGACGACATCAAACTGTCTGTTCTCATAAGAATTTTTTTCCCCTGTAATCTCTTGGGTGCTAGCCGACATCATGGACTGAGTCTTTCCTCTACTTCCAGAAAATGTGACAGAAACTCAGGAGGATGCAGATGACTGTACAATGGTTTGCCTGAAGCCAATAAAGTCAGTGGGTTGTCATGGCAGCTTGTCACTCCTATTCAGGTGCTGTTCCAACACTTCATTCTAAGCAACTCTTTGATGAAGATGATATCCATACTCATTGTCATGTTCTCTTCCAAACTGTTGTTGTGAAGATTTTACTGCAAGCTTGTAGATGCCTTCTCAAAGGTTGTTTCACCTTTTTGATCATTAGCTCTGTGAAATGACCACAATTGAGGTTCACTAGGATGAAGTCTTTTTTCTTTGGAGTTCCAACTTGTCATGTCCTATACAACAACAGATCTGAAAATCATGCAGTGTCCTCATTTCCAAAACCCAAATCAGTTTATGGAGTGTGAGCCCATGTTTTATGGCCATTTTTGGAATCATGGCCACATTTCTACAATAAAAACACCACAGTAAATATCATTGTAACTTGTGGGTAGTTGCACACTAAACATAAAACGTCCAATTGTCTTAATTTTGAATATTAATTGATGTCCATAATATTTTTATCATAAGCACCAAAAATTGCAAATTAAATAATATTGAGACATATTTAATATATAGCATAAGTGTAATGGAATTTAGTAACTTACCTTTCTATTGTCATAATTGTCAATCTTCAGGTAAGGTCTTGTATGTAACTCCTAAGTTGATAATCATTTTTAATGCAAAGTTTTATTTTAAGCATTTCGGTGAAGTTGACAAATATTTCACATACTTTTTTGATAGATTAGGTATATACCTATGCATGTAATTTTTGGTTGATATTGTCGCTAGCATTAATTAATAAATTGTTTTCTTTCATTTTTGCTAATTAATAGAAAAGTAAATAGTTGCCAAGGTCATCACTATCTAGTTCTAGGTTTTGGGTTAGTTTTGGGTTCGATTTTCTAGCCAGTTTCATTGAGATTTAAAGTATTTTTATGTGATGATTACTTAAGGAATTATAGGTTTATATATTGCCTTGAAAAACAGTCTAAGACGTTGGAAGAATCTGTTAAATAAGAACAGAAAATGAAATGTGAAGATTACACATAAATAGTTTGAGGAGAATTTGTGAGCAACTCTAAATAAATTTTAAAATAAATATTAACCATAAAGTTACATTACCATGTTGACCTTAACAAATTGAACAAATTGAACAAAATGAACAGCTTCTTGTGAAAATTAAAAAATAGGATGATTCTAAAAAATGCATGCAGTGTGTTGTTGAATCAATGAGTGGGAGATCAATTAGTAACTTTCTAAAAATTTACTAATTAAATTGATAATATTAGGATTAGATGGTACTTTTGTTTTCTTTATGTGTCTTCGATTACAAAAATATACTACATGCTTTCATTTGTATTGGGTATTGCATTAAATCTTGCAAAAATGAGAAGTTGATTGTTTTTTTTTGGTTAAGATAGAAATGGAAATGTGAACTTTTCTTCATATTGAGAGTTCAAACTTCTTGACAATTGCAAAGTATGTAGAAATGAAAGTATAGTGGAGCAAATATTAAAAGGATGACAAACAATATGGGACAAATTTTTGGGAAAAAGAAACATTATCATGTGCACACAACATTAGAGCTTTTTGATTCACACAACATTATTCATAAATAATTATGTAAGAAACATAGATTAAGTAAATAAATAGTTAAAGAAGTAGGTAAATAGGTATGTTAATTAAGTTAAAATAAGAATTAATAATAGTTAACATCTAGTTATTTTGTTGTAAGTAATACTTACAACCAAATTATAACTAATTCATACAAATTTAACCTAATTCATTATATATTTTGATAATGTATTCGTAGTAATTAATATTTAATTACTTAGTTACACACTAATTATTTTGTTTTAAATAAATAACTTGTTAACCAACTAGTAATTTTTATAGGTTATGTAAATGGCCTATCGTAGCTTAGATACCTAAGTTACCTATAGGTGACATTATAAGTAAATAGGTGCGATATAAGTAAGGTATGTATAAATAAATACACTTACATATGAACTACTTGTATTTGGGCTATTTAGCCACATATGTACATTACATAAATTAAATAGGTGGCTAATTTAATCTAGGAAAATTAATTATGGAAAAATTAATGATTGTTAAATGAATAATAGTTAAACCAAATAAAATTTTAAAATTATTATTTGAAATTTAACCGTATATAAATAAACGATGGTTAAATATATAATGACTAAATTAAATTTGGGTAAAATAATTATGGTTTAACTAGAAATGGTTAATTTAACCATGAAAAAAGGGCCAAATTAACCAAGGAATAAATATTGTATGGCTAAACCAACGATGGCTAAATTAGAAATGGCTAAATTGACCATGAATCAAATATATATGGTTACCATGAGAAAAATAAGTATGGTTTAACTAAACCATGAATAAAATAAATATGGCTAGACTAATTAATGAATAAATATTTTATGGTTAAACCAACCATGGCTAAAAAAAATCGGTTCAACTAACCATGAATAAAGTTAATATGGTTAAACAAACCAATGAATAATTATTTTATGGTTCAACCAATTATGGCTAAATTAATTATGGTTAAAATAAACATGAATAAAATAATTGTGGCTAAAATGAAAATGGTTAAAATAATTATGGCAAAACCAACCATGGTTAAACTATGAATGGTTAAATTAACCACGAGTAAAATAAATTTTGTTAAATTAATAATGAATAAAGTTAATATGGTTAAACTATTTAAATGAAATATTTATGGCTAAACCAATATGCATAAATAAATAATGGTTAAAAGAAACATGAATGAAGTAATTATGAATATAATATAATCCTAAAAAATAATTGTGGAAAAACCAACCATGGTTAAATTCATTATGGCAAGAGAAAAAATGGTTCAACTAGCAATGGTTAAATTAATTATGCCAAAATTAATCATGGCTAAACTTATTAGGGTTAAACCAACTATTATTAAATTGAGCATGGTTAAATTAATTATGCCAAAACTAATCATGGCTAAATCTATTAAGGCTAAACCAACTATTATTAAATTGAGCATGGTTAAATTAATTATGCCAAAACTGATCATGGCTAAATTTATTAAGGCTAAACCAACTATTATTAAATTCAGCATGGTTAAATTAATTATGCCAAAACTGATCATGGCTAAATTTATTAAGGCTAAACCAACTATTATTAAATTCAGCATGGTTAAATTATTTATAATTTTTAAATTGCTTATGACTAAACTAGTCATAATCAAATTAAATATGACTGTACTAACCATGGTTAAAACAAGTAAAATTAAATAAACTATGGTTAAATTAATCATAGCTATTGAACATGGTTAAACTAATTATGATTAGTTTTAACTTTAATTAATTTTTTCACCAGTAATTTAACCATAATACTTTCAATATAATCAATTGAACCATAGTTATGTAACTATATATAATTAGTTTAACCATAATGAATTTGTTCATGATTCATTTAGTTATGAGTAACTAATTTTTACATTTTTTCAACTTTTTTTTAATTGGTCAAACATAATCAAAATGTTACATGTAGTCCCAAAATACCCAATTAGTATTATTATTTGTGGTTGGCCCTATTGATAAACCATTAGGCATTTTGATTAGCATACTTAGATAGCCTTATTGATTGAGTATAATAGGTGGCTTTATTGAGTGGGCCACTAGCTAATTTGACTATATGGGGTGGTTTTATTGACTAAGCCATTAGCTAATTTGATTAGATGGTATTTTAAAGTCCAATTTGATTAGATGTCTTATTTGACGAATTGTTAAATTAGTCATTCTAATCAAACTAGTGTGAACCCGATGCATAATGCACCCCATCGATCCCCCCACTCGGTTCTTCGCATTTCCCATTCCGGTTCTAAACGGTGACGAACTCTTTTGGGAATCGAATTTTCATGTAGCCAATGGAAGGCGCAAGGGTGCACTCAAAGTGCCTTGCTTTTATTCCTTTTAAATTTTGGGAGGAAGGGCCCAGGGGGGTGGGGGGGTGGGGGGAGGGTTTCTTTTCATTTTTCTTTGGTTCCCAATGTGTTCCCCAACATAATATTACAATGTGTTTATTATCATTTCCACCTATTAAGACCCAGAGGAGACAAGACCTTGTTTTTCTGTCAGGTCGAAATTCGGGAATGCCGGGCCGAGTCTGTCTACAACAGACCTCTCCCTCCCCCACCCCCCACACCAGGCTCGGTCGGTCAAAATCCGGGAGTGTTGGGCCGCCGGGCCGGGTCTGTCTATAACAGACCTCTCCTTCCCCCACCCCCCACATTGTCTCGGTCGGTCGAAATCTAGGAGTGTCGGGTCGGGCCTGTTTGTAAGAGACCTCCCCCTCCCCCACCCCCCACGTTGGGCCCGGTCGGCTTGAACATCGGGCCCCGTCACAGACAGACGTAGCAAACGACGTCTAAAAAGGCACGTCTAAGAAGACCGGAAGAAGTTGAACATGAAAACCACACCCTGTTCACACGGATTCGAAATATACCGTCCAGGACAGACTGACAGACTTATTGAATTAATATATAAGATTTATCAGTAAAAAATATTCATTGTCATTCAAGCCCTTGGCCTACAGTAAAAAATACATGTCCTCTAATAAAAAACCATCCAATCAACTTGGCTAGCTTGAAAAAATATGAATTCTATTAGTGATTGTGTTGCATTGATATGGAAATTTGAAAAGATTGCCCTTTATTTGTATTTGCATGTGGATGTGATAGATTTGCATGGGTTTACTACTGTCATAATGACAATTAAAGGTGTGTTGATCAATTTCCATCTTAACAAATTTATGAAAAGGAGACATTTAAGGATTGTGATTTTTTTTGTGTGAACACATCCAAAATTTGAAATGGGGAATCATGATGTTTCATTGAAGGTGATAACATCAATTGTGGTGGATAGCTTGGATGATGTTGATGTCCATCTTCGATATTTTCATATAGACATTATTATTTTTTCATTCAACAAATTCACGAAAAGTGGGTTATAGTAACCTTTGCAATTGTTGTGATTCGTTTCTAGAAAAAAATTGATGGTCATTTCGATCTTGTTGTAGTGGATGGAGATTCTCCAAATGACATGCAAACAATATAGTAAATTCATTGAATGATTTGAGTAATGTGAGCCAACATGTTTTAATTGTAGTTTTGATTTTTTGATAGTTTCATAGACATTTTGTGTTTAAAAGCATTTTCATTTCTTTTATTTGTAGGTAAGTTTTATAGATCTAATTCTTGTAGATGCATCTATTTACATGCATGGTTTTCAAGAAAAACTACAAAGTTTTGCATACAACTTGGAGTTAAATTGCAATAATTTTCATAATTGCGAGATAACTTTTATTTTTCTTATGTCCACTTATGTAACTTTTGACTTTATGATTAAAGTAATTGCACCACATTAAACTTTTATTGATGCATAATTTGAGGTATGTATATCATAATAAGAACAAATATTTGTTGTATCCATCCTTTTGCAATATGTGCATATGAATTTTTAACTAATGTTTCACAATGACATGATATTTTGGCCTACGAATTCGCATTGTAACTCTCACTTTATTTTTAATTTAGCATGTGTGTGCAACATCTGCAAGGGTAATCCACTATTACTTAAGTTCAACAACAATATTTGCACCAATGGTTAATTAACACTTAACATGCTTACATGGAATTTGCAACAAAAATGTTGCACCACATGTTGCATTACAGGTGTGCAAGATGTAACTTATCATATCAACATTTTTGTTTTTATGTAAACATGCTTCGAGCAATCTTGCATAATTTTTCTATGTATTAGCATTGGACATGTTCTTCTAAAATGTAGGTAAATGAAATTTTTTTGGTGCCCAAATTCATTTTTCTCCTTTCAAGCGTGTTTATGAAACATGTTAGTTGTTTGAAATATCAAGGCATGACAATAAGCTCTATTTCTATAGGGGTTGCCAAGGAAATAGCTCATGCATGCTAGTTGGGAACTTCAAAGGTTGTATTTGTGTACTTGGCACTGCACCTATTTATGTCATTGTAAAGGCCAATTAGATTGAAGCAATTGTTGGGGTCAATGAAGAAGTTATTTTTGATTTACACTGACAAAATTGCATCTTGGTCATTTAAGTGTTTTTTGTTGTCAATTTTCATTGGTTTTTTTCTTTGAGCCGTATTGAAGAGTTCATTAGTTATGTGAAATTGTAACATGATTAATTCAATAATTTTTCACGAACAATTTAATTTCTCCTTATAGATATTTAGATTCTTAGAAATTTGAAAGCCAAGACAATTAAGTTTTAAACATTTTTAGTTTATCAAATTACCATGTTTTTATCATAATTTCTTTCTTTGCGATAGGCTTATAGTTTTTTTGTTTTCTTGTGGTAAAGTATTCATTATTTTCTTATAGTAGCTTTTCTATTTTGTTAACTATAAATACTTTTATTTCAAAAAATATAGGATTTATATTTTGTTAAATCTTAGTTTAAAGCAATCTTCATTATTAAACATTGTTATTTTGTACTCATTTTCAAATCTTGAGTTTTAAGACATCTAGTTTTCAACCTTTTAATTAATTAAGATATCTCAGTTTAGTTCATTCATATTGGTTTTGTAAGTTGAATTTTCATATTAGTTCACTCCTAATAGGTTAATAGGTATGTAAATTAATATTTCGATAATCAAGTCAAATACATAAAATAATAATAATAATAATAACAATATACTATACTATACTATATGTAATAAGTAATTATGAATACCAAGTTATTTAATTAGTTGAAGATATAATGTTAATAATTTATTATTCAAGTAAATATTCATTAAAAATAATTATTAAAAAACCAATATTTAATAAATCATTAGTTATTTTTTTCATTATCTATTATTAATTAATTAAATTTTTTAGATTCACCAAAGTTTAAACAAATTTAATTTTTCCAGAGTTTAAATATGTGAAAGTTTGATAAAATTTTAATTTGGCCAAAGTTTAACCATTATTAGCCAAAAACTTTTTGAACCAATGTTTAGGAAAGGTTTAGTTAGATTTTTTTAAAACCAAGATTTATTCAATGTTGAGTCAACTTTTATTTTAACTAAGGTTTAATCAATGTTAACTAAATTTTATCAAAAAAATTTAAGATTCCCTTTTGGACCTTTTTGGAATTTTGATGTCCTATGAGTTTAATTTACCCCTTTTGCTTTCAACTTAAAAGTAATTGTTTTTTGGTTTGTGCAAATTAATCTCACTTTGAATTCTTATTTGTGAATTTGTTTTATTTTATTTTTAGAATTAATGTCTTGAAATTTTGATCCCACATTTTTCTTTTAAGAACTAAATAATGCACATTAAATTTACAATCCATTATGACCTTGAAAATCAATAGGTTTTTTACCCTTGATATCATTTTAAAAACCTAAAAGTGCATCACCTTACAAAAAAAAACTTCAAATAGATAAAACCAATAATTCAATTATTTAAAAAATATTTAAAATTGATGAATGGGTAAATTTTAATAATATATGTTTTCAATTTTTTCACATTGTAGTCATAATCTATCAAAGTTTTAATGGAAAAATACATTTGAAACACTATTTTCACTAACCAATTTTTTAAAAAGGTATTAATTATTTTTATTATATTAAAATTCTTCAAACATTGCATTCAACTTACTATAAACATGATGTTTTTTGAATATAGGTGCAATGCAAACAAAGGAACTATTTTTTTAAAAAAAATGCTTAAATCAATGTTTCCAATTTTAATATATAAAATTATTGTTGAAAATGTCTATTGTATTTGTGACATCCCTTGTCAAGATAATCCAATGAATAAAAAAATCTGTCAACATGTTTGAAATTTGAAACTAATCTTTTTCATGGTTTAGAAAACATTGCGAAACAAAAAGTTTCTAAGCATTACCATTCAAAACACAATCAAGATTATTTTTTAAATGATATAATTAATATTAACGAACTTATATTATTTCAGTTTCAACTAATGTTTTTATATTTTTTATGTGAATATGTTTTTTGATTTTTAAAAAAATCATTTTATATGGATTCAATATATGATTCATTATAGGAAAACACACTTAGATCCAAGAAACATTCAAAAGTCCATATTTGTTTTTTGGTTAACATTTTCCTAACAAAGTTTGTAGTTTTATCATTTTTGTTAGGATTTATTTTACATAACATGAGTGTTAAATAAATGTTTTAAGTGAATGGTTTTTTGCAATGGATCAAATTTGTTTATTTTTTGGCACATGATTCACATTTAAATAAATTTTAACATTACAAAATTAGGTAACATGGAGCATTTTATCCACGAAAATTATCATGTTAGTTTGTTATCACCCAACATTGATATGGACATTTATGTGTAAAGTTGCAAAGAACATGAGTCATTTTTCAAACAAAAAAAAAGTTAAAATAATAGGCCTTCACCTAATATAAAAATTGAATACATGTTTAAAGTTTTATTTTATTTTATTTTATTCCAATAAATTGATATCTCAATCAAAACCCATTCTACTAATGAGATACCTTAATGCATTTAACATCCTAATGTTAATTTATTTAATAATTATATTACTTTGGTGTATTATATTATTTTTTAAATTTTTGTTAAAAGTATTTATTATTTTCATGATGAATGAAAAAATCTTTCATTTTCAAACCATTTTTATGACAACATCCATGGTTTATGTTTTTGAAATTGTATTTGTCATGTTTTAATTCACCTTGATAGAATTCAAAATGTAGTCGATTATATGTAGGAGGATTTGGGTTGTTGGCAATTGATGGATGTTTTAATTAGTGATTTTTGATGAAATGTTCTCTTGAAATGATTAATATTTACACAATCACATTGCGGAAAACAAGATAAATATTAAGTCAACATTGACACAATGACATTGTAAAAAAAAGGATAAAATTTCAATCAAAATTTACACAATGATGTTGTAGAAAACAAGATAAATATTCAATCAACATTTCCACAATGATATTGTCAAGAACAAGACAATGATTTAAGAAGGAATTATATGGACTGAAAATTTTAAAGTACAATTTCATATTGTAAGAAATTTGTACAAATTTTTTGTTGCAAATTTTGGGAAAGACCAAAAGGTTATTTATAAAATGTACTTGGTGGACAAACCATAAAAGAAGGTTAGCCGGCCACATTGCCCTCACAACGATAAGTACCAATGAGGACATGATGACCCTCCAAATTGGAACTTGAGAGCACTAAAACATATGGAAAGCTAGTTAATCACATTTGCTTGACAAACTATGCAAATGTCTTCTTTTGCAATCATTTAGATTGTCGTAATATTTTAGAGGGACATATCATTCTCAATCCAAAAACATCCAACATAAAAAATACTAGTAGCACAAAACACTAAGCTTTAAAAATAGATAGTTTTACATCTATCGGATCTTTCTATCAACATTGCTATATCTATATGTTGATACCACAATGTTAGTTTTGATCAATTTGAACATGAATCAATTTCAAAGATGCCTTGGTTGAATTTGACTACATTTTGGGTTTTCTAAACACATCAACATTTCAAGACGATTGATAGAATTTTCACATTATATAGTTGATCTTTCCTTCAAGCTTGATTTCCTTATAATAAGAACTAGTCATTTGACTGCACTAACACAATTGTAAGAGAAAAGAACAGAAGAAAGTAAGAGATACGCAGACTCTCCCACTCTTTGTCAACCCAACTTGGGAGCAAAAGAACCCAAGACTCCTACCATTCCTCAAGCTTTGTTATTTCATGAACATAACGTTACAGTTTACATTCCCAAGGCTTTTTCAGAACCTCAGAGAATTAACAGAAACAAATTTTTATCACACATGCTCCTCCAGTCTACAACATTAAAAAAAATACTACCCATTTGTATGATTCTAGATAAAGCTGTACAAAACAGAGGTGGTGTTGTTAATGCCTTCCTGAAGCAAAAGAGAAGAGAGACAGTAACTGTGGTGTGCAAATTTTAACACTCTGAAGCTCTCAAAAGAGAAAAAGCTTCTTCCTACATACCTAAAAATTTAGTTACGATTGGATCTCATGCAAGATGCCTGAGATGATGCGGTGTGGAACTGGGCTGCCACTGTGTTTCTGTTCCCGCATGGCCATGAAAGTGAGCGAGTCACTGTTCACTGGGTAAAGAAAACAGTGCCAGGGAGAGTCACTGGGAGCATGATACACTGGGTATTCTTCCAGCTCAGCTTCTTCTGTCAAGTCGGAGTGCACACACCAGACTGAATCACTTTCAGGTTCTTTGTAATCAGGTACAGCAACACAACCCAGTGCCACATAACCCTCTGGAGCTCTGGGCATCCATATGGAAATTGGGTCATTGACTCCATCCTTCCAGTTCCGCCACACCTGCATTTTCAGAAAAAACCAAAATTGAAACTTTTGCTAGATCAACTGAAAAAGACTCCGAAACTGGAGAATTCATCACATCATGAAGTCACCAGATGATGGACCATCAATTTCATTTCCAAAGCATAGCACAATTGTATGCAAAAGTCCAAGACAAACTCTACAGATATCTGCCTAATTCAATTTTTGCCTAGTATAGGACAGATATGATTCTCCAATCATGTACTACGTAAAAGCTGTCCAGAGGTCTGAGAGACACATTACAGAGCAATTCTAACGATGAATCAAACTCCAAGCACACAACAGAAATGGTGCAACATTTGCAAACAGGCTTACCAAATCAAAGCCTGTCGGCTGTGCAAATCTGCCCTTTCCATTTTTGTAAGTCATCACAATTGTTGGTGGATGCTTTCCGACATATGCAACATCCCCCACCGAGACATACCTGCAGGCAAATAAAGTGAAAACCCACATCAAAATATGAACTCATAAAATTGTGACCTCAAAGTCTTATTCTTTTCTACATATCCCATCAAATTGGATAAGGCTTTACTTTATCTGCATGTTCTGTAGTTAAATTGAAGCTCTTGAAACACAAAGAGGATGACTGGCACTATCATCTAGCATTGAAAATAGAAACTGCTAGAAGAAGAAAATAATAATCTTTAGTAGTAAAACTGGTGTGAAGCAGGAGTTGTTCAGTTTGGCTGAAGATGGGATAGAAATAGCTGTTACCCTTCAAGTGCAATGGGTCGCCAGATTGTACACTTCTCATTGCCTGCAGAGCCCTGTAACACAACAAGATTTCTTAACTTGCAAAGACAATGTGGTCGGTTGGAAAATTGAACTGCTGTAACGTACTCCCAATAGGAACCAAAATCCTTCAGACAATTGCAGAACTTGACAAATAGACCATAGAGACTGATTGTGAAGTTGAACATCTGTACTCAACTAAGAATTTCAAGCCGAATGTAATCTGTCTGTTGGGAATTGGGACATACCATGCAACAGAAGGAACATTGCCTTGATGGTTCCCTATCAGTCGTCCAAACTTGTTCAAACAACACTACTTCCTTTTTGAAGCCTTCACTGCACTCATAGGCAAGTGCTGGAGAGCTTGCTGCTGATGCAGATGACTCACCGACATCTTCTGACCAGCACAGACTTGTGCTGTCTTGTTGCTCAAGTTTCTTCCCGGGGTTTGCATCAACGATTGGACCCAACTTTGGTGTCATCCGACGATGTTGCTGCCGTCTTCCTCTCTGTTGATAAATGCACATTGCACAACATAACTAAAAGGAAATTCAAAACAGAAACATCTCTCAATGACCTATGGAGGTTGTTGGGGGGGAGAGGCAAAAATTGTACCTTGGAGGGAGGAAGATTGTGCCCAGCCCCAAGTGCACGCCATTGGTGGTAAACAACTTGGTAAATGTAAGAAGCTTGGGGATATCGGTTCTCATCAGGCCTGTAGCAATGGATCACATGGGCGAAGCTCTTTGTGGAATAGCGGAGGTGAATAAGAACATGAGAAGGCAGCTCATCAGATGGCCCTGTGGCTACCTCCATAGCCAGTATGTTACCCCATTGAACCTCCCACAGTATTGTGCAAGGATCTGACAATGTGAGGTCAGATCCTTTTTCATGAGATGCTGTGCGCTGCAAAACCAAAATAAAAACTCTTTTAGAAAACCCATTGATGGATGGTGCTTCAATTGCTAAAAGAAACCACAATCCTTCATGTCTAGTGATGCACAGAAGGATTAAAAAAAACAGATGAAATGGAGAGGGGTACTTACTACAAGCATCATGATACGTCGATTTGTGAGCATCAGTATTTTGTTCTTTGGCAGAGGGAAATGATCCTGGTAAGAATCTGACCATGCAAACTTGGCTGGCTCTTTGAATACATCTTTGCTTCCAAAATATGCACCCGATTGTGCAAGCCTCAGAATAGCCTGCCCAATTGTGGAACATAATGTTATTATTATCATCATGTGACTTCTGAAACTAATAAGGCCATCCTCTTAATAAAGATTTTTGTTTTCTTTTGTTACCAGAGAGAAAAACTCCCCACCTGTCCATATGCAGTCTGCTCATCATAGGGACGTAGGATTCCATCTCCGCAAATAGCCCGTGGCAAGCGAGCTGGTCCAAACTTCGGCTTGTGCTCAAAGATGTCAAAGCAGTTTGTACAGCTAGT
Source organism: Sphagnum tenellum (assembly GCA_963921925.1). NCBI lineage: Eukaryota > Viridiplantae > Streptophyta > Sphagnopsida > Sphagnales > Sphagnaceae > Sphagnum > Sphagnum tenellum. Next base: position 20,950,680 of record OY998143.1, on the reverse strand, counting down.
TCCGACTCCATTCACAGTGAGAGCCACAAAGTCGAGAGCACCACTCACAGGTTGCACCACGACACCCACTGCTGCTTTGCCTAGGCCAGAGAAAAAACCAGCAAACCCATTTTGTCGTGCACTGTACACAGGTTTGGTGACCACTCCTCTGAAACCATATGCAAATCCACGTGCCAGTGCTTCAGTCCCTTGTAACAGTCCATCACTCACTCCTCCAATGATCCTTGACCTCTCCTGCAATTCCCAACATAAGGAGGTAAGGCAAATCCTGGTAAGTGGGTATACAGCATAATGGCTTCTCTGTACCCACTGGGTATCATGGTGGTGTCAGCACCTCATGAGATGACCTTGCCAAATACAGATGAAGTTCGAACTCATTCACACAATCATAAACCCTTATAACCCAACATGACATACATGGGTGGTGTGCCACCCGTCTTCAACATACCATAATAATTCCTGGAGCCTACTGAATTTTACATCACAGATGTAGGTAGAAGAGCATTGGGTATGTAGAAACCTGTTTGGAACGCAGGCGCAAGAATTTTCCATCTCCGGATAACTCAGCAGCTCCTCGACTCAATGTGCCAAGTGTTGAACTTGTCATCCCGAGTACGTTCACACCGATGAGGAGTTGCAGTGGCTGGTGTATCAAGTCCCTCCTCACACGATTCAAAATTGCTGGCACTACTTGGCTCTTCCGCATGTACCGGTACTCATGGAAGACACTGCTAAAGTGAATCTGCCGTCACCACATCACACACACAAAAGTAAAATGAAGTCGCAAGACAACCCATCAATGTTCGATAATTGTTTTGGGTCTCTCTGATCTAGCATATTGCTGTCAAAAGCACTTGCACTTCAAGTGTCATCAGATACTTTCATGATCCAATGTACATAGATTTCCCCCTATTGGATGAGTACATGAGAATTGTAGAGACGTCCAATTGCCAAGTACAACAAGAAAAGATGTGATGGAGAAAACTCACTACCGGGTAGATAGGAAGGTTCAAGAAACGTACAGGCATTTTGGAGATGTTGCCAATGGTTGTAACCACGGGACTCCAAATGCCAAGAGTCCCACGTGGTCGCTGCTCCGGAGCTGTCTCAAGAGTAAGCTTCAATCGCACTTCTGACACATCAATCAGCCTGCATTATCCAAAAGATAGTGTACCACCACCACTGCACTTCAGTACATTCGTCAAGAACAAAAGCCCAAGTGTACAACCTGAACATAAATCTGTTCATGGTTCACCAACTGGAATGGTTTCAACAGGAATGTTATTACTGTGGAACCCAGCTGAATGTTCCAGCAGCTTCCAGGGAAAAAGGGTAATTTTGGGTGGAATTTTGTGACAAATACTTACTCAATACGGATTTCAGGGTCTACTTGAACGACGTCAGAATCAGAAGAAAGGCGATCCAGATGCAAGTTGTTAACCATCTCCATAACAGCCCATATAATGGGTTCATGCACATTGATCTGCCATGCACTTTGCGTAACCTGGAAGGAAAAAATGACAGAAATTCAATATCATTAGCACCAATGGAAAGAAAGATCTGCAGGCTATGTACATAGATATATTATATATGTACCTGGCAATATACAGTTTTTGTACTCAAAAGTCACAAACTTAAAAGGGGATCCTTACACCTCCACGGTCTGTTGAAAGACATACGTACCCGTATTCCAATGTAAGGGTAAACCGCAATCACATTGCTGTTGTCGTTATACACATTGATAGTGGCCTTCACCACAGATTCTTCATTCTCGTCTCCTGTTTCTGGGGCCAGGAGCACCGGCATGGCTGCCAATGGCAGCTGGTTGTCCAACTGAATGTATCTTACCATGACCTTAAGCCTATCCAAACCCATACATAACACAAAGCATATGCTTATACTCGTATCATTACATGTGTTTTTTCTCTATGATGATGATGATCTATGCATCATCAACACATGATTTCTTCCTTTCTGGACATCATGAACAGGGTTTCACAGGACCCAAGAAGTTGTACATCAGAATTCCAACATAGAATGCATACTCTTTACCATTCTGACATTAAACAACAAAACATGTACAAAGATTTTTTTTCTTTGGAAAATATCCAGGCCTTTACCTGCTGATATTTTCTTGGCCCAAGCCTGCAGAGTAGGTGATGCCGACTTTTTGAAGTGAAAGGAACAGGATCTCTTGAGGTTTGTGATCGATAATGGAGAGACCAAACTTTTCGATACCAAATACAATCTCCAGCTGAGAGGGAACATCACGTTTGATTTCATCTTCCTGAACAGGCTCAGCTGATCCTTCTCGGGCTAAAAGGATTTCCTTGCTCTCCTTGTTGCTGCTGCTGCCTGCATCTACTACCTCCAGCTCTTGGTCAAAAAAGCGGACAGCTTTGATCTCCCCAAGTTCCAACACACGAACACAAACACTCGATGAGGTCACCCCATCAAACGTCAAAACAGGCTGATTGCCAATTTTGTTGATGTCATACTTAAGAGCATCAGAAGCTTCCATTCCATCTGCTACTACCTCCAGCAGTTGCGACCCCTGGGGATGCTCCCATGCAAAGCTTGTTGTTGAGTGTGGGCGCAACGTCTGCCATGCCTCCTCATCAAGCCCTGCTTGACGGAATTTGATTCGCCGAAACTTGGTACGATTCTCAATCCTGTATTCAGCAAAAAAGGAAAAACCCACAACCCATCAAATGAAAGCCCTGCTGTGATTGATGGTTGGCTTCAAAGTTCTTGTTTCAAATCAATGCAAAACAAGTGTTTTTTTACAGCTATTGAAAACTAAAGTTTAGCAAAACAAAAATTAAAGCACCCATCAAATCAATGATCGACCTGTAAGGCCCACGTGAAGAACCAAGGCGAAAGAAGACCAAGAAACGGGACCCATCTTCGTATCCCCGAACGTCAACTTGTACACTTTGCCTCAACCCATTGTCATGACGAATCATGAGATGCAGTGATTCTTCCTTTTGGATTGCAAATGGATGAGACCACTGCGACCCCACAAGTTGAATCTGCACCACCCAGACCACAACCAACCAACAACAGATTGGTTGAGAAAATAGACCCAACTCTGGTGAAGAAAAGCGCTCACCAAAGCAGCAAACATTTCTTCTATCATCTGTGAAATGAGAATTACTCGGGAAACAAATGAGAATTACAATGGGATTTAATATGGTGTTTTTGGGTAGCACACACACCTGCAGCATGATTGGGTTCTCTGTCTCCTGGAAGGGGAACGATACCCGGGAATCTGAAGCTTTCAGAGTTCTTGCCTGGTTTACACTGTTCTGCCTCAGAATGAGCTCCTGTCCAAGCCTGTTTGTGAATGTCATGTATGGGCGAATCCTCACTACCTGCAATGACCAATAGGCAAATGTGAGTGTTGTCAACAGAGAATCAGTCACATGGAGAAAGGCACCCAACTAGCAAAAAATGCATGGGGGCAGTGGTGGCCTACAGAAGAATATTTTCTGAAACAGGCAGCAGTAATTGTGATCACAAAGCATTAGCAGCAATCAAACCCTTTTTTAACCTGTTTAAAAATTTAAAAATGATGCATTTAAGGTTTAGGGTTTAAGTGACAATAACAGTGCAAGTACCTTTGTCTGGCCAGAATGGAATGGGGAGGATGTCGTCGTGACCAAAAATCTAAAATAAGAACCCTCATCATCAATTGCATGTAACTCCACACTCCCATCCTGCTCATGCAAGAAACTAATTTACATGAGTAAAAAAGAAATGGAAATAAGAAGAATTGAGTGAAGGAGTTGTTATTGGGTCCATCGCTTGGCAGCTGGAAGGACCCCAAAAAGTACTGTAGGAGAACATCAAAACCACTCAAAAGAAAAATTAAAATAAAAAAAATCAAATCATCAACTCCAAGCTTATGGAGCTTGTGGGAACAACAGTCTTCTTTTTTCTGAACAAAGAAGCCAAGTTCGCTTAATGTGTACTACCCATTTGCAACGAGCACTCGGGATGCAAAGAGATGGGTGTCCCAACAATCACTCAGGATGAAGAGACATGGGTTCTGTCTTACCGCTTCATCTAAGGCTTGCAGAGGAGTACCAGGTCCAAACACTGCTTCTGCACTGTTAGCCAAAGCAACAGACAGTTCCAGGGACCTGCAATCAAAAGAGGATAGCATGGTTGGCGAGTTTTCCATCTGATCTAGATCAGCAGCAGTATCAGCTGACAAGGCCTTAAGCTTCCTTAAGCCCAAATCTCCAGTATACTCCCCTTTCTTATCTGCATGTTGCCCGATTGCCACCAGTTTGTACTTGAGAGGTGGACATTTTTTGGTATCGAGCCAATATGGTACGTAAAGCTGGATGACCTTTGCAGCATTTGACTTCTCTTCATTACTCTGTTGAATCTGGATCTTCAGTCTCCTGCCCAATAGTAGTAGGCGTGATACCCAACAACACAAAAAAAAAAACCCTTGAAACACGCACAGATGAAGAAAGATTGCAAATCTTTGAATCTACAAACACTGAACCAGTTTGTGGCAGTACTGCAACAACACCACTAGTTTTTTTGAAGAAACAAAGAAATGAATACCACTATGATAAATGCAGCCACCAAAAAAATTAGAAGTGTTAGCCCAGACACAGACCTGCCTGTCACTGCATTATCGACGGTGATATGGTTTGCAAGCTCTCTGTAGGGATGAGAAATCAGGACAGCATCCTTCACAACACCCAACATTCACAAACACATCAGAAGGCACACACACCCATCTTCAACACAGATATCATGGTTATGAAAGACCTACAAAGACACAGGGTTTGTTCTGTATGATGCCGACAGTAATGGAAAAAAGAAGTGACCCATCAAGGTCACAGGTAGCAAGAAATTCTCAAAGACAAAATTTCATAACAAATAGATTAAGGGTTTAAGGTTTAGATCAAGCTACACATGCTCTAAGGTCAAAGAATTGAAGGATACAAACAAAGAAAAATGACAAAGAGTAGACAACTATGAACACCGACCTTTTTCGGATGCCAATTTCCTTGAGGAATCCAAGTGAGATAAAGCGCTTTACGAAGGTCGGCATGGAATGCAAATGTGATTTCACCGGGATTAGCAATACCTCGATCTCTGACTATGGGACCTCTGCCTGTGGACTTCTCAGATACCATATACTCACAAGGAACAGGTAACAGGTTTTCAAGCATCAGTGGAGCAGAAATCTTGAGGCACCAATCCTGGATTGGTTCCAAGCGAGCGTTCTTCCCAATTTCTGTAGCTTTCGATTCCAGGCAGAACCAAATGTCTTTGCCGGGTGTTGTGTTACTGCTTCCGGCTTCAGCTGGGCACAACAGAAGTTCTTCAGTTTCTGTAAGAGATCGCACTCTGAACAACTTGGTTGCCGACCGCCTGAGTGACATCTCTGTCCGTGCTTTTGATGGAGCCACCTGACTCCAGTTGTGTGTTAGGCTTGGGCTCATTCCTCCCAGATGCGGTCTCACCTGCACCAACCAAACACCAACAGAAACACAGCATCTGTGAACTTGTTGAATCTTATTGCCTTACGCTTCAAGCTTGACTTCATGCCAGAAATCAATCTTTGGAGCAACAACATTGGTGAAAATTTTTACTTGCCTGCACACAGTAATCCAAGCTCCCAGCACACAAGCTCTTGAGTGGGAAAGGGATGGTCGTTCCAGGCTCCAAAATGCCGAGCAGAATGCACTTGCTTTTCTCCTTACCAATGCGTTGCCGAGAGCGGACCCAGCGACGCCGTCGGATGAAACTCATGGCATTCTCTGAGCCCTGTGCAGGGGGCCAAGTCTTAAGTGACCAGAAATCAAACCCATATGCCCACCCATCTTGATCAACAGGACCCACTTTGTCCACATGCCACTCACTCGTCCACTCCCAAGCCAGTGGTGGATCAACCTCTGAGATTGGCTGCACAACCATTACAGAATGATAGGTGTTATCGGTCTACACTGGATCTAGTTCCACCTCCTAAATGTGTGGTGAACTGAATGCATTGAAGTAGACCCAACAAAAGAAAGAGAACAGAAATTCCTGCAATTCTCCGTCTACGAGTACAGGGTGGTGTTGCAAAAGTACTGGTGAAGCTGCAGAGAGGTCTCGTTTGGACCAGTGACCAGGATCAGTTGGCAAAAGGTGGCCAGGCCATGCACTTCCCCAGCCGGCAAGTGGTTGGTAGCGCTCATCCTCAAAAACTTCCTCTTCAACAAATGCGCCAGTTTCATCAACATCAACTTCAATTGGATCCAACCCACCTCCTCCTTCAAGCAGAAAGTCCGGGCAGAGGCGGACATCAAGGAAAAAATCAGTGTCATTGGAAAGCTGCACAAGTGTGCGGACGATGAGATGTTTGACACCCTCGACCACAACAATTTCACTAGCCAGTGTGGTGTTACCCATGTACCAGGGTGCAGGACCAAGAGCGTAATTCAAGCCTACTTGTGTCCATGGTCCGCGTTCAGAAGGTGAAACTTCAATCATTCCAGGCTTGTGACTTCCAGAGTCTTCGCCCCCGAGCAGACCATCTGCAGACATGTCCTGGTCTGCAGATACCGAAAAGAAATACTGTGCAAGATTGATCTCACCACAGTCAATCTGTTGTTTCTTCTCTTCACTGTTGTTCTCTGTTGATCTCTGTCCTCGTGGTGCAAGAAGTTTCACAGGGGTTAACTCCAATGATGACCGTGGAACAGGACCCTCACTCTGAACATTGTAATGTGGTGCAAATTTGTTCTTTCCAGAGTTCTCAGAGAGTGGAATGGAGCAGAAACCCACAGCTGCACCTGTAAAAAAGAAAAATAAATCCTCTCAAAGCAGAAAATCATCAAACCTTGAGAGAAAAAAAAAAGTAAGACCCAACAGACCAAAAAGAACTGAGAAGACAGAAGAATCTTGGGAAGGTGGAGGAAAAAAAATCCCAGAGAAAACCATTTAGAGAATGGGAAGAGCTGCATACCTTGAGCTAAATCTGTCACAACAATCTCTGCTTTATTCATGTCCTGCACCAATTTTACAAGCCCATATTCATCTTAGCCAACTGACCAAATCTCAAGGACAAACTAACACTTGAGGTGGACAAAAGAGGAATGCGTGATGAAATTGTGCACCACAAACAAATCCGTCTGTATATGGATGGAGAATTGCAATGATATATGAAAACGTTCCAAATCCAAATCCTGGACGATGCACACACGCACCCCTGGTTGGACTTCGAAGACAAAAATCTCATCCCAATGAACATAAATTTGGCCACCACGATTGTCCTTGTCAGGATTAACACAACGTGTCCGAGCACTTTGGTACAGCAATTCCCGATTGTCAGAAGTTGGTGCAGAGGGTACAACACGGACTGCAGCCATAAACTCCCGACCCCCAAGACCCTCTTCATCTGGCAACTGCAAAATATGGCATCCCATCAGCCACCACTCAAATGTTGAGAAGAAAAAAGAGATAAAATTGTAAAAAATCTCCAGTTGGGGTGTGTGAATTGAGGAGTGAGCAAAAACTGTGTCACAAATGAATATTGAAATGTTAACTTTGACAAATTCTCTGGCAGTTTCAAGTACATCAGAACAACCCTAAACCCTAAACCCTGGAACATATGGATTGCTGACATTACCTCTGCACTGCCAATACGGAGAGCAATGTATTTTACAGGACTGTGTCTGAGTGACTCCTTTGTTCCGGGGTCTTGCATGCTGCGAGAAGTGGGCAGCTTCACTGATGCTGTTCCACCTGGTGGCAAAGGCACAATCTTGGGACGTCCATTGGCTTCAATAACTCGAAGAAACAGTTGTTCACCGAGTTCATTGTGATTCACGATGTTGAAGCCCTTGTTGCCATTGTGAGGAGCACCCGACAGAGATTTTGCAATACTCAATCGGGAAGGTTTGCGGTTGAGCGCACGCTGACTTGGTCTTTGGTCCTGGTTGGTTTGCATTGCAGCAGGGGGGGGTTAGTTAATAACTCTCAGTCTTCAAAATTAGACATAAATGGGGGGAAAAAAAGATAAAAAAAAGGCACTGACCCACACCCTTAAATCTTCCTCCCAACTCTTGTGCTCTGAAACCCTGTCTTGCAGAAAAACAAGAAACCCATTTCTCCCAGGTGGTGTATCTAAGACCCCACCCGATAACATAGCAGAAATGGAAGAAAAGCTGTAAGCAAAAAAAAATTTGCATGCATGCCTGGATAAGCTGCTGTTTGGAGCCCTCTTCGATGCGGCTTAGATTTGTCCAGCTAGCATATGCCTCCAGGAACAGATTCATGTTTGCAGTTGAAACATTCACATTCAAGTCACTTGATGTATTCACGCGTATCTGAGACTCAGTTGGAAGCACCTTGTCTGTTGGATGACTTTTGTACTCGAATCTGGGTTTAGGGTTTAGGGTTTAGGAATCATTTTTCAATGTGAGAGATCAAATACAATCCCAGCTAGAACAGGATCACATGGCATATGTATGTGATAACCAAAAAAAAAGCATGCAAAAGTATGACTGACACATCCAATCAACACAACATTTGTTCAGAAGTTCTTTGCAATCGATGAGCTTTTCTTAAGAATGTGCATATTCAGCTTTTACCTGACAAAAGTGTCACAAGGCTCAATCAACGGTTCCCAAGCATCATACTTCCCGTTATATGTTGTTGCAGAAAGTGTGAAGTTGGTTGTTGAACTCAATGCCTCCATCCTACCATGGACACTTGCTTGAATTCCACTTACTGAGAATTCTACCAAAGGAGCCATCTGCTCCAAGCCACAAACAAATCCAAAGTGGTACGATCTCTTCAATTGCCCCATACAATCACCATCAAAACATCTTGGTTTCTGATACTAGAATGGAGATCATCAAGGTCAGGTCATTGGCAACAACTAACTGAAATATTCCTCCACCATATCCATAAGCTTACCAGACCACCAAAATCGTCAAAGAAAGTTGCTGAAATGCGCTTGATTTCTGCATCGACTGTTAAGTTGTCAGGCCTGCTGACCTTTCTAAAATCAGCAAGATCAAGAGCCAGTCTCTTTGGAGGCCGCTTGTGGCCTGGCCTTGCAAAGAATGTATTGGCCTGCAAAGAATAAATCCCAAACCCCACCCAAAAAACCCAAATGATAATTGCAAACCCATCTCAGGGGGATTCAACCATAATGAACTTGCTGGGTTTTACTCATGGAAGAAAAACTTTAATTTGCATATCAAAAACTGCTACCCATAAGAGATCAAATCAGGAATCTCCATAAAACCCACATAATAATAGAAGAGATCTGCCAAAGGTATGCACAAATTATTAATCCTGACGATGATGGTAGCAAAATGGACAGGTGGTAAGATGACCCGCAATTACCTCATTTTCAACAGGCCATATACTCAGCTCTTCATTTCCATGTCGCAGAGTTGAGCTATCCCAAATACTGTGAGCTGTGAAATTGACACGCGTTACAAGCTCGTTACGGACACAGCACACATGATTGACTCCATCAGGTTCAGGTACTGAAGATTTGCTGGCAATGCATCCCATGGCAACATAGCCAGGCGGTGCCACTGGATACCAAAATGACACCCCCTCCATGCCTCTCCGCTTTGAGATCTGTCCCCGCTCCTGAAACCGAAGTGGTTTGGCAAGAAGGCCCCCTTCTAGTGTGTCATTCAACACTAACCCAATACTTGGTGGTTCATAACTGCAAGCCAAAAAAGTCATTACAAAACTTTACATCTTTTGTTCAACCTTGTGATAACAATATCACAGTGCTGCGATCTACAACAAACTTGCAAACCTTGAAAGAACTCCAAAGCCTTGAACCTTCTTTGAAGTATCACCACAACCCAACACAAAAAAAAAAAAACAACAAAAAGGTGTCAGATACAAAAAAGAAAAGAACAGAAAAAGGGTTTACCCTTGAACAGCCAAATCACCCAACATTGCACATCCGGGGGGAACAATTGGGCGCCAGATTGAGACTCCATCTCTTGAGCCACTGCCCTTATCCCACCAAATCAGTTTGAATCTGGCCACCTTTTCATAACTCCGTCCAGAAGAAAGTCCCTGTGAAACAACCACCCCAGACTCATCCCTCTGAACGTCCTGTGAGGGGGTCCCCTCTTGTTGTAGTACATCCAAGTCAGGAGTTGTTCCTGACAATTGCCTTGAAACTGCTGTTGCTGGCTCTGTCTCGTGCACTATGTACGGCTTGTAGTTATTGATGACATGCCGGATTTCATATGCCTTGTACTTGATTGCAGTGTCTAGTCCTGATTGTGTGAAAAAGGACCCAATCGAGTTGTCCACACGCCAGAATGCCCACTGTTTCTGATGCTCAAAAGTTTCGTTCCTGTAGATAGTACAATTACAATTTCACATAGTATTGAGTTTGTGGGACCATGACTACTAACTACAAGTTGAGATTGTACCACACCACACAATTTTTCCATCCACCCAAATGAACTGCAGAAACCAACACAAACATAAGAAGACACAGAAGAGGAACTTACAAATTCTGAGTGGAGACATATATGCAGTCTTTCATTGAACATGGTGTAACAAGTGTGGCAAGAACACATAGGGCAGTGTTTGGGGAAGGTGGTTCATGTCCTCTTGATGCCACACACCCAAGTGCCACATAACCTGGGGAAGGTATCGGCAACCAAATGGAACACTCCTGCTCCTGATCTTCTCCGTCCTCATCTAAAAAGCTTTTCCCATCTGCTCGATTGGATCCACTCAGACCTTCTTCTGCCATCACAACCCCGTACAAGCTGTTTGTGGACCCGTTGGCATTCATGCCACGATGCAAAGAGGAAGAGAGATCAAAGGATGACCATACAAGCTTGAAATCCACTGGTCTCTTGACCCTTGCCAAGCCCATGTTCAGTGCCAGCACTCCTTTTGATGGAATTTCATTTCTGTCGATCAAAAACATATGCCCCACCCCCCAACCCAAAAAAATCAGCTGAAAAAACACATCTTGTTTACTGGTGGCAGCATCTGTCTGATGCTGGAGCAATTTGAACAACAGCAACAAGTGTACCCAGATACAAGATTTGGAGTGTAGCAGTTTGTAAAAGCACAAATAATGCAGATTCTAAGGTCCCATTTTTAGCTTCTAGGATTACAATGGGAATGTCTGCTTTTTTACCGTGGAGTGAAGCAGTCTCCAAGGACTGCAAAACCTGGAGGTGGTCGGGGTCGCCAGAAAGCAATATTTCGGCCTCCTGATTTTTCCTCTGGTCCTGTTGACAAAAAGTCAGTCAATCAGAGTTCAGGAACCAATCTTTCCAGAGCTCATCTTTTAGGCATATATCTGCAGGTAATAAATAATATAATTTCTGCAGGTAACTGTAAAGAGAGTAGAACAAACGATTTCACCCATAGAACAATTTCATGCAATCAAACCAAGTGTTTTTTCAGTATTAAAAAGATTCAAACAAGTAGAGTTGTTTTGAATTTTGTCCTTACGATCATCCACCCAGATTCTGTCAAACTCCGAGCATTCCACTGTGATTTGCTCAGATGTGATACGCATGAAGGCCATCACATCATCCTGTAGACGCAAGATGAGCTGCAGGATGCTGAATGAGAAATTGCTATAAATCTCTGACATACTGACATGAATATTCTGCTTGCCCGACACTTTGGAGTATTTGACCGTGGCATCAAACGGTTCCACAACACTCACACCGCTACTGGACTCCATGGTGAAAGCATTCAGATTCGCATTCAACTCCAAATCCTCACCCCGTAAACACAACCTGGAGAAAGCATTCATTCTCGCCCGAACCAGCCTCTCTGGAACCAGAAGCGGTTCTGCGGGCCGTCTCAAACTGTCGTAGAATGTAAGCTCTGGACCAATTGCCTGCAAGAATTATTATCATTATTATTTAAAGACTACTCAAAATGCATATTCAATGTTTTTTCCAACACTTTGGTATTGCTATTTGTGACTCCATTTCAACATCTGTACACTTCCCCAAAATCCAATCTTTACCCATGTATCAAAAACCACAACAAAAAGGACATGGGTTTAGGGTCTAGGGTTTAGGGTTTAGTAGTGTGTGTTTTTTGATCCCAAAACAAAGCCTTCAGGATGTCACCTGAGACACCTGAACCATGATGATTTGCAAACACCCATAAAGAGTTTTCAGGGATCTTAGAGATGGTGGGTTTAGGGTTTAGGGTGTTTGTGAAGTTGTAGTTCACTCAACCTGCAAATCGAATAAAAGTTCTGTCGGAGGTTTGTCTTCAGCTTCTGCCTCTTGGCCCTTATTGGTTGATGCAGAGTGCTTGGTGGATTCATCCATTGATCCTTCAGGGGGCCCTTCAAAGAATACACCATCATCTTCTGATGCTGAATAGCTGCTGTTGCTTCCCAGAGAAATGCATGAGTCTAGAAAATCTCCGTTCTACAAAAACCCACAACACAGTTAAGAAAAAGCTAAAAGTCTTCTGCCACAGTTAGATTGCAACATGAGACTCCGTCACATAAGTAACAGTTATGAGCAAGTTTTTTTCTTTTTTCCCCCAGTAATGTGAACAGTAGAATTCAGGTACAGAGAATTGCAACAACAAACAGACCTGGATTATTATATTCCTGAAAATCAGCCGCTTTCCATCCCCAATGAAGATAAGTGCCTCTGGAGAGAATTCAGATAAGTCTGTCCCATTGCGATTCAGCAGACGGAGATGGTTTCCTTGCCCATCATACACATACTCGTTAACAGTGTCGCAGTCAGCAACGAGTGGCTTACTGGGTGAGATTTCCACATCTTTATGAACCTGCTTGTGAGCAGGTTCGGATAGAAAGATGCCGCCTGTCATGTCCAGCGGATTCTCATCACCCTTTCCTTCTGACAGAATCGCATGGACTGAAGGGATAAAGAACTCAGCGACTGCCAATAGAAAATCAAACGCAACAAGTAACCGAGGGCGTTGCATTCGAACTGATATTAGCTGCAAAGTTGGGCTGATCTTTGCATCCATCACCAACATCGTGAGAGCAGACCTGAATTTATTTGCTTCTGTTAGAAACCGATTGCTTCAAATAGTATTTATGTCCTGAAGAAGAATGTTTCTGAATCTAGTAGCTATACTACTGATCAGAAAAAAGAAAAGAAAGAGGAACACCAATGAAAGATAGATACCACTCTCTTGGGTGGTAACCACCCATCAACTGACCTGCATCCTGGCTTACTACAAGAGGGTGTGTCCATCACAGTTCCTGATTTGTTGTTGTTCTCTAGGATTTCGTTTTGTGGATTGTTGATGATGGTGGTTGCTGCAGCAACCCCCAACAAATTATTCGATTCCCGATCATCAGCACTGCCAATCATGTAGCACATCTCAGGGTCGGTACCTTCCCGATCATCTTTCACACTAAACCTCTCTAGCGTTGCCATCACCATCATCTCTTCAACTGAATTCTGCTTCAGCGATGCCCAGACTCCACTCACCTGCACAATTTTTTCCTCATCCCCATGGTGGATCAGGCTTGAAGAAAATCAAAAAAAGCAATAATCATCTCCTAGTTGTTGAATTAACAATAATAAAAGAGGGAGGATTCCAATAGGGTTTAGGGTTTCATCATGTGAAAGAAAATCAGTACCTGAATTGATGCAAGGGTGTTGTCCCGAGAACCACCCACAAACAAACTGAGCTGGACAAGGTCAATTACAATGCCAATTTTCACTGTCGTATGAGCGTTTTCAGATGCCAAAGAGGCAGCTGTGTTTGCTGATGAACCAGAAATCTCTGGGACCGTTTCCTCTGTGGAGCACCCATGAGCTTCATTGGTGACAACATTGGGGTCACTGGATAACTGCTGTGGTGGTGGTGATTCTTCCAGCACGATTTGCTTCTCCTTGTTGATCTTGTCTGTAGCTTCTTCCTTGCTCGGAAATAAAGAAGGTGGCAAATTGGGAGTTTCGGCCATGTTGCTGATTGCACATTCAGTTATTACCTGATACTCTTTGTCTGACAAAGCTGCCTTCAGCTCCTCAATCTGTGCTCCAAAACAAACCCACTACTACTCATGAGCCAGACAATACTGCAGACTATGAGCCAGATGATACTGCTATCTATGCCCATGACAACACAAAATGCTAAAAAGAGTTGTTTTATTTCTTTTCAGCAAAAAATGAAAGAACAGCACACCTAGGAGTATGAAAACTCAGAAAACAAAAACTATCACTCTGAAAACAAAACAAAGAAAAAACACTACCTTAACAGACAGATCAGCTGCTGGAACTTGGTGCCAAAGATCACGGAGCGGTCGTCTCAAAACAAGGGAAAATCCATTCGCCTCTTGGATTATGCCTTCACCTGTTTGACCCCCGACACCAACAACCAAATGCAAATCCTCAATCTGCAGCCACAGCCACAACCCAAAAACACAAGCTTTTCAGCTGCAAAAGGAGAAAAAAAAGGGTTTCTGCAGTAACAAGAGTAGAAGAAACACAGCCAGTCAGTTCCAAAGGTGACATTATTTCCAAAACTGACATATCAAAGTTTTATTGTTTTCCTGGAAAACTGACCTCCAAAGTCATTGTTTCCAAACGTACAGCTCCAAGCTCATCCTTGCTACCCCCATACCACTCAGAAGTACTTCTGATGTTGATGTGTAAAATGTCCAACTCAAGGAAACTGGTCTCAATCAAAACATCCAACAACAACAAACAGATATGGAATGAGAGGTTTTAGTTGTGACTTGCATCAGTCTGTGTGCAATTGAGATAGGCAGATAGAAGATGGGTGGTGACATTCTAGTATCTGTTATAGTTCAAATATTCATTAGAAGAATCTGTTTGCAATTGGGTGCTGGAACATTTTTATCTTCAAACAAGCAAAATGCTGAAAACATTGCACCAAAAAAAAAGGTTGCATAATGAATGGAGTGAGAGAGAGAGAGAGAGAGATTGATCTTTACTCAGTGCTGTGACTAGATCTGGGCATGATGATGATGGGCTTCATGAGTGACAAATCTATCTTGAGAGAGGGTTGTCCTTCAATCTCTGACTGTGTGAAGAGCTTCTCCACATCTGTCACCCGATCCTTCAGTTTCACCAACACTTCACCAGAACTTGGTGGGATTAACCCCATTCCATATGCCAATACCTGTACCAACACAGTATAAACACCGACAACATTCACCCTTTGTAAAACTAGGCCCTTTTTTTCCCTCTACAAGCAAACCTGTAAGGAAAATACGAATTTAGGATCAAGTGATTTTCATGCCTAAATTTGAACAATTAACAACATTGCTGCACGGAACCTGTAAAAGTTTTTTTTTCTTTTTTTTGTGCACAGACAAAACTGGGATCACAGCAGAAGGTGGCATATGTACCTCTTGAATGAACCGATTCAGAAATACAATCCGTAATTCAGACATCTTGCCAGTGATTGAAAACTCGTAGCCTTCATAGTCCTCATCATCAGCATTGAACGATACAATCTCCAACTGTAATAAAAACAATCACATACAATTAGAGGTAAAAAGGCTCCTCATTAGTAGTTTTTTCTTCTTCCATGGCACCCACCTTCCTGCTAAAAGCACTTTGAAATGCAACCCACAACTTCTTCCACCTGGTGACATCATCTACACATGGCTAAATCCTTCACTGAAAACAAGATAAGATTTATTAATTTATTCATGTGCCACAAATTCAATGACAAATTGGGTTTGAAATTTAATTCATTTCATGCTGGGGGAAAAAAAAAAAAAAAAGAACCTCAATGAATGATGTCCCCTGTGGATCCCGCATGTCACAGATATACTGATATGGCTGGTGAGCATCATCCACTCCATCATCGCTAATTCGAAGATTCCCCAATGCTGCTTTTATGCCCCATGATGCTGGATACAACTGTGCATACCCATCAAATAGCACCCCCCCCAAAGAACAAAAAACAAACCACAACTGTCAATATTATATGATGTCATTGGGTTTGCTCTTTGGATCTGATCAAGAGAGCACAAGGCCCAAAACATGTGCACCACAGCTTCAAGAATGTGCAACTGTAAGCAAACAAAATATACAGGAGACATTGACACTTAGATTTATGTGTAGCAGTATTATCATGACAACATGACGTACTTTCACTTCAGTATGCAAGTTTTCCTGGGAAAGTGTGGCAAGTTGAGATCCATCATCCGAGTTGAGAACGATCTGGGCAAGATCCATGTTAACGACAAGAAGAAACATGACTCGGTCTTTGCCCTGTCCCAATAAGCCTTTGACCACAGAATCCTTTCGTTCATAAGGCACCTTGGGAACCCCATCTTCATCAACATCTTCGATGACAGATGTATCGATGGTACTGACAAGATCCGTTGAGTAACCCCCACCTCCTGTTGATGTTGGCCCTGCTGCCGGTTGTGAGCTTTCTTCCGGAGGTGGCTGCTCTTCCACATCTGCCGTGATTGCAGTCCCCAAATCCATGAGCGCAATCAGCGTTGGGCGATTACAGTAAAACGAGAGTGTTGACAGTCCTACTCGCACCTGTGAGGGAACATTCATTCATTCATTCATCAGCACCCACCCAATTGTCCATTCAATGACCTTTATGTCATGCATAAAGCCAGTTCCTTGTACCCACAAATGTCAAGACAGTGACCACAGTACAAAGTGTACAGAATCCATGAGTTGGATAAGTTCAAAGAAAATACCTCCTTGTCAATGTTTGCATATTCAGGTGATTCCTGGGAAGAGATAATGACTTGCGCTTTCACAAAAGTTTGCAATGACTTGCTACGTAACAACTCATCAGCAGGCGATGACGATGCAGCAGTTGTTCCAGGCAGCAACCCAACTTCACGCTTGAAACTGGGAGGTTCTCTTTCCATATCTTCACTGCCCTCTTCAGCATCATAGAAGATTACAGCTGCTCGATTGAAACTCCTTCTGCGTAAAGGAGAACGTGACCCATCATCACTTTCAGCAAGATCTTCTGTTGCATCAAAAAATCGGTCATCACTGGATCTGCCCTTGTGAGCCACTGCAGATTGTGAGCTGCTGCTGCCACCTGCCCTGGTGGTTTCTGTCAATGATTTGGACTTGGGCTGCTGCTGCTGTTCTGGGTTGTCTGAATTTCTTGACTGAGATACCTTTGTCCCACCCTTCTTGTTCTTGTGACCTTTCTTGGATTCTTTGATGTACGATCGAGCCAAGTAGCGACAGGACGACGAAACATGACCATGATACTTGTCCTCTACTACTAAAGATTCCAGTACAGCTCCTACTTGCATGTCAAACTGCTTCATTAAGAACTCAACCTGTGACCCACAAAAGTTATACCAGTCAGAACAAACAATGCCAACAAAATCACCAAAAGAAAATGCAACCAAAATAAAATACATATGAGAAATTCTTTCCCCCAAATCATCCCCACAATGTCATCAGCTGAAATATCAGACTGCAGATCCTACCCTAAATCCTAAAGTCATGTTCTAAAACCAGATTTGCAGCAACACTGATTTGAGTTGTGATTAAAATCAATGTACTCTCTGCTGCAAGCCTCTCTCACCTTACTGCCGATTGCCCGAAACTCCAATAGAGGCTTTTCTGGCTCCAACAAAAACTTCCTTGAGGTATGATCCACCTGCATGCATGGTCACAGCAAGAGTATAAATCTCAGGACTCACCCATTGTGAACCAGCACGACTGACAGTTAAGTATCATACACATGTTGAAAGCCTCTGTGTCTACTAAAGCAATGCCTTCAATAACTGAAGTTAGTTGTTGGGCGATATTGTTATTACCTCTGCACTGTTGCTTATCACAATTTTCAGCTCGTCCAGTGCTCCAACAAAATAGAAGGTCTCATGTGCTGCTAAAGTCATCTTCTCATTGCCTTCGGAATTTTGCACTTGGATGGGGTTGTCATTCTTGTTACTAGATCCCATCATAGTAACAAGGCCTGGTGCCTGGCCTCCCCAACCCCCATCCAACCAGCGACACAATCATCATAATCAGTTGATTGCAAAACATAAACTGGGTGGGTGGGTCATGCATCAGCCCCACATGAACATGAGTCCTGACAAAATTTGTTGTGTCACACAATTTTTTTCTAAACACCAAAGAGATGATGAAACTGAAAAGAGAGAGATTTTACAGATGCTCCATAAATGGCTCGAGAAAGTCGTCCTTGCCAAGCATACAGACTTGCTTCATCTTCAAACCGTAAAAGTAGAGCACCTACAGATTCTGCAACCTGGGTGGGGAGGGGTGTCCAAGTGTGGCATGCCACACCACAAACTGTCAGTTGACAATCTTTGTGCAGCAAGATGTCATAATTGACAATCATGGGGAAACATGGCACCACCCACATACCTTATTGTTGAACTGCCCGGCATCGCACACTGCTAGCACATTTTGCACATCACCAACAGATTCTGGTGGAACATTGAACACCTGCTTGCCAATCAAACTATACACACATATAAAACCAAGTGAGAACATGCAACTTCCCCAATTTCTCAAACATGGGTTTTGGCAGAACATAATTTCCACAAAGAGGAAAAGTGCCTTTCCCTGGGGCAAATATGTGAGATATCGAATGAAGGGACCAAGAGACTGGGTAGCAGGAGACATGTCACACATCCATGAAGATCAGGAGTTTGTTTTAAGGGACATAAAGAAGTGGGGGGAAGTATGTATGTATGTATACCTGGCACAATATTTGTAAGATTGTGAAGAACTGGATTCCAGCAAATACAGGAATGGTCCTGCCAAAGCACCATAACGATGCTGCCAAACTGCTTCTCTATGTCCAACTCCCTATAAGGGGAAAAACAGCAGTCAGAAAAAATTATCCTTCCACAGCTACAATAAGTCTTGATGGGTAGAAAACAAAATCTGAATAAAACATTCAGGAGGCAAAAGGGAGGTTCTGAAATTAACAATCTGTCAACAACCTGTCAGTAAAGCACAACTTCCAACAACAATGAATGATGGAAGCCATGTGGTTGCCTGAGCACGTGGCCCCAAATGATTGGATGTGCATAGAGTTCATATTCTGCTCTTTGAGAAATGTGAGCTAGAATTCTTATGTCAAGAGACTGTTTTTCCCGCACCTTCCATGAAAGGACAGACAGCTGTCCTTCAAAGTCAGCAGGGTCCCAAGGACGGATGGATGAGTCTTCAGCATCGTCTGGACTGCTCTGAAAGACTTTCAAGACTTGCATCAGACGATGGAAGCGTGCAGGTGAAAACTGGAACCCAAGAGATGGCACTCGTACAGCTACTCTTGTTGACGCATACAAGCTGTGGGGCACACATATCTGCAACCCAAAAGAATTGAATTCACAGTAACAACAACAATGGTTCAGACCCCATTATCAATTTCACCAAACAGATGAATCTCTTGAATTTTTCCTCAGCAAATCACATACAGGTAAAAAGAATGACTGGAAAAGGGAACTTATGCATCAAAAACTACCTGTTGGAGTGCCACTGCCATTCCAGTCTTCTCGAGCACAGGCCAGAAGTTGAAACCCACATCAGAATTACACTTGCCACTCTCACTCTTCTCATATATCTTGATAGCACCAGCACCATTCTCAATCTTCACATCACCACCATTCACCCCGTTCACAGAAATCTCACCAGCCAGTGACTTCAATCCTCCAGATCCATTCCATGTGCCTTCTTCCCGTGATTCTTTGTCTGTAAGGTGAAGCTTTCCAGCAGTAGCATCCATGTTGTAGTTCTTATGCCAACTGAAATCTCCGTCAACAAGAAAGGCAGAAACATCACTTAACCAAATCCGGAAACGCATGTACAAATCAAGCTCCTCCTGTGTAGCATCTGCTGCACCCTCCTCCTTTCACCAAGAAAAAAACAGGAATCCATATCAGATGCTGGCTTGGACAACCAACACTGATAACCTGGTCATACCCACCCATAACCGGGCAGCAACAAAACCCGATTGTGTGCAGCTCTTGCTCTCAATGGGATTTGAGCACTGCAAAAATTGGTGCAACATCCACTCCCCAACTAGTAGCATATATATCTTTTTTTGTTTTGTCTGCCAACAGGAAAAAGACAAGTCAATTGAATTGATAAAACTCCCAGGCAGTTTTTACAAACCTCTGTCTGAAGCGTCAAGTACCCAAGGTCAACCAGAAGTTTGCACTGGTTCTTGCCATCAGGGAAAAAATCAGTGGGAATTGTGATCTTTGGTGCTGCAATGTCCAAATCGAGAGAAAACCTGCAAAAGTCAATAATCAATCAATTACTTAATTTTAAGTCTTTATTAAAAAACCCACCCATCTCTATTTGTTTAAACAAGAAAAGCAGAGCATGTCACACTTCTTGAAACCTTTCACAGTAGGGCGAAGAAGAAGAAGAAGTAACGACTCTTTGCAAGCAGATGACCTTAGACAGATTGGGAAACAAAACCTTAATTTGCATAAACCCCCCAAAAAAAGAAAAAAAAATCACAAATCAATGCTTACTTTGGCTTGTCTTTCAAGGCCTGATTCAGTTGTTGTTGTGCATTTTTCGAAACTTCATCAAGCGTCATCTTCATGCCAATTCACATACCCATCATTCAATATTCTTCATGTTGGTAAGTTTCAAGATTTCAGATTGAGCATAAGGATTGGAAAAAGCACTGGATGTTAAGCAAGAGTACACACAACAACAACCGTACTGACATGTTATCTATCCAAAAGGAGGGACCCATCAACTCTAAACCTACAAAGAGTTGCACAAATAGATCCCACCAGCGCTTTTTTTCTGGCAAAAACTTTGGGAAATTTTTATTTTTCTAGTGTAGATTTCACTAAAAAAACCACTGGATCCCACCTGCAAGGCTGCTGCTGTTTCCAGGGCAACACTTTGGCTGACAGCTTCTTTGCTTGAAAAGAATGCAACCACTCTGTCAATGGCTGGCTTCAACACCTGAGACAAAAGGATAAAGAAAACCAAATAGATGTTCTCAGAAAAATTCACTTTCTTGCTTTTGGGGGGTGTGACCACGACAGAAGAAAGCGAAATAAAACACTGAAATTGTCAGGTGGTGCCACACTTCCTTTCTGACTATCTAGGATGAGATGATGATGATGTTGAACAAATCAGATATGTTCAGTTGGACCAGATGGCTTTATGGAAATACCATTTTGATTAGAAAAATGAAACACCTACAGCCAGCATAGTCAGTAAAAGTTCACAAAAGAGTCTTACAGTCACGTAACAAGGAGCTGCCTTTGCAGCTAGTTTCCAATCCAGATTGCCCTCCAATGGTTTCAACACAAATGTTGCATTCACAGCTTTCTCATGAGTTGCACTCTGCAACAACAAAAACAACAACAACAAGCCAAAAAAAAACTGTCAAGAGCCACCTTACTGCGCCTAGATCATGGAAGACCCAATGTGCAAAAACAGAAGCACATGCATTTAGGGTTGATCCAAGAAGACCCAAAGTGCAGAAACAGAAGGACATGAACCTTGATTAGTTTTGTGTAGCATAAACTGGACATCATCTGGTTCAACAGTTCAGAGGAGAGAAGCATAAGGAGAACACGTGTAATGGAATTGTTTGTGCAATTGAGCAGAATGTCAAACGGAAAACCTCTCACCTCACCGAGCAAACCTTCGGGACATGAGATCTTGTACGAGGCCAACTTCACATCAAACGATTTTGCTACGGGATAAAGCTTAATCCCACAATTGAGATCCTCAGAAGAAAGCTCCAGGATATTGGTGCTGTTGGCAGATAACAACTTGGTGGCATTGTGGTTCATGCGCACTTCAACTACCGTGTGAAGCATGTTGGGTGGATCCTCACCTGGCACCACCATTGAAGGCTTTCCTTCCTGGTAGCCTATAATTTTGTTTACTTGCTCCCAATCTTCATCAGTGAATGGACGACCTTCACTATCTGCATTGGTTGCTTGTGCGCCCCTGTACAGACCATCAAAAAAAGAGAAAAAAAATCAGATCACTTCAGCTGTTTCAGAAACAGAAAAAATTCAATGTTGTCCATCTGTCCTGTTTTGGCACAGAGATGTCATCTTTCTTTCTGCATCAAGAGCTGGCAAATGGAACAAACTTCAAAGGGAAGGTAAGTGTGTCTCTGTGGGCCAGATGGGGATTCAAAAATCACAAACCAGCCAAACAACCACCAACTCCCTTTGGCCTGCTCTTCTTGCTGCCGCTTTGCATCTTCTGCTCTTGTCTGATCCACATATGTGTGTGCCAACATTCTGCCACAAAAGAAAAGCTTGTGATCAGTGGACTTTCTATTGAGCACCTAGTTGGAGAAGGAAACTGGGCACTAAAGATGGATCATCCAAAGGATCATCATCTAAAAAAGGCATGGATTTCATATAGATCTTGTGACAGAGATCAGCTTGGACTTTATGCAAACAATTGAAAAAACATGAAGCTGGCTCATTCCCAACAACAAATGAAACTGACACAAAAAGTCGGGAACCCAGAACATGGAGCACCACACCTCCACTGCAGAATGATGCCCGCATCAAGCTCACGATCCAGCTTTTGAATCTCTTTGTTGTTGTCAATGGTAATTTTGTCAGGATTTGCTTGGAGTGCTGCGACATACTTGGACACATACTGCTTCCGCATATGCGACAACCGCAGCATTTGCTTCCATGACATCTGTCCACTGCAAAAAAAACAACCATAATAAAGAGATCAATAATTTTGTCAGAAATGCATATTTAGGTTTAGGGTTTAGGGTTTAGCACCCATAAGTGAGTGCTCTCTCTCTCTCTCTCTCTCTCTCTCTCCTTTAAATCATAAAATATGCTGCTGAGCTCCTGAGAGGATTTTACATTGTTACCTAGCTTTTTTCTGAAGCTCCATGATAGCTGTGATACTGTATTGCCACCATGCCCTTGCATCCTCTTTGACTCCCACATTGGGTCGATAGTGTGCATATTGCACACGCTTGCTAAAGGTGGAAATGTTTTCTGTCAACTTCAACACATCTCTATATTGTCTCTGCCACATACCAAAGAGAGAGAATAATTAATTTATATATAAACACAAGAAGAAGTATAAGAAAACTTGCAGTCGCCAACCCTCTAGGGTGAAATCACTGCAACTCTCTCATGTCGCCAAATCATGAAGACTAGTCTAAAGAGAGAAGAAAAAATAAACATACGGGCAGGTATGCACCAAGTTGATGTCCTGGAAGAAACAACTCATATGTACAACATTACCTCAGAAAGGCTGATGGTCACATCATCAAGAATGACAACTGCCTTCTGAGCTGGTCGATCAGGACTTCGAGAGTCCTCATTTCCTAATTTGAAATACTGAGCTGTTCCTGCAACAGGCTCTAGCAAATAATTGTGACGTCCTTGAATCCAACTGGGTGTTTCACCCTCCTTGACAATGTCATCTGATTGATAATCTTTGATTCCAGGCTCAAAAATCTGCACAATACATTTAGATCCACCAAAAAAATCTCAGACACAGAGAGATCAGCAACTAACCTCATTCAAACAGGAAAAAGACAACTCCACAGAAAAACAGAAAAAGAGAGGAAGAAAGAAGGGATGTATCAATTGTAATCAACAGGCAAGACAGATCCTGCAAAAAACCCAAATTGATATGCATCACCAAAACCAACTGAATGATAAATTTCAGTTTCCTTCCATTACTAACCTTGCTCCATTCAGGTGGTAAGAATTGCTCCCATGGCTTATCAGTTGGCCAAGGCTCACTGTCGGTGTCAAAGTAAAATGAGAGCCGATTGAGCTCCCCTGACTGCAAAATAAGGAAAATCACAGCAGCAGCAGCAGCAGTTCAGGAAAGACAAAACAAAAAAGTAGCAACCTGCTTTAAAAGACCCTCCTTCTTGTTTGTTTACAGCCATCAGAAAAAAAAGACACAATAGTAGGTAGTACTAGAGTTGTGATTTTTCTCACCTTTTGGATTCGATCCAAAGATCCACCTGTGACAAATGTCTCCTTGCCATCATCGTCCACAGTAACTGCCGCAAGCTTCGCTAAGGTCATACCCACTGCAAATGGGTGCCCAGGATTGCTGCAGAAACAGAAGAACACAGTGCAAAACAATGCCCACCAAATGAATAACAAATCACATGCATATTTTTATAGAAGGATAGGCAATAAGAGTTCTCCATTCATTTGGGTCACGGTGTAACTCATGCAGCTAAAGGAGGAGGACAACCCAACTTACAACAATGTGCAATCTCTTCTGGTGTGCAATCTTCTAGGATAGATTAGCTCCGGTGGGTGTGCATACCTTTCAGTGTCTTCATATCTAATATGGATATTTGTGATGGAGAGCTTCAAGTTGCCAATGATAGTGCTGATGAGAGAGCCGAGCCATGATGAGTTGTTCTACAGCCCCCCAAAGAAACAGAACAAATCCCACCAGAGAAAAAAGAACAGTTTAGAATAGCAACAAATCAATGCAATGTAATAGGAAACCGCAGTTGAAGATATCTATATATATATATATATATATACATCATCAATAGCAATGTCAAGAAGCATCAACAATTGGATGATGGGGTATGAAAGACTACTACACCAGTTCTTGCTTTCGACTCTCTTCTTGCTTGGCAGTTACAAATTTGGTTTCATCTTCCTGCAAAAAAAAGAACCCCCACCACCAGGAAAAAGAATATTGAGTAAACCTGGAAGACAGTTAAAACCCTCGTCAAGTTTCTTTGATTTAAATACCTGTATTTTCTGCTTCTGCTGTTGCTGCTGCAAAGAAAAAGAATGAATTCGAACAAAATGGACATTTTTTTCATCAGGTTCTGGACCTTACTTTCACACGAGCATTTTTCGCATCTTGTACAGCGTCAGCATCACCACCTTCTACGTCAGTTGCAGGTTCAGCCAAAACAAAAATGCGATCAAGTTCCACAATGACTGGCTCTTGACCAAGTCGACTCCAAGGGACCTTCACAAAACTCCCCCAAGAAAAAAGGAAAAAAACCCACCAGTTAACACAAAAAAATTCAATTTCTGCGCACAAAAGTGTTGTAAGTGTCAAAAACCCAACAGTTGATCATCACTTTGTAACAGTTGCAACACACAATCAAACCCAAATCACTTTGTGAATTCTTACATCAGCCCCCAAGAGTGGGCAATTTGTACCTTGAGTTTGACAGATCCCAAAAACCCAGCCTTCACTTTGATTGGCAACTTTAGCGCATTTAGGGCCTCAGGTTTAAGCTGCATGTTTGTGAGCTCCACATTGCCTGCAGAAGAAGAATGCCACAAATATTCCAAAGAGACTCATGAAACATCAGTCGGTCGGTCAGTGCACTAAACCCATCAGGTAGATACTAACCAAATGTGAGAGAAAATGCCAAGGCTTCATTGTCCCACTAGGGTTTAGGGTTTGGAGCTCTAAACCCTTATAGTAAGTTTTCAAGCAGTTGGGCCTCGTCCTCCTTCTTTCTTCTTCTTCAATGGCACTTTCATGCAGGGCTATTCAGTTGCAGCAATCAGTGGCTTTTCCATTCTATCGTTCTCACATGCTCAAATGGACATTTCAATCCACGAGCATACTACTACATGCGATAGCTAACAATGGTGAATTGCCAAGTCCTTGAATCACTGACAACTGATGGCAACCATGCCAAAGCAATTCTTGCTGCTGCAACAGTTAAAACATTTCTAAATTCTCTGTCGTGGTGAATTTAACCTAAATCCATTTTGCAATTCTCAATTTGCTGATTACAGGATCTGCCAAGAGCCATAGATTGTGTTGTGTCACGACAGGCACTGTCAATTTGCATTCTGCTGATGGTGGTCATGATCAATGATTTTTTTTCTCTCTGTTCCAATCCCAATCCCTCAGGCATGACAACCCAGTAGATCTTCAAATGCTAAAGAAATACATATCAGCTGCAAATTATTTTTGCCTTTCACTGCTACTTCCCCCAATTCCAGGGGAGGGAAATGAAGGGGGGGCTAAGGGGCAGTTTAGGAGCAAATAGTCAAGCTCCCAATCCAGATCCAAAACAAATCCAGATCTGGTGGGCAGGTGTCTCTAGAGCACGGGGGGATGAATGATGAGCGATGAGTGTGGGTGATGGGGTGTAATGGGTGTTGGAGGATCTTGCTGAATTGCAGAGACGACAAAAACCCACATCTGGAAAAGAGAAATGAACTCAAAAGAAAGCTTTGGGTGGGGTGGAGAAAGAAAAAAATTCTCGTTTTGGGTGTTGGGTGAGAGGACAGGAGAGGAGAAGAGGGGAAACAGAGTCGGAAAAACCAGTACCTTGCCATACACTGATCTTGAGAGCTTCTTTAGAGAGTCCCTTGACATAATTGCCAAGGTACTTCTCCAGATAATAAGCTACATGCTCTTCCAACATCTTGTCCTGTCGCCTGTTGTGTTGTGTTCAGGCACAATAGAAAGGAAAGAAAAAAAACACAACAAAACCCCTACTCCTTCTTCCTCTTCTGCTGTCCAAAAAATCCACATCTCATCATCATCATGAAGACGATGATGCAGGAAGAGGGAAACAAAACAAACAAATCCCCAATAAGCTCCACAAAACTCGCACCACAATGAACCGTGGCAAAGAATTCTTGCAACAAAACACTCCAGACTCTTGTACCGCAAACCGCCAAAAATTCCCACCGCCACCAAAACAAATCCAGCAACAGAATGGGACTCAAATCTATCAAGGTTGCAAAACTCTCCTCTTCCTCGCAAGAAGAAGAGTTCGTGTTCTTCTTGGTCGAGACACCGGACACACAAAAAAGACGCTGCTGCGGCTGTCCTCCCGTGCCGCCACGGTAACCGCACGGTTACGGCATAGCGACCGCACGGTAGCGGCATGGTAACCGCACGGTAACAGTGGTCGGTTTAGTCTACTACCACGGTTGAACTTCGTAGGTAGGAACATTTTCTTTAATTGGCGAAATCAGAGGTTTTCAGTCGCCATAAATGAGAGACAAAGTTACCAAAAACGCCATTTTCCTGTGTTTGCTACTGAGTGTGTAGCCAAAAATATAGAAAGCTGATTAAAGTTGTGTACTCTCATATCTGGTTTATAGCCATATTTGGCTAAATGTTCTTATGGATGATCGCCACTTTGGCCCCAAAAATAGCAATAATAATAATAATAATAATAATACTAGGTAGTAGGCCTAGCTAACCGTGCGGAAGAAGCTGTAGGTAATAGTCGGTTAGAATAAAGTCCTGTTCACATTTACAAGTGGAAATGAAACCACACTGGCCACGATTTTGAACCTGCGAATGACCGCCACGTGGAGTTGTTCTTGGTCAGTCTGGGTCCTGCCACGTATTAAAGTCCTCGCACATCTACACGCCATACTAACCGTCACTGCTGCCACCTCGCCAGCGTACTTTGAAAGTTTTCACACTACATGATATATGAAAATTGAGTACCCTTTATCTCTTCTTCTTTTTTAAGTCTCAATTTTTTACTTTATTTTATATGTAGATCATTTATTTACTTATTTATTTATTTATTTATTTATTTTCATTATTTACCTTATTTATTAATTATTTATCTATAATATATTATCTTGGTTTTGTGAATTTCAAACTATATACATAATTTTTCATTTTTAAACCTTGCTCTATAAAAATCTGTTTGAGTTGTAACTTAAAGAATTTTTTTTTTAATTTATCTTATTTATATATTTTTCAATGACATTAAATTGAAATAAATTTTGAATACATGAATTGAATTTTTATTTTTCAATGGCATGAAATTTGGAATAAATTTGGGGAAAAAGATGTGGTAACCTTGTGCCTCCCAACTCTAGGTTAAAATGACCCAAGTAGCATCAATATTTTATACATATTATTTTTATACTAAACATGGTTTCTCCAAATTTTTAAGCTTGTTTGTACAAGTTTATGTTTAAATGTTTAAAGACCATTTTCTTAATTTCATTTTTGGAAAATGAATGAATTATAAATGGTGATAATAATAATGACATCAATGAGTTTTTTTTAATTTTAATTTTGTAATCTTCTTCAAAATCATCCATAAAAAAAACTTAACCATGTTTTGACTATAAACCATATATGAAAATACAAATGTGTTAAAATATCTTTATATTTTGGCTACAAGTCCTAAACACATTGTATAATTATATCATTTTTTTAATGTCAAAAGTAAATTAAAATCTTTTGATGATGAAGTTGATGGCCTTTTTTTATGTTTGCTAAATGCTCAAAATTCATCACAAAAAAAATTCGGTTACATCATTTATACTTATTTTAAGTTTTCCAAAAAAATTGGGGAAGATTTATAATGATCCCAAATATTAAACTTAAAAAGTTTTCAAATTAAATTGATTTTGGAATTGTTTATGTGTTTAATGTTGGAATTTTTTTTATTATTTTTAAATTTTTACTCATTAAAAATAGCCTTTTTTTCTTTCAAATTTGAGATCTCAATTTTTTGACAATTTTTTTTTGTTGTGTAAATTTTTTTGAATTTGCACTATTTTCTTTCTTTCCCAATAAAAATTGCCAAGTTAGGAAAATTTGAAACTAAACAAACATGTAACTGAAAATTCAGAAGATTTAAATAATTTATTTTTCAAAAGAAAAAATGTAAAATATATTCTTACATTATGAAAATAATAATTATATGTTGTGATTTTTTTGGGGGGTTCAATATTTAATTAAATTTATTACTGTATGATTCATATTGTTAATAAATTTGGTCTTGATAATGAAATGGTTATGTTGATTACTTAATTAATGTTTCTTCTTATGGCCAATTTTTACCAACTCAAGGGGGGCACCAACACTAAAAAAAGATTTTGTTGAATTTTTTGGGTCAAATTTAAAATACATATTGTCAAATTTTGTTAATAAAATATAGTAAGTAACTTTAATATTGAAGGATTTTAAAAACTTTCCAACTACACAACTAGTTTATAACCAAATGTGACAATTTTTTATTGAACAATTACCATTTTAACAACAATGCAAAATTAAATAAATAAATTGTGTACCTCATCATATTGGGGTAAATAAAAACTTGTAATTTTACAAAAATTGAACATATTTTATGTATTGAAAATAAAATTTTAAAATGTTTAATGAATTTTTTTTAAATTGACATTGAATTTACAAAGATTTTAGGTCAATTTAAGCACAAGAAATTTGTAGATTTATTCATAACATCCAGTTTCAATATTCTTTAAAATATATTATTATTATTATTATTTAATGCATAATTTATTTTATTTTATTTTTTATTGCAAGTCCTAAAAGCCATTATAAAATTATATCATTTTAAAAAACTAAAAATTAACCTTTTTATTATTTATTTATTTATTTATTTATTTATTTTTAAAACCCTTTGTTGATATTGATGGGCCTTTTTATGTTTGCAAAATGTTGGAAATTCTTCATAAAAAAACCTTTGGTTAAATCATTAATATTGTTTTTAAATTTGAAAAATTTTGAATAAGGTTCGTGATGATCTCAAAGATTGAGCTTACATGTTTTCAAATAAATTTGATGTTGGAATTGTTTATGTGTTTACAATTGGAATTATTATAATTTATTTATTTTAATTATTCATTAGGGGAAAAAATATTCAAATTTTTTATCCCTATTTTTTGGCAATTTTTTCGCTTTATACATTTTTTTTTGAATTTGCCCCATTTTTTCTATTTCTTTCCCAACAATAATTGCCAAATTAGAAAAAATGGAAACAAAAAAAACATGTTGGTTGGGGGAAAGAGGGGGTAATCCAACTATTTCAACACAAAATTTCACCAATTCAAATTGTCTTTTCTTTTACCAAAAAAAAAAATGTAAACTATATTCTTACATCATTAAAAAAATATGTATGTTGTGGTTTTCTTTTCAAGGTCATGTAATTAACCATTACTATTAATGTATGAATAACCTTGCTAATAAATATGGTCTTGATAATTGAATGGCTATATTTACTACTTAATTCATGTGTTTTCTTATGACCAATTTTTGCCAATTTAAATGGACAACAATATCAAAAAACAATTTTGAAAGAAATTTTTTTGTGGCCAAATTTAAGATATATATATTATAATGATAATAATATTATTATAAATACCCATAATATTGAAAGATTTAAACAAGTTTCCAACTACAAAATTTGTCCATAACCAAACATGGCAATCTTGATATGGATGATTACCATTTTTAACAAAATTGTTCAAATAAATAAATAAAATTCTACCTAATCATATTACGAAAAATAAAAATTTGCAATTCCTTAAAAAATGAACAAATTTTATGTATTAATATTTTTGTAAAAGACTTAATAAATGCACTTTTGAGTTCACATTGAATTTACAAAGATTTTAAATCAAATTTAAATAAATAAATATGTGTTGATTTATTCATGAAATGTTATTTTAAGTTATTTTAACAACATTGTAAAAAACAATTTGTAAATTATAAATTTTTAATACATTATTGAATATTAAGATCATATTTTCATTTGCAACATTTGAATCAATTTTGTAAAAGAAAATGTATGTTAAAATTTGAATTTTCTAAATAATTTGATGCCAAACACAATAAAATTAAATTTTTTCATCTTTATTAATGAAGTGTTAAAGTGGTTTGGTGGTCAAATCTGAATGTGTTTCCATAAGGTCTTGGGTTCAATTATTGATGGATGCATGTTTTAATGTATTTTGTACAAATGCAATTTGCAAACATATATATCATGTTGAAAACATACATAAACATGTACATCATGCTTAAATAATGTTGAAACATTTTTGTCAACAAATTTTTTATTTTTTTTTAAACTTCAAATCTTTTTCATGGAATGTAAATTTGTCATTACATGTCATGATAAAAAATGTAATCCATGACTCCACAATCTCTCTTTTTAATATATTTTTTAGTATCATGATGTGGCACATTATTCCATGTCATATTAATTTGGGACCTTGTATATTCATGTCATAATCTTTTAATTAAAATTTATTAAATGCAACATGTGACTATCCAAAACAACTAAAAAACATTTCACTTAAAAATCCTAACCAACTAGTCTTTTTTAATGAAAACCATACAAGTTGCATATTAGTCAATTTATCATATTTCACTAAAAACCTAGTGAATTTGAATAACGAAAAAAAACAAGATTTCTTCTTATGTTAGGTTTAGCCAAAATTGAATCATGAAATTTAAACATTAGGCTTATCAACTAGATTTATCCATTTTATTTAGCCATTAAATTAAACTAAAGTAAATGGCCAATGTTTAACCACTATGTTTAGCCATTAAATTAAGCCAAGGTTTATCTAAAGTTGAACCATTATGTCACATCTAGGTTTGGCCATTATGTTTAGTTATGTGAAATAAAGCTGTGAAATAAAAGTGGAACACCTTTGATGGTGTAATCCATTTGTGAGGATTTGGTTTATCATTTTAGAAGTAAATGATTAAATTATTTATACTTGTAAATTATGTGCATGCTTAAAGGGCTAAGGTATGTAAGTTAAAGTAAAGTAATTTGGTGAAATGACATTATGTTATGTTATGAGGTTAGGTAGCCTAACTATGTTAATCTAGCACCTATTTACCTAAATGTCTTTTTTTAGCCTACTTAAATTTATATATTACCTATTAATATATGTGCTTGTTAAATTTTTAAATAATAACCTAGAAAATAATTATAATTTAAATATAGATTTGACCCATCAAATGGTCTATTGTCTACTAGTTAAATAGTTAATTACTCTATTAATCAAAACAACAAGGTCCAAATTAACTACCTAGTCATGTTGGCAAGTCCAAATCAATTTGTCCAAATTGACGAAATGGTATTTTTTTAAGCTTATCATCTGGGGTATCTTTTGATTTAAAAACCTAATAAGAACAATCATGAATTGTAGTATTATAGTGGTGTGAAATAGAATTTCCAAGACAACCACCATCTGAGGATTCAAATGTTTGAAAATTTTCAATACATGGCGTTGATAACTTGTAGACCTCCATCAAGAAAGGTTGTTTACATTTGTTCATCATATGTAGCAACTAAAATTGATGCATTCTCATGGGCCACATAAGTGCATGCAAAAACATGGACTTAAATCTAGGATTTAACATTAATGCTAATATATTGTGACCCATTTTTTAAATTTCAAGTAGAAAAAAGAAGGAAAGGGTCCACAACATCCAACACATGTTTCGTGTGACAAACAAACACTTCCAATTCTTGATAAAATAACACAAAAGCTTTGAGGCCTACCAAGTTATTAGGAATAGTCATAAATGTAAGATCTTGGTGAAAGTCACAATATGTAGAAATGATGTAGTGCAGGACATATCTAAGAAATCAACGTCAATGCCCTTAACTTTGATTCAAAACACAACTAATCACATTACGACTCAAAACCTTCACAACAATTTCACAAATTGTCTAAGCCCTTGGAGAAAGGTATGCGATTTTGTAAAACCATTATTTGTTGATTAAAGCAATAACACCCCATAATGTCAATGCATCTTGGAAGAACAAGACTTGGCTTGTAAACCTACAAGCAATTCAAAAAAATACACATAACCCTTTACCACAAGTCCAAAATGCAAGAAAAAAAAAACAATAAATAATTTTAAAAACAATAAAAATTGAACAAAATATGGAAAAAAATGGGTAAGAAGTAAGTCATGTACCTAATAGTAATGTGCATGTTTAATTTTCTAGTCCTCAATCTAAATTTATACAAACTTGCTCCTAAGCATGCATTCCCTTATTCGAGTTTTTCAACCATGTAATATATTTTTAATTATTAGTTTACACACCTTTTATACATGCGTTGAATAGTCCTTGAACCATTTTTTCATCTATTGTTGTGTATTAGTAGACCTTGGATAAAGCATGCCCAAAACAAGATCCATGAAATGGTTTCAACATGCCCAAAGTTTTACACAACACCATTGCAAAAATTAAAATTAATTCATAGGACTGCAAATTACCCCCCCCCCCCCCCCCTCCTTGTCGCGTCCTTCACATATGCAATAATCTTATCACTAAGGGCAAACTTGTCAAGAATTTTCATAGTTTGGGAGCCACGGTTGCATCATTGGTGATAATGACTTCAAATAAGCCAATTGTCACATGCTTAGGCTCTTAATTGACAGACAAGAAGTTGATATCCACAATAAACACATCATGTGTTATTGCAAACATCCATAAACCAAAAGTGCATGTGATAGACATGTAGTTAGGTAATGTAGGTTGCACACATGTAACCAAAGTTTTTTTCACTAAAGCTGGTTTTAAAAACCTCTTCCACAAAACTTTTTTTGATGGGAAGACCCCCCCTAGGCATAATTTGTAAGTCATATGATGTAACCAAACACATTCAACCATCAACTTCATGGGTAAAAAAACTTTTAATGACATGTAACATACATTTGCTAAGAATCCAACATGTCTATCATTGTTTTTTTTTTTGAATTGGTTTGTAGATGATAAAAATTTAAAAATTACATTCAAAGTAATTCATGGGTGCTTAATGTGGTTAATATTCAAGTCCAAGTTTAGGCTAATTATTAATTTCTTCCATATACTTCTTTAACAAGGCACTATGTTCCACCTCAACATGTTTCTTCATGGTAGTTATGCCATTAAATTTGTGCTAAGTTATGCACCCTTTTCGATTTTTAGTGCATAAGGTTAAGATTTTAGTATGTAATGTTTGATGGTGACAATATATTCCATGATTTAATTTTGGGTAATATTGATATGTTGGTTGTTGTTCACTTAATAAAAAACTATATTTCTACACCCATTAGTGTTCAGTAGGAACAAGTAACATTGATGACTATTTTCAAGAAAAATACCAAACAAAATTTTTGAATCAAAAATTGAGATTGACAACAAGATTGACGATTTTTTGATTCCAATGAACATTTTTTTATTTCAACCAACATCACAATGGAAGGGTTGGTTTGAGAAATCAAGTAGAAGACATTGTGAGGGCAATACAATCTTAAAAGGGGGATAATGTTAGGAAAAACTTTTAATGTGTAGAATTGTACAAGGACTAATAATCAACCAAAGTCATTATTACTAAACTAAAGTGTAATAACAAGATAGTTTATAATTTTTTTGTAATGACCTAACAAAACTTATGAAACCACCCTACTGGACTTTGGAAATAACCTATTCATTGAACTATATTGAATTTTTTTTAATTGATTTTATTTTGTTGAATCAACAAGGATTGTTAATATGTTGTCAGGCCATTAATTATTTGATAAAGGTAGATAAGGAAATAGGAAGTGAGGACATGGGATGAATAGTAGAAATCAATTTCTAAAAGTGCTCTATCTTGTGATGATGGGCACACTAATGTTTTTGGCTATGTTTTAATAATAAGAAACGATGTTTCATATTATTATTTTCTGAATTGTTTTTGCTTATTGTGCATGATCCATCCCTAATTACATGTGTCCACTAGTATGTGCATGTTTGCTTAATATAATTTGTAATAGTTACCTAGGCACATGGTGTTGTGTGGTTGATAAAAATATAGTAATGGTGCCGAAGTCAAACATTAGATTTCATTGCTAACATACTTATTTGGGAAGGTAGATCATGAAAGCTTATTTATTAAAGTTTAGTAATTGATGAAAATTTCTAAGCATTTTTTTTTAATGATGTATCGTGGATGAAAAGAAAAATAGTGGTGATTGATTTTTTGTGATGGTTCTCCATTATGCATTTGACCAACAATAACAAACCAAGGAATGGAATCCTTGGAATTCCATCCTTGGATTTTTGACATGTTGTAAACACTTTCATCTGTGGAAACATAAACATATGTTTGATGTTTCCATTGGCTAGATGCATTTTCATTTTTTGAAGTTGTAATCGTCTAATGTGTAAATGATTTATGTTTTGAAATTACAAGGTGTAATCAAAATGAATTGTATTTTCAAGTGTTGGAAAAATTCCTCTTTTACAAAGAAAAAACTTGTAAAGGTGGGGTATATGGAACCATGATCAACTGGTTTTTAAAAGATCAAAAAATTGGTTTAAATTCAGAATTATGATTTAAAAAAAAATTCAAAGAACTAATAAAAAAAACCATGAATCATTTTTCTTTCAGAAAACATGTAAGTTTTTCAAAATTTGGGTTTAAGATCTTAAAATTGTTAATTATTGTATTTTGAAATTGAATGTTATAATGAAATGAAAAATTGCTCAGCAATAATAATTTCAACCAATAAAATTTAGTTGAATAAGTGAATTAAGGAATAGTCATTGGTTTTGTTAGAAGGGCTTGTTCATGAATTTAAATTAATTGTTTAGGTCAATGATTGTGTAGTTTAGAGTAAAGTAATTAAGTTTGTTTATATTATCAAATTAATTTGCAAAGGGTTAAAATGAAATTCAACAATGGAGAGTTTCGAATCGAAATTTTGCTAGGTTAGATTGTAGAGTTTTAGATTTGTTGAATTCACAATCTAGTAAGTTATATCATTTTCATTCATAATTTAGATTTCATGGATTATAAGGGTTTAAATCTAGATGGATTTGAGGCTATAAATAAATCAAATTTGCAAAGTTTTAAAAATGCAACATTCGTAGAAAGCACCACAATAAACAATAATAAAATTTCTAGAATTTCTGGCATTAATTATGGTCAGCTAATTTTGAAAAAAAAACCAGTATTTATTGAAAATAATTTAAATATTTCCGGGATGATAATAAAGGTAATTAAAGTATTCTAAAGAGATACATTAGGTATACTTTTACCCTAAGCCAATAAATAAATAAATAAATAAATTTATAATAAGGGGTCCGACCCAATATTATATCTGGGCACACAGGTAGTACAAAAGTATTACTGCCCGTTTTGTTTTTTTTTTTTTTTGGTGCTTATCTGCCCTTGACCGGATCCATCTTTCTCTCAACAAAATGGATGATGCCCAGAAACACTTTTTTGGATTTTTAGATTTTTGGATGTTTTTTTTACTGGCGGAGTTTCGCCAAAAAGAGAAATAAAAAAGAAAAAAAACAAAATGAAGTGTTTTTGAAAGTGAGAATTTTTTTTCTTTTAAAATCACAAGATCCTTATATTTGGTTTCCATATATTTGTAGCCAAATATATAGAAAAATGATTAAAAGTTTATACTTCATATTTGGTTTATAGCCAGATTTTGGTTAAATCTTTCTTAAGGACCATCTCCAATTTTTGAGTTGTAGCCAAAGTGGCGATGATCCAGGAAAGATTTGGCCAGATGTGGCTACAAGCTAAATATGAAAGTAAACTTTTCTTAAAAAGACACCATTATGTATTTTTGGCTAAATATGTTGCTAGTCAGCAATGTTAAGCTTGAGAACTTGCTGCAGATCTGCTCATCTCTTATCAAATAGCAGGTAAAACAGTACACCCATGAGTTGATGAAACACTGACTTGCCAAGTTCAAATATGAATCCACCCACAAGAGATCACTACTGTACCCATGAGCTGCAAGAAAAAAGCTTCCTGACAAGAATCACTTGCAGAGAAAGCTGGAAAAAGCTCAGTTGCAAAGCTCAAATTCTCTTCCCAAGCTTTGGTGGAAAGATGGAACCAGTAGCAAAAAAATCATTGGGTGTACAAACAACCATGTTGATATGCATAAGACCCTGTTGATCTGCAGTAATAATTTGCTTAGTACTACTAGATTCATGGTAACAGATCAGGAAAGATTTCAAAGTTGTCTACAGTACAGTTTGCAATACTAGGATTTGTGATTGCAGAGAGGAGATCAATGTCTGACATCTCAATTTCAGGTTCACAACAGCTACTTGACATCAACAGCTGCTCCAAATACTCTGCACCCAGATCTTGCAACTCTAGTGTCTCCTTGATTGTCTCCACCTTTGATAAGTCTAATTCATTGCTGATCTCCATGCAGCTATTGCTTGTCATCGTCTTCTTCTTGCAAGGCAAAGGTTCGAGCTCAAGGCAATCTGATTCTAATGATGACAGACCAGTTCCATTATTACTTGGCTGATCCCTTGATCTCTTTTTTGGTGTGGTTGTATCACTTCTTGATTGGTGCAGCAGATCAAGAAGTTCATCACCATTAAGCTCCTTTGAATTTGTAGCCACCATTTGATCCCCACCTCGTACAGATTTAGCGATTGTTGGTGTTTTGTAGGTAGCAAGAGTTGATCTGGATTCAAGTTTTGTTGTTGGGGTTGAAATATTTGTGCTGCACTCGGACTTGATTGTGCTTGCTTGACCTGAGCTAGTCATGTTGTTGTTGTTGTTGTCATTTGGAGTTGGACTAGAAGAGGCTTGAGCAAGGGAGCTTGCCCTGAGAGGGAAATTGAGAAGAGCTCGACAACCTCGCATTTTGAATGCTGCTGCATCATAAGCTTCAGCTGCTTCCTCAGCAGTATCAAACGTCCCTAGCCATACTCTTGCACCTTGGCGGGCCGAATCTCGAATCTCAGCTGCAAACTTCCCCCATGGCCTTCGTCTCACACCTCTGTAGTGCGGCTGCTGCTGCTGAGGAGCACAGGGTTTTACCTTCTGTGGTGGATTTGCAGCTATGGCTCCTCCTCCCAGAACATGACCTGTGTGATGATCCACATCCAGTTTTTGCTCCTCAAGATGTACTGGCTCTGGTGCCTTGTTTGCAGATTTGATGTGCTCATGGAGCCCCTTCAACTCCATCTTTTGGTTTTGCTTCTGAGCTAATTGGAGCTTCTGTTGTTGCTGCTGTGGATCAATCCCAGGCCAAGTGCTGATCATTGATGGCTGGAGAAAAGGATGCACAGCTTGATGCTTTGACATGAAACTCATAGCTGTCGCTTCAGGGAAAGCAGAGCACCTGCGAGATATAGATCGAATTGCCGCTTTGGGCTCCTGGAGCTTCGTGGACTGCTGCTGCTGGACAGGAGCTGGAACAGTATGAGCAGAAGACACAAGAGCCTGAGGTGCTTCAGTGGTGGCAGCCACTTTCAACATACCCACTAGAATTGTCTCCTCAGAGTCATTCTCATTGAGAGGGAGCTGATTCTGAACTTCTGTGCAACTGCGAGTTTGGATGAGCTCTGGCTTAGCATCTGCGGCAGATCCTTCTTCTTCTTCTTCTTCTTCTTCTTCTTCTTCTTCCATCAGCTTTCTCAAGCTGGTTGAAATTTGAACCTCGTCCTTGTAAGACCAGTCTGTGAGGAACTGATCATCTTCCCAACATGACTCTTGTCCTGGAAGCAGGTTTGGTGCATAAGTAATTGGTGAAGAAGCAGCTCCTTCTACTCCAATCTGTGAGTTGATGAATCGAGGGCATGGCGGCTGCTGCTGCTGCTGCTGTTGCTTAGTGTTGGATCCAGCAGCTTGTTGTCGTTGTTGTTGCAAACAGCTTGTCTCCAGTGCTTGTTCAACCTTCCCTCTGAAGCTTTTAGCAAAGCTGGAGACCAGTGAGTCCCTCACTCTCTTTGCAGGCATCCAAGCTTTTATCTGATGTCCATTACCAGGAGGCAAAATATCATTCAACAAAAGCTTGTCCTCATCAGAATTGGTGTTCACTTCTGTGAATGGATTCCTTTCCCATGAAGTCTCCTCCCTGATCACCATTTGGTTGCCAATCCCAACAGTGGAACCAAAATTCCGGCTTGTTACTGGAGGAGCTTCTGCTGCTGCTGCTCCAGTCCTGCTGGCCGCTGCTGGTGCAAGTGCATCGTCTAGTACAGGAAGAGGGATTTTGGAGAGATGGTTTTGGAATTGTTTCAACACATCTTTGCCAAATTCCTCTTGCTCTTTATAGCTCTCCCACATCTGGTCTGCCCAATTCTGCCTGTCATTCTGTGAGCTTGATCTCCTCCTGAACCCAAATGTGTCAAAATTCATGATCTCTCTCTCTCTCACTCTCTCTCTCTCCACCTATGATGCTCCTCCGAATCAATCTCAACTCTACTTCTTGTTGTTCTTCCTCCCTTTCTTCCCCTCCTCAATTCTTCTCCCGAACCCTCCTTCTCCTCCTCCTGCTCCTCACTACCCAAACACACAACTCTTTCACCCAATTCCCCAACTCGTCTACCCAATTCCCCAATTTCCCCAACTCTTCCTTCTACCCAATTCCCCAAATTTTCTCTTGAAAACAACAAACAAAGCCTTGTTGGCCACAGTTCTCAAAAGCTGGACTCATTCATTCTAGACTTGCAATCAATTTATGACTCTTTTCTTCTCCAAACAAAAGGTGCACTCTTCAAAACTGTTGACTACTTACCCTTTCCTTTCCTTGCCATTTTTTTTCCTTACCTTTTGCCAATGGTTTTTTTGGTGGGTTCTCTTCTTCACTTCCCCCCTTGCCTCTTTAACCCACTTCCATCAAGCACACCATTTTGTTGCCCCGACTTACTCAACTCACACACATATGCCAAAAAACCCTCTCTCAACATCAATCAACAATGCAAATGCCCAATTTTGCAACTCTCTTTCTCCCTCTCTTCTCAATCTTTCTTTGCCCAATTTTTGCCACTCTTCTCAACTCTCTATATCTCTCTTTGGATGCAATGAACAAGTTATGGTGTGGCCCTGTCGGCAATGAATTTAAAAGATGGAGAGCGAGGATAAATAAGGGGGGGTGGAGAGATAGATGGGCATAAAAAGAATTCCCAACGTTTTAGGGCAAATTTTCAAAAAGGAATTGGGTGTAGCATGTAATTTCAACTAATTGGACAGGAAACTTCGTGTGGGAAATCCCACAATATCTTTCTCTCACCCCCACACACAAACAAAACAACAAGAAAGACTTGAAAAGCTAAATTGTAGTACCCGTCCTCCTACTATGTCTAGTTTACTTAACCTTGGGTTACAATCTTCTTTCTACCCAATCACTCAGCTTGTGAATTAATTGCATGGGAAATTCCTTGCACGAAAGATCTTGAGAAGTTTACAAGCCTCACTATAATAGGAAGTTGCCAAATATATATATATTGTATGTTGTAGTATCTTTATTTCTCCACTCTTGACCTTTAGTTTAGTCTCTTTCTCTCTCTCCCTCTTCCTCTCTCATGATAGTATACTAAGCACTAATAGGAATATCCATGAATGGAATCTAAGATGTAGAAGCCATAATGAAATGAGCAAGGGCACTCTTGCTTTAGTGGTGTTGCATAGTTACAACTATAGTGGGATAGTAAGTTTGATCCATATTATACGAGTACTCTCAATTTATAAATGGAGGTATTTGTCCATGTTGAAAATGGTGGCAAATCCCTTCTGAAAAATAGAAATTTCATGCATCCAATGAAAAGGCTCACAAGGCGTTAAATTTTTTTTTTCATTTGGATTGTTGGGGGGGGGGGGGGGGGGGGGAGGAATTTCTTGTTTGTTTGTTGCCAATGTGTTCCCAAGGTGATTGCATCTAGTTCTCAGAGTGTTCCCTAAGACATTCCCAATAGCGCTCTTTTTTTTTTCCCATATTGTTTTGCCATGGTTCAACTTCCATGTATAATTTGTAAATGGGGGAGGGTACACAAAAAAAGTTTCTTGCACCTGATGAGGTCAAGCATGCACATTGGGACCTAGGCTTTTTTTGTCTCTTTTGGGGGAGGCTGGTGTTGTTCAATTTTTGTTGTTCCCATGAAGACATTCTTACTGTGTTCTCATCAAGTTCTCAATCAGTTCTACTTTTCGAACCTATATAACCAGCCCCAAAGGAAGAGATATTACAACATATCTCTATTTCAGGACTGTCCAAAGCTTGATAATTTTTTTGGTGATAGGCCAATCAAAGATGCCCATCACACAAAAGAAAAGAAAAGAAAAAATTGGACTTTGGGGGTCCCAAGAACTAATTAATATGAGTATGCTTTTAGTTCAAAATCATTTTTGCAATGAGCCTCTTTGATTGGCCCATCACCAAAAAAAGTTCTAAAACTTAGATTCTATGGTTAGTCCAAAGCTTAGTCCAAACATAGCAACATATAAGTTCCAATATTTGAGCCAACCATGTAGGCAAAGACACGGGACCAAAGAGTGGGTGCTATTGCAAACATGTAGGAACACATTGGGAATTTCTGGAATATCTTGGGGGAACTCATTGGGAACTTGATAAAAAAAAAGAGTGAGAACTTTGTGAGAATACATTGGGAACCAACCAAAATAAGGTTCTATTCAATGCATCCTGCAATTCCTCATTGGGTGACCAGAATTTCTATTCCCAAATAGATTCATCACCTTCATATTTATTTATTTATTTATTTATTTATTTTTCCATGACCTATTTTTAACCTTGGCTAATGGCATGGGCATGAACTCTTGGGACATGATGTAAGCTCCTGCTCTTATGCACCAGGAAGTTTGTTGCTGGAGGAGACAAGATGAGAGACGTGGGATCTCAACAAGAAAATGATGTAATTTTCTTTTAAATAATTAAATATAATTCATAACTTTTTAGAATAATATTTAAATCTTATAATGCCACTTGCATTAGCTCCTACTTTCCATTATTTTTATTTATGATTTATACATTTTAAGTTTTTTATAAAATTAAAAAGATAAATTGAACATCTACAATTGAAGAGAATGTATTATAATTTGATTTTACAGGATTACATGTGTATTTTCATGTCCATGTAAGTTGGAATTTTTTTCTTAATTATGTTCAAACTATGGCTATTGAGAATCTCAGAAGGCACTTGATTTTTAGCAGTTTTAAATTTGAATATAAAAAATCTGGCGGCAAAAAAAAAAAAAAAAAAAAAAAAAAAACACGACTGGCTTGGCACCACCGTCGCCGTTAAACTTTCCTTCGCCGTTTGACGATTGCCGTTCGCGGGAGGGACGGCGACTGGCGGCGACGTTGCGCGCTCGCGCCTCCCTCCGGAACGAAGAGGACCAACACGTCTGAAGAAGAATGCGCACTCCCGCGAAGATTCAAAACTTCCCTCGCAAATTTCTTTCTGTCACTGCGCGGCCTGAAAATTTCCATCGATTGCTTCTTCGCGATTTGGCTCAGAATAATAACTTTTGGCTTGATGCTTCTTCTTCTATCGCGATCTTCATTTGCATAGTCTCCCCCCTCCCTCCCGGGTAATATTTCTGCATTATTGATCCGAAGAATGCCATGTTTTGATCGTGCTTTGTTGCATCCAGCAGGCTTTTTTCCTTTACAGAAAAAATTGTCCTCCAAGCAAGCAGGCAGGCAGGCACGTTGATTTTTCACTTGAAGAAGAAGACGCAAATTAATTCCACAAATCTGTATTCCTACTTGGAGTATTGGTTGATTGATTGATGTACCTATGGCGAAGAGGAAACTTGTGTCCGGTTTCTTCTTCTTCTTCTTCTTCTAGCGAGCAATGCGCGTTTGACGGAATTGGAGAGAGAAAGAGAGAGAAGGAGCTTGGAAAGTGCAGCAGCGTGGAGAGAAGAAAGAAAGAGCCTTTGCGCACATATCGCATTGCTATTTGTTTGGTTGTCGTCGACGCCCGGTACTTCACAGTTGTGACAGAAGCAGCTTCGTCTAGACGTTAAGGTGCAGTCTCTTCTTCACAGCAGCATCAATACCACTTCATATCAGTTTTTCTTCTGAGAACTAGGCTTCTTCTTGAGATTCAGTATCTATTCATTTCCTGGTCTGTAAAATCTTGCGTTACGGAGGAGTGCTCGATCTCTTCTTCTTCTTCTGCTGAGAACAGTAATAATCTTTTCAACGGGATTTTCGGCGGTGCAAGCTGCTCCGTCTTCGATTTTTTCCTTTGGAATTTAACCATAGCTGGTGCCATAAGCACGCCTGAGGAGAGGCTTTAGTCTTCTTTTGTAAAGCTTTACAGGCCGCTCTTCTTCTATTACGGACTTGATGGTTCCAGAGCTTGAGAAACAGTGAGTGAGTGATGGGGAAGCGTCCGAAGCGGGAATAAGCTGTGAACGGAAGAAGAGATAGCAACAGGATGTCGGGCGTGGAAGCCGCTTACGTTGTGGAGAGTTATCTGCTGAAGAACCATTACCACAGGTCACTTGCCGAGTTTCGGATCGAGGCAGCGCCAGACCTATCGTCTCTGAAATCTGTAAGCTTTCTGTTTTGTTTCTTACAGTCGTCTTCTTTCATTGGTCCCCCTGTCGTTTTCAGCTAGTTACGCTGAGCTGAGTGTATTTTTCTGAGATTGTGAGAGGAACTCAGTAGTGAAGAAGTGCATGAGCAAAGCCCTATGCAGCAAGCAAGCAAGCAGCCAAGGGGGTCATGAGATCTGTTGTATTAAAGTAATGCGGTGGCATTGGGGAAAATGGCAGGCACCAGCATACGTGAGGACTGTGGCCAACATCTTGGACGAGTGCATTGCGCTCAGAGTAGAGCAAAGGGATTATTTGCAGCAGAAAACCAGGATGGAGAAGCTGGTCGAGGGCATGCAAGAGCTTCTAGCTTCCTACCAAGCAGGCCTTCTGCTCCCCAGATCACCTTCTTGTCGTCCTCCTACAACAATCCCTTGTGCTCCCAGACAACTTTTCAACAATCAAGGTGGTAAGCAAGCCCCTTGCTACATATATAGCTTTTTCTTCTCTTCTTACAGTGTGCCAATCTTGACGTTCTTTACTTATTGCTTCTGACTCTCGCACTCAAAAAAGGCGATTCCACCCTCCTGCTCTTCTTGAAGTGGTGATGAATGCTTGCTTTGCAATTACGATGCATCTTTTCCATGAGGAACCCTAGCATCACAATCACTAGCTCACGAGGTCTCATGTGTTCTGGAGAAGCTTCCATTCAAAACTAAAGACATTGTTCTGCTGTAGGGAGCAAGGAGTTGTTGAAGAGCGAATCAGGAAAGAAGCCACAGCAGCAAAGTGCTGCCAATTCTTCTCATGGGTGTCTCCCGTTTGGATCAAAGACCTCATCATCATCTCCTCCAGGTTGCTTTCATCAACTCTCCACCATGATCCCATTCTATCTAATTAATGTGGATACCTTGCTTTCTTAAGCTCTTGCTTCTCAGCACTACTGTCAAAGCAATGATGTGTATCAATTGCAGATCATGAATGAAATTGTGACCTGCCATCCTGTAAGAGTTCTCTGATGCAAGTGTTGTTTGTTTCATCATGATCACAGGAGTACGATCAGTGAACCTGACTATGCCACCAACTGTGATTCGACGTACACGGAGACACTCACGTACAATGGCATTGCCTCCTCCACAAGCCTCATTATATTCCATGACTGTGGACACAAAGCAACAACAAGCCCCACACCCTTCATTCCCTTTTCTCACGCCCCCTCCAAATCCTTCTTGGAGCACAGCAGCAACAGCAGTAAATGTGCCATTGACCGTTGATGCACAGCAGCAGCAACAACTGTCTCTAAAGAGCTCACAGGCTCCTCTACAGAAGCCCAGAACCCCTTCTGCCTCCCCCTCCTTGCATCACTCCAGTCCAACCAAGTCTGAGATCCAGGGGAAGAAGATTCATGCCACGAAAGTTGTTCAAGAGGGGAATGATCAAGGCCCAGGTACACCTCCTCGGCAGCCCCTGTGTGAAAAGAACATGTCTCCAGATAGCAGCTTCCTGAAAGCACTTCAGGAGAATAATGAACTTGAGTCTGAACTCATCTCCCTGAGTTCCGTCCAGAAGCCCATGGAGAAAGTGCT
Source organism: Sphagnum tenellum (assembly GCA_963921925.1). Classification (NCBI taxonomy): domain Eukaryota; kingdom Viridiplantae; phylum Streptophyta; class Sphagnopsida; order Sphagnales; family Sphagnaceae; genus Sphagnum; species Sphagnum tenellum. Next base: position 20,906,112 of record OY998143.1, on the reverse strand, counting down.
TGAGTCTGGGTCTCAGAAGGAGAACTGCTCTCCTCTTAAAGGACTCAGGAATTGTCCTCCAAGAAGCAACTTGTCAACAAAACAAAATCAAGCTTCGAAAAAGAGAGCTTTGTTGTCTCCAAACTGTACTGTGAGTCCAAAGAAGGTGAAAGCTTTGCCAGTCTCTACTGCAACACCAAAGGAAGCTCATCAGTGTTCTCCAGTTCCATTGGTGGTTGCCTCAAAGGACTGTCCTTGCTCATCATTGTGCACAAAAGATCAGAATAAAGATTTATTTAGTGCTCCATGTCCTACTGAAGATCCCAGGATGGAAGCCTGTTCAAAGCTTGGATCTGATCTGGTCTCGACACTGATTGCTTCACCAGTGATCCAGTCAACAAATTCAGGATGGATAGTGCCAGAAACAACTCACAGAGACTTGCCATCTATTCATGGCAGCTCTGCAGACTTAGATCCCATGTCATGTCTCTCAATACGTGAATCAGCTCTTGACAAGGACCTGGGAGTCTCAACATTTGATTTGATAGAAAGTGGTGATAGCCAAGGCTGCAGGGAAAATGAACAGATGTCTGAGCCTCTTATATCCATTGATGATATCCTGGAGTGGGATGGATGCTGCTTTAGTGACCTCATGAGTGGCATGCTTTCAGACAGCATGCAAGGATCGTTTTCACGCACAGAAGATGACCTACCGGACCCTTGCAGCTCAAGCAGGTCTTCTTCTCTCTGTCCTCACTTTTGTCTCAAGAAAGCTAATGCGTTTCTCATTCTTATTCTTTGTGGCTCCTTTCTGTCTGATATTGTACTGTCCTTCCAGCATGGGGTTTCTGTGTGCTCGTTTCTATTCTTCCCTTTTTCCTCTTTGTATATATTGATCTGCTAACCTGTTTTATTTTGCATCTTATGCCAATTTTTATTACTGGAAGTTGACAACCTTCCTGGGCTGTGCAGAAGTTTCACAACACCAGACAGGTTTGAATACAACTGTCTGGTGGATGCCATCGATTATGAAGGTCACCTACCCCAGCTTTCAGGTGCAGTTGACAACAAGAACACATATTCAGGTGAAGCGCTAACTTTCAGTTTCAATCTTGCACTGCACCCAAAAGGTCTGATGATTATGTAGGGGTGGGCAAGGTGCTGTGATTTGATGCTTTGTGAATCATACAAAAGTGTCTTCAGGGCTGCAAACATCTAACATGGTTTTTGTGGGCCTTTTGTGACTATATGCAGGCATCACTTCACAAGGCATTGGGCCTGCATAGGAAGTCAAGAAGTGTAATACAGCCTTCACAACATTCTCCAAACTTACTGGCAAGAAGTGGCAGTGGTAACTCTATAGTTAGTCTGGCAGCATCTTGACAGGACTGTGAATAGGACGCCCCAATGCCTCCATATGATCTTTAGTGTACAAATAGTCTGCCATCTTTCTAGCTTGTTGAGCTGGTAGAATTCATAGTTTGGTATGCCCCAGGTCTTTTTGTCAGGTACATAATGATGCAAGCATACATGAGCTCCCTCTACAAAGTGGTGCTGAATTGGCATGACTGGCAGTTCTTTGTTCTGACAATCCATTGATATTGATTGGTAGGATGCCTGAAGCACATTGGGCCAAGATGTCCAATGCTATGTAGGTAGTTTCTGTCACCCTAAATAGATGAACCCTTGTCATAGTGGGTGAGTGGGGTTTACAGCACTCTGCATAGTTTCTCTGTGTGAGGGAGTTGACATTAACTCTTTTTTCCCTCTTTTTTACCAGTTGAGGGAGCCTGGAGGTGGGTAGGATCCTGCATCAAAACTAAATCAGAACCAGGACACTAACATGAGATTTCACTGTGAGATTTCACAGGAACATTAACAGTGCCTCAGTCTGCTTTCAGTTTTCTTTGTTCTTTTTAGATCTCCATTTAGCAGCTCTTGTATGGATGTCCAGGCAGAAAACGGTGAGTTTGTATATTTGAGATCTGGATATTCTTTCGACATTCTTGTTCATGACCTCATATGCAATCCGTTTTTGTACATGATGTCTTTGTGCTCTGTGGATTAAGTTTGCAATCCGCATGTTACAGATTATGGGCTAGTATTATGGACATCATTACAATTTATCAGTCAGTTGAACGGAGTTTGCCTGTAAGTTTTGTTGCTGTGGCAGTCCAGAAAACTGATCCCTGTGCAATTTGTTTGTGGAATGCTGTATTAGTGTCATGGTGCAATTGATCGTGAAGGTCGACTGGATGCTTCGGGTCATCATCAAACCTGAGATCATACCATTATCACCCAGGTTAGTAAATCGCAGTGAAGAAAAACTCCACTTCTCAACTACTGTTATCTATTTGTAAAGTGTAGTTGTAAAGTTTGTAAACTGAGCATCTACTTTACAGCTGCTAGGTATGCACCAATTGACCAATGAATGATAGGTGCAGACATTATTACATTGATAGTGGACAACCTCTAGAAAAACACGAGAAAGTTTGGATCACTACCAATGAGAAAAAACTCATTACAAATTAAAAGATTGATAACTTCTGCAAGTTTTGAAGTTTACAAAGACGTGGCAAGAATGTAATGGACATGTGTGAAGTCTTTTTGCACAAACTATTGATTGAACATCAAAGTCAAGGAATAATTGTTGATTTGTATGTCAAGTACAAGTTGAAACAACCTAGTGAAAATGGACACACTGATTGCGAGGATTTGTTAATCACCTATGACAACAAAACAAAGCCAACCAATAGATGATGGTAACATATTCAACTTACAATAGAGTAATGTGACATAACAATTATACATCTTGAAAATTGTATCTTGCAAGCTATCTACAAAAACATGTCAAGAAATAACAAGACAAAACAACAAATAAGCTTACAAAGAAAAGCACTTACATTGTAGTCAAACAAGGTTTGAAACAAAGAAACAAAGAAATGATTAAAAAAAAACAGAATGTGTCATGCAAAAGACAAAACATGAAGAAAATGAAGAAAACTGAGCAAGCCTCCAATTACACAAATGAAAGAGGAAAAAAAAAACAACAAAACAAAATCCAAAGAAATGTACCAAATCACATCACAAAGAATGAATGTAGAAACTTGTAGTGCAAACTCAATGAAAACCTACAAGTACAATCAAAAGCAAATCAACTACAAAGGGGCAAAAAAAGCACAAGTTAAACAACTACAAGTGCAAAGCACTCAAACAAGACAACTACAATCAATTACAAAGCCCATGAAAAAACAGGCATGCAGCACAACAAAAAATACATGCAAGCACAAAGTAAACAACTAACTACAGGCAAAAAAAAACAAAGCATGCCAAGCAAAAAAAACTACAAATGCAAAGAAAAGCAAAAGGAAGAAGAATGAGGAGGAGGAGGAGGAGGAGGAGGAGGAGGAGTAAAATGCTATTTGTGTAAAATGATTGGTTTGCCTTTGTCTCTTCTCTTCATATGTGAATCAGAACATTATGCAATGGTAGAGAGGTCAAAGGCTAATTCAGCAAAAGCTTTACCTTGAGCCTTTTGGTGTGGAATGTCCAAATTGTTTTTAAGTTAGCACTAGACTAGCTTAATCTCCCTGCTAATGCTAGACTCAACTAATCCTAATGTTAGGACACCTAACTATAACAATGCTTAACACTAGGTGTGAATGTGGTGCTTTTAAGTAGGGAAGAAGGTAAGGCATTTGGTTGGTTACTAAGTAGGTAGGTAGGTAGGTAGGTAGGTATAGACATGTTGATGCTTAGTACATAGCTAATCAGAGTTAGTTATGGTTAGGTACAAGACAGGAACAAGAATGAAAAAAGGTGCTTTTCTGTCCACATGTCATCCATCCATCCATCCATCCTGCATGGTGTGTGCTGGTTCACTCTGGCCACACTCATATGGGGCTGTTGGTGGGTGCTGGCTGCACTCATGGGCTGTTGGTTCCCCCCCCCCCCCTCCCCCTTGTGGTGCCACATTGTTGCAACAAAGGACATAATATGATGATGATGATGATGCACCTGCCTGCTGTTGTTGCTGTTGCTGTTGCTGCTGTTACAGAAATATAATGGCACTAAATTGTTCTGTCATTTGTAATAGAGAGAGGGATGGGCAGCCCACTTCGACTGAGATCCATTATGTTGTCTAGTGTTGTTGTCATGCAGCTGCCTGCTGTTGCACTGCTACTGTTGTTGTTGTTGTTGTCATCTCCAATGACACACATCATCACGAGTAAGGTGGTGCCTTTTTCCTTTTTCCCATTTTCAGTTTTTCTAAACGAAAAACTAATTTCCATTTCTCTTTGATTGAAGGTGACCCAATAAACATTTAAGCAAAGTTCCAGACTGCGTCCAGCCTCCGCACTTGAGAGAGATATGTAACAAAACAGTAGTTGCATGAAGATGCAAAAGGGACTTGCAAGGATCATCAAACAGCATCTGATAGAAAGATGGTGAGAAAACTGTCTTGACCTCACATCATTTATCCCCATATGTTGATATTTTGGATTTGAGTTCATAGTCTCACCAAACTGAGTTCATGTGCATCTCCAAGAACATTAATAGGTAGGTTTGTTACATGTTTTACAGTTTACAAATGAACTGAATTTTGTGATTGAGATCATCATCCCACTAACTATGAGGTTCCTCACTTGCTAATTGAAAGTCAGGGACAATGTGGAGCACATAAAAAGACAATTAAATTGTGGTGGGTAGCCATAGAAATTTCAAATAGTTGAAATAACACTGTTGTTGGTTGACAACAAAGGTTATCTTTTAAATGTGATACATGGAAAAGCTCTCTCTACCTGCAGACTATTATTTAGTACTAACCTTAGAGCTGATTAAAGGAGAGAGTGGGAAAGTAGGAGAGGATTGGGTTTTCATTGGAGAATCAACCCAGGTTCTCCAATGCAAAAATAGAGAGCACATATATACTAGTGCCTTCTGCAAAATTAAGTAATTTTGTTGGTTTATAACCTCGCAGTCAAAGCCAATGTGTCTCTTGCCTCCTTTTCCCTCTTTTACAAGCAGAGGCAACATTTAGTAGGAGGAGGACAAAAAAATTTAATTTGATGGCAACAAACTTCCGACAGAATGGTGGTCTTCATTTCTTTTCTTGCATTTTCTTGCTTCGTGTCTTTTCTCCCTTTCAAGCCTCAAATTCTTGCATCATGTCTTCTCTTCCTTCTGTTCAAACCTTGTTCTTCCAATAGAGACTTAAGCAGAATTTGTTGTGCCTAAAAAGATCACATCTGTTTTCTCCCCTTGATCAAATCCTTCCATGTTGCGAATCTTTCACACCACATCCAGCTGTGAACTCATAGTATTGTCTCCACCTCTTTGAGCTGCAAAGAAGAAGAAAACCACACTAACAGAATTTTAGTGAAAGGAGTAGTAGTTCATAAAAGAGTTGATGAAAATAGGTTTCCTACAGTTCCTACACTAACACACACTGTTATGTAGAGAGGGCTATTTCCAGGGACGTGGCAGCAGAAGCTGCAAATTTGCTCACCTATATCAACACCCTTCATTATCCGCAGCCTTCGTACAATAGTTGTAAACATCCTGCAAACACAACAAACAAGGGCAAGCTTTTCAGTTAGTTTCCAAGCTAGGGGGACTCCACACTTGTTCAGTCTGTGTGAAAATTAGAACACAGAGTTGGAAACACTTTAAAAACACAGGGTTGTAATCAGCTGTAAGCAAGCAAGCAAGCAACCCAGAGCACACAGAGAGAGACTTACTCCCAAGGTACATCACCAACAAGCATATGATCACTGTCACAGTCCTCATATGTGAGCACATAATCAGAGTTGTGCAAGAAGTTGAGCTTCCAGCTACTAGTCGAAGAAGAGACCCCAGGGTTGCCTCCAGTGAAGCTTTGTGGACCACCAATGGGTTGGCCTGCACCATATTCATAAAGTTTCTGTCAATCAGACATTGGCAGTAAAGAAACAAACCACCATTGGCAGCCAAAAAGGGCAGACATAAAACTCTCTCTTGTTCAAGTAACACTTTCTAGCAGTAGGAATTCAGATGTACAATGACAAGGGCAAAGTGCACCAGGTGGAGAGAGGCATTACCAATGAATTGTTGGAACATATCCTCCAGAGCATATTTCAGCTTGTCATAGCTGTTATGTGTAGTAAGGTCTACTTTGCGTCCAATCGGAAGGCCATCCATGTACACCTTCACAAGGATTGAGGTTTGTGATGGTGTTGCACCACCATTTGCTGGAGGTGTTGGTGGAGTCATCATCCCCACAGAAGTGGGTGCCAGAGGATTTGTTGTTGTTGTTGTTGGCCTTGGCTGTCTTTCCTGGGGTGATGGTGGTGCAGACCTGGGTGGTTGCTGTTGGAAAGCAAGTGCATTTCTGCGGAAGTTTCTCACAGGTGGCCACCCTACTACCACAGGTGCTTGTCTGGATAACAAGCAAAAAGGGATATGCAAAAGTCTTAATTAGCTCCAGAAAAATCCAGGCATAATAAACAAGAAAAGACAATACTTAACCAGATCCCATTGTCTATGATGAGATTTGCAGAGAGAAATCTGCAATCTCCACGACACTGTGAAGGTAGCACTGAAAACAATGAGTCTGGTTATGAGGCTATGTGTTTTGTTTACCTAGGAGGTGCAGTGGTAGGAGCAGCAACTTCTTTCACAGCTGTTGCTGGTGGCTGTTTGTTGGGAGATGGATGCTTGGCAAACTCAGAAGAAGCCACAGCTGTGAAAGAAGCTTCCTCAAGCTTCTTGGGTGGTAAAGAAGAAGAAGAAAATGAATCCCATGTCTTTGGATTAGCCTCTGCACTTGCATCGGACGCCCTGTTGCTCATCAGTTGTGGCAGTGGCCCTCTTGAAGCAGCAAGCTGTGGCTGTGGGTGGAAAATTCCAAATAACCCACCTGGTTGCTCCCGAGTCTGCAGCTGCTGCTGCTGCCAGGAGGAGGAAGAAGAAGTTGGCAGTGGTGGCAGCAGGGGCTTCATTTTGCCAGGATATATTATTTTGGTTGAGGGATATTGTTGTGCTCCCAGTTGCTTGGGGTTCTGAGACACCATCTCAGTGCCATTGTAAGGAAATCTGCTCCGTGCACTCCCTGCTGCTGCTACAGAAGAAGAAGAAGAAGAAGAAGTGTGAGATGGTGGTGGTGGTGGTGGTGCAGCAGCAGTCATAGCTCTGCTGCCCTCAACGACAGCAGATTCATGGGGGCAGCAGCAGCAGCAGGAGTGTGGCACATGAGGGTGTTGTTGATGTTCTTGCTGTCCACCAAGCCGATAGTGGCCATTGTTCTCTCCAGTCTCTCCCCTGCCCATCAGCATGCTTTCTTGGGTCTCCTGCTGCTGCTGCTGCTGCTGTGGAGGAGCTTCTTGCAAGTGTTGTTGCAAAGGAGGTGGTGTGTTACCTTGCTGCTGATTGCTTCGAGATTGTTTGGTGTTGTTGTCATCCTCCTCCATTGCTGCTGAGCCTCCCGAGACGTGAAACAACTTCTTCTTGTCTGCTGCAGCTGCAACTTGCTCACTCCGATTGCAGCCGCGGTTGTTGGGTACCAAACTGATGCCCAAGTTTAGGGTTTCGTCACATCCTTGCTGCTGCTTTCTCTGGAGCTCTTCCCCATTCCATTTCTCGCTGTTGGGAAACGAACGGAAAGAGCCAGTAGTAGTTCTGGCCCTGTCCGCGGAAGCTGCTGCTGCTACTACCCGGTCAGCAGCAGCAGATGGTTTCTGGCTGCTTACTCGAGCTTTGTCAAGCACAGAAGCAGCAAAAGGCTCAAGTTCGTCTGTGCTGCAAGTCATCGGCTCCCGCCCACCTTTAGCACATCTACCGGACTCCTGATGCTGGGGGCGTGGACCCAATCGAAGCTCCGTGGCACCCAAGTTCAAGTTCAGCTCCTCCTCCCGCACGACACCTTTCTCGCTCTCCTTGCTGCACGACGGCGAGCGCAGCACAGTACGAAAACAAGAAGAAGAAGAAGGAAGAGGAGAAGGAGAAGAAGAGGAGGAAACCTCCGAAGACAGACCAATGTAGTCTTGCTCCCTCAAAACAACAGTCGTCGTCGTCGTCGTCCCACTCCGGTCGTCATCACTACCACACATACTGTTGTCAGCCTCACAGACACTACCAGCAGCATTCAAACTACTCTGCAGCTGCTGCTTCTTATGAGAAACGCTACCCAAACTCGCAGAAGCATTTTCCTCATTCTCTGCAACACCCACAGAACCAGATTCTTCACTCCCACTCATACGCGACTCGCTTCTTCTTCTACTTCTTCTTCTTCTTCCTCTTCTTCGCACGGCTGCTTCTTCTTCTACTGGAGCCACAGAAGACATCATCATCATCATCATAAACACCCAACTCCTCCTCCTCCTCCTCCGCTGCGGCGTCTCATTCGGGGAAAAAAAAACAAAACAAAACACCCAGCTTCTTCACAAAACCTTTCTTCAATTAAAACCAAGTTCTATTCCTGCTGCTGCTGCTGCCACTACTGAACAGGAAGAGCGACAAGCTTTCCTTTGTTGCAACTCCTTCGAATACTGCGATAACCACGACCAACGCCGTCTCTGTTGTGTGTATAACTCTCTCTCTCTCTCTCTGCGCACAAGAGTCCGCTGCGACGGCTGCAACGAGTGTCGCGATGACAGTGGCGAGCGACGGCGAGCTTCATATGGGGGAGAGAGATAGAGAGCAAGGGCCAAAACAGGCTAGCGACTAGGTAGGTAGGTACTAGCTACCTACATATGTACCTACCTACTTATGTACTTTCCCCACCTACTTACATACCTACCTACCTACCTACTTTAGCTGAGTACTGGCTACGGAGTTAACAGTTATTAACTGGGCGTTTGATGTGGACCGGTTTACACTAGGTAGTGTGTGGTGAGTGCCTGTTCCGTCCGTCCGGACGGACTGGCTGACTGCAACTGGTGTCTGTCAGTAGCAGAGCAGTTTTTTGTTGCAGTCCGACATCTAATGCCAGATCAGTGCACAGGCCTTATTCAGCAAATCTGAGCCAACGGGTGACCCGGAGATCACTCCTCCTCCTCCTCCTCCTCCAGTTACGGTTTCCCTCTGCTAGTTTGTTTTAAAATTTCTTTAGCTGCCCTCCGGGCAGGTTGTCGCTTTCCTACCCGGCGGGTCTGAATAGTTCAGTTCAGAAGCACAGCTATTTAGGTACCTACCTACCTACCTACCTACCTACGACAGCTACCCTGCTGGAAGGCTAGAGTCTAGACGCTAGAGTGGTGAAATTTAGCCAGTTAAAACGTCGTCGCTGTAAATGTACCCCCCCAGGTAAGTAATTAAGTAAGTACTTTTTACCTTAGGTAAATAATGCCTCATTTTTAACTGTTTTCCCCGGGATGTGTGACGTTACACGTTTCTAGGTTTTCTCTGGGGAGGGTTTTTTCTTTCCCCCCTTTAGTTTTGAACGGTTATTAGAAACATGAGTAGACACCCGGCGGTTCTATACCTGGACACATCCACACACACCCCACCCACCTATATATATAAACTTAAGTGTCAAAAGGGGCCCAAAAAGTTAAAGAACTATGGAGCCTCTAGAGCAAGCTTTGAGATGAAGACCTTGGTAGCGAAAAAAATAATCGATGACCCCACATTTATGTGACATGCCAAGGTTTTTGGAAGTAGAAAATTTGTTGTATATAACTAGACCATATTTTTTTAATTAAGAGATAACTAACATCATAAACAACCTTCACATCTAAAAATTTGAAAAACTTGTAACTTAATAGGTCTTTTGATTCTCAAACATTTCAATAAAACAAAACTAAAGGTTTTTTTATTTTCAAAATTTCAAGAAATGAAAACCAAAGAAAAATCAAATAATTATGCAACATTGGGTTCCCCTTTTAAATTTTAAAACATGAAAAGTACATGTAAATTAATGAATGGGGTACTTGGTGAAGTTTGGGTTGAAGCCCAAAAGGAGCATACTAATTTTGGGCTCAAAGGGGAATTAAAGGAGATATATGTAGGTTGCACAAGTAATATGTGTGATTATAAAATGGCTTTTAAATAATTTCCTATTTTCTTTAGGGTCGTTGGAGGCTTTCATATCTTTTTAGGGTTTTTGGAGACAATTGCTTCTAACCTAAAGGATTTGCATGAGTTTTAAGAATGCTTCAAATAATTTTGAGGGGTTTCGTCCCATTTCAACTAAACCCTTAATGAACACAAGGGATGTAGATGGTTTTGTGTGTTTTGGTTTACTTAAGGGCCCTTGATAATGGGGGGATTTTTTTTTCTTCCTCAAATTAATTAATGCAAGAAATGGGGTTTAGCAGCCCCCAATTTGAATATTTCAAGTTTTCTACATATTAAAAACCAATGCGAGAGTTTCCCTGAATGATTTATAATTATAATTCATGTTTAGCTAATTAGACCTTCACACATCAATTAGACCTTGTTCAATTGCATCCCTTTTTAACAAATTCTCTTTGAGACTATTTGAGTCTCCTTGGGCAGATTTTTCAGGCCAAGAGGTCATTCCTTGTAGTAGTAGTGCTTTCTTGCAATATAAATAAAGCTTGGCAGGATTACATCAAAAGGCGAAAAAAGGCGTGGCAACATCATGTGTTACATTCTTCTGACTCCAACAGCCTCATTTGCACTAGTGTTGTGTTGGGTGGTTCTTTGTTTTTTGGAAGAAGAAAGAATTGGTTGGTAAGGTTCTGGGTATATGAAACCCAGATTGACAACGGTTACAACAAAATCAAACAACAGCCCAACGCTGGTTTACACATAGCAAAATGTGAAGTGAATGAAGCTAACAACAATATGGCATCTGTAGAGATCCTGGTGTCTTTGACAAATTCTTTCTAAATCCTTTTAATTGGATTCATGAAAGCCCCGGGTGGTTGAGTTTTAGGGTTCTTTTCCACTAAACCATCCCCACATTTCACCCCATTTTCTTCTTTTTTTTAATAACTCATTGCCAAGAAATGCTTTTTTTTGGCAAAACCCTCCCCCAAAAAATGTTGCTCACAGAGTCCATGAGGTCAGCTATATTGTTGTGGATGACTAATGTAGGCTATGCACTTTTGCATTGAAATTGGTGGACTTTCCACTAATCCCAACATCTGCATGTTACTCACATACCACTACTACCGTTATTGTTAGTAGGCTTACTATCACTGCCGAAAACAAACTGCATCAAGCTAAACAAAACCCAACAAAACCCATTCAGTTGTTATCATTTTTTTAAAAAAGGTCTAGGTTTCACATGGGAATTCTTTGTCAGGGACCATATTAGATCATCAATGATCTAAGCATCCATAAAGAACCGAATGCATTGCAGGTTTGTTGGAAAGTGAAACCTGTTGACACTTTTGGAGAGCAGGCAAGAGCATCGTGCATCATCAAATCTTGTGCATATGTTTATATGTAGATCCTAACTCAATTTCACACTATTTAACGCTTTAGACTTTCATCCAGATTATTGTTTATTCGTGTAGGTTTTTTTCCTTCTGAGTGGACATATGTTGTTACATTGCTATTGGTGGACGTGCACTAAAAGAAAGGTCTAAGAGTCTCATCATTTGTCAGCACATGTTGGTTGTTGTGATTAGCAACCAACCTCGTTGGGTGCAAAGTAAACAAAGACACAAGACTGCTAGAATTTTGCACGCTAACTTAGATTTGTCAACAAATGAGAGAGAGAGAGAGTGTGTCTCAAGTTTGTTTGTCGTTTTTTCACTAATTAGTGCCAACATCATGTTCAGCGCTGATTTCCATAGAATTGGTTGCATCATGTTCAGTGTGGATTTCCTGGAATTGGGTGGTTTCCGACAAATTGATATTTGTGTAACAAAAGGTGTCAAGGAGGAAGAAGAAGAAGAAGGGTGGAAAGGACTTGGGGGAAGATTTGGAATCCAAAGGATCAAACTTATACACCTCAGCTCAGATCATACGTGTAAGGTTTCGGGTGTATAACCAACCACCAGTGCTAGAAAATTGTTCTAGTGATCACTCCTGTCAACAACACTTGCAGGCGCAAACCTGCTGCTGGTTGCTGCAGCTGCTCGGGTGCCAGGAACATGGACCCCCCCCCCCCCCACCAGTCCATGCCATCCACACATCACATATATACCCTCTCTCTCTCTTCTCTCTTTCTGTCAGGGGAAGACTACTACTACTACTTACACTGTTTGAAGTGGTCCCAGAGTTGAAGAGCTTTGACAGTGTTTTGTCACAATGGTCAGCAACACGTTTTTGTTGGGTCTGTCAAGTTTCTTATTTTTTGAAACTGCCATCGATATTTGTAAGTAATACTCCTCTCCTCTCCTCTCTCTCTGATACAAAAACAGGCCCTCTGGAGTTTACAGAAATGATCAATTTGGTGCTGATCAGGGAGAGAGGAGTGGAGAGGAGAGGAGAGGAAAGAGAAGGGGTTAGAGAAATTTTCCCCCCCTCACCCAATTTTTTGTCTTCAAGAAGCAATAACTTTGCTGATCATCAATGTCTGAGATTTAGGGTTTACAGCTTTAAAGGTTTTGACAACAACCGTTGATCATAGCTGTCTGAGATTTAGGGTTTAGGGTTTTAAGGTTTTGATCGCTGTTGATCATAGCTGTCTGAGATTTAGGGTTTAGGGTTTTAAGGTTTTAAATTTGCAATGAACCAGCAAACAAGGTCAGTTAGCACATAGTCTGACAATTTGTGGTTTTGAACCCCCCGAAAACAAATTCCAACATGGGGTTGGTTGGTCATGTGAGTTGCTCGTACCATGTGAAACAAGCTCTTCGCGTGAACTACCCAACCTGGATTCTTAGCTTGTATCAAAGCTAGATTCTTTTGCACGTTAATCAAAACAAATTCATCCTCAAATTATCCAACAAAGATCATTTTTTTGATAACCAAATAACAATTTGGGTTAATCGTATATTGTTTTAAGGTAATTAGTACCCAAAAAAATAAATTAAATTACCGTGAAATGACTCTATTATTAAATTTTTTCTTGACTTTGAAAAACTTGACAATGGTGCAAGTAGCATGAGATTGGTATGGGAAGTGAAGTGAAGTGAAGGGGGGAACAACATCTATGCACCAAAAGGAGGAGAATGTTGGTCTCTCGTCCCTTCTTCCACCCTTCCTTTTGTTTCCATGTGACAAAGAGGCTGGTGGGTGGGTGCCCGACAAACAAACAAACAAACCCAACAAACAAACAAGCGATTATATAAGAATATAACTTTTGACGTGCAAAATTCAACTCTGACATGCCAACCCATTTGTGAGGCCAAAAGGAAGGGGCTAGTGATCTAACTTATGAGTAGTTTTACATGCACCTCCTCAACCCCCCTTCCATTACGGGGATATGCCACTACCATGCCGCCCCTTTAGAGGACAACAATTTGGCATATAGTTTGTGTAGCACATGTTCTAAGTATGTCTCTCGACACAAATGAGTTAATAAGTAGAAAGTTGTGCAAGCATTTTTTGCTCCGACAACAACAACAACAAGGGTGACACTACTATTACAACCATTAGTGGGCATCCCAAGAAATATTTAGAATTAATTGGTGACATGTTTTTCAAAATCTTCCACATAATAGGAAATTGGCCACACACCCTATTATTAATAAATTAATTTTTAAAAATTTTAAAAGAAAAAAAAGGAGTAAACTACACCACTAACAAAAAAAAACTAAGTCAAAATGTCCCAAAGTTTTCCTCAACCTTTTTTTTGGAAAGTTGAAAATCTTCTCTTTAGGAAAAAGGAATTTGTGAAAGTATTCCTAATTTTTTTTCTTTTTTTTTCTTTTTTTTTTTGGACGCAAATTTTTTTGTACCATAATTTTTTTCCTTTGATTGATCTTTTGAGTGGAAGGACTCACATCCGAAATGTAATGAAGTATTTATCATTGTTTCATTTTCCCAAGAGTATTATTTAAATGCCAACTTGTGTAAAATGTGGTGAAAGTTTGGAAAGTTGGACAATGGATGGATGAAATTGGCAAAGTCAAACTTGAAGTAACTAGACAATTGGGGGTTTCATTCATTATCCCATTACTTCATAAGAATTTGAACACCTTTAGCCTAGATAGTTTCCAAGTGAAAATGAGCCAAATTCTTCATATGTCACACACACTTTGCAAGTTCTTTGAAAAGATGAGACCAAGCTCCAAGGAACAAGGTTTCATCCAAATGCTTTCTTCAAGGAAATAGGAGGACCCAAGTCCTCAAATTTTCATCCATTGTGCAATTCTCTCTAATGCAATTCTAGAGTGAAGAAGCATGACCAAGTTTTTGTAGACTTTTTATCATGGGAAACCAACCTTCCAAAAAAGACATAACCCAAATTGTATTTTAATCACCATCACATTTTTTTACTCTCTCATTTCTTCAACTTGAAGAATGAGTCCTAAACCAATACACCATAATGTACAATTGAATTGATTTTCTTATTCTTATTATTATTATACTTATAATTTAATCAAAACATCAAGTAAAGAGGATTTTTTAATTATAAAAAGAAATACTTTCTTGTTGGAAAATTGCATACTAGGAGACATACCCAAAACTTATGTACTTTTTGCATTGGAGATTGAGCTGCATTTGATTCATTATAATTGTTTAGTTAGTGCCCAATGTGTCAAATCCCTATTGGTTTGGAGGGCCAAATAATGGTCAACATTCCCAGCTAGCCTAATACATAGGCCATTTGTCACTCCATCTTAGTTGTTTGTCCATTTCTCTTATGCTCCCTTGTCCCCTCCCCCTCTCTCTCTCTCTCTCTCTCTCTCTCTCTCTCTCTCTATATATATATATATATATCACCACCTTTGTCCCCGCAAAGAAGCATAGCACAATATCTTGGCAGCTTTGACACTAAATTGTATTATTATTATGTCCACAAAATTTGAAACTTCAAAACATATATATATAAATTATTCATTTATTTCAAAAAAAATAAAGAATTGTGTACAAGATTCTAGAAGGTATTATTTTTCAACAGGGAATCTTTTAAATAAAATAATTTTATTGGACACCAAGATGTTGAAAACTTGCCATGGAACTACTATGGTAACCCATATACATATATATGTGTGTGTGTGTGTGTGTGTTCAAAATGAGTAAGAAAATGGGTATGAACTATTATGAGCTTTACAACACATCCTAGTGAGACCTACCTCTAGCAAATTGTAATGATACACACAAGAATAAAGTGGGTACCTATTCATACTACACAGCCTAAACCCATCAACTAACTAACTTACTAACTAGGTACCAACCCTATTCACACATCAGCTTACAACAACACTAGGTAACTTAACCTAACACCAGCACAAAAGTTCCCACTTCTCTAGCACCATCCCCATTTAGGTTACATGGCCAAAATTGTTACCCAATTAAGGTGGACCATGGACCACCTTAGTTTTTGGCATCTTGGTTAAAGAGTCCAGAAGAACTTGGATTTTTTGACCTTGGACTAAAATCTAAAACTTATTTCCAAGAGTTAATTATTAACTATGGGAGGTAGTTAATACTTACTACGTACCTACTTTCATGGGTGTGTTTCCATTGAGTAGCTCCAATTGTTTTCCATTAGCATGACCTTTTCACATACACATCAGCCACATGGCTAGCTAATGCAAGAATTTTAGGGTTAGTAAAATTTAACTAGTTTGTGGGGTTTAAGTTTGTGGTGTGCTAGCCATGTGACCAAAGAAATTGCAATTCTATTATGGATTAGGGTATTGTAAATTGATATGTAAATTTACATACAATTTTAATTTTAGCTTTGGGATTTAAATGTGAAAAATGAGTATGGGCGATTACCATTTGAGTTACCAAAGTTTGTGACCATAGAGCTCCTTTTAGAATCAAATTGTGCAAATTTGAGGGTTTGCTTTGGCCATATGTGAGGAACATACTTGTACACACACATACAAAAGAAGGTGGAAATCAACTTCATAAAATTTCAGCTTGCATGTCTATATATACGTTTGCAAGGTACAACTCAACACAACTACGAACACACACACACTCTTGTGTTTGCAAGTGTACATTGAAAGCAAAGACTCCAAATAAGACACCACCCACATATATATATATATATATATATATATATATGCATGTATATAATTTATTTATGTGTATGTGTGTATATATGCAAATGTATACACCATATGGTGTTTTGTAGCTTTTTTGGTGTTGGAAGTATGATGACACAAATAAAGGAAAAAATTAAAACTTATGTGTACATCCTATTATTAGGAAAAGATTGTTTGTTTGTTTATTTGTTTTGTCTTGTCTCATGGAGATCTTGCAAACCACAACACCCCTTGTCGGTCCCTTTGTATATGGTTGGAACTTGATGGGTAGGCTTCATTGAGCTATTTTCATAATGTTTAGACCATATGGTACAAGAGTTATGGAGTAACAAATTACTCTTTTTTACTAAAAAATTCAATAAAATCAAAACTAAAAAAAAGGAAAATTGAAGTGCACTCTTGGGTAGGTACCATTAGAAAAGCATTCCATAACTAGAGTTTTACAAAGAGATTTTTTTTAAAAAAATAGATCTAAGGTACAAGAAATTTTGAATTTTGAAAAAAAATAAATTGTCATTAAAAATTCAATAATTTTTTAAATGAATGAAAATTGGATTTCAGATTTTACTTTAAAGAAGAAGGTGTGTGTACTTTCCAATATTACAAAATGCACTCAACAACATGAGTCAAGCTAATTTTACTTGTATGACTTTGTTAGTTTCGATAGTGTTGGGCACCGATCTAGTATCACACAAGCCATCACAAGATGATGGAACCCATACGTATGTGTTATAAGGCGATGATGGTGATGAAAGGGTTGCACCCTAACGACTTCCTTCCGGTGACGGCCCTTTAGGTCATCAAATAATACATCATCGTCGGTGTTGGGTGGGTATTTGATTCCTTGTTCATAACCGTCGGTTCTCCTTTAGAAGAATATACCAGCCCAATAAACATAACAAGAATGTGTTTATTATTTTGCATAATCATTATCTGCCCCCAAAAAATTTCAGAATTAAAATTTTTTTAAAAAAAAAACAACAACAACAACAACCAAGTGCTGAAATTAAGATTTAAAATTTAATTAATTATTCGGGCAGCTTTGTTGCTGGATCCAATCCAATCGGGGAGTACGATACTATTATTTCCATTGAGGCCTTCTTTCATCCACAACTTAGTCATAACGGAAACATCCAGCGGATGGTACATTACATTGGTGTATGTGTGTGCTTAGTTCACTCTGGTTAATACCCAATTAGGGTCAAACCCTAGGCTAAGGGCTTTTCTTACTACCTACCTACTAACAACCACAAGCAAGCAAGCAAGCAAATTGTGAGAGAAAAACACCACCTGAGCTCATCACCATGGTTAAGTTAGCTTGGGAACTGGAACCCTAATACCCTAAAACCATTTCGTGATCGCTTTCCATCCATTCATCCATCCATCCATCCATCCATTTATGGTGTGTTGGCGGGTGCTGGACCGCTCGTTCACTCTGGCCCCACCTAATTAGGAGCCATGTTGTGTCAATGGAATAGGGGTTTTGTTTTTCCTTTATTTAGGTTTTTTTTTGGGTTAGGGTTTCACCTTGGCGGACAATTTTTTTGGCTGTCGGCTGATGAGGATGCAAACTTATGATTTGAAAGTCTGTCTGTGAATTTTCCTTCTTTCTTGTCGATTCTCAAACAGACCAAAAGTCAGTTTTTTTTTTTTTTCTTGTTACCCAAAAGGGGATACCACACAACGCACACTCGCGCTCTCGCACTCTACCAGAACTGATTTTGTCTGGTAGAGAGAGACAAAACACAAACACACAAAGAGACACACACACACAAAGAGAGAGAGACGGAACACCCTCTCAGGGTGAAACCATACCCTGGTAAACTTCATCAAACCCTGGTAAACTTCTCAGGTGTGTCAATGTCACACTATGGCCTTGCCATTTACATTAAAACGGTATCTTAAGGTAAAATGAAAAAGAATCATGGAAATCTCAAATATTTCACCATGCCAAAATATTATTAAATCTTCCCACAAAAAAAAAATCCTCTCAAATAAAACCAAAATCTTTCAAAATATTATAACTCTATTAACTACTACTCTCAACTTTCAACACAAGCCAAAAATATCATCTTTAAAAAACCCTCATGTAAAAATAGACCTATTATTATTATTATTATTATTATTATTATTATTATTATTGTTGTTATTAGCTAGTAGGGGCCAAAATCCATTAAACTACTATATACTCTATAATAATGAATCTAAACACAATATCCTTGCCTTGGTAGGCAAGGTCAACAAAGCACCTAGCCAAGGGGGAAAAGGAACAACAAAGAGAGAGAGAACCCAAGTCCGAGCCAAAAGTGCAAAAACCCAAAGGGGGTTTACAAAGGGAGTAATGGAACAAATTAAGTTCTAGAGCTTACAACGGTTGCAAGAAACACATCCGAGAAGAAGAAGGAAAGGCATCACATTGTTCTACTAGATCCACAAAAACATGTACAATAGGAAACAAGGGGTGGTGTGTTTTTCTTCATTTTTTGCAAAGGTTTGTTTTTTTGGGGGGGGAGGGGACACAACCCAAAGCTTAGGGTATGGACCCCGAAGAGGCATGTTCTATTCTTGGAAGGACGGTCATGTGTGGAGTGGGAGATGGGCCTAAGAATCACGGCGTTTTTTGAACCCTAAACCCTCCATTTGCTTTTACAAAGGTGATTGATAACTGTTGGTTTTCTTAGACAATTCTTTCAACAAAGTTATCACTATTGAAAATTTTCAATATCCCAAAATTATACTATTATTTTCATTATTTTCAACAGAAATGAAAAATAAAAATAATCAATAAAATTTGATTAGAATGAAAAACTAGTCATGCAAAAAGCTTCTAGAAGAAGAAACACTAGAAACTATAAATCCTAGGACCCTAAATTAACCCCCCTTTGCGTTATAGTTGAAAATTATCAGACCACCTCAAAGTAAGTGACACATTTACGACTTATCGTTGAAATAATGTCAAGAGAGAACTACTATTGAGTATTATTTATTTACTTTGTGCAATTTTCATGTTTTGAAAAGACGATTTTCACTCAAACGATAATCAAGGGGGGCAATTTTCAATCCAAATATCACAAAGGGTGATACCTAATACCTAATGGTTTTCAAGGTGTTAACCAACGTATAATCACCTAAAAATTGGCCTTCATTCTAATAATCACCTTACATTAGTAAATATCAGCGTTGTGCATGTAAATGGTTTGGGACTTACACTTAGTGTGAATGTTATAATGGAATTTATTTATACTTCACGTAGGTGTAAAAATAAATATATTCATATGATTTCATGCGGTTGTAGAAAACAATATAAGTGTAAAATAAACACATTTATATGATTTTATATAGTTGAGTAAAATAGTGTAAGTGTAAAACGCTGTAAAAAAAGATGATTATTGCTTCGGGAGGGGATAATTTCATAACGGTTTTGGTGATAGACCAATGAAATGGGCCCATTACAAAAAAAATAAAAAATAAAAATAAATCATCAAAACATGCATCCACAACTAATTAATGTGAATTTACAAGCATATATGAGTATATAATAAAGTTATTTGTGAAGTAAGGAAAACATAGCACTAAAACCCTGAATTTGATTATATTCAAGGTGTGATTCATGAACAAAAACTACCCAAAAATATATATATACAAACTACCCAAGGGAACAGGGTGAAACTCAAAAAACCATCAATTTTGGTGGTAAATTGAGTTTTAGCTTGTCTTTCTTTTTTTATCTTAAGGCCTCCACTATTGTTACGTATATTTTCATCGCTTATATTTGTATAACTACTACAATTATTCTTGAACCGTGTGCATTAAATGCTGAATTTTAACATTTCATACTTAGATTTAATATTTTAAAAATTTACTATATGAATATCACTAAAAGAGGGGTTTGGCGGGGTAAAAGGAGGTCCAAAGACGGGGTGACTTCATGAATAACTTTAGTATATATATTTATACACCCCAAAAAATGTACATAGTGTTGTATAAATATATATAAGTGATATTTTTAAAAAAATTAAGTGTAAGAAATTCAGATGTGTAAATATAAATGATTTACATTTACACAATATTTACATGCCATATATACAACTACTAACATTTACATGCATAATTTCACTAGTAAATACATCTGAATGGTTACCACATAATTAATCACCTCAGTTAGTTGTAGGACATAAATGTAATGAATTTTATTTTATTTTATTTTGTACACACCATCCATCCATCATGCATGGTGTGCAAGTGGGTGCGTTTGTTTATTGTCTCCTCCCTTGAAAGGGATTACATATATCATTGTAGATATATTACATTATGTGTTCTATTTCTTTTTTTTTCACCTAATTCATGAATTATTTGCAACTCTTGAAGCATGTCTAGATTTAGGAGATGAAAGATGACACACCCCCAAAGGCTTGTCACAAAGTCTCAAGGTAGAATTTTCAATATTGTGTTTTGTGAAAGACTTGAAAACCTTCAGCACCCTCCCTACATCCATGTATCAGGATACAAAATATGTGCAAAAATTCTAAGATTGGATTAAGGTAAGCTTGTTAAGTTGAACTCAAAGTCGAATTAATCTAGTAGTTAGTTGTTGTAAATTGGAGCCAAGATGATGCCTCGATGAATCATGAACAACTCATGTTCATAGAACACGTCCTGGTTCAAACTTGGGAACAATTCATTACTTTGTTCTATATATTATATTTTATAGCTCCTTGTGGGTATATATTGTAATGGCTAAAATTCTTAGATTCCCAAATGAAACTCCCAAAATTGTCAAATTATGAGTTTCATTATTTACCCATTGTTTTGTGGATTCATAACTTCATCACATGAATTCCAAATCAAAAGTTCTCAAGGCACAGTTGTGACCCTAAAAGATATATTTTCAATAACCTATTAAGTTCTTCAATCGAAGATGATTTGACTCTTGCACAAATTAAATAAGTGGTTGGAAGTCATTTTGGTAGTTTAATTTCAGCCTTTTAAATGGTCATGTTTCATCTTACATATCCTTGATGTTGCAATATAATTAAAATATTTTAACACTCAAGACCTTTCCAATGATATATAAAAGGTTCAATTTGAATAAATTTTGATTTTTCAAAATTTGCTCCAAAATTGTGGGATGCCTTAAAATTCTTAGCTCCCAAAATGAGAATGAGAGTCTTGGGAGTGTTTCCCTTTGATCTCCAAGCACATCCCCTTCATATGAAAATGTGTTTTCACTTTATTCCAATCATATTGAATTTCAATTTCTTGTTTGGTTCAATTTCATTTGGAAACATCCAATTTCTTTCATAATAAGAAAGACATTTTATTGTCCCTCTTGAAAGTTGATTGCACACCCAAGTTAAGGTTGTGACAAAGGAAGCCAAGGAAGAAGAAAATGAAGATTGTATTAATGTTGGACATGCATTTTATTTTATTAATAATTGATGGTTTCATTTCTTTAAATATTTCAAAATTGTAAAACTATTGGTTCTAAATTTATTGAGGTGGGATCATAAATTTTTTAAAACCATAGATTTTGGTTATTTCAAAACCTTCGTAAACCTTGCAAACCTTCTACCACTACAAAGTTAACTACTTTAACTATTTTTTTTCATATTTGGGTTGTGACAACCTCTAAGTTAACTTTTTTTTTCATCTTCGGGTTGTGACAACCTCTAAGTTAACTATTTTTTTTCATCATCGGGTTGTGACAACCTCTAAGGTTTCTTTTTTTTTTTTCATCCTCGGGTTGTCACCATTTGTTTTGTGCAATTGCAATCTTATCAGCATGTTGAACTTTTTCCATACTTCACCCAAAAAAAGGGCTTTGTTAGCATGCATAACTCAGCAATCATGCTTTAATCAAAGCTAAGCTCCTGATCCATCCTAATCCATGCAGTGATAAAAGGTTTTCAAACCTTCTACCATTAAATTAACTATTTTTTTTCATCCTCGGGTTGTGACAACCTCTAAGTTAACTATTTTTTTCATCCTCTAGTGGTACAACCTCGGGTCACCACTTAGTGTAGTTAATGGCGTTTTAGTGGGTTTAAACGTTTAGTGGTAAAAGGTCTGAAACCTTGTTGTTTTCATGAAAGAACTAGCAATTGTCTAGGTGGATACCTGACTTTTTCACCCCCAAAAAATTAGATTTGAAGTTTATATTTCTAATACCCACCCAATATTTGATTTGAACCCAATGTTTTGGGAAGAGTAGATTTGAAAAAGGTTAATGTATCCACCTTAACAACACATAAAGACACCAGGCACCAAGAAATGCAACAAAAGGTCAAAACACCTACCATTCTCATATACAAAAAATATTTAAGCATTAGGCATTGATAGAAAGTTTACAACATATTTGTAGGGTAGCTTATTTAGTGAAATTTTTCATCCATCCACAAAAAGGTTGAACATTTCCAAAAAAATTGAAATACCCACAAGAAAAAATATTCCATTTTCAAAAAACTCCTTGCCCCCTTTTTTTTTCTTCATTTGTATCATGTGATACTCGACAAATATTCAATGAGTATCACTAGAAAAAAAGTGTGAAATTTGAAAAGGGGGAAACAAATATTTCCAAGTGCTACACATTTGTATAATCTTTAAACAGTTAAAAGAGTTGGGTTTTGAAGACAAACTCAACAAATCAAAAGTTTGGGCTTTGAAAAAATTGATTTTGTATTTGTATAAGAAAGGGATGAAATGATGAATGCCACAAGATGCAAAACAACAAACCAACACCTAGTTCCTTTTCATGTTCCTCGCTCACATCTCTTTCTATATCTTGGCACATGTTGGATTTAGGGTTTGTTGTAGTCCCATAATTGTTGATGCTTCTCTCTACAATTGTTCCGAGTCCAATTCTTCACACATGATATAGTGATCGAGTTCTAGAACCATTTTGGGTCCAATTATTCACACATTAAATAATGTTCAAATTCCAATAAAACTGTTATGGGCTTAGTTCTTCACAAAATTCAAATTGTAATTCTAGTTCTAAAAATCAAATACACATAGTTTCAATCTAGGTTTGGGTTCCACCTTAGTGCACTTGATATTTCTTTGGGGTAGTAGCAGTTCTAGAAGCTTTTTATAAAGCTTTGTTAGTGCATATAGATATGGTAAGCCCAATCATTTCACTATTAGCAAAGCATCAACATGTAGTATAGTAGGATTATGATATCGTGATGACTTATATGGATCGTCATGAAACATCTCTGCCCTTCACCTGGTAATTTTAAACGCATCTACTTTGCCTCATCCAATCTTTTTAGTGACACCTAATCCGTCCACACATTCAACACCTTTTCTACCTCATCAGCCATGGGCTATTCTTCAATCATCTGTACTTACACTAGGGGCCCATCCATCCCATCAGCAGCATTTGCGTGTTCCTTGTCCTGATTGTGGTCATTTATACATAGCAAGAGCAAATTTAGCATGTCACCAAACATCATGCACCACACGCATGCAATCATTAACTTCCAAGGTGCCAATGCCTTTGGCATTATCGTCTTCTCCTCCTTCTTCGACTTGGACATGGATTACATCATTATATATCATCAATGTTTTCCATTTTGGCTTACCATGTCCCCGCTCATACCATCACATTCCATATGTTCTTTCCATATGTTCTTTGTGTTGAGGTTTAACATGTTTTGTGCATCCCTTTAGTTCGGTTTGTCATCAATCCATCCAACACAACAACTTGGCATGCATTTTTGCTCTTCCATTTTTGGTGTTTATCATTTCTACCACAGGGTGGTGAGAAAGGCCACCAAGAGACGCACGCCTATTTGAATCGATACATGGTAAAGGATTGGGAAACATTACAAAAGGAGCACATAATTAAAGCATAGGCATTGAATTCCCAAATATCTCTAAACATGGCATCAATTCCTACTCCACTTCCATAAACACAATTGTGTCATGCATGAACACTTGGTGATGTAGGGGAGTATGTTTGAGTAGTGTGTGCATTGGCCCCTAACACTCTTGCAACCCCATCAGTTAAGACCATTATAACCCTTTGTCATCTTCATCCATTGATTGAAATTGACCTCCCTTCTCTTGTTGACAATTTTCATTTAAAGATGGATTTTTTCAAAAATAAAAAAACGTTTATTTCTACTTTGACACGTTCTCCATGTCTTTCATTCCATGATCCTTTGAATATGGTGTATGAACTTTTGTGGGATTGATTTGTCCCTAATGACTTTGCTAGTGGGTTTGAATTTTTTTTAAAGATATGCAAACATATCATTCATGGTCATGTTCTTCCATTAGTATCACGCTTGTTCATTGCATTGTGACTATTGACTTTGGATAAATAAACCAAAGGGGTTTGACCAATCACAATTGGAAAGGTGATTTATCGGTTAATTGATTGCAAATTGGCTAGTTCAAGGATACATTTGTAGGATACATTCCTTCATTAACAAATGATACACACATAATTGGTTTTGCTTCAAATGTATTACCTATGTTTTTGCAATTATAGGATGAATTTGAAGCGTTGAAACTTTTAATGTAGTCGACAAAATGTGTGGTTTGGTCTCCATAGGGGTTAAACCAATCTATATCATTTCTTCCAAGTTTTCTTACGGCTAAATCCAGTCTTTGTATTCTAGGTGCTCTAGTGGGTTTATTTCGATTTGTGGAATCCTTCGTATCAAAAGTGCTCTAAGAGAATTTCAGCACAATTATTAGCTTTCTTATGCTTGCAAATCCTCACGCAACTTTTGCAATGCTTTCATTTGTTATGCCCAACGACCAAGCTACTTACATCGTATTATATTTCCATCACCATGTATCTTGCAACATTATACTGAGTTTGATATTCATAGCATAATTATGTTAGAAAAATTATTAAGGTTTGGATCCTCTGGCACCACAATAGGCCATTTGGCTCATCATTAAGTCATTTTCATATTTCTTTAAGGGGGTGAGGCCTTCCCTCAATGGTCCAGTGTGCTACCTTCGCCTTTTAGGATGTTGGGCTTTGATTGCTCTTGCACTAATCTCTCATTCCCAACAGGATGATCACCCATTCTTCTTGATACGGTGGCACATGTAGAAACCAATACTTATCCCTTCTAGGTTGCACCATGGGATATTTGTGCGTTGTTACCTAAAGTCATCCCATCACATGTCTTGCCTTTCAAAACTTTATAATGTAATCTTATCTTCAAATGCAATCTTCCTTGATGGACCAATTACATGTGCAAGAATTTTCTTTGCTTTTAGTAGATGTTCTTTCAGATGTTGTGTGAGCACGTATTTGCTCCTATGCAAGTCCAACAACAGGGGCTTGGTTATTAGCTCACCTTAACATCCATTCATTATGTTTATCCTCCGCCCATTTTCTTACAACATTCCGTATTTGTCTCAATATACCACGTCCTACAATTGTGCATCTTTCACAATGTTAATATGGTCATACCATTGATGATTTGGGTATCCATTTATTATGTTGCCCATGTGGGAATGAGTGCATTGCAACCCATGATATGTTTCAAAATACTCTTGCAACTATTGCATCGAAAAGTGGAGCCCACATACAAAGAGAGGTTTCTCACCTTTTCCCCCACCACACACGAAAACACAAGTGGATATTGTTATCACCAAAAGACAATTTTCGAACCTTGGTAGATGTTGTCATTGTTGATCCGACTCATGCAAATTTGGTGTAGTGTGCTTCAACGACAACAGTGCATTTAGCAACAACTCTTGCTCAAAATAGGGCATGATCCTACATAGAACAAGTGCTAGAAGATGATTTCATTCCCATTGCCATAGAGACCTATGGTTGTCTCCATCTTTGTTTTGATTCCTTTCTGACTTCTTGTGTACATGTCTATATAGATCGCCATCAATAAACCTCCTTGGTACCTTTGATGCTTATATCTCATTATAGGCAAAGAGTGTTGATGCACCTCCATCAGTACCTGATTTGTGACAGAGGATGCCCTTTTAACATTACATCTTCCATTTCATTACTACTATCTTGATGGTCTTGGTTTTTTTTTCACGTGTTTACATTTGCTTCCACATGCCTTGTACTTTTTGTGGATGGAATTTCATCCTTGTTTATGTATATTTATAAACATCCTATGTATGTGTATATATATTTATATATATAGGGTTTATTATAACACCCAGTAGTAGTAGTTGATACTTAGCCTACTGGCATCAGGCATTCTTGGCAGGTGAAAAGGATTTGTTGTTTTACAACTCAAATCTTGTCAGAGATGATCAGATTGGTAGGCTACATCCAATGGAGACTAAAGTTAGATGCTCACCAATGGAGGAGGGTTAGAAGTCTCATCATCATCGTCGTCATCATCATCATCATCATCAAAGCTGCAAGCCAGTTAGTTTCTTGAGCTGACTTTTGGAGTGTTTTTTGGGTTGTTTTTTACTTTACTCTTTTCATTCAATGTCCTTGTTTTTTGCCAGGCTCTCTGCTGATGGTAGGCACAATATATAAGCACCCTTTGCACAAGCTCAGCATCTTTGTGGTTGGTTGCTTTACTACAACTTTGTACAAAAAGGATCTGACATTTTGAACCCTAACCTCAAAGATGTGAACACCAACACAAGATTCATAGCCCAAAAAAAACCACACACACACCACACAACCCACCAACCATTCTGAATATTGTTCCTCAACAACTCTACAATTATTTGAGTTTATTTTCTTGTTTTGGGTGGGAGAAAAAGGAAGATGGTGGGTGGATGGATGGATGGATGAGGAATGTATGTTGTTGTTTGTTGGCCTTGCCTACCAAGGCAAGGATATTGTGTTTACATTCATTATAGAGTATAGTAGCTTAAGGGAATTTGGCCCCTATGTAATAATAATAATAATAATAGGTCTATTTCCTATGAGGATTTTTGAAAGATGATATTTTGGCTTGTGTTGAAACTTGAGATAAATAGTTCTAGAGTTTTAATATCTTGTGTTTCTATGGACTTTGAGTTCTTTTTTTTTTGGGGAACTTCATACAACCAAACTTTATATTTGTGAAGAATTGAACCCACCCCAAATTGGAATTTCAATTCCATTTACATTTTTTGGGGGGAAGAATGGGTCCCAATTCTATTAATTGTGTGGAACCCGAATTGAATCGAATTGAATCGAGACAATTCCAATTTATTTTTCAGAACCCGGAACTTGAGGCTCTCCATAAAAGTCAAGAACCACCCAACTTTGGTTTGAACCCATGTTGAGCGGTTATGAGACATGGCACCAAATAACCAGGTGGTTATCAGCAGGGTTCTTTGAAGGTATATATATAACCATGGGTCCTTTAAACCATATACCCATGTAGCAACTTTAAAATTAGAAAAAATCAAATCAATTTTGCATTAGAAAAACACATGTTTCCCAACCTTTTTTGTCCCAAAAAAAAAAGGCAGTTTTTAATATTTAGAAATCACCGATTCTTATGGGATGTTTATAATGTATTATTCTACTTACTTCCAAATTTGGAACATCTTCTCATAGGCATAATGGTTGATGTGGGAGCGATTGAAAGTTCACCTAAATGTGGATCACGACATTTTCAACTTGAAAAAAAGATTGTGTTAATTTTGGGAAATAGGGGAAAAATAAAATTAGGATCTTAAACATGTTAGATAGGTTTTATCCCCCAAGGGAGATGGAGGGTAGAAGGTGACAACCATTGAGTAGTATGTGAATAAAGGGAACAACAATGTTTTTGATCATTACCTTTTTTTTTTGTCCTTGATCTCAATGCAAATCTAAGATGCATTTTTTGAATGGATGTGAGATACCTTGAAAATCTAGATGCAATAGATGGCATGACAAAGCTTTGGGAGGACTATAAATTTTTTTTCTTCTAAGTTTTGAAAAGTTGTGAAGTATTATAGCTCTTTTGCATTAGTTGCAAAAGAATGTAAGTGCAAGGAAAAGGAGGCCTTGAAGAACTTGGAAATCACACTAGTAGACTCGTAGAGGGATCCATGGAATGATGCATTATAAGACAAGTTGGATGTGACTTTTGGGGGGTTTGAAAATGTTAGAAAAAA
Source organism: Sphagnum tenellum (assembly GCA_963921925.1). Taxonomy (NCBI): domain Eukaryota; kingdom Viridiplantae; phylum Streptophyta; class Sphagnopsida; order Sphagnales; family Sphagnaceae; genus Sphagnum; species Sphagnum tenellum. Next base: position 20,878,018 of record OY998143.1, on the reverse strand, counting down.
GAAGATTTTTGATGTTAAGATGTGGTCCAAAGTGAAGTGGTTCTAAAAAGGAAATGCAACCACTAAGGAATTGACCACCATTTAGCACATACTCCTCATGTTTTCATATTTCAGAACTAAAAATTAAATGTGAAGTTAGAAACTAAAGTTGAGGTTGTCGAAGGATAGTTTCAATTTATGCAAAATTGGAAGAGTACACCAAAAACTTTTATTCAAATTTGTACAAGAAAGCATCAAGGGTTTTTGGTTGAGTTGATGTTAGAAGGATGTTTCTAAGGGACTTGGATGATAGATTTCCAAATTTAATGAAAAGGAGGCTTGCCTTTATGTGTTAAAAAAAGAGTTCTTCATAATTATAAAGGAATTGACAATTTATGAGAAGGCCCTTGGCCCTAACATAGTTGTGTTTAGTCCTTCTTAAAATTGTGGTTCATTTTAAGCAAAAAAATGTGAATATGATACAAATTTCAATTGATAAAAGTGGTTTCCCTTTTGGAGTTCTCAACGTTTGATTACATCCCTTTCCAAGAGCCGAGGAAAAAATCTCCATCCAACTGGAGGTCAATAACCTTGTTGAACATAACATACAAAATATTGTGAAAGTTTTTTAGTCAACATTACAACAAATGTTGATGGAAATCATTAACCATGACCAATATGCATTTTTCCCATTTTGGTTTATTTTCAATAACATATTTCTAGCACAGGAAACAATTTAATGGAAAGTAACAAAGTCCAATCAACAAATGATTTTTTTAAACTATAAATTCTTAAGGCATACAATAAAATAAATTATGATTTCTTGTTTTTCGATTGTATGAACCAACTTGGTATCCTTACAAAGTTCATTACCATGATTAAAATTTTCTTTATAAGGGTTAAGGCAAAGGTCAATATTAATAGAAAGTTTTTTGAAGATTTGGAGATTGAATGAGGGGTGTGGTAAGGGTGCCCATTAACTTTTTAAAAAAAGTTATAGTCATTGAGGTTTTTAGTGAGTCAATCAAGGCTAACCAACATGAAGGTCCAAACCCCAAGGAATTAATTCCCCATATTTAGAAAGCAACAACTTATATCTCAATATGTAATTGACATTAATTTTATGTTTACATCTCTTCATGCCATAACCTTGAGAAGGGCCCAAATGTTGGACTTGGTTTTTCAAACCTTTAGTCTTGAGATAAATAATTCCAAATCAATGCTCCTTTGGATAAGAGGAAGGGGAAAAGCAAAACTATAATGACCCAAGGTTTTAAGTAAATTTGGGTGTTAGTGAAATTCCTTGTATATGGTCCTAAGTTGTTTGAAATTTGATTTGGCTTGTGCTTAGATTTTGTCATGGTGAACTCCCATTAAATAAAATCAAGTGCAAGTTTAAGTAGTGGTTGTCAACAAATTTTTTGCTAACTTGAAATAGTAAAGGTGGTAAACAATGTAATCCTTTCCTCACTTTAGTTTCTTTTTTTAGCATTTGGGCACGCATTAAGAAGGGCATAACAAAAATTAAGGGCCTCTTGTCAAAAAACGTATAGGCAAGTTCTTCCCACAATTGTCAATACCAAACGGCCCATGTCCAATGCTATGAGAAAAAAATGGTAGGAAATTTAACTATGGTGCATCCAATGGAAACCATTGAGATGTTCTTCACAAAATGGATCATTGTGCATTGGAACTTGGAGATTTTAAAGTTTTAGAATATTTTGGAATATAATCTAAAGAAATACCAACCTCACAAAAGGGCACTACAAGAAGTCACTGTCTTTTAAATGGTTAAACTTGGTTGAAGTGTCCACATTAATTTGAGAGGATGTTCACTTGACTAGAAGCCTAGGCCATGAAAGACATATAGTTTTTTTTACTAGTATTTGTTTTTACTAAGGTGAACTTTTTGACCATGTGTCAATTTGGACATCTAATCAAATGGACCCCCAAAAAAGAAACAATCAAAATGGCCAATTAGACCTAGTCAAATAAGCCCCATTGAAATGCCATTAAAATATATTATTATTTCATGTGTGCTGATTATTTAACCACATATGTTTATTATGAAAATATTTGGATCATGCTATAATGTATGTTGTCACATGTTTATATGCTACCTAACCACTTGACTTTAGGTCTACTTACTTTACCATGGTTTATTTGCCTATGTACCTTACGTAAGACATATTTAACCTACCTTACCTACTCACCTTGTTTTGTTCAACCACACAATGAATGGAGTTTGAATTAGAAAAATCATAATTTAACATGTTTGAATTTGTTAATGATTTATATTTTTCAGAAATATTTTAAAAAATCATTTGAACATTAATTACATTGATTTTATTGAATAGATTTTTTAAAAAACTTCAGCATTATGATTTTATTTGTTCCATTCAAATAAGAGTTGAAATTACAAAGGTTTATCAAAATTGGGATTTTTTAATGATTTTATAGTTTCAAAAAAATTGCAAATTAATTACTAACAAAAAGTAATGTAGTTGATGGCAAAGGCATTGGGATGCCTTCATGAAATCTTGGGTTCAAATTCAAGCAAATCATGTATATGAATTTCATATGTGGTGATGTATAAAGTGTACATGTACATTGTAAACGTATGGTCATAGGTAAGTATATGATGTCGTGCACCTTCAAATATGTAAGATAATGATGACACATGGCCTAAATTAAACCATATATAATGATGGCCTAATTGACCAATTGTCAAATGAACAACTAATTATTTTGACTAATCCAAATGTCCCATGATTCCCTAGTCAAAAAAACATTAGAAAAAGCTATGTTGAAATTAGCTTGTCCAAAATGACACTTTGGTCAAGTTGAATAAGGGGATAAAAAGACCAAAAGAAGGGACTTTTTGATTGATTTTTCTAGTTTAAAAAGTTATGATTTCTTGTAATAAGGGGAAATGGTTATGTAGCCTGAAATGGTGTTTGCATTTGGAGTGCAAAAAAATGTTTGGCTCGTTGATAGGGAACAAAGTGAGGACGAATTAATTTAAGATGGTAAAAAAGTTAAGAATGATGAGCCCCGCAATGTTGAAAGACATTTTGGAAACTAATGTCAAAGAAAAAATAATGACATAATTTGGAGAAGATTATATGAACTTGAGAATTAAAAAATTGACAATGAACAAAAGTTATATGGTTTTATTGTTTGAACAAGACATGATACAAGCTAAACATAATATGCACTAAGGGTTCAAGTCACAACTTGTGTTAGTTAAAATGAGGGATGGTGTCTTTGGGACCTTTACTTATATTATCCAATAAAACCTTTTAAAAATTCATCAACCTTTTAGAAACATTTTGGGACCTTTACTTATATTATCCAATAAAACCTTTTAAAAATTCATCAACCTTTTAGAAACATTTATGCCATTAAAACTTTTATAAACCTACACCAACCATGCCTTTTAGGAGCTTTCGTTAATTTACTAAAAATAGAATAAAATCTTCCAAAGTTTTTATGTATAGGTTTTGAATCCTTCTAGAAATTCTTTTATGTTTAATGTATGTGACAACTAGTTTTTGGTGAAACCCAATTGTATAGTCACATGATGAGGATTATCAAGGAGTATAACAACTAAACTATCATCATTTGGTTGGGAAACAATGGACAAACATTTGGGTAATTAACAAAGGTGGATTCTACAAGGGAGAAATTGAAAAACAAATTTGTGATCTCTACTAAAGGTTTTTATCATCATCATTTTAATTTTTCTTTGCAATGAATTTTGTACTCCAAAAACCTTGGTTCTACCATTTAAAAGGATGAGTTCAAAACTAGTGCATCACATGTCTTTTTGTTGAAAAAATCCAAAAATTCCAGATTTTAAATAAAATACCTAAATAAAATACTCCTTTAGCGATGTTATATTGTACATAGCCCCAAAGGAAAATCATAAATCATCACTTCCATTGCACTTGTGAACTAAGCATAGTAGCCTCACTACCATTTCTCCATAATGCATTAAGTGTAGGTTAAAGCTCCAAAATCTTGGCCATTTTTTAAAAAAATTCCTGTTATACCCTGTGGATACCCGCTAGATACACTCTAGTCTCATTGGGGAAAATGGTGGGAGGCTGGCCACTGCCATTTTTAATTATTTAATTATTTAATTATTTTTATTTTTTTCATTAAATTTGTTCCCATTATTTTATCATTTTAGAAGCCCCTTCCCGTGCTATTTTATATTGTTGCCAATAAAACCTAGATTATTTACTTGCACTCAAAACATTGGCATATTGTTAATATTTTATCAATGAATGTAGTCTAATGTGCCAACTCCCGGACTTAACCAAATGTGCCAACCCTAATGAATAAATGAAAATTACTTACTATTTATTTTCAAAACATATTATTGGGGAAACATATAGTCTAATCTTTTCCAAAATTTTAGCTTGCATTGAAGAAAAATAAACATTTGTGACATGAATGGAGATGTCTATATATATATATATATATTCATCCATTTGATACATAACATCCATGCATTACATTTCTTGCTTATTCTTATTGCATTTACCTTTATGATTTTTATTGGTTATGCTTTAATTCATTCACTTCTACAAACTTCATATGCAATGGAGTGTATTAGGAAGTGTGAAAGATTTGTTGTTGTTAACAATGGTGGGAGCTCTAAGCAATGATTTTCAGAGAAGTGTGTTTTCAAAGCAATCTTGTTCCAAATTTTGGCATTTACACGATGATATCAACCAAATATTTTGCACCCAAAATATTTGCATTCTCCACCAAAACTCAAGGTTGTATTAGTGTTCAAGTGAAATGTGTACCCCTAATATGATCAATCTCAATAACATTGCAATTCAATTTGTGGCCACTATGTTATTGGTTTTATGCTCTCGTTATAAACCTCGTCCAATTTGTTTTAGTGTACATGAAGGGTTAATTACCTAACATATTTTTTCTTATTTATTTACTTACCTACCTATTTCAAATGAAACACTCAAATTACAACTAATTCTTTGGGAAAAAAAAAATCACCAACATTTCAAAATCCCAATTTTTTTTATAATTAATATTATCCCATTGTTGTTGCGTCATTATCCATTTTCCATCTTCATTGTTATTGCGCTTACATTTGGTAATTAAGTTGTTAATTTCTAACCTTTGGTAGCTGAGATTTGGAACTTAGCAATTAAAATTGGACACATGTTCCTTCTTCCTCCTCCTCCTCCTCCTCCTCCTTGTTGTTGTGTTGTCTTGAAATTAAAGTCTCCCAGGGTTGTTTATTTTATTTTTTGTTGGTTGCAATGTTTAATGCATTCTAGGGAGAGCACCACCACATGGTCCCCCTGAAAAAGGAGCCATAATACCTGACAAATCTAATGCAAAAAAAACAATAAAAACCAAAAACAAACAAACAAACAAAGTTGTAATGAAAAATAACTTTTGTCATTTTTGGGACCCAAAAAAATGGGTAAAAAACAAGGAATTATTTTTCTATTGCAAATTCAATTTGGGAGGGGGGCTTGGGGGGAGAGAGAGAGAGAGAGAGAGAGAGAGAGAGAGAATAATAAATTAAAAAAATAAAAAATCATCAAGCTTTGGATATCATTTTTTTTATAGTAACAACCCTGAAATGAAAATTACATCATAGTCTCCTCTTGCTTAATTAAAGGCACACCTAATTAATAAATAAAGTCTTTAGTACTACCGCAAGTCGGGGGGGGGGGGGGGGGGGGGGGGGTAAGAGATAGGACAAACTAAGGACATGTACAGTAGCTAACTAACTAAGGTTAGAGCACCCAAGGTTGACTGAAGCTAGTTAGTTAGTTAGTTAGTTAGTTAGTGGGTAGTTATTAAATGGATAGCAGGCAAGAAAGTGGATTCTTGTCCTTTTTCTACGAAAGCAGCCAAAGTGCGCGCAGTTCGCGTGGCCCGAAGTTTTGTGGGGTAGGTAGGTAGGTAGGTAGGTATTAGAAACAGGGCGTTGATTTTTGCGCATTACGGAGCATTTCGAGGCACCAGCCGCCGGCCATTTAAATAGGTAGGTTAGTAGGTACTTAAGTAGGCCTGGTGGTAGTGCCTATCCAGTAAGTACCTAGTAGGTATGTAGGTAGGTTACGATGTAGGTACCTATGTAGCTACTTCCTCGTAACTAGGGAAATTGTGGTAATGGTAGCCACACTGCTAGGCTAGGGCCCCCCGGGCAGTGTTTCTTTTTTTCTGGCTAATTTTCGCCGAATTTCGACTTGAAAAAAATAAAAATGATTTGGACCTAAACAAAGGGATTTTTCACGGGGGAAAAAAAAAACAAAGACCCAACAAATTCGCCAGATTTGAAGGGATTTTTTTTTTCCCCTCTTCAAATCGCCAGATTTTTATGGTAAGTTCCAGTAAATAGCCAAGAATATAGATGGATTTTAATTAATTTTGATTTTATTTTAATTCTACTTTCATTTCTAGTATGTAGCCAGATTTAGCTAAATTGTTTTCTGGATGATTGCCACTTTGCCTCTCACTCTAAGAATTTTCACCACACCATCGTGTCTTGCAAGTTACCATTTGACCTTTAGGCTACGACTTTGGAACCACCCCCTTAATCAATTTATGCCATTTAGTCAATTGTTGGAGGGCGTCATCTTAAATCCCTAAACTCCCCTTCTTCACATCGGAGGTCCACTACTACAAAATGTGCTTGTGTAGTTCCCTAGTCCCTCTTCACAAACATACCGTGTGAATTCATTGCATTTTCATTAGGTCTCATTGCATCCTCACTAGGTCCCATTCCCTACAACCAATGAATTCATTACATTTTCACTAGGTTTCATTGCATCCTCATTAGGTTCCATTCACTACAACCAATGAATTCATTACATTCTCACTAGGTCTCATTGCATCTTCACTAAGTCCTATTCACTATGACTAGTGATTTCATTGTATCTTCACTAGGTCTCATTGCATCCTCACTAGGTCCCAACACTGTGACTAGTGAATTCATTGCATCCTCATTAGGTCTCATTCATTTTGATCAATGAATTCATTGCATCTTCACTAGGTCCTAGTCATTGTGACCAGTGAGTTTGTTACATCCTCACTAGGTTTCATTCATTGTGACCAGTGAATTCATTTAACATTTAGTGAAATTGCTTGACATATAAGGACACCTTTTGTGTTATGATATGTCATCTTATGTTTCTGGCTAGGTTTTTACATTTTTTTAAGGGCCCAGTGAAATGTGTTAGCCCCTTCCATACAAGAACAATAGTTTAAACCAATTTTGGTGTAATGTTGCCTTTTGTGTGACCATTGCAATCCATGAAAATATTGATGTTTACTTATTAAAATTATTCTTAAAGTATTTTCGTGTGGGGCATGCAATTCCTTGATTTTAAAATTAAAAACCCACTGGTTGGGTATTTGAATTTTTTTTATAAAATAATTGGTTTTTTTAGGTCTTCCAAAACCTTCAAAAGCTTGTCATGTTTCATGAAAAAACTAGCAATTTTCTAGGTGTTTGTTTGACATTTTTCAAAAATAAATAAAAATCATGGTTAACGTAAAAATAGTAAAAAAACACTCCCACATGAACTAGAAGTATGTGGGAACTTCGAATGGAAGCATTCCCATGACTCCTAATTTGAGTTTTGACTTTGGGAATGGGAAGTTTTGAAATGTCCTAAACTTTTGGATCAAGGTTTTGGGGACCAAACCTTGCCCAAACAAAACCTTCTTGAAATCGCTGAAAAGTTCTTGAAGAATATTACAATGAAATGGGGTTGCATTCTCAAAATAATATTATGGTCAATTTATGATCAAATGGAAAAGTTGGGAACCAAATTTCCAAAAATATTCTCAACTATTTAATTGATGTTTTGAGGAAACAAATCATTTTAAATTGAAATCTTGTTACACTTTCGGGAATATCATCTCAAAGGTTACAAGTCTGCCTTTGAAATATTTCGATTTGGAGGTGAAATGAAAAAATTGCGAGATTGAAAATGGAGATATTCATAATTGGGAAAAAATGTCAAGTTGATGTAACTTCCATGGAGAATTGCAAAGTATGTTATAAGGAGGGAAATGGTGATTCCTCTTAAATCCAAATAGTGGTAACTCTTGATAATCCAAATTAACCTATGATTCTTCCATCATTTTGGCTCTAAAATGCATTAATTGTCGTATTATTTGGTTCGTGTAATTATTTGACATATTCAAAAGCTCAACTTGAAAAGCTCATCAAAGTTTTATCATGAACTCTCACACAACCTTTTTGTTTCAATATGTCAAGCTAGGAAACATGCACAAAGCTTTCAAATATATTGCATGACATAATATCGAAAAGTTCACCTAATACCTTATGACAAGCCTATGGGGTTGTGTCATAGTCATGTCATATTTGGTCAATGGAAACATGTAGAACAAAATAATTGATTTTGGTTTCAAATGATGTTTGAAGTTGGGCATTGAGCAATTTAGTATACTTGTTATGTGATACTAATGGGGAGTTACAACAACAAACACATAAACATTAATAGTTTTTTCACAAACCATGTCCAAACTTTAAAATTAATGGGTGGGCTTTAAAATGATCATGAGCTTCAAAACAACACACTATATTACAAAAAAAGTAGTAATATGCACTACTAGGAGATGTGGTCCCAACCACTGTGCATTCCATTCATTTTTTAGTGGATTGGACCAATTCCATTATAATGACATTATAATGACATCTCACCCCAACTTAATGGGATTGGCTAGTGAATGAGGTCACATGGCAATGACTAGTGGAATCCTAATGGATCAGTCTAAAACAAAAGTGCACATGGATTATCCCATGTGATTGTTAAGTGAAACGCATATTGATGTTTTAATGATTGCATAATGATTTTCTTATGATTATTCAACCTATTGTTCTAGTGGGTGTCTATTGCTCTTGTAGTGATTGCATCAAATGATGTTCCATAATGGTTGCGCATTGATCTTTGTGTGGGTCCATAGTGATTTTCTAACAATTAACTATGTTAACGATTTTAAAGAGTTGCAATGTGTGCGCAGCACATTACATGCATGATTAATCACATTTACTAAGGGTTTTACAAAACCTTGCATTGCCCCATGGGGTTAAAACTTGTAAAATCATGTATTAAATGGACGTGTGTGGTTTAGGTGATATGGGCATAAATAAACATGAAGGGATCTAAGCCTAATGTTTATATATATATATATATGATGTAGCTTTCCATTTTGTCCTTCAATGTGTGTTTGATGTTGCACATTAATCTATCATAAAAAGTGAAAATGATAATAAATGGCCTTTGGACTTAGTTTGTCCCATGTACCCATGTCAACCAAACAATTATACACATTCATCCATATGTCATTAGGACATCATTTCACTATCACTCCCACCTTCATGTGATTTCAATGTTACTAAAACATAGTTAGTAGAAGTGTGTCATTACATTACACCCATGCCTTAATCACTTGCAAAAGTTTCTGAACCTATAGAGATGATTCAATAATCACTTAGGCAATTATCACTTTGAACCCACTCAACATTTAACACCGTAATTTCAATCATTCAACTTAGGGTGATAGGGCTCATGTAACCTAATGTATGTCATTTGAACTTGAACACATATGAACTAAAGGCTCCCCACTTAAGTGCAACGTGCAGTCTACATTGTTCACATTTTGTGCCTCTCCTTCATTAATTTGGACACTTTACTTTCATTCAAATAATATCACTCAAACTCATTATAATTCATGACACTTCTCATCTTGGAATCACATTTTGTCTATTTCAATCAAACTTGTGTCACTACTAAAAAACATAGTCCAACACCACTACACATTTCCATTCAAATCCAATTTGAATGAATGGGAATTGGCCCATTCCGTTGTTCATGGACTGTAGTGATCGTGACATGACAATGTCACCTTTTTGCTATTTAAGTGGATGATGTTCATGCCATTCCACCATACATAGACTGTAGTGGAAGGTAATTATGACAATGCTACCTTCTTAACTTCTTGAGTGGAATGGGGGTTGTGTTAGTATACAACATATCAACTATGGTGAAAGGCACCATGATTATGTCATATTATAGATTGCATAATTAAGTGGAATGTGACTCATGTCATTCCACCATATAGGTTTATAATGGAAAACAATTGTGATACTCCCCATTTTTTGGATGCTTGAATGGAGGGTGAGTGGGCATGTTCACCATTGATTATGTACAAATTAATTTATAAGTATTTAATTTGCTTATATGTATGTCGCATGCAACTGTAATTATGGGTTAGATTATAATGGAACTAAATTGAAACCTAATAAATCTCAAGTGTATGGGATGGACATATGGGCAAGGTGTCATACAAAATGTGCATTATGTGAAATTTTCCATAGTGCCCTAAAACAACGTGTAATTTATTTGTGAATGAATTTGTACCACGAAGATTCAAATGATGCATTTGAAGACATTGATCTAGTTGTAAGAAATTTAACATGTATATATGGATTCAAGCATCATAAGATGATTGGAACCACCATAAACACAATTATATTGGTGAAAATCTATATGTGTATTATTGTTAAATGGGATGGCCATATAACATCCATGCTACCCCATTATTGGAGTGGACATTGGATTCACCATTACATTATTACCAAACGAAATGGAAATGTGTTCCAATCTACTACAACAAAGTTATGCCTTAAGAAGGGGTTATTGTATTATATGAATAGAACTCCATCAAATTAATTTTGTCATGCAACAACAAATAAAAGCTAGAAAAATGACATGCAAAGTAATATACAATATGTCCGATAAGGTGTGAACAACAACCTCTTTTCATTTAGGCCCAAACAAAACCCTTATTCAAAACAAATCCAAGTACAATTGTAGCCTCCACTATTAGAATCACTTCTATTATTGGAACTACCTTGTTGTAGCCATGTGGTTCTACTTGAATTTTTTTCTCCTTCTCTCACAAACACCCACACATACACAAACACAAACATTTCTTTCTCCCCTTCCTATCTCCAACTTTAGAATCCTATTCCTTCAAGTAGCCATGCACCACCAAGGTAAATAGTGGTTACTCACACCACTTCGATCCTATTTCTTCTCCACTTTTCCCTTTAACTACCACTACTATAGTAATTATCTTTTAAATTAAAGGAGTCAGGTTGCAAACTCAACCTAAATCCCATTCTTCTTGGCTAAATTCAAATTGCACCTAATTCTCACATCATAAAACATTTTAACCTACCATTTGATGGATGATACAAATCAACCATGACCTAGATCAAGATACAGTGGTTTTTCAAAATTTTAAATCTAGATCTATTTATGGTAATTTTTGCATTATAAGATTATGTTAACTAGTAAAAAAACCCAACCAAGGGTCCAATAATTATGCCTTTAACTATATGTCACTCAACCTCTCTCACTAGGACCTAGGTCTTATATGAATTATCTTCTATCAATAGGACCTTAGTTTAAATCATTACAATCCATGTCATTAAACTATAATAGATCAATAAGGCCTACATCACTAAGGTGTAATACTCAACCTCTATCATTAGGGCCTAGGTCTATATCATTAGGTCATCTTTCATTCATCCTATGTCACTATGACATAGGTCTATATCACTACAACATGTGTCATTCAATCTCTATCACTAGGACCTACATCTATATCATTAGGTCTTATTTCACTCAACTTCTATCACTAAAACGTAAATCTATATCATTATAAAATGTGTCATTCAACCTATGTTACTAAGGTATAATACATCACTGCTATCTATGCCATTAATGCTTATGCCACATGGGTTTCCTACTACACTTGGGCTTAGTGTAATATGTATTTATGGCCTATGCCAATAAGGCCCATTTCATTCCACCTATGTCATTCAAGTTTATATTTTCACTTGGGTTTGACCAGTGTTATATGCACTAAGGTGTATGCCAATAAAACCTCACACGTGTCATTTAACATAAGTCATTCATGTCTACTTCATTAAGGCTTATGTTAATTAGGCATGTTTCATTAAGTTTATTTCAGGTTTATGTCACTTAAACCAAGTTTATTTCACTCGGGCTTGAGGTTTGTGCATCGTTTGGGCTTGTATCATTAAGGTATAATCACTTACACTTGGTTTTAATGCCATATACTCTATTTGTCATATACAACAGCCTATTTGTATTATGAAATTTGCTAAAAACGTGTTCAAACATGCACATGGACCTTTCAGATAAGATGATACCTCTATTATACAAGCTTACACATTTCACCTTTTCCTTCACCTCATGTGTTGTTCTTTTGAACCCTTATCAATCACAACATGTAATGACATTTTAGAACTTCCCCCAACAAGCCATTAGATATTGAATCTTAGGATGAAATTCCAAGTATTATGAATTCAAAACTTTATAATGTTATGTCTACATGTGAGTTTGCACAATTTGTAATAAGCTAACAATTCCCATTTAAGAATCTAGTTGCATCACCTACATTTGCAATTCCATGAAACATGTTAATAACATTCACCTTAAAGCTACAAAATCATGTACCTTTCCATGAATGACACACATACTTGAACTTTTTCAATTGGCATTTGGAGTCTAAACTAAAGGTAATGAACATTTACATCCCACATATGTATGAGGTAATTTTCCATATGTGCACCTAAGATCACTTGTGTGTCACTTGTGTCAAAACAATAAGATTTGTGTTCATTTCTATATGCTTAACAACACCTTGCAACACATATTACACTAGGTTGGTGCATGGAATGGTTCTATAGGAGTGACCTCCAAAGTCACTAATAATGTCATATCTAGGATACAATAATCATAATTCCCACCATTCAGTATTGACCGTGGCCCTTTCAACACCTTACCATCATAAATGATAGTGTAAATCAATCTATGGATGTGTCATTGCATTAAATTGCAGTTCCAACCACTATGCATTCCAATCATTTTCAGTGGATTAGACCAATTCCATTATAGTGCCATTATAGTGACACCTCACCCAACTTAGTGGAATTTTGGCTAGTGAATTGGGTCGTGTGGCAATGATTAGTGGAATCCTAGTGGCTTAATCTACTATAATGGCATGTACCATATCCAAGAGAATGGTGAGTGGATTATCCCTTGTGATCTTTAAGTGAAATCCATATTGATGTTTTGGTGATTACATAATGATTTTCTCGTGACTACTTGACTTATTATTCTAGTAGGTGTATATTGATCTTCTATTGAATGCATCAAATGATATTTTAGTGTGGTTGTGGATTAATCTTTGTGTCATGGGTCCATAGTGATTTTCTAGTGATTAGCCATGTTGGTGATTCCAAAAAGTTTCAATGTGTAGCACACCATATTACATGCACAACAAATCACATCTTCTATTAAATGGTTTTTCAATTTGTTAGATTAACATATTACTTTCACACTTTAATTCTAAATATTAATTTCCACTATCATTCATCATTGTAGGGTGCAATACTAATGGCTAGGCTCACTATAATTGGGTGGTGGGATTGCTCATTGTATTCCATGTCATTACATATCTATTAATGATTTGAAGGTCGTTTATATAAAAGTTCACCATCATCCAAATCTTCCAATTACCATTTTTCTTCTATTTAATCAGAATCATGCATCACATTAGAATTTTAAAAACTTGAATCCCTAAGAGTTGTGTCATTTTTGCACGTGTCATTTTATTTTTCCCATGAACAATTTTGTTCATTTACATAGTTAGGTGGTCTATACTTTACCTTTGGTAAAGGTGTGATAATGTACCCTAGTCATCAAACACTATAATGTCCCTCATATCATGTTAAAATTTACATGTCATTAAGTCATAAAGCTTATTCCTTAAGATTCAAGTCACTACCCCATACATGCACATGTTCACATCTAATGCACAAGCAAGATTGGCATATGACTAGATGTCATAGGTTTGGGGTTTAAGGTTGAACACGTTTGTCTCTTAAACAAATGTATACTAGTTTTGTTGATATTCCACCTCACTAGTGGTATTGTATAGTTATATATACCATTAAGCTATAATTTACAAAATGTCACTAAGGTGTGGAATACTAATAAATGTCACCATTGCAAGTGTCATTACAAGGTCACCCACTTGTCATTCAACTTGCTATCACTAAATTTCCATTCATTAGAAATTTCACAAATGTTTTTTTCCTAATAACTTGAATTAATTTGATGTTATGTGATGCTTACATGTTTCTTAGGAATAAGGTGTAATGGTGCTAATTTTTCTTGCCCCCGTTGCTTTGAGCCACCTCCTCTTCTCCCTCTTTCTCTCCATTCAATCATGGTTTGTTTACCTATTTGAACTCAGTAAAGAATTTAGTGATTTTTTAAATATCTTTTTTTTGAAATTTGGCAACACAAAAATTACCATTTGGTGAAAATTACCCAACTCTTACATGCCACGACATCAATCCAAGGAATGGCTTCTTTAAATGAGGCAAGCCACAAAATCATGTATGCATATCCCAACTAATTTTGTGTTACCTCTACACATAAAGGATGGGTATCTGTTCATTTTTTGGTCAAGGAGGTTAGGAGGAGCATAGTAAGTTTGTAAAAGGGAAGGGTAGAGGTTTGTAACAAGCAAGTATGTACAAGGGAAGGCACTGCTATCTGTGCCAAAGATCCAAGGTCCAGGTTGAAAGGCACTAATAGAAGTGCCTTTCCTCTCGTTAAACAACCACTAGGTCACAATGGACCTCAATTGTGTTAATATTTGGTTTCACCATGGTAAGCAAATTGGATAGCAAATAGGTTTCATATATAGGTAGATAGGTAGGAAAAATAGGTAACTACTAGGTAAATAGATGGTTTATAAATAGGCAAGGGCACCTATTTTACTACCTACTCACTAACAACATGCTTGTGGGTTGTTAGTAAATAGGTACCAATTTTGCTAATGAAATTGGACTTGGGGGAGAAATATTTAGTATTTTTTTACTAAAGAAGGCTTGAAAGTTGAGACCAATAGACACCACTATTTTTATTGGCTTTGTCTACTACCAAGGCAAGGATATCATGTTTAGATTCACTATAGAGTATAGTAGCTTACGGGAATTTGGCCCCTCGGTAATAATAATAATAATAACAATAATAATAATAATGGGTCTAGTTTTTATAAGAGGATTTTTGAAAGATGATACTCTGGCTTGTGTTGAAACTTGAGATAAATAGTTATAGAGTTCTAATATATCTTGACGGATTTTTGGTTTCTTGTAGAAGATGTTGATTTTTTTTGAAGATTATATTTTTATATGGTGAAAATATTTGAATTTTTAATAATTCTTCTTCTGCCTAGAGATACTTTTTTTTGGAATGTAAATGGCAAGGCCACACTAGTGTTTAGGGTTTAGGGTGTACTAGATAAACCTGAGGCCACAATGAACCTTAAACCTTAAACCCACACACCCCTTGTATTATGGTAGAGATTAATTAGCCTATTATTATCACTCTTTCTTCCATTGCTGCTTGCCTCTCTCTCTCTCTCTCTCTACTTTTATGTGACTGAAAAGCTTGATCAAGTCTGCAAGTGCAGCAGCTTCCCAGAGTTGCATCACCAAAACAACTTTAGCAGTGTGTACAGCAGCTGTGGCCTGACACAAAAGATTTCATAAAGATTAATGTTGTCGTGTACTAGCTTGAAATCTCGGAACAAAATCCCCCATTTGTCTGTCTGTCTGTCTCTCAGCTGCCATTCGTGTCCTTTTGGGTTTCTCTTGCGTCTCTCCCCCTTAAAAGCTTCCTTGGTATGGAATGGAAGTCACTGGCGGCCCAGTTTCTTGTCTCATCTTCAACCCCTTTTGATGAGTGTTTTGTTTTGCTGGTGTTTTTTTTCAAAATTTAATAGTCTCTCCTGACTTTGATTTGATGATGAACACAAATCTGAGACTCTCAGGACTTGATTTGATGAGAAGCATGAATCGCCTTCCCAGCTTTCCAACAGATTTGCTTAGCTGACGTAATTTAATGAAGAACTTGCGCGGCTTGAAAGTTTCTTTGTTTTTGTTGCGCACCCAAAACAAGTTGAAATTGCAGACTTCTCCAATCTCCTCCTCCTTGAAACGGCCACATGCTTATTACACCTAACTATGGATGGTGGAGATTAGGCAAGACAACAAACTCCTGACTAGCACTTTTTTTGCACAACAATGAAAACTGTTAGAAACTGATGGCAGCAAACATTGGGAAGAGCGAGCTTTGATCATCACCATGCCACTTCTTTTGCAAGCGAGTTAGTTATTGAAGCCTAAATCAGGTTACACTACAATACAAAAGTTGCTTTTAAATGGAAGCAGGCCTTTATGCAAGGACAATGCTTTAACACATTCACTTTCCAACTCTACAAACACCATATTAATGATGAAACCTTGGTTAACATTATTAAACAAAGCACCCAGCCAAGGGGGGAAAAGGGAGGACAAAGAGAAAGAGAGAGAGAGCACCCAAGTCCGAGCCCAAAGCACACAAACCCAAAGGGGGTCACAAAGGGGCAAAGGAGTAAAAATTATGTTCCAAAGCCCTCACCAGTTGCAAGAAACATATCAAATGAAACCTGAAAATGCAATAAGCTTAGAAGAACCCTCACTTGGAATGATGATGGGCCTCATTCATGTTAAAACTAGCTTGCACCTTCTTATGGAAAGTCATGAAAATTTTAAATTATGTACATGATCATAAATAAAGATCTATTAATTATTTTATTAAGTTACAACTAACTTAAGCTTCAAAGATTAAATGGCTAACTATCTGAGGTGGGTTGCTATCTAGCTAGCTAATTAATGCTGAGGCTCCTTGCAACTAAGGGCATTATTTATAACATGGCGTAAAATCAATGATTTCAAAAAAATTAAATTAAAAACATGCTGGTGTGAGCATTTTGTTTCATTTTTCACAACACCATGTGAGAGTTCTTATGCTCAATAAGTGTTCCTCCAAATCACACTATGAGTGTTCTTGGACGTTTTTCATGTGACCCAATTGCATTTGGGCAAAGTTTGGCACCCAACCTAAACAACTCCCTTTTTTTTTTCTTTTTTTTGGTGTGTATTTTGAGGGATCTCCCCCAGGAGAAGAACCTTAGGGTGTTATGCCAGGGGAGCTCCCCCAATTTTTTTACGTTCCCATGTTCCCGTGGAAATATTTCTTTTCAACGAAATGAGGAAAAATGGAGGAAAAAAAAAGGGAGTGAGGGAAACATAGAGAATCTTAATGGGGGTTGGGGGGGGGGGGGGGTTGGGGGGAGGGAATATCCTATTCTTGACATGGAATCTTACAAAACTAATTAATCAATGATGGAATCTTGAAAATTAAATTAAATTAAATTATTCGACACTCCATTGGGGAGGGGGGAGGGAGAATATTCTATTCTCGATGTGGAATCTTTCAAAACTAATTAATTAAGCATAAAATCTTGAAAATTAAATTAAATTAAATTAAATTATTTGATAGTCCTTATAAATGAAGCTGCTCTATGTAAGGATTTTCACTTTGTTGCTCTTTTATTCGAGTTGGGTGTAGTAGCAAGACTGGGTTAGGCCACATGGGAACTGACTGACCCTAAAGCCTGCCAAAGCGCACCCTGTTTAGGTACACCTGGCAGAATCGATCCCTATTTCAATGGCTTTAAAAAGTAGGTTGGGTAGGTGACAGATGAATCTGCCTCCTAGCAGCCCTGAGGCAGTTGGTAGGGCCACCAGTAGGGCCCTCCCAGCCCCCCCCCTCCACACCCGGCCCCCAAATGCTGGGTTCCATGTTGGCCGGTCGCATAAAGTGGGTGCAAACCAAAGTGGGTCTATGGGCCTTCTACTGGCATCCACTTGAAGCCTCTTTGAAAAAAAGGACTTTGATGAGTTGGCTTTGGGGGCGGGGGGGGGGGGGGGACCTTTTGGAACTCAACCAACATAAATAAATAAATAATAATAATGAGGAAATTGTTAGACCATATAGCCTACATTTTGATTTTTTTTTTTCCATTTAAAAATAATTCACTACCTTATGGAGTTTCCTTTGTAGAATTCCAACTCAAGTTTAATGAGGTATTTTGTTTGTTAGATTGAGAACTCTCAAACTATGATGCCTCTTGCCACACCATTGGTATCGTTGAAAACCCCCTTGATGATGAGTAGGGGTGCATTGAGTTGGTTTCATAATATTTGACCTATAGTGGAAAAGTTATTTAATGTTGAACAAAATTTTCATGAGAAACTCAATTTAAAATCAAAACAAAAAATATAGGTGAGTTTTGGCACACTCTTTATATTGTTGGTGAAAGCACTTAGTGAATAGGATTTAAAGAAGGCGATTTTGGAAATTTGTAAAAAAAGTTACATGAGATATTGAATTTTGAATAGTTCTTGTCATTCAAAAATTCAATTAAATTACAAAAAATGTTTTTCAGGATATTTCAAGATTAATTAGGAAGTTATCATGAAGTTTTAAAAAGAGGAATAAATTTTCAGAGTTTGTTGCAAGTCTTGTTTTTTTTTTTTTGGGAGTATTTAAGGAGCTTTACCTCTAAAAAATTAGGACTTATTTTCCTTTCAAGTTTGATTTTGTTGCAGGCCATGTGAAATAAAAATCATTTAAAAGAAAAAAAAAAGGTTTATCATCTCTTATCATTAAAAAAAATTCATCACTAGGAACTTGGGTTCATATCTTGGTTTGAACAAATTAATTCCAATTAATTGTCCATAGGGACGGGCAGGCCAAGGGATGGACTCCAAAAATACCATTAAGCCTATAACACAAATTGGGTTCTTTTTTTTTGCCTTTGCCATGGTAAATTTCTCAAAATGTAGTTTCAAAGAACTCTATATCTATCCATAGTTTATTGGCCTTGTCTACCAAGGCAAGGCTATTATTGTGTTTAGATTCATTATAGAGTATAGTAGGTTAAGGGATTTTGGTGCCTAGGAAATAATAATAGGTCTTCTTCACATTTGGGTCTTGGTTCAAACTAGCATTCCTTTGGGTACACACACCTGCGTAAAGCTCTGGCTTTTTTGCAATTGCAACAAGTTTGTTGGTTCTTAATGTATTGTCTCTTGACCTAATTTCCCTTGGCCTTGCCAAAAACCACAAGAAAGAAAGTTACTTTACCTTCTTAGTCTGCAAAGTGCCCAAGTTCAAAGACGGGGTACTGCAATTCTGTTTGCAGCAGGAGTCAAAAAAGATTTGAAGTGTCACCTGGTAGGACAACTCTTCTTTTCCAGATCTTCTTCACAAGTAGCTAACTAACTTAGATGCAGGCAGCACCCAGAAAGAACAACTCTCTCATTCAGAACTTCAAGTTAAAACACTGCAGCAACTGGAACTTTGGGATCAACAGATACTTAAAACAGTCTCTACATGGCAGTTTAATTTGTCAAGAGCTCGCCTTGTGTGACTGGTGATGATGATGATCATCACTCTTGCCAGTCATGCTGCACTACTGACCTTTTGGTTGTTCAGGGTAGTTGTCCTGGGTGTAATGCAATTTGCCCCTCTGTAGAAAATTGAACAATACATAGCCACACCACCCATGATTCCAGGAAGCTTTGTTTTCAGGGTTACACTGACATTCTGGCTCTTGTCTGGCTGGATTTCAGGAAAGGTAGACAAGGAATTATTATGCTGGGCGTGTTGAATGCCTTTTTACCCCACATGGTAGGCCCTCACTTCCCTTCAGAACCCTATTGTCTCAACAAGGAGGTGCTGTAAAAAGAAGCAAGGGGGAGGACAGGGGGCGGGGTGCATGGGTTCCTAGGCTGTATAGTTGCTATACCTGCCATATGGTGTGAGTTCATCAACCCACCACCCCACACAATGCTTCAGTTGGAAATTTGGGTTGTGGGTAATTTCAATGATAAGTCTCGGAGCTAAGACTCAATGATAATTGTCTTGTTCCAGGCTATGCAGAGTAGTTTGGGGTTGAGTTCTCACTGTAATCCTTGGATTCCATATGAAGTGGGTGGTGTAATTGGCTACTGCATCAGTGACCTAGAGCAGAGCGTAATATTTGAAGAATGTGAATGAGCACTACCTATCATCAGGTCCTCAAGGATTCTCAGCCACCAGGAAACCATAGGAAACAAAAACCCATTTAAGAAATGATTGGGCTGCAGATGAATTCAGCTTGCCTTGTAAATTAAAGTGCCACAAAATTTGTCACCAAAACTGAAAGTGAAAAAAGATGGGAAAAGGAAAGGGGACCCACTTTGTTGGAAACTTGCTTGAGGAGTTGTTCTTTGTTGAACTATATAAAGCGGCCAGGTTCCTTCCTGTGTCTGTCCTACAGGGCACAAATCAATCAGGTAGGCCCGGAGCTGTTAGCCCTGAGCTGTTGTTACTGCTTGGTTGGAATCTCTGGGCTTGGAGTGAAGGGTCGTGTCATGATTTTGCCCAAAATACCTAGAGAAACTGGCAAGAGTTCTTGTACATACATACCTTCCCCTTCTTCCACTTGCTCATCCTGCTGCCATAAAGGCTAACCATACAGGTCATGACTCTGACTCTTGGAGAAGATCCAGATAGGTGAAATAGTTGGGCTGGCTAGTAGTTTAGCTAGTTGGTGTCCCCGGTAGCTTTTCATCCCAGATCAAATGAAGAAAAACCCTGTAAATAAAAATCAAGAATGGGAATCCATCCATCAAAAGTACAAGGCAAATGAGAACACAACTAGTCACAACCCAAAGAAAAAACAAAAGCAAAACAATCAACAAAAATCAGGGAAATGACCCTATGCAAAGAGGACTCATGGCTAGGAAATGACAATCAATGCTAACAAAGAAGGCCTAAGAGGAAAGCAGTAGGTCAAATGGGATCCAGTTGTGCAGATTAATCCAGTATTGGGGGCAAGCAGGAGCACACCTACTTACTTGATTTGCTGCTCTCAAAGCTCTGAAAATATAATGCTCCATAGCTGCAATAGTTAAACTCTCGCTCTCTGCAGCTGATTCCATGCTGACACTCTTGAGGTGAATATCTTTTGCGGTCTATTGTTATGTTCCTGAGTTTCACTGAACCCAAATTCAGCTGCTGCTGTTTTACTCAGTCCAAATGAAAAAATATTGCATGCACAGAGGATGATATCAGACACACCCTGAGATGGGATGTCATTCAACAGTTTGGTGAAACGCTCATAAATGGACTTTGGCATCTAAAGTTTGACATTTACCTTACGGGAAGAAGCTCTGCAACTGGCCAGAACAGAGCTGCAAAATGCCCAGCAGTAATCCTTACCTGTAAAGAGGTATATACTGTATTTGGAACCATAAATGAATTACTAACAAATTCAGGGATTTCATAAATTCAAAAGTACCCTCCATGGATGAGGCAAACATCCTTCAGCAATGATAAAAATTGATCAAACCAGGTGCAGTGTGTGCAAATTACCACACAAAAGTAGTCAAACAATTTCCATTCCTTACACAATGGGTATCTAAAGCACTATACCAGCAAGTCAATGGTATTGTAAAGGGAGAGGGCTTGATTTACATTGGCAGACACTCTAAAAAATGAAAGGATTAAGCCAGAATTGTGAAAATTACAGCAAGCTATAAAACCTATGTCAAGAGTCAACAACCCAACAAGCACCCTTCAACCTTCATTAGTTCAGAGTTTCCTGTTACCAACTTGAAGAACATACCGGAGACAAGTACTAGGACATTTGTCAATCCGCTTCAAGACTCTTGTCACAGACATGTCAGTTTCATGCGACTAAGACAAACTTGAACAATTTTTTAAATCCCATTTGCAGGATATGTGGAGGCTTACAGCTTCTGCTTTCATAGTAGGGGATCAAATATTGTACAAGAAAGCACATACACTTGACTATGCTGTGGATTTCTTTCAATTCTTGTTTGCTAAACCACCCATTTGATGCATAGCCCCAACTTGGACAAGTTCCTGCTGGGACATCACAGAGATCAGTATGAAACAACAGTACTACACAGAAGGGAAGCCATGATAATCCTCTTGTTAAGACTTCTTCAAACTATGGAGTGACACCTCTACCCAACAGGGATTATTAAGCCTTGTTCTCAAGCAGAAAAGGGTATAAGCACCTGTGCAATTGTGATCTCCGGAAAGATAAGAGTAGAACTACTGAGCTGAATCACATGTGAAGGTGCCTTCACAAAGGAAATGTTGGAACCATATCAATGTGATGGTAGAGACAAACTCCATAAAACATGTAACAGAACCAAATGATGTTGTGTCAGTTCAAGCTGAAGTAGAACAAAGATGACAAGAATGGGTGCAGTCCAAACCTTGTGAGTGCCACCCACAAAATGTTCCAAACCATGAGTCATCAATAGCCATGAGTAGCCAGAATTACAGTACAGAGAATCTATTGCAAAATCCCAGAAACATACCACCTCAAAGGTGCAGTTGACGAGAGGGAGGTGGTGTCTATTGTGTCATTCAGGAGATGACCTGAAAAACAAAGAGCTCCAGTGTGGTCGTGATGGCACCATTGATTCACATCTCACTCTTTTCAGTATCCCAACGACAATACCAGCCTGGTTTTAGCCATGATGATCTGAAGACAGACTTGAAATTCTCAGATCAGTCTGAAATCTGGCTGTTCAGACCCAACACATCACTTTTGGCTGCAGTCTGCAAGATGACAAGTATGCTCATGTAAATTGACTTTAGAAAAAGAACTGGTCTCCAGTAGACATCCTCATAGAACATTTATTGTTGATATGTAAAGGAAAAGACATCCGTCAGCTGCATACACCCCTTTTAATTCATCTCATTGTGTACATATCTATGAGATTGCAGAGAAACTGCAAAACAGCAGCACTTTGAATGCAACAGAACAAGAATGAGTGTGGCCATCACCTCATGAGTCCACATGCAAAGTGTCAGACCATCATCACCTGCATTTTGAATAAAAGCAACAACCTGTGATGGGTCTCCATCAACTCATCAGCTCCCGACAGTGGGTGTAGGCATATAGTAACCTGCCTACAACTTCAGGCAAACCATTATAGAAACATCTGCTTCCTGAGTTTCTGTTGAATTTCTGGATGCAACAGAAAGCTGAATTGTGATGTTGGCTAGCAGTAGCACCCAAGATAGATAAATAGCACTTCATCTTACATAGTTCAATTTATCATACTATGTACATATGCCACAATTATGCAGAGACCCTTTAACCCCTCTTGCTAAGACATTAGGGTTTAGGAAACATGCTCAATCTTTGAAGAAGCAGGAAAGTAAAAAATGCTGTTGCTTGCTTGCTTGTCCTTTACCATGCTTGTGCTTCAACGCAGCAATAGTCAGCTTCTCCACCTGCACCATTGTCTGCAGAGAGCAAAATCACAAGTTTTAGCAAGGAAAATAATCTGAACCCAACCTGATGCAAGAGACAAGCAGACTGAAAAATTGATTTGTGACAAGTCAATCATGTTTGACAGATTGTAAGCTTGTGAACATTTGATGAGCAGAAGATGATAACCAAATGTATCTCACTGAAGAAAGAGCAACAGGTTCTTACAAAAATTGTATTGTTCCCTCACTTGGAAAAGCTTATCTTACTTTCATAATTGACATGTACAAATTTACGTGTTTGGGTATGTCCACAGACAATCAAGCATTCCCATTCTTGCACACAACACCATACACAAAATTTTGTGAGTGTCTTTGCAACTCTAGCAAGCTTCACCAACCTCTACATGATAACCACATGTATCTCTGAAGAAAGAGCAACAAAGTTCTTACAAAAGTTGTCTTAGTTGGAAAAGCTTTCTTACTTTCATAATTGACATGTATAATTTTATCTTTTCGGGTATGTCCATAGACAATCAAGCATTCCCATTCTTGCACACAAGACCATACACACAATGTGGGTGAGTGTCTTTTGCAACTGCAGCAAGCTTCACCAACCTTTCTTGGGGATCTTGGGTATGAACAAGAATAGACAATAATCTCATAATAGTTGGTATGAGATATGTATCTTAGTATTGCATGTTTTCATCAAGATTTTTATCTCAAAGGAGAAAAAAGATTAAGCAAATAGAGCCTTTGACACAAAACAAGGTGTGATTGTGGGGGTCAAAATGGATAGGAAGCCTAATCAAATAACAATCTCAAAAAGAAAATCAATATTTAAGATAGGTTTTAAGGTTCAAGGATACACCTTGGACAACCCAAGACCTAATTAGTACAATTTTATTAAACTTAGCATATACATACATAGACACACACAAAAATTTCACAAATGAGATATGTGAGAATAGCTTATGGGTATGTTTAGGTGCAATGATAGTGGTGTTGGAGGCAAAAAGGGAATTCAAGTATCTATTGAATTTCTCATATTTTGATATTATTTGGTTTCAATTTTATATATAAGGTCCATACTTATAGGTCATAAATTTAGTATGCAACAAATTAATAATAAAAATCATGCGAAATTCATTCATTCAATTCATAAGTTCATACATGTTACACACAAATATTATATATTGAAAGCATGTTTGACACAGATAAATATGTTAATAGATGAAATATAAACCTATGAATAAACAAATGTCACATAAATTTTGTGTTTTTTTATAAATATGTGTGTCAAATATGTTTTCAATGCGCAATATTAGTGCATGAAATGTACAAAATTATGAATTAACAAATTTAACACAATTTTCATTAGTGAATTGTGAGATCTCAAGTTTGTGATGCATACCCATCATAACCTTACATACTTGATCAACATTGGTATAAAGACAAAGTGTTTTGTATAAAATAAGGACGTGCATATAAGACCTTCTGGATTTGAGATCCCATTCAAGGCCAAGAGGTCGAAGGTTAGGGCTGAAAATCCATATGGGACTAGTTGAGGGTCAAGGTTGAAAATTTGAAAAGTCCCATACGTAAGCCCTTCACCTACATGAAGTGTTGCCCATTTTTTATATATCATAAGATCCAACAACATTTGTTTGTCATCACATTTCCACCGTCGAACTCCATCATTTCATGGCCTTCATCATTATGTCAAAAACGGGAAGTACTTTGCATCACTTTTGTTGAAAATGAATTGTAGGACATTTACCGAAGCAAATCCCACAATGTAAATGGTTTTGAGTTTGGAAACTATGGAGTTCATTTCAATTTGCTCATTGTGTCATTTGCATTAGTTATTTCTTTGTGAATTTTCCAAGCAACATCTTTTACCATTCCATTATGCTATGGGTTTATATTTTTGGTTTCAATATTGTAACTATGTTTATGTTTCAATGTGAGATCCCCATGGGTTCTATTCAATTGTAGCTTCTTCTACATCACATATGTTCTTGAACTATAATTACTCTTACATTGTCGACTTTTTTACATCATAGATGTTCTTACATTGTAATTTTTCTTGCATTATTGATTCTTTTGTGTCACAAATGTTTTTACATTACAATTAATCTTGCATAGCCGATTTTTTATGTCACAAATGTTTTTGCATTTTAATTGTCCTTACATTGTTGAATTTCTACACCATGTAATTTATTTCTTTGTACAACTTGTGTTGTTTTTTATTTTTTTGTTTTTTGATGGCTTCTCAATTCTGTGATTGTAACCACACAAACATTGTGCATGCAATTGTGTTTTACATGGATGTATACCTCAGTGTTTTTGTTATGGGTTATATTTGTTTTGTTGTGTGCATTGATTTTAATGTTGGTTTGTTTTGTTTTGTAAAATTTGGAATTCATTTTCAATGTGTATCCTATGGCGCATGTGTTTGTGTGGTTGCAACCATAAACATTGTCATGTAAAATATTTTTTCCCTATTGTTTTTTTGTTTTTATACAATGTTCAATGGTCCTATTAATCTTTTGTCTGGTTTTATTTTTGATGTGCTCAATTAATTGTTCTAACATCTTTGTTAATTCTCGATGTAATGATGAATTGTATATCGATTTTTGTTTTGTCATAGAAAATGTTTATCAATTTCATGTATTGTCTCCTTCTAAATGTAATCCCAATCTATTTGGTCTTTTTTTTTCCTTGCATTTATCTAAACCTTGATGAATACGATATTCCTTCAAGTTCATGTTTTGTAATTGATTTTTTAATGTATCCTTATATATGAATGTTGTTTTTTATGCATGTGATTTGTTTTTTTGTCTTACTTCTATCAATGTGTCTTCTTCATTCAATTCCATTCTTTATCCTATTTCTATTAATGTGTTTTCTGCATCTAATTCCATTCTCTCTCCTATTTCTATCAATGTGTGTTCTGTATCCAATTCCATTTTCCATCATGTTTTTGTCTATGTTTCTTGTCCAACTCATTGTTAGTTGACTACTACTTGTGATTTCATGGTTATTGGATCTAACCACTACTAGAATTCTAAGTTTTTCAAATTATGCACATTGATTGAAAATTTGTTTTTGACTAAATAACATGTATGTTTTGACTAGAAACTAAAGTACTAAATGATATGGGTATGTTTTGACTAATCAATTTGATTATGAAGATTTATTTGACTATATGTCAAATAGCCATCTAGTCAAATTTGACCCCCAAAAAACCATCATAGTAAAAAAGATTATGCTTTAATCAATAGGGCCAATTACAAAAGGGTCAAATAAACAAGCTTAGTCAAAATAACTATTGGTTTAATAAAAAAACCAACCCACCTACCTATCAACCTATACCTTTTCACCTACCCACCTACCCAACTACCCACATGGTAACCTACCTACATTTCAAATTATATTTTTATAACCCATTTAACCATGAATTATCCTTACTAAATTTGGCCATTATATTTAATTTGTTAAATTTATCCATTTAATATATATTTTGGATTTAGCCATTAAATTCAACTTAAGGTTTAGCCATTAGGTTCAACTTAAATTCAATCATTGCGTTTAACCATTACATTTAGTCATTAAATAATTTTAGCCATTTAGTTTATATTAGTTAACAAATCAGTTAATGATTAAATATAGTTATTCATTAAATTTAACTATTAAAATTAATCATTAAAAAAATTTAACCATGAAATATAGCCATTGAACTCAACCATTAACTAAGTTTAGCCATTAAATTTGGCCACTGAAAATTTTCATTAAATGATTTTAGCCATTAAGTTTAGTTATTTTATTTAATCACTAAATATGTTTAATGATTAAATTTAGCCATTAGATTTAGTTATTAAATAGGTTTAACCATTAAGTTTAGCCATTGGATGTAGGCATTAAAATGTGTTTAACTATTAAATTTAGCCATTGGATTCGATCATTAAATATGTTTACCAATTAAGTTTAGCCATTGGATTTAGTTGTTAAATAAGTTTAACCATTGTATTTAGTCATTCAATAAGTTTAGCCATTGGATTTAATTGTTAAATAGGTGTAGCCATTAGGTTAGCCATTGAATTAAGTCATTAAATAGGTTTAGCCATTGAATTTAATCATTAAATAATTTTAGCCATTAGGTTCAACCATTGAATTTAACATTAGATTTAGCAAACTATTTTTTTGTAATTTTATACCATGTGAAATAAAAAACTTGACGAGATTTTACATATTTTAATGGTGTAGTCTATTGGTAAGGACTTGGTTTGTTGTGGTCCATGTGAAAAGTTCAATTCCTAACATTTGCAATTTATGTGTATGTTAAAGGTTAGGGTGAATGGGTAGATTAAATAAGTTAAGTTAGGCTAGGCTAAAGTAGACTAACCTAAGGTAGGCTAGGTCATCACCTACCTACCTACATTATTTATTTATTTATTTATTTATTCATTGACTTATGATTTGACCAATCAAATGATGACATGTGGGGTGTTGAAATGACCTTCCAACATGTCACATTTAATCATTAATCAAAAACACCACCTTGGGGTCGGTCAAAAGCACCACCCTAAAGTTGGTCAGAATCATAGATATTTCAAAACATGAATTTTATGTTAAAGATTTGGTTGATATATTGATATATATATATATGCAAGTTGCAAAAAAAATGGTGGCCTATATATTCCAACCAAGTAATTTCTACCCACTTATGTTTCGAATTAATTTATTTCTTTATTTTTGTAAAAATAATTTAGGGTTTAAGGTTTTACAAAATTTTCCCAAACCTTAAAACTTTGTACATAATTTTGTGTAGTTTGTATTCATTCTAATTTTTTTTGCCTTTGCGGTTTTTCTATTTAGAAGATTAAACAAGGTTTTTTTCTATAAAAACGAACAATTTTTTTACTTTTGCCTTTTTTTGTTTTCATTCATTATTTTCAAGTTTTCCAAGTTATATTAATCATAAATTTACAAGTTTCATGGGTTCATTCCAAATCCATTTGAAATTTGTTATTTTATAGGTTCATATTGTTTAAACATGAATGTCATGCATTATCTAAACACAAAAGTCATGTGCACAATTTTTGTGTGTAAATATATGGACATACAACATTCATGTCTAAACAATACAAACAAGTATATGACATTCGTGTCTAAATAATGTGCACAACATTGATGTTCAAACAATACAAGTAGATGAATGACATATGTGTCTTTTCCATATGAACCTATAAAAATCAAAATTTCCATGATTATTATTATCAAATCATGACCCATGAAGTTTGTGATGCTACAAGGCATGCTACAACCTTCTATGTTGTAGTTGTTATGATTTTGAGCATGAATTTGAAACCTTAATTATTTTCCTTGTTATTTTTTAGCTTTCTAATTATTATTTATTGTTCAAATTAGTTTTTCTATTTTCTAGGAATCATGTTGTTTGCATTTTGGTTTTTTTGGGTTGGCATCCAATTTATTATAAAAGGTATTGGATGTCTAATAGGGCAAAGGCAATTACAATGGAATGTGGGATCGGGTAAAACACCAACTATTCCATTTAATATCTTCATAGATGCAAAGTATCATTGAGTGAAAGTTGTTGGTGTTGAGTCGACTTTACAATCTTCAATAGTGGGTCTTTGTAAAACTATTAAAAAAAAGTGTAAAATGTTGGCACAAAAAATGTGTTTGCCTACTTCCCCATCCAACCGCAACTTGCGATTTGAATATTTTTGCATGCAATTCTTTTTCAAAAAGGGGTGTTCTAAACTTTGTGTCATGGATTGCAATGAGTTTAGTTTGTTGTCTTTACCTACTGGCATTATTATGAGGTTTTGTTTGGGCATTTCCAAAAATTGGAGAATAGACATAACCCGTTATTTTATAGATTGGCATTGACTTGTAGTTGATTACCTAGTTTTTTATGTGATTGAAACTTGAAAGGAGCTTGCTCATCGACGTCCATCTTAATGGCTTAATGAGAAATCAAGTTTGCATCCATTGTTTTTACATCTTAAGATCAAGTGGAAGGCTTTTGACGAGGTATGGTTTATGACTATTCCTATTGGTCATAACTAACTTTGTCTAATTGTGAACAAGCTAATTATCTATTTCTTTAATTTATGTGAAAAAATGTTGTCAAACAAGATGGGCCGAGGTGTTGGAATTACAAAAATGGAAGAGGCACTTATACCTTGTGAGTATGGTATGAAAGTAATATGCCACATGGACCTTATTTCATATGGCAAGTAAGTTTTTTGAACTTTTTATTTTATTTTATTTGTTTTAATTTGTTTGATTTTATTTTCTTAAATGGAAACTTGTTATTTTTATAGTCATAACTAGATTGACAAGCATTTATGTGATAGAACGATGTAATATATTATTTTTGGTGAGTTTAGATCTAGCTAATTATTGCATTTTGAAGAGGCTTTTCGCAAGGAGAGGGTTACGTATGAAAACATTAAGGTAGGTAGATAAAAAAGTAAATAACTTGTTGTCTTATGTTTTTTGTTTTTGTGTTTGCTTTCTTTATACAATTTTTGATTTTGTAGGTTTACAATGAAATTGTTGGAGAAATGCATTTTCATATTGTTGGTGTTACTAACGTTGTGTTTAATGGTGTAGTTGGAGGTTTTCCTATACCTTAGGTTCATGATTCTTCCATTGTTGCTACACTTGGAAGACCTTTTTTGACATCTTTATTGGGGTGCCCTCTTTTAGCTATAGTGTTATTGTTGGTTCTACATATTAAGAAAAGATTGTTAGTCAAGTTCCTAGTCCAATTGGTGTTGGTTCTATGGATCAAAATAAAAATGTGGTGCAAGTTGCAAATTTTGGCATTGGTGAATTTGGCAGATTAAATTTGTGATGGATTTCGAAGATTTGTTTTGGAACACCATGTTTGAAAAAGAGCTACCCAAGTATACAAATCGATTGGATACCATTTTTTAGCATCACCCTCATGAAATGATCAATGTTAACATTGCCTTTGGCCATGTCTTCAATAATGTGCAAAATTACCCTATTAGCATTATATATAGTTGATCCCAAGTCCACCTTAGGAGTACCAAATGTAGGAGATAAGGTTTGATTTTGGTTCATTGTAAATGTTTCATAT
Organism: Sphagnum tenellum; assembly: GCA_963921925.1. Taxonomy (NCBI): domain Eukaryota; kingdom Viridiplantae; phylum Streptophyta; class Sphagnopsida; order Sphagnales; family Sphagnaceae; genus Sphagnum; species Sphagnum tenellum. Next base: position 20,847,571 of record OY998143.1, on the reverse strand, counting down.
TTTTTACAGACTTCATTTGATAACTTTGATTCTTGTTTGTAACACCTACATAATAAATGATTAGGGGGGAAAGTGTGGAAAAGATGTAAAAATTAGGTTAATGTCTTGGATCTATGACGATGTCCAGGGTCTTGTTTTGTGTTGTTGGGAGTTGGGGTTGCCATGGTGTTTATTCGTGAAAGGGGAGGTTAGAAGGTTTTTTGGAAGTTGTCACCTTGGGGTTGTGGTTGCCATGATGTTTGCTCATGAAAGGGGAGGTTGGGAGGTTTTTTTACAATTGTTTCTTCTAAGTTTGAATTGTTTTCATAAGTTCATGGAATTTAAGATTAGATGAGTGGTATTCAAGACACATGATCATTGAAATAATTGATCCACAACCTTTCCTCTTATGAATCCTTTTCACATTTGATTTTTACATAGTGATTACAAATTTAGTATTTTGACCTTATGATATTGAATTTGTAATTTTGTAACTATGATAAATAAAAGGATTTTCATACCTTGTAACAAGAAATGAAACATGTAAAAAATAATTGAAAAAGAAAGAATACAAAAGGAAAAGAAATAATGGAAAACTGAATTCATTAAATCAATGAAAATGGATCACAAAAATTAAAAATGTAATTGATTAATATTAATTAAGGAAATTTTTATTAAATTAATTTTTATTATTAAATTTGAAGAATTAAAAAAACTTGGTGAGTAATTTTTGATTTGTGGAAATTCCTTTGCCATGCTAATGGGTACCTTCCGCCCCATGGAAGTTACTTTGACAAATAGTTACATAATTTTTTGACCAAGATAAGGTACTAAAGATACAAAGAGAAAAAAAAAATGTTTTACTTATAAAGGATATCCCCTTATAACACGAATTTCCTTTTTTTTTTAAATGGGATTTTTTTGGGGGCTTTCTATCTTTCCTTTGCAAATCAACAAATCCAGTCCAATGCTTATTGTTGCAAAATTTCTTTGTTTAACATTTGTTGAAGCTTTATTTTTATTATTATTAAAATTTTCTTGGGACTTTTCATTTAAAAAAACCATTCATTTATTTTGGAATAATATTATTAATCATTACATTAAAATGCTAAAATAAAATAAAAATCATATCATACAAAATAGAGGTTTCTATATATATATATAAACAAAAGAAAAAAGCCATGGATTTTGTCTGTAAGGTAATCCCTTGTGATCTTATAAGGAACACTTTGTGAGGTCTCAATTTGACAATTTAGGGTGACTTTATTTGTATAAAAAAAAAATTCACAATTTTTTATGAAAAGTGAAATGCCCACTAGAACTAGAATCCTCATTTTTCAAAATGCCTCATCATTTGCAAGCTTGATAATGTGCCCTTGAGATACATTGAAATTTGTTTTCTAATGTTTTATGATGTAGTTATCATTTGGTCCCACATTTTGACAAATGTTCACAAGGTGATGCTAATGTGGGAATCATGAATTCATCTTTTGGGAACTTCATGAAACACTTTTTAATTTAATTCTCACTATTTTGAACTTGCCATAATGGAATAGAACCATTGCATTACAATTAGTCATTACATATTATGGAATGGTTAACCATTGCCATCATATTGGCGAAGGGGCCAAGTGAGCTTGTTAAGGCAAACTTAGTGATAACCCAACATAATGGGGAAGGGTGAGACCATGACATTAAGTTCCAAGGTGGCATATTCAATAATTTTAGAAAAAAAATGTTCAATGGAGATTTTGGTCATTATTATGAATGGATGATTGTTACCAAATGAATATGATGTTATAGAATATGATTCATAGAATGACATAATTTGCCACCCTAGACCTTAATGATCAACGATTGGTCACTTATTTCTTTTCCTTTCATTCTTTTGTGTTACTTGGATTACATATATTCAAGACACTTGTTAGGATTTCAATACATGATTAGTATTTACAAGGTTAATGAAATTTGGTGTTGTCTATTTAAACAGTCAATGAGTGTTTGTGAACATGCAATTGGTTGAAAGCATAGTTGGGGGGGTGGGGAGAGGGGAGGGTGGGCAAGATTGTTGTCACATTGTATTATTTTTCAAGGGCACCATATTTGAATTTCAACCATACATGTGGTGTATTGGGACAACTATAAATATTTTTACTAATAAGTTACAAAATATTTCATTCAAAAATTTTTTTTATGAAAAAATCAAAAGGATTATAAAAAGATTCATATTCCTTTTATAAAGTAATTACGTTGGCTTGTTTCACTGTGGTTTAACCCCATTCACCTTCAAAATGTTTTTGAACATAGCCATATTTTAGTCTCATTCCCAACCTATTTTCCTTGTTTTTTTAAAACTATGGTCATGATTCTAAAACTAAGGTCATGACATTCTTTGTAACAATGAATGATTAGGTTTACCCCATATTGTAGTGACAAGTTATGACATGTTGCTTTAAACTCCTTCAACCATTTATTGCCAAACAAAATTTTCCCTGTTTTGCACATAAAACTTCTCATTGAACACATGTTGATTCACTTTCAAAAATTAAAAATCCCTTACTTCCACACCAAAAAATGTAGTTGTGACCTTTGTTCAATGATCATGTTTTCATGAAGAATTTAATTTGGGCACCATAAGATTATTTCGCCCTTTATTGACATTACAAACTTTGCACTTAATTTGCATAACCTTTTCATGAGTCTTTACACCCACCACAATTTTGCCCATATAAGTTTTGTAGTTCATGGGTTTTGAAAACAATGATTTGATTCATACAATTTTTTTTCTTATTATTCGTTAGGTCTACTTTTGCTTAGGTTAAATTAACAATGACAACATTAGGCTTAGGGTTTTGGCTAATATTTGCAACATTGGAAAGATTATTAAAGACACAATTAAAAATAAGAACAAGTTTGTGCTTGAAATTTTTGAGGATGACTAAAGGTGGTGCCATGTTAACAAACACAATAATGAACCATTAAAACAACTCAAAACAACCCTCATCACTTAGAACTCGACATCATTGAAACCAAACAATTGAAGACAACCCTACTTGTTTGAAGCTCAACAACAAAAGCAAAGCATCAAGTTGAAGAAATTGAAAACAATCCAAATGTGAGCATTAAGATGTTTTATCGTATGTGAAATTAGGCCTCATAAAAGTAACTAGGAATTCATTGTTTCAATGATGAATTCAAAGGATGGATCAAGGTTCAAGTCTCAAAAGTTTGAACTTGGAAGTTTGAGTTTGGTAAATCATCAAAATTTGAATCCACAGAGAGTTAGACTAAATACATTGCAAAATTGTTGTTATGAAATCATTTTGAACTCATATTTCAATGACAAAATTTAGAATCTAATAATATAACTTGCATGGTTGTTCAAACTTCCAACAAATTAATTGTCACATTGTACAACAATGAATGTTGAACATTCAAAAAACTAGTTACCAAACTTCAATTCAACAAATGCATATTGCAAAGTGACATTGAAACTTGAAAACTTGAAAGGACTATCATTTAATCCTAATATTCATATTCTTGAATCTTATGGTGAAAATTGAAAGAAAAAAAAGATTTTTGAACTTGCACAAATCATGAAGGTGATTGAAGCTCCAATGTTGTAAAGTGTTTTGGCATAGGAGTGACAATAAAGGCTTGTTGGTGATGGCATGTTAAGAGTCCAAAAATCAAAGACGAGATTAAAAAGCAATTGATGAAAAAAAGAATTAGTTTTTCCTTTTTGAGGAATGTTGAAACTAACAAAACTTAACCCTACATATGAATAACCTAATATGTACAAATCACAAATAGGGGCCATGCCATGGCAACGTGTGTCCTTTTTTTTGTGATCTCCCTTTCAAATTTCTAATTACATTAACAAAAATTGAGAGTATTACCCTCATTTTCAATTTTCAACTTATTTTTTTTCAAGTTTTAGAAATAATCAAGGGGTTCTTGAGGTACATGTTTGTTAAAATTCCAATGACAAATAATCGACACTAGTATATGAGTGATTTTTTGGAATCTTTCATATGGTCGTCCATGGACCATTCCAAAGACAATTTAAAAAACAATTACATCATTTTCAAGCTTAATTACTTCATTACAAACAAAAAAATTGCTTCCTTTTCCTATGAACTTTCTTAATAATTATCTCCTACCTTTCTTAATAAATACCTTCATTTTACAACTACTTCACTATTTTCCCCTATCCATCAACATGGATATAAAAAAATGAAATTAACATGTGTCTTTTCATGTCGATGAAATGTATATTGATTTAATGTTGACATTCACATAAATAATGATGAATTATTGAAAACCATATGAAAACATTAAAAAAAAATAAAAAATTGATTGTCGTTGGTAATGAGTAGCAGCATGCATGTAGCTCAAATTGGATAATAATAAAAAAAATAATGAACTAAAGATTACCATAATACCTTCACCATTCTACCAACAACTAAATTATATTAAGTAAACATGGATTTATTTATTTTTCAAAAAAATTAGCTATCACAATGCCGAAATTTCTAGAATCCTTGGTGTTGCTACCTAGTAGTGCACATTGTCATTTCACTTATTCCAGGTCTACATGGCAAAGTTATTTGAAAGTGCCAAAATTTCTTATTGTTATTGCTGGAGTGAAATTTAAAAAAGAAAAAAAAAAGAAAAAAAAGGAAAAAAGCAGGGGTGGTATCACAATATGGCCTTGCCATTTACATTTAAAAAGTATGTTAAGGCAAAAAGAAGAATTACAGAAACTAAAATATTTCACCATGCAAAAATATTATTAATCTTAAAAAAAAAACCTCTAAAAAAAAACCAAAATCCTCATATAATAAAATTAAAAATAGACCTATTATTATTATTATTAGTATTATTTACCTAGGGGCCAAAATCCCTTAAAACCTACTATATATATATACTCTCTATAATGAATTTTAAACACAATATCCTTTGCCTTGGTAGGCAAGCCCAAAAATGGTGAAAACAAAAAAAAAAAAAGAAAAAAAAGCCAAGAAGAGAGATGTGGGGAATGGTAAATGTGCTACCCATAATAATAATAATAATAATAATAATGATGGAAATCTGAACTCAAGTAGTACTAGTAGAAAATGAGAAGAACCGAATCCTAACCAACTTCAACTTATTTATTACACAAGTGAGATGTGTGAAGGTACAAAACCCCAGGACACCTGAATCCATGCAAGTTCTTTTTTTTAAAAGGAAATTTTCCTTTTTCCCTTTTGGGAGCATCAAATGGGCCACTTTTCATAAATAGAAAGATGTGGAATTGTTTGTTTTTTTTGGCAATGATTCTTAAAATAAAAGATTTAGCCAATCCTGGCTATAAAAAACCAAATATGAAGTATATAAATCTTTTTTGATTCATCTTTCTATAAATTTGGTTACATATTGGAAAACCAAATAATATAGGGTTATGGCGATTTATTTCATGTGTTTTTTTTTTTTTTTCACTTCTGGCTATTGCATTTTTTTTTTCAAAAAAAAACCAATTAATTTTTTTTTCAAAGTTTTTATATTATATTATATTATATTTTATTTTAGGCGAAATTTCGCCAGTTAATATATATAAAGGTGCTTGAATCCATGTTGAATTGTTGTTATGGGTCACATGTTGAAGACAAAAGGGGATTGATATTGAAGATCTAAACTACTGACTTGCCAGGGAGAATGGTAGGTGCGAGGTGAGCTAAAAAGGGCTTACCCACAAGGAGGCCATCCACCACATGCGCCTATTCTGACTCAGCTATGGATGAATGTTAACTGAGTTAACATCCCATTTCACTTTGGGTACAAAAATGTGTTAGAAGTTGGTACTCTATCTTATATATAAAGTCACTTAGTCCGTCCGTCCGTCTGACGCGACGGTTCCGCTTTTTAATCCGCCGGCGGAACCGGCCCGGACAGTCGGACGGTTCCGCGTTTTAATCCGCCGGGAGAACCGGCCTCTGCCCGTCTGTCCGGACGTATTTGCTTTTTTTTTTTAATCTCTTTTTTTTGGATTTGTTTTTCCAGATTTTTCTCCCCGTCTCTTAAATTAACAAAAATAAGAAATAAAATTTAGAAAAAAAAAGAAATCGGCAGAAAAATCTAAGGCTACGTATTTGCTTCTTTTTTATCTTTTTTTTTTTGGATTTGTTTCTTCGGATTTTTCTCCCCTTCTCTTAACAAAAATAAATAAATAATTAAAAAAATCGGCAAAAAAATCTAAAGCTACATATTTGCTTTTTTTTAATCTTTTTTTTTGGAAAAATAAGAAAAAATAAAACTTATAATAATGAAGAAAAACCTTACTTGAAAAAGAATGAGGTGTGTCTTCTTTCTCCAAACTTCAAACTTGCATCCAAATAAACAAAAATATAAAAGTGAAAAATAAACACAAAATCAAAACAAAAACCACATAAAAATAAAAAATAAAAAAGATAAAAGCTCGCTTCACCATGTATGTTTTCAAGGGGACTTTTGAACGAATTTTTGAAACAAACATTTATAAAAAAAATAAATAAAAAAAGGCTGCTTTGCGCCTTTGTGTGTCCTTCTTGGTTTAAAGAAACCGGGGGACTTCACAGTGTCCGAAGGTCACGGGCACCACTAGTATATGTATATTTTGGTAGGAAAAAATATGTGAGTAGGGTAAACCAGCCCCTGGTGACCGAACACTTAAGCACTCAGAAAAGGGTCAATGCAAGGGGAGGGTTCCATTGTTTCTGGTGTCTAAACAAAACTTGAACTCCTCCTCTTGGCACATCTGACACACTAATAATTGTCAAAAAATGGATTAAAAATGAGAAAGTTATAGTCACCCAAAGCAAAGGTGAGGGGTCAAAAACTTGAAAAAACAAACCATTGAACACTACAAAGGCCAGTTTTCAAAATGATTTGTAGGATTTCAGGTGGTGGTGCTCTAATAGCTAGCACTTTAAGTTGTTTAAAATGAATAAGAAATAAGAAAGTTATGAGGTTTGAAAGCAAGAGGGGTCCAAAGAGAAAGAAAAAAAATATAAATAAAAATGCCCATTGGAAGTTGAAAAGCTTTTTTTTTTTTGCTTGTTATTTTTTCATTACTCCTTTTCCTTTGCACTTCGAAGATGATTTTGAGAGCTTGAGATAACACTCCCATAACATTTTAAATCACTCAAAATGAAGCACATATGATGAAAATCTAAATAAATGTTGGATCATATGCAGCAAATCAGTGATGGGCAGGGCTACCCTAATAATAGGTGGTGAGTACATGGTTTCCCAAATAAAGTAATGGCGTGTTGACTGAGCTAACCTAATAAACCACGGTTAGCTCCAAGGGACTGGAACCCAACAGAAAAACTGTTTCCTAATCACTTATCATCCATCCATCCTTCATTCATTAATGATGCTGTGGTAGGTGGGTGCTGGTTCCCTCTGGCCACCTCTAAAAGGCCACGAGGAGTGATTTTGTATTTTTTTGACAAAATTTGTCACTTTTTTTGACCCCAAAAATTGGGTAATTTTGTATATATATATATATATTTTTTTTTTTCCCAGTGTAAATTTGACTAAAAATTTCCCTTTTTTTTGGGGGGTGAAAATTCCCAAAAATTTTCTATAAAAATAAAAGTATTAAAATAAATGTTTTTGAAATATAAAAAAATATTGATTATGATAAATTAATTAAAAACATATATGATGATGATAATAATAATAATAATAATAATAATAATACAAAGGATAATAAAATTTGAAAAGAAAAAAAAGAGAAAAAGAAAAAAGAAAAAAGACATGCTACGTACCGAGACGCGGCTTCTCCTCTTTTGTACCTAGTCTACTGGACACAAAACTTTTGTGGTAAAAGAGTGATGTGGCAAAGATACGAAGTGTAAGTATCTTGGTCTTGGGCTATGGGGGCCCCTCCCTTCCCCTCCCCTCCCCTCGCAGTGTGAAAATTTTAGGTCTTTTTTCCCCTTGATGAAACTGTTGTTATACTGGCTGTTTTGCATTCTGCATTGCACAGTGCGCAGTGCAAGTGCAGTGTTTCGTGTTTTTCTCTTCTCTTTCTTTGCGTTTTGTGGCTATGGAGTTGGCTAGTAAACTGCTGTTGTTGTTGTTGCTGTCTTGTGGAACGGCGTGGGAAATCGGGGCGCTTGAAGAAGGAAGAGGAGGAGCAGCAGCAGCAGCAGCAACAACAGCAGCAGAAGCAGGAGGAGGAGGAGGAGGAGGAATAGTAGTCGAGGACGAGGATGTGGTTGTAATGTATGACTCTGCCGTGTTTAATGGTAGCTTGGGTTTGGTTGGGGAGGAGAGAGTATCGTTATCGGCCGTGAGAAGAAGAAGAAGAAGCAAGGAGGAGTATTTGCGGTTATTTGTGGAGGAGACGCAGTGGTACAACGACTTGGTGCTGGGTCTTTGGATGCCATCCCGTTGGCGTGACAAGATGCCGCACACGTTGCAGACGTTTTTGCGCAACTATGTGGCGGGTTTGGTGGTTTATTTTATGTCCGGTGCGCTCTGGTGTTGGTATGTGTACAAGCTGAAAGGCCACCACTTCTTTCCCAACGGTAAAGCTTGTTTCCTTGCTTTTTCAGATAGATTTTTTTTTTGTTTTTTTGGCGGAGATCTGAACTCGAGTGCCGACAAGGACTTTTAAAAAAAAAAGCGGGGGCGGGGGGGCGGGGGTGGGATGGATTGTTTTGATGTTGGGGTAAAGGAGGGTGAGCAAGCTGCTGTCCGGAAGTTTGGGGTTCATGGTTTTTTTGCCATTGGTAGCGGCTACATCCTTATCTGTTTAGAAGTTACAGGATCTGAATTTACTTGAGTCTGAAGATCTATTGCTAGGAAGTACAAATTCCTGCGCAAATGTTGTTGACAGGGGTTAAAATTTTTTCTTCCCCCCTGATTTTTCTTTGGTGCATTTTTGTTATGGTAGGTCGGTTCAGCGGAGCAGTCTCTTAAGGACATTTTGCAAGCATTCTTTTCCTTTAGACACTACTTCACATTCTACAAGAGATTTCAGTTGTGTACCCCTTGATGGCCATGAATGAAGTGAAAGGACTTTCAAGGTCCAAATTCATGTCTCAGCCTTTTGTTGGATTGCTTCCAGGTGGTATACCAGCAAAAGAACCAGTATTGATGCAGATTCGAGTGTCAATGCAAGCCATGCCAGCCTACGTAGCATTGCCTACACTGTCAGAGTTTATGGTGGAGCAGGGATGGACACGCTGTTTTCCAAGGATTGAGGAAGTGGGATGGCCCGCCTACCTTGGATTGATCATCACTTACTTGGTTATTGTGGAATTTGGTATTTACTGGATACATAGGGAGCTGCATGATATCAAACCGCTGTACAAACTCCTTCATGCTCCACACCACATATACAACAAGCAAGACACACTGTCACCTTTTGCAGGTCTTTTCTCCATCAATGTCTCCCTCTTTCCCTGTCTGTCTCTTTAAGCAGCTCTAGCAAGAATACCGGAGTTGATTTGCTCATGGTATTAGTTCATTGATCAATTGTCAAAGGCACTTTGTGATGTAGCAGCAGTCAGAATGAGGCCATTTTTGCACATTACAAGGACAAGTTACTGGTACTCAACACGTCTAGGAGTTTCATAGTTTGGTTAAGCAATTTCAGTCATGTGGACCCAAAGAGATGTTTCTTTTAGCTGCATTGAGTGCTTCTTAAAACAATAGCAAACTTTGTGTTGTTAATCAGAAGAGTTACTGTTGATGGTCCCTGAACAAGTGAGAAACTGTCAGTCCTATTCATATTGCTACTTTTTTTCATTGTTCTTTCATGGTCCTAGTTCTTCACTTGTGTGTATTTCTTCTTGCCACTTCTTCGGGTGTCATCTGAGAAATTTCCTTTGACTTAAAAGAATTTTTTTTCACCTGCTCCTGGTTTCCTTATTCACGAGGGTGGAGATTTCTATTGATATTAATATTGATCATAGTAACTCTCATCGATATTGATATCGATTTGATATCCATGAGAGTTATTATGTCAATGATAAGAGTTTCTCTATGGCAGTTCTCAGGATTTGAAGCATTAAGGCTGTTATCTCCAGAACATCAGCTGCTGTTATGTTGCTAGTTCCTGGTGTTTCTTGCAACCCTTTGGTCTACAGCTAAACTTGAAAGCCTTCAGTCCCCTGGTCAGAACAGGGTTCAAGATTTCACTCAGATCTGAAAGAGGATTCCTTTCTCTATGATCAACATCATGTTAGCTGCTCTACAGGCTTATGCAAGATGAAAATGTTGAGAGTATGTGCTCCAAATTGAACAAGTTACTTGGCTGGCGTGGCTTTCACCCACTGTCTCACCATCCAAATCCCAGCCAGCAGTTGGTGATGCATCTTTGATATATCATCAACTGAGTGGGTATATTTCTGGCATTGCCAAGAGATTTCAAGGCTTTCACCCAGTGTGTCCTGAGGTTTGTTCCATTGGATAATTGAAACCTACTACTGTGAGATGATGAAGTCAATGCAGAAGAACAGTAGCTAGTCACTGCGATATATGATAAAGGTGACAGTCTGAAGCTTTTTGAGTGATACTCACAAGGTTATGACCGCACTCATTTTTGTTTTGTGCATTAAGGATTTTCTGGGACTGACAACAGTAATCTTCAAAGTGTTATTGTGGAGTTTTCTCTGCAATCTCATTGATAGGGCTACTTGAAATGTGGCCCAGGGTTGCTGAAGCATTTGAGTGGCTTTTTAGGTCATGAACTGAATAGGTGTATTTATACTGTTGCCTATGGATTTTAACATGCTCTTGGCTGGGAAGGGGCTGCATTGTGGCTCTGTACTCAATCTGGAACTCACTCATAGCTTAGGAACATGTAAATGGAGTGTGCAAAAATGAGTGGGGGCTTGGACTTCAGGTGCTGATTTGCATGTGCTCTGTCTGTTTGCCTTTTGATTCATCCATGCTTGTGAGTGTTTTGTTAATGTCATGCAATCCATCAAGTGAGTAAAGGCGGCAGATCCATTTCATTAACCACGACATCTCTAATTGGTTTCAAATTCAGGGAGGGGGAAGGAGGAGTATTGTGAAGCATCATTTATTAATTTAATGACCAATGCATTTTTGTGCCATAGGAGAATTCATGTTTCTCAGTAAACCTCTTTTCCAGGTGTCCTGATTTTTTCAATGAATCATTTAGGGGTTTTTATGTCTCTATGCAAGTTGTGTAGGCTAACTAACATGTATCCACAGAATCTGTGACAAAATGTGGTCTAAGCAATGGCAACTGTACATTCTGGGGACAGGTTTGGCCTTTCATCCATTGGATGGCATCCTCCAGGCATCTCCTCATGTGGTGGCATTGTTCCTCATCCCGACGCATTTTTTCACACATGAGATTATGCTTTTTATGGAAGGAGTTTGGACAACCAACATCCATGACTGTATCGATGGGAGGGTGTGGGGTATAATGGGGGCTGGTTTTCACACAATCCATCATACCACCTACCGTCACAACTATGGTCACTACACCATTTTTATGGACTGGTTGTTTGGCACACTTCGAGAGCCTCATGGACGGAAAGCTGCACATGCGAAGTCATCATGATTCACCATCATAATACATTTTTTTCAGTCTTTCATAGGTTGCAGAGTCTCCCCAAAATCACCAACTTTCTGGGCAGTGGAGGGTTGGAGTGATTTGAGTGCATGACCAATTTGTGATTTGTAAGAATACCAGGAAGTGGGTGTAATTAGGGATTGATATCTGAAGAGCCCTTGTAAGGCATCTTCCTGCACCATACCAAGTGCATGGAGAATAAACTCAGCTGCATGCAACAGAGTATATCTGGAAGAAAAATGGGTTATGAATGGTGAGAACCAATGGCAGTATTGTCATTTGGGAAGTAACCTTAGTTCCCAGTTACTTCCACATCGAATGGTGGATTTGCTGCCTTGCCTGGTGGCATATATTTTCTGCTTATTGCAGATCAATACATACCAGTTTCAATCAATCATGAGCTTGTTTCTGATTTGCCAAATTGTCATGTGGCTAGAGAGTCACAACCTTGGCAAATATACACTAGTTGCGCTTTGATTTTGAGTCCTTTATAACTCACAAGCTTGTCTCTTGTGGTGTATCAGATTTGCTAATGGCTAGAAATATGTTGTTCAAGATGATGAAATCTTAGGATGCTGTGTTGGGGATCAAATCAGTTATCTTTTATAATCTATTACAAGGCTTATTGCCTTTTGTCAATGACACTTCTCCTAACAATTGCAATCTCCTCAGATCCTCAACATTCTGTATTTTATACTGAAGCTGTGGTAGCAATCAGTTGCAAATAACAGAAAGACCTTTAAGCAGTGACTGGATGGAGATGACATGCCCACAGGCAGCAGCCAAGTATCTGGTTGAAGCAAAGTCCCAACAAGCTCAAGTGTACCTCCACATCCTCCACAGCCACCCATGCAGCTGCACAAAGAATACCTTGCAGTGTATTGCACTGCACACATCTGGTGGCAACAAGTTCATTTTACCTGAAGGTCTTGGCTGGTTTTCACTGTATCCCTCCTTACCAATTCCACTCTCAATGCTATATCAATGAGCTGGCAACCCACATCCTCACCATGCTCACAAAAAGCTCCACAATTGCATAAGATATGGACATACATGATGTCTGTCTTCACAGCCAAAATTCAGCCGAGAGAGATCCACGAAACATGCATCACCGTTGGTGTCCTACTCTCTCAAAGAGGCAATTTCCACCCAGGATGGCTTCACTTGCTCAACACATATCAAGTACATTTGCCCACATGGTCTTGAAGAAAGGTCAAACCTGGGAAAATCAAAAGTTCCAGCAAATTGGCACTATGACAAAGCCTGCACTGCAACCAGGGCCCTCATGGATCTTTAGGGTTGGTCAGGAACAACACTAATGGAATACCATCACAATATATATGAAGAGAGGAGATGCCAAACTTGATGCCCCTGATCAGCAGACTTAGACACTCTTGTGTGTCCTCTATGACCATCAGATTTAGCTCTGGGAATATTGATACTACAACATTCATGAGGGCGAAGTACCAGACTTTCCAGAGAAGGGAGAAGGTTCATGAAGCATCTCCTGCAGTTTATGCATGTATGTCTCAGTAATGCTCCCACACAAACAAACAGGAAATTGGTGTACATACAAAAGAGAGCTTTTTGATCTGAGGAAGAAGATGGTACTGACTACTGACCTGCACTGTCTATTTAATATTTCTCTCAGAAAGTATACCCATGACCGGGATCACCAACACCTGCCTCTGAATGCTAGAATCCCTCATTTTTCAGGAATGCTTCATTGACTTTCTTGTTGTCAGCTACTACCCATGGATGCTCCAGTATTAGTACAATAAGAGCTTGCAATCCCAAGTACTTAAGGTGGTCATCATGAAGTGGCTATGGCATAGTTGTGAATTGAACCCACAACCATGTGGAAGGTGATCATGAGTCCCCATGCCCTACGCATTATCTCTATTGAAAAAATACACTAAATCTCATCAAAACAAGTCTAGAAACTGTGGCATCCAAATTGGGCAAGTTAGTATTGAGTATCGTCACACATCAACCTTCAAGTGCCAAAACAAGGACATCATCCTGTATGTGTAGTTTAGGAAAAAGCCACTGGTGGCCTGACTTCTCGAAGATGGGAACTTTTGGCTTTTAGTATATTCAATCACAGCTCGACATTGAAACACTGAATCACTAATACAGTTAAATCCCTCTGTTCTAGAAGATTGAGATGTACTAAATCATTACAAAATCACCTACAAGAAGTCCACTCATCAAGGGCTTTGCAATCGTACCAAAAGCTTGCCCCAATTCCCTAAAGTATTTCGTTTTGATTTCATTGAGTTTTCTTTGACAAAATTGTTCAATATTTAATAACTCTTGCGTTGTAGGTCTAAAACTACCAAACCACCTCAGTGTAGCCCTACTCATCAAGCGCCTTCCAATAGTACTAAGAGCACAATGATGTGACAAACAAAACAAACAAACAACCTTCCTTAATAGATGATAATAGTTGGAACACTAGGACACTCAACAATGGAACACCACAACAAGAAACACCAAAGTACTTAAAGTAAGGTACTTAAGCTATACCTGAACATTGACAGGAGGAAAACATGGTTATAAACAAGAGAGCTGCTCCACTATGGAAAACTCAAGTCCCAGGACTGGCTGTTACAAAAGTCATACACACCTGTTGCATGGTACGTACTATTCCTCTGGCTCATCCCAGATTCCAGCGAACCTGCAGCAGCCAACCCAAACAGTCAGATATTGCCTAGACAGTTAAAGTATCAGCAAACTAGTGCTTCTGCTGTTTGAAGAGCAAGAGCTAACATGCAAAAGGTACCTGATGGAGCTTCTCATAGGACTGCAAATCATTCTCTCGTCTCTGTGTCTGCAGTTTGAAAAGGCAACTTTTGAAAAGCTATAAAATTTGCTATCTGTTCCAAATCATTATTTAAGCCAGACTACTTAGTGATTGCAAAAAGAAGTTGGAGCACACACACAATTGCATGTTCAATCTAAAACTGGGATGGTCTGGTTGTCCTTGCTCATATTGATGGGATACAAAATGGAATAACACAAGAAGAAAAAATGAGGAGCATACTGTCGGGTTGAGGTCGATGAGTTTTCTCCCTTGGTCTGAAAACATTGAAAGGGTTTGTGTCATTTACAGGTGGGGGAGGCTGCACAGCATCACTCTTTTGTAAATTCCCACAAAGAGATCAAAGTAAACCACCTGCTCATATTGCACGGCTAGCAATAGAAGATATATCCACTAACATTATCACTGTGATTCCAGAGAAAGAAATCTGGCAACATCAAGAAAAGGGTTGTGACCTGTAAGCAATGGAGGAAAGGCTTTTGCCAGTGATCTTGCTGAGCTAAGAAAAGACAGCAAACCACACCCACACTTCAGTTCCAGATCCTTACACTACCAGATGCAACAATTTTCATTGAAAGATTACTGACCATGATGGCAGAAAAACATTGATAGATTCCTTGCAAAGTTACATCTCTGTTAAGAGTGTAATCAACATGCATTCTTTGATCTGAGGTTACTGGAAGATTAGCCCAGACATGAAAGTGAGGGATTACACAGGCTTTGCACTGCCAAATTGAAAGTTTGAAGAATAGAACAGTATTCCCTCAAATATATACAGATGACATCATTGGTAAAGGAATCTTTGAAAATGGTAACCAACTGAGCATACTGGCAGGAGTTCACACCTTCCTCAATAAAAGGTGCATATTGTGCACACAAATGAGGCCAGGCCTCTACTGTATTGCGCATTAACAATGGACAACCAAGGGGAAGAGAAAGACCACCTTGGACTTCCAATAGTCATATACAGCTGCCAGCACTGCAATCCTGCTCATCTGTGCGGCCAATGCCTGCAACAACAACAGCCACCTATTTCCCAAAATCCAATAATCTAGATCAAAGCATCTACTGATGCACATATTGTTGAACATGCAGTGCCTAGATTCCAGGTGCTCGGAGAATGAACAAGATGGGTCAAAACCAAGAGAGTGGAGATCCAGTTGTTGTATAGTCTTCACCTCAACATCTGGCTTCACTTTGACACAGCCAGAGCTCCCCTGGTCCACAGAAGAATGGAAAAGCAGAATGGAGTATACCACTCATTTTGACCTGAGAAGCAAGGAGAATGCATGAGGGAAGTACTGAAGAAGAGACAAGAAAAGATACCTCAATAGTGGCATCTTTACTCAAGAAGACAGGCATGGGTGAGCCAATCATGGGAATGGTTACTCCAGCTCTCTCACGTGCTTTGTAATCAAGAGTCTCCGGTGAATTCCACAGGACTGCAAAAAAAGTAATAAACAAAGAAACCCAATTGAATATCTTGAACCAAAAAATCAGAAAGACGCATGGGAAGTGTTTCTGTATGATGATAACAAGTGTCACCCACAACACCCATCATCATCATTAACAGAGAAAAAAAGATTTACTTGGTAAAAGCATATTGTAGTCTGCCCTTTGCACATTGCCATGCCTTGCATCAATTTGAGAGAGAGAGAGAGAGAGAGAGAGAGAGAATGCTGGTGCACAGGCTTCAACTCCACACATCAGAAAGAAGAGCTGGCGGGGACCCACCATTCTCACTACAATGATGACTGGGACGGATGCTTGTTTGACTCTCTGATGGCACGTCCAAGACTGCTCTAATTGCGAGATCTACAGAAACCTTCACAAGGCAGCTACATGAAGCAAATTGCACACAGAGAGAGAGAGAGAAGAGAGAGAATTGGAGAGAGCTGCATAGAGAGCTGCAGTCATTGTTTGTGGGAGAGAGAGAGAGAGAGAGAGAGAGAGAATGGAACCAACGTTTGGACCTTTCTCCTTCCTCCTCATCAGGACGAAGCACTTGCAAGCCCTAGAACCTCCTGAAGCCTCTCTCGGCTCCCTCAACTCCTTCTCTCGACTCTCTCGGCCTTCACTCCTTTGAAATCCTCTCTCTCTCTTTTGTGTTTTCTGTTGCCGAGTGTTCATGTTGTTGTTGATGAAGGAGACGAACAAGAGGATCAATGTGGCTGCAAATCGATTGATGAAGGAGTTGGCTTGATTGTCCTTCCTTCTCTCTTCAGCGGTGATGTCTGGATCTTTAGCGGCGATGATGTCTGGATTTGTGATTTTGTTGTTGAGAGGTGAACCTGTCATGTGAGAGAAACAAACGCGCTGCTGCAAAAAAATCCTTTGAAGTTCACTTCGGGGTTGGTAGGTTGTTGTCTGCTTCACGCTTTTGTTGTAGTTGTTGCTACTGCTGCTACCTGCTAGGGTTTTTGTTTTCTTCAACGTTCCTCTTCACGGCATGCAGATCATCAGTTGCTGCTAGATTGATTACTTGAAGAAAAGGTGGAAGCTTTGGAAATTCTCTCGCCTGGCTGGCTTTGTGATTCAGCAGAGCTCTCTGGATGTGGAGAGATTATTGTAAAGATGTGATTTGCAAGTCTTGTAGGGAACCCTTGTTGCTGCTGCTGCTGATCTAAAGTTCTTGTTTTCTGTTTCTGTTTCCATATGAGTTTTTTGTATTTTGTGCAATGGAATTGATGGAAGTGTGCACCAGCAGCAATTTTGAATTGATGAAGTCTTACTCCAGCCATGCAGCAACTTCCCAGGGTTGTTTGTTGTTTTGTTTGATTCGAGTGGGAGTTTTTTTGCAGGACAAACTGTTGAAGACATTTCTTTGGAGATGATGCAGAATCAATGGCGTGAGCAAGCTGGTGGTTTCTTCTCATCATTAAGTAAGTACAATTTTTCTTCAACAAGAAAATTCTCCTCAAGCTCTGTTTCTGCTTTTGTTAGCTTTGTTGAGAGTTTTACCCAATTGAAGTTTTTCTTCTCATCATGGAGTATGTCCAATTCTTCAACAAGAAAAATCTCCTCAAAACTCTGTTTTTGCTTTCATTAGCTTTGTCAAGAATTGTACCCAGTTGAAGTTTTTCTTCTCAACCTCAAGTTTGTACAGTTCTTCAATGAGAAAAATCTCCTTAACGTCTGTTTCTTCTTTCATTTAGCTTGTCAAGAGTTTTACCAGTTGGAAGTTTTTGCACACATGACAACCTCCTAGCCCAGATCAGATCGTACTCAGCAGCTTCATCACATTGTCAGGCGTTTCAGTTTAGGCAATTTTTGTCACCAGTGATTCTAGAGCAATTTCATGTGTACTGTTGATGCATGAATTTCTTCCTTTTGATATATGCTCAAATTGATTGGAGTTCATGAATTGTGTTCAAGAATGTTTTCTTGGATTCAAGCTTTCTCCTGTTGATTTGCAGCGCGATCTTTGTGTATCAATTTATGATCAGTAAAGCTTTGTGGAGGTGTTTCCAAAGGAAGAACTTTTTTGGGTGAAAAATTCAAAGAAATGGAGTTGGCATGTGCAGGTGTGAAGCTGAAACAAGCGACTGCAGTTGCAGGGGAGGTAGCAAAGTCAGCAGGTTCAAGTGTTGCTGATGCTGCTGAGCAAGCAGGGTCAGTAATGCGCTCAAGCTGGTCTCTTCTCCAACAGGAGCATGGCAGTAACAAAGATGACAGAAGGCCCACCATTCATGACCGCTGGCAGTCTGCAAGCTCTGCATTTAAGAAGACAAGAGAGAAAGTGGTGATTAGCTTGCTAGACACCAAGGAGAAAGTTGTGATTGGGTTGTCTGACACCAAGGAAAAAGTTGCCATTGGAACAGTAAAAGCTGTAGAGGTACAGGATGTCTAAAGGATGTTATGTTGCAACCTTCTCTGGCTACATTCATGAAGATTTGAAATCCCCTCTGCAATCTGTTTTTTCCATCACATTATTATCTCAGGACTCCCATGTCTCTAGTCTCATGTCTCCTGAGTGTTACCCAACATCTTGACTGAGTCTTCCTATTCAGGAAATGCAAGAGAAACTCAGGTTACAGGTGTTTTATAGTGGTTTTCCTTAAGTTTTGGGCTGATCATTATATACTTATGTGCACCCTCTGTTACGAGCTGATGAATTCAATGGGTAGTCATGGCAGCTTGTCACTGCTATCCATGATGAAGGTGATGGTCTGACACTTTGTGAATGACTCTCATAAGGTTATGACTGCACTCATTGTCATGTTACCTTAATGTGTTGTTTGTGGAGATTTCTTCGCAATCTCGTAGATTAATTAGCTCAGGACTCCATGCCTGAATTGTGACTGTGTCTTCAACTGTTAACTATCAGCTTCAAACTTTCTGCCAGATCTGTTCATATGCCCAAATTAATAGACAGAGAGCTTGATCACCACTTTGTCAAGAAAATTTGACGGATGATTTGGAATTAATTTATGACTATAATGCAGATAGCAAAGAAAGCAACAGTGCAGAGCAAAGTTTTGATTACTAAAATGGATTGGTGGCAAAAGGTAATTTGGATATGGTTTTCTCAACTTAATTGCAAGATTCTTCACGCCCTTTTTTCCCTTGCTGTTGAGGAGCATGTTGCTCAATGTTCACAGATGTGGTTTTCTAGGGGGTGCAGGTTCAGGGTAGTATTTGAGTACAATATGGTTTGTTGGAGCTGGGTTTGTGGACTATTGTTTCTGTTTGGAGGAACTGTCATGGAAGCTTGAGTTTGTTGTAAAAATAAGGGATAATGTGCAAAGGGGAAGCCAGAAGATGTAGGATAGCTGTATATCTTTCTTGGTGCTGAACAGGTCTTTAAGTAGGTTTCAGGTTGTCAGAATTGAATATTCAAACTCAAAAGTTACCACAAACTTGGTCTGTCTGACCCAGTTTGCTTGTGATGTGTATGGGGGACTCATATTTGGATCTTTTTGCAGGGTACACATGAGGAGGCTGGTGAGCACCAACAAGAAACTCCATTTCTGTAACTTTTGCTAGTGGGTTTTCCTTGATGAGACATATTTAAGAACATTTTCAGACTAGGAGGGATCTCTTTTTGTGCTGGATTTACTTCTAATGGATCCCTAGGTTGTATTCTTTGGAAATAGTGTCCATTCTGTGGTACCAACATTAAATGCTAGACCCAAATGTCTTACCCTCCTTGATCTGCAAGACTTAAGCTATAAGTTTTCAATAATTGAAAAACCTCACCTTGAAACTGTCTTATCTGCATCCTTGACCTCTAGAAAACCAATGCACAGTCATGCATTTTCTGGGTATTTCTTTTTCCCAGAAAGTGTTCTTTGATTGGGATAGGAACGGTAAATCTTGATTGTTGCTCTTTATGGGTTCAGTATTTGGCTTGCCACTTGATGTTCTTGTGGAGAAACAAAACAGCGCAAGGCCCATCCCAGTTATTGTGATCAGATGTGTTGATTATCTTGTCAAATCAGGTGGATTCTTTATGCCCATCTCCCTCATGTATTGGCTTCTTTTGGCTTATGATTGGTGTGCCTTCTATGATTGATGTTGAAAAGATTCATGGCCTTTGGTTGAGATGTAAAATGGTGCTAGTTAGCAGAGCTCCTTGGGTAATTATTTCAACAACTAGTTAGTTTACCACATTATGTTTTGTTGCAAAGACCTACAGTTAATTGAGTTATTGCTTGAAATTTTGCAGGCTTACATGCAGAGTACTTATTTAGGAAAGAAGGGGACCCCCTAGTGCTTCACCACCTTGTTAGTCTCTACCATGAAGGTCAGTATTCACTGTCTTGCTGAGAAGGAGATTTTTCGAAATCATAGATGCCTTCAGTTCTCTTTCATCTTCCTTCAATAGGGTCAGTTTGGATATTTTTAAAGATTTCTCTAATCTGGCTGATCAACACAAATTTTCAATCACACAATGTTGAACTCAGAGTATTGCTCATGATGACCTCCACTGCACATAATGAACACATGACGTGCAGTATTTGTGTGTAAGTGAGACTACCAATGTTGTACACAGAATCCTCTATGTAAGCCTCTCTATTCTAGCTTGCTTGTACAGGGGCAAGCTAAATTGAAATGATCACAAGCTTGTTGCACTAGAATGAGGATATTATTGACTTTTTTTCTTAGCCATATCTCTTGAGATCTAGCTGGCATCATGGCTGAGTCTTCCCATTGCTTCTGGAAATGCAACAGAAACTCAGGATGCAGATTTTTGCATAATTGTCTGCTGAGATGTTGAGCACATTATTGAGAACTTTTCTACATGCACTACAAATTAGTCCGTGGGTGGTAATGGCCTCTAGTCACTGCCATTTATGTTGGATATGATGGTCTAATAATCTGTGAGTGACACTCATAAGGCTATGACCTCACTCATTCTTCTCATGTTCCTTCTGGTTTGTTGGCACAATTGTTACCTTCAATGCACTACTGTGGAGTTTTCTTTGCAGTCTCATAGAGCTGTAGTACACAGGATCTAAATGATTAGCAGCCCATTGACCATTCAGGTTATGATCTCTAAGACAGAAGTATGGAACTTGACATGACATGTAGTTTTGTGCCATATGAACAGATTGGAATGCAGCATTGCCAGATGGTGTAAGCCCAATTGATGTAGCAGCTTTGCTGAAGCTATACCTTTGCATGCTTCCTGCACCCCTCCTGACATTTGAGCTATATGATGACATTGTTGATGCCTGGGGGAATGATCATCTCCTCTGCCAATATCTTGCCACCCTACCTACTGCCAATTACTCAACTATTGAATGCATCTGTGCCCTTCTTCTCCGGATTAGCCAAAAGTCAGCATTGAACAAGGTCTACCCTTCTACACAGTTTTATTCTCAACCCTGCTGCACTCTGCAATCTTTTCCTTCACTTGTGGATAGCTTGTGGGTTAGGTCAATGCTTGAAGTGATGTTTATTTATTTCCAATCAATGAGTGACTTGCATATGCGGAACAAAGACATTAGAAACTTTTAGCAATAGTGTGTTGAATAGGCCAAGGACCCATGTTGTTACAATTTTCACCTTATGAGCATCAGTGTACTAATGGTTATCCTCTTAAAAACTTTATGAGTTTACCTTAAGAGTTTTCTGCTTATTGTTGACGGTGTTATTTATGGGTTTCAACAGATGGATGCCCACAGCCTAGCAATTGAGCTTTCACCAGCTCTGCTATGGCAGAAAAGTAAATTGAGCCCACAACAATCACCTAAAAGGGATTCCAAGCCCAACCAAGCTGTGCATGCAATGTCATTACGGCAATCCTCAGGCACAAAGTCTCAGGGAGTTACATGTGAAAAGGGATCACCCCCACTGAAACAATCGAATATCTCTGTACATGTGACTGTCCAAGGGGATGCTGATGATAATTGGCAGGATTTGCAAGGTGACTTCTGCTTCACTCTTGAGTTTTCTGATGCTGAACCCTGAATCCAATGTTCTTTCTCTTCAGAAGTCTGACTTCTGAAAGGTTTACATATTGTTTAGGATTACTGTTCATTTTCATGCTATCAATGTTGTGATTCATTTTCTTAGGCATGGGGTGCTCAAATGTATTCTGATATGCTGAAACATATGGAGATTATTACTTTTGAAGAGCTGAGGAAGTTAGTGGACAGTAATGGCAGCTAGTCACAGCCATTCATGTTGAAGGTGATGCTGGTCGATTACTTTGTGAGTCACAGTCACAAGGTTATCACAGCACTCGTTCTTTTGTGTTTGTATTGATTTTACTGGACAAGTAGTGACCTTCCAAGTGTGATTGTGGAGATGTCTCTGCAATCCCATAGGTATAGTTTCAAGGAGTTGGCTTTGACAGGGATGTATTCTGGGCAACTTATCTCTGGACTGGTTGTTGCATATTGTCTGAGAAGACCCAGATGTAAACACATAGAGCTGACACTGCCACAACATCAACAGTTCTGACACTGCTAGAAACCCCCCTTTTGTTTTCAATAGCTAATAATCTGAGGTTTTACATAATCCAGGAAAGGGCAGTATTCAACAACTGAAGAATTGCAGGAATGCATACTAGATGCGAGTTATATGTGCCATTGATGAGTCTATTGACTATATTGGGCATAAGTTTTGAGAACCTTAGACTGACAAAAACATTGTTTTGTGTTTGAGGAACCAATCAGACAACACTCTTTTGAATGGGGAGACAGAGGATGAAAAGAGTACAGATATGTCAGCCCAAATTCCTCTAGATGATGAACCAGTCTCAGTGAACTTTGCAGTAGTGGATGCGGTGCAGTGTTTGATAGAACAACACGATCTGATATTTGTGGATGTAAATGAGGAGGTGTGGCAGGAATTGGGTAGTTAGATTTAAAGTAGCCCGTAAATTTTTTAGCTAGTATAGCATCAAGGTGACCTGTTGATATTGGTCCCCAACATCATTCGCTACCACAGTAGAGCTAATGCAGGTGGCTGTTAAACATTTTTGTTGCTCAGTGATAGTTCTGTGTAATAAGCTTGGACTCAAGGTCTTCACCTTTGCAATGTGCATTCTGGTACAGTCTGTTGGTACATGGGATGATCTTACAACTGGAATCTGGAAACTTTCTTTGCACTCTTTAGTTCTGTGTGTATACTTGTTGGTTTCTCTGTATTCAATTGTCATGGTTCATCACAGATAAAGAAATGTCTGTTTGCTTGCAGTAGATGGACTAAATTCGGACTGATGACTTGGAACTGCCCACTAACTCTGTTATTGCTTTTTTACGCATCAGAGCAACAACTGTTTGTTATTGGGGCTGAAATGACCTGTGACTACAGGACACTCATGGTCAGATAGTAAGCTCCTAGTGTATTTGCACAATGTGAGAAGCCTGACTCAACATGTCAATTCCCACAATCAATGGTGCCTTCACAATTTTTAAACTAAACATCCTATGTCAAGACTATAACATGAAAATCTATAAAAAATAATAATACCCCATCTGAAGGTTGACCACATGCGGATATTGCAATCATAGGCTATAATATGGTTGGGGTTGGTTCCAAGCCTCCTCACTTTGGGCCATTTTAATGCATGACTGACGTAATTTAGTTAAGCAATAGTTTAGCGACCCTCCTGTACATTGTAAGTCTCCCCTCCCCCACACCCAAGCAACTTTTGCAATCTTGTAGCCTGTTTTTGAGGTTCTGTTTCTTTGCTACTATGCATCCCACAGTACATGGATGCACATCTTAGAAGCTGGTGGCTCACTCACATCAGGTTTCACCAGTTCTCACAACCCCTGCTGCATATGTTTACCTGAGAGAATCATGGGATTGTTGTGTAGTCAGCAGTAGAGCAGAGGATGGATAAAGAGAAGGGCAAGACGATTGTCCTGGACTTTATTAGCTGAAGAATCTGGTGAAAGGAATTTTTTGAAATTCAGATTCAATGAGGAGGAACCAATATGTGCCCCCCATCAGCAAAGCACAGGGTTTTGACATTTGAGAATCAAAAGAAGGGAACCGTAGGAAGTCCACAACAAGCATGGAGAAAGTTTTGATGGCAGGAGGAGCAGACATCAAGATGCGAAGGTTGGGACCACTTGTGGAGACATTGGAAGAATCTCCTCCCTCTCTGATTTTGGAGGGTGAAGGAGATAGTACTCTTCAAGATAACAAGGTGCTAGAAGCCATTTATGAATGAGCTGGCAAGGAGAATGTGGACATTAAGGAGCAATCTGCATGGCTATTGGGGCCAGAGGCGGAAGCATTCATGGAAGGAGGAGAGAAAGTGATCTTCTTTGGAAGGAGAGAAGTGGAATTGAGCCAATGTATACTGGGAGTACTAAGGCAACTCCAAAGACATTCAGTGAACTCAAGTGCCCAGGCATGTCACTCTGCTAAACCAATTCAAGTGACATATGCTTTGGAGAACCTGCCCTCTATCCGCAAAGGGGTGCATGATCTTTTTAAGCTCTGTTTTGGAATGGCAGCTATGGATATGGTCAAGAAGAATGAGCAACATGAACTAAACAAGGAGTTCAGATTGAAGGTTTCTTGGGAGAACCCCAAAAACCTAACATCATTTTACAGATTGCTTGAGGCATTGCAAATTGTTGGTATAGATTCCTTGGTGACTACTAGCTATAGATTGATTTGAGGCATTGCAAATTCTTTGTACAGATTCCTAGCTATAGATATGTTTAGATGTTCAGATGTTCAACAATTTTTGCTCCATGATACTTCTTGTAATAAGCTTGGACTTGAGGTCTTCACCTCTGCAATGTGTATTCTGGTGTAGTCTATCAGTACATGGGATGATCTCAAGTTTGGAATCTGCAAACTTTTCTTTGCACTCTTCAATTCTGTGTATACTTGTGGTGTCTCAGTAATTAATTTTCATGGCTCATCACAGATAAATTGTACTTGCAGGAGATGGACTAAATTTGGACTTTCCGCTAACTCTGTTATTGTTTTGTCATGCATCAGAGCAACTGTTTGTTATTGAGGCCTGCGACTGTGATCTGTCCTGGTGATTGGATGTGCAAATAAGCCAACAAGTACCGCTACTAAAACAGCCAACATTGAGTTTCAGGAGTTAATGAGAGAAACTGTCCAAGTTTAGAAGCAGTATATGCAGATTAGGAAATCAAGCCCTAAGTTTTACTCTCCCCCTTTCTTTCTCTTGTCATCATCTTCCCAGTTTTGTGGTGACCTGGGAGAGTAAAATAATATTGCACAAGATCGATGTGCAAAACAGATAGCAAGAATGTATGCAGGTGTATGCAGATTTCCTTACAACTTTCCAATGGTTCAAAGGAGTAGAGGTGGCAGCTTTCAGGAAGAAACAGAAACGACCAACCCATTCAATCAAGGAGAAAATCAGGTTATGTGATTCAGAACCCAACCAATGATTTCAACACTCTACAATACAATCAGATCTTGTGAGTTTGAATGTGAAACTTTATTCCAATGCAATCTGGTAAAACAGTTATCCAATGCAATCCAGGTGAAGCAAAGAAGTGAGCTTGGGTGAAAGCAAGGGGGAATCCCCAAAAAAGCAACAGGGATGAATGAGCTATAGCAACTTAGCTGAGCTAATGGTACCAAGCTGGTAACAAAATTACTCTTGCAATACCAAGCAGTATGGAAAAGCTTGCAATCACTACACATCCTCAACCTTCCACTCATTCAGTAGTCTGATCATTAGTGGGAAAAAAGGGATCCTAAGATCTTGAGAGAGGGGGATAGAGGACCTTCTCACACCACTACTCCTTCTCATTCAAATCAATTCTTCTTCTCAGATTCATTTTCTCCATATTCCTTCTTCTCATCTACCTTTTTGTACTCCTTTGCTTTCTCCTTTTCCTCTTTTCCAACAGAGTTCTTCTCAATCTTCTTTTTTGCATACTCCTTTCCTTCCTTTTTATGCTCCTCCTTTCTGTCATCAATCTTCATCTCAGACTCCCCCTTTCCCTCATTCTTCTTTTTGTCAGACTCCTCCTTTTCCTCCTCACCATTGCCATCCTTCTTCTCATACTGTTTGTACTCCCTTACATGTTCTTTATGCTCCTTCTTGTAGTGATGTTCGTTTTCATATTCCTCCTCATGCTCTTTGTGTTCCTCCTTGAAGTGATGCTCCTTCTCAGACTTTTTCTCATGCTCTTTCTGCTCCTTCTCATACTCCTCCTTCTCATGCTCCTTGTGCTCCTTCTTATAGTGATGCTTCTTCTCATACTCCTTTGTAGATTCCTTGCAACCATGCAAGTATGCCTGAGCTATCTTTCCATGGCCACCTTTGGGATAAAAACCACCAGGTTTAGAAGCAGCTCCTGTGCCATAAACTGTTGCAAATACTTGCTCAGGAGTCCGGCCATATGCTAAGGAGTCCTTATCAGCTGACAAAATATTACCCTTTGTCAAGCCCTCTGGTCCAAGGGGTCTTGGCACCACCAACCCCTCATCCAAAAATGCATGGCTAAGTTCATTCCTCAGAGAAGAGATTTTGTCAGTGAACTCAGCAACAGTAATACCATATGGCTTCACCTCTTCATGCCTCTTTTGGTAAAGAAAAGTGCGGATTACTGCATCTTGTCCTGATTCAACGCCCAATAATCCTGCCACAAGCTGGTTGGAAAAACATTCACAGCGCTTTATATCAATTCATGTGAATTATATAAGCGTGTATAGTAGCTCTGTCTGACGCCTTTGATCAACTGCTCAAAACTAGAGATAGTAAATGATTTATATGATGCAATCTGAGGAGCGGATCATTGTTCAAACATCTGCTCATGATTTGCACAAATCAATCAATCTGCACTAAATGTAAAAATCAACTTAATACTGGGAATTGGATTAATCTTTTGAAGTGGCACAATCAGGAGAGGTACAAGAGGTTGTTGATTATGGTGTTATTTTGTGTTATTTGTAATTTTTGTGATTTACCTTCTTAGCTTCCTTACTGAGCAGAAGGGGATTTGCACCCACGTAACCAGTGAGACCCACATATGGAATTGTGTAAGCTGATATTACATAGTTGAGACCGTTGCAATACGGATCAAATGGAGGTTTGAGCTCCTTCCCTATTGCTTTGTCAAACAGCTTGGCCCATGTCTTTGTGCTCACATCCAGCAATGGTCTTGGGAATGCATACTCCTTTAATCCCTTGTGAATCGCCCTGTCCATCAAAATTCATAACCCAGTTAGTTCATCAGCAGCCTGAAGGATCATGACCAAAAATTGAGCCACGAATTTAAAACTGTGAAAATTGAATCACAAATCAGATTCTGTGCCACAAAATTGAATAAAAAACTGGGCAATTGAGTCGCAAATCAGTTCAGTGCTGCAAAAAACAAACAGAATCCTCTAATAGACATGTGAACAAACATACCCATCAAATCAAACAGAATCCTTAAATAAGTTCATGAACAAACACAACTCATGAAACCATTGACAAAGAGTAGCAAAATGCAACAGAAAGTTGATTAAAGCCTCAGGCAGAAAATATGATCATCAAAGTGGTGGCATCACAGAAAATGGCATTCAAATACAGATTAAAAGTTTCTGAATTTCGTGTGAGAAACTGAGAAATTCTCTTCACCTGAGATGGCCTACTTCCTGAAGACCAAATTGAAAGAAAACATCAGCAAGCAAAGGTGGAAGATTAGCTTTCTGTACACCAATTGGGTGTGGTCCACCCTTTGCCAAGTAAGGAGCAAACTTGTCCAACCCTTTCCCAACACTAGACCACAAGAAAAACTCAGCTTCCAAATACTCCAAATTGAGAGCTACTTGAATGAGTTCTTTGTCCCACACAGTGAGATTTTTCACTTTCTCAAAACACTTATGATAGTTTTCCTCTTCTTCTTTTTGCTCCTTTTCAACAACACAGTGTGCCTCTAATGCAATCACCACACAGCTCATTGCAACAGTAAACATCAACAAACACAACACATAATTCTTGAAGAAATCCATTTTCTACTCTCAATGTCCCTTTCCCACCAGAGCCCCAAAATTCTACAAATTCTCTCACTACTGCATTCCAACTGCAAAACAATCCCCAACTGATGGCTTCTCAGACTTCCAAATCTCCAATCAGAATTAGCCACAGAAGAAGCTTGAACAGAAGCTTGCACAGAAGCTCAGGCAAGCCTGTAGAGGAGCTAGCAAGATATTATCACGAAATGACTGAAGCCTGCAATCCAGCTTGCAGGTATTGCCCAATTCTTATACTCCTCCTTTCTCCTTCAATTCCTTGAATTTCAGTTTGCATGCAAGCTTTGTACCTGATATGATTCCTTTGCAGTTTGGAGAATCCTAACTGAAGCTCCCTCCTGAACTGAAGTTCCTTCAACTTCTCTCGGTTTGAACTCTACTGCTGCTGCTGCTTTGCATGTGGGTTGTAATCTATTAGGGTCACACACTGTGAATTCTACATGCAGCTCTCCCATGCAAAAGCTGAATGTTTGTAGCCATGCAGATCAACTTCGTAATTTGTAGCCATGCAAGCTTATAGCAACGATGATGCTTGGCACACTCATGATGCTTGCAGTAGTAGTAGTAGTAGAACATGAACAAGAACAAGACTTAGTACTGTTTTGTTTTCCAGCATGTCATGAAAACAAAACAAAAACTGCATTTGGGTTTTTAGGGTTTTAAAATCTGCTCAATTTCCTTTTGGTGTTTCATCATCAAAATAAACCTGATCCAGAATCTACCACACCTCTGAAGTCACCAAAAATTCATTGTGAGAGAATAATGCAGGGTTTGCTTTTTAGGGTTTAAGGAGCTTGTAGTGAAGGTTTATGAACAAAGTTGTGCTTCCAAGTTGTGGAATTATTACTTCCATGTTGTAAAGTGATTATTGAATTTTTTTTTTAATTTATAAAAAAATTCTCCTGTTTTAAATTTTTCTGTCATAAACATGTCTAGTGTTTTAGGATTGATATCCTACCTTGGATGATAACTGGGTCATCTGAGTAGGTTATTAAAACTTGAAAATTCAATACCAGGCGGGTAGGGTATTTGATGGTAAAAACAAGGGCTGTGTCACCCCGCCGCACGGCCTTGCCATTTACATTAAAACATATCTTAATAATGTAAAAGAAATATATTGGAAATTCAAATATTTCACTATGCAAAAATTATAATCTAAAGGAAACCAAAATCCTTCAAGATATCATAACTCGATAACCATTTTTATCTCAAGTTTCAACACAAGCCAAAATATTATCTTCCAAAAATCCTCATATAAAAATAGATGTATTAATTACCTAGGGTGGGTCAAGCCAAAATCCCTTAAGCTACTATTATACTTGGTAGGCAAGGCCAATAAATACCCGGCTGGTAGGTTATTGATACCAATCACCAGTTCATGATCTCAACTTCAAATGCCATGAAAGCTGCTCAAGATCTGAAGCGCCTGTTATCTCTAGGTGTAAATCATGTCCATGGCTTTTCACACAAAAAAAAAGGCTTTGAACCTCACACAAAACTGTAGAAAATGCAAAGCTTTATTATCTTCAAAGCACTTACGCGATCAACAACAACATGGAATGGGATCCTTTATGAACTATTTGAAAAAATCCTTCAACCCATGGTCCAAACTATTGATGATTTGTATTGGCAAATGTCACAATTTTATGATTATCAGATTAATTCATCCAAGTTCGTTATTCTTAATTGTCTCCTTGATCCTACAAATTTCAGTCTTACCATCGGCTTTGTCAGCATGTCCACTTCTTGCATTACTATTGGAATGTATGCAACTTCCATGTTTTCAACAACAACACGCTCCCTAATGTAGTGATGCTCAATCTCAATGTTTTTTGTTCTTGCATGATAGACAAGGTTCTTCACAAGTTTTATGCTAGATTGGTTGTCACAAAACAACATAGTTGGTCCTTCTTGCAGATGTGCATATCAACTAGTAAGTTGTGTAACCACACAATTTCTTTGGCTTCTTTTGCCAAAGTCCAGTATTCTGTTTTGGTGGTTAAGATTGCAATAGTTGGCTATAGCTTGCTACTCCGGTGAATTGGTGCAGGTCCTATTTTGAACACCATGCTTGATGTGGATCTTCTTTTGTCTAGATCCCTACCCCAATTAGAATTTGTGTAGCTAATCAATTATATCGTACTTGCATGAGGATAAAATATTCCATAAAATGTTGTTCCTTTGATGCATTGTAAATGCTTTTTGCAGGAATGAAATGATTTTGTCGTGGTGCTCCAAGATACTCACTCACACAACTCACAGCAAAGGATATGTATGGTCTTGAGTGGGTCAAGAAAATCAAGCTTCCTACGATACTTTGGTACATGAGCTGATCAACGAACTTTTCTTTCATGTTTGATTGTAGTTATAATCCTTCCTCCATCAAGGGTGAAATAGGGTTGTTATTTTCCATTCCAAACCTTCGCAGCAGCTCGTTGGCATATTTGTTTTGCGACAAAAAAAATCTTGTTAAAAGGTAAATGAATTCAAGTCCAATTACTATTGCATGGTTCCAAAACTAAACATTTTGAATTCAACAGAAAGTTGAATCTCAAGGTCCTTTAACTTTTCAACCTGACCTCCTTTTGTAATCATGAAATCATCAATGTAAAAGATGATGATAATACATTTATCTCCCACAATCATGTGATATAAGTTGTGGTTAACGTTGCTTCTAATTAGACCTTACTACTAAAAAAACTTGTCAATTTTTTAATATTGTGCACATGGAGCTTGTTCAAGTCCATAGATGATCCAAAAATTTTAAGGTGTTCCAAACTCTTGTCACAACATCAGCCTTTTCTATCTTTTTTACCTAGTCCTTTTCACCATGTAAAGACACATTTATGGATGATTATGATGGAATCTAAAATTATAATGGTTTAAAATATAGTCTTTTTGAAAGTTTTGACAACTTTTGATTCATTATTTTTTTGGGGATCATATAAAGTAAAAAAGGATTGTAGTAAGGACTAGGCCCTTTTCGTTTAGTGTGGTACACCTTAAAGGATTTTTACCCAAATGGTTTTTTGAAGTCTACAAACTAACTTACCCTTGCCTGGAACCACAAATCCAAGAAATTCTTGCATGTAGATGTGTTCAATTAATTTTCCATTTAAGAAGGTCCTCTTCACATCAAGGTGATGAATGATCCATCTCCTCTGAGTAGCCAATGCTACTATAGCCCTGATTGTCACCCATTTGACTATGGGGGCAAATGTTTCCTCAAAATCAATCCCTTTCCTTTGCTCACATCCACATGCAACCAAGTGTGCCTTGAATATCTCCTTATGGTCTCCTTTTGCTTGTTTGATTCTAAATACCCATTTTGTTGTGATGGATATTTTTCCTTTTAACAATGTTATTAGATCTTAGGTGTTATTTTCCACAATGGAGTTGTACTCTTGTTGCATTGCTTCTATCCATCTAGGATGTTGGATGGCTTCAAAATAGTCTTGTGGTTCAAGTGTTTTTGTGAGAAACACATAATCACAACTCCAATTAATAGTCTTGTGGTTCAAGTGTTTTTGTGAGAAACACATAATCACAACTCCAATTAGTAGCATCCCTCAACCTTTGTGAAGTTCATTTCATGAAACCTTTTGTTGGTCAAATTGCTTCTTTTAGATGATGCACTGCATCATGTTCAAAATGATGAGTTTGATCATTGGAATGATCATCATCATTGGTAGGTCTTTCATTTTCGTGGAATGATGGTTTGTCTACCATTGGTTCATCATTGTGGATCATTGATTTTGGATTGACATTAATTGATCCTTGATCCCCATGGCTTGCCTTTAGATTGTATATAGTAAACAGAATGGTAATATTGTTATCAAACTTCAATGCTTGTTTCCACGGAAGTGCAGATAAACCAATTATCCCTTCATCAAAGACCACATCCTAATTAATCAACACCATTTTTCCTTTGGGTCAAAACATCTATATGTTTCGGATCGATTGTCATACCCATCATCATGCATTTGATAGATTTGGCTTCAAGTTTGCTCTTTCGTGATTTGGAGACATGAACGTAAGCCAAGCTACCAAACACCCTCAAATGGTTAAACTTAGGTGCCTTGCCATTGTATACATGTTCTAGGGATAGTCCACCATTTGAATGAGTGGGGCTCCTATTTTGTGAAGTATGTGGTTGTATTAACAACCTCTCTCCACAAATAGGCCGGACAATCTAATTCCATTGTCGTGCTTTTTGCTCACTCCAAGATTGTCCTATTTTTTCGTTCTACTATGTCATTTTGGTGTGGTGTTTTAGTGGTCGTCAATTGTCTCCTTATGCCATTTTGCTCACGAAAAAAGTTGATTAAAGTAGACAAAAATTCTCCACCTCAACCAGTTCTTAACATTTTAATTTTGGTCTCTCCATCCTCAATCATACTTTTGAGATTTTTGAATTTCTCAAAGGTGTCATTTTTTACCTTCATGAAAAAGGTCCATGAATTTCTACTAAAATCATTAGTAAAAATCACAATGTATTTGGACCCTTCAAGAGATGCCTCTAGAAATGGGCCACATAGGTCATAATAAATTAATTCATTCTTCTTTGTTGACATAGTTGAACTTTCCTTTGGAATTTTTGCCTTGTGTTGTTTGCCCATCATGCAATTTCCACAAACATGTGTGGTCACTTGAAGTCTTGGGATCCCAACAACTCTTCCTAGCTTTGACAATGTGTGCAGTCCCTAGAAATTCAAATGTCCAAGTCGTCAATGCTAGAGATTGACTATTGACCTTTCCTCAAACATCATTAATGAAAGAACTTGTTGTTGGTTTGAATGAATGAATTTGTTGCTAATAAACTAAAAGTTTGTATAATCCATTTGTTTGGTCTTGATACCCTTCCGCTAACATCTTGGCCGAGTCTCGTGAATTCAAAACCCAACACTTCTTTGCACTAAATAGAATGTAACAACCCTTATCTCTTATGGAACCTACAGATAATATGTTCTTGGTCACTACCGACACCAAGAGCACATTTTCAACTTGTTTAATTCTTAAGTCATGGTTGAACAAGATGCTATTTTTTTTTGTGACTAAGTGGCAATGTCTTCCAGCTGATTTTATTATGGAAAGGCCTACTATTATCAACAAGTGTAATCACATGCCTAGAAGCTCTTGAATCCAAGTACCAATTTGAATAAAAGCATTTTGATTTCAACATCATGAAAGATGAGTTATAATTGGCTTGATCTTTCAACTCATCATGCGATTGAGTGTAGCTTAAGTGTCCAAAGTTGTCACCCTCTTAAATTATGTCTTTTTGGTTGATTGTGGAGTCCACAATCATTACTACAACTTCAAACATCTTTGGCAACTTTTTTTGATCAATTTCAAATTTTCAATTTTGTAAAATTCATCTCCCATGGCATTGACCAGAGGTCTCTCTTCACCATTTTGCTCTTGTCATGAAATATATGGGCACTCTTTTGCCCAACGTCCCAATTCACGACAATGGTTGCAACACCCTAACTATCTTCATGATGGCAAGCCACGCTTTTTGGATTGAATATGTTCACCTTAGTCTTGATTGTTGTGCCTCGACATGTTCATGGAATTGAATGCATTAGAACCTCCTTTTCCAAAATGCCCTTCATCTTGCCTATGAAATAATTTTTCATCTTTGAAATTTCTAGTGCTGCCTCTGAAATTTCCAATTCCACCTTTGAAATTTTTGGTTCCGCTTTTGAAATTTCCAATCATCACCAACAAAACTACATTTTCATTAGGCCTCCAAAACATACCTCCTTCTTTGTTCCTCTAACATTAATTTTCCCATCAATTTCTCAAGACCCAATAATTCATCTCCAACAATTATCGATTGGATGAATGATTCATAGCTTTGCGAAAAACGTTCATGACAACATGAACCACTTTAGTTTTGTCGATAATTTTTCCAACCAAAGCAAGATTGGTTGTTGTCTCCTTAACTACCCACATGAAGTTGTTCATCTGAATCCTTTCCTCCCAATTCTCATGGAGTGAAGTTTGTTTGTGAAATATAATGTTCGAATTGCATTGTGACTTTCGAACAAGTTTTTCAACACTCACCATATTTTTGTTGGGTCCAGAAGATCTTCCACAATTGGGATCAGATTATCCTTGATTGATATGATCAAGATAGTTAAGGCTTTGTCATTTTTGGATCGTAGCAAAGTTGCATCCTCTATTTGTTGTACCTTGTTTACAATTGTTTGTTGTATCTTTGTATCTTCCTACATCCCAACTGCTTCTTCAACCACTCACTCATCTTGAACAATGACTTGTGCATGAACAATGGATGCATTGGTACCGTTGTTATTATGATCGATTCGACTAGGCAAACCAATTCCCATTTTGCAACGTCATTATTTTAGTTATTTGTACTTAATAAATTCAAGTAATTATTGAAATCAGCTTTAGTATAACTAAATTATAATGTTATGTGTTAAGTTTCCTTATTGTAGGGAAGTGCTCAAAGATCTTCCTTATGGTTTATTAATTAGAAAAAAGGTTTTTAATTCTTTTAACATTGGGAAACAAACATTTGTAATGTAACAGTTATAAATATCAAATTTTATGTGTTCAATGAAGTCTAGTTGCATAAGGTGGTGTCATTGTATATGTTTTTATTCATCAATAAATCCATCGTTAATTTTTACATTGTTTTCATGACCTTAAAGTAATAGTTTCAATTATATGTAATCAATTATGTCAAATTTTAATTTTAAAAACACCTAACACAAGATCATAAATTTGTTTGAACAAGAAGTTGGTTAGAAATTTGAAAAAACATAATTCCACCAAAGATGTTATTATTATAGCTCAATGTCATGACATATGAAATAAAACTATTTATAAAAGATAAGAAAAAAGAAAAATGTGTTACAAGTGATTCTTTTCAATTTTATGATTTAACAACATTAATGAGAATCTCAAGAAAGATTTAACATTAATTAGTGACAACTTTTAAGATTTTCGAAATAGTGTAAAATTGGTGAAATTTCGCCCTTATTTACAAAAAAATTAATCAAAATGTGAAAAACAATTTAAACAATTGACTATCTTTTCTTATAAAATAAATAATTTACAACCAAAAAAAAGTTTTAAGTTGTGCAAGGTGACAAGAAATGAACACTTTTCATGAAGTCGCAAGCAAAAGTCTACATATGTTATATATATGTGCTAGTTTGCATTTTCATTTTTGGGAAGTATATTGGAAGAAAATGCATGCAAGTAACTACTGGTGTTTCAAAGTTCAATTATGCTACACTTTTGCAACATCTTGTTATCTAATTTGCCATGCCCTATTGCACTTTACTTAGATCATGTCAAAAAATGATGGTCTAAAATGTTGGAAGATGAATGTTGATGAGCAAATTTCGAATGTTTTAAATGGAATATTATGTTGAAAATGTGATTATGTTGATTTTAGGTGTTATAGATATGAGATTATTGTAAGATTGTTGAAGAAACAAGTCATATAGGGCTTAAAGGTTGCCCTTCCATTCTATGTAGTAATTAAAGAATCAATGAATGTGCAGAAATTGTATTTCATATATGGCCAACATTTATTTGTGGAAATATGTTTCTTCGAAAGTTTATGATTGGATACTGACGTTTTGATTTAGTTAGGTCCTCATTTGCAAAAAAAGAAAACATATGTTAGAGATCCAATTTTAATAGAAAATAAAGTTGGAATGTTTTTAATAAGGTTATGAAATTGAAATGGCTTGCAATTAGTGGGTGATCTTTTTGGAGTACCTAAAGGTAAGTTTTAGGGGTTGTGAGAGACTTTTGCAACATGGGGAGGTTAGATTTATGGTGGTTTAAAGTTTTGAGAAAAATAAATAAAATTTTGTAGATGGAATTTCACATATCATTGGTGCAATAGATGAGTCACGCAAATCCTTGTTCTAGCACCTTTCATTGAAAGAGAAAAATCTTGTTGTAAAAAAATTTCATTTTATAATATAATAAATAATTTTTGATAGAAAATGTGTATTTTGGGATTATGAATTTGGTTGGACTATTAGTATGCATAATTGGACAATTGTCCAAGTTACAATAGTTGGGAATATGTGTATTGAGGGCTAGGTTTTCCTCTATATGTTGGCTAATGATACAACTTATCAAATTAGGCCACGAATTTATTTTCCATTCAAGAAAAGAGGTGATTTAGCCTTCGAAGATTACAATATATATATACACATGAATGTGTGGAGTGAACATTTGGAGTTTTAAGGTGCAAATGAGGGACAATCGTGAACAATATGGTTTATCGATTACGTTTTATACCCTTGTAATTGATTCTACATGCATAATTTTGCATAACATATGCATTTGGGTGCAAACTAGATTCAAGAAGTCATCTCGAGGCATAATCATTACTTTGTTTTCCACTGAGGTAATGGTTATTTAAATTGATGTTGAACTTTTTGTCTGAATTTTTATAACAATATTCCTAATGTATTATGGGAACATGCTTATTTTTTTGAAACTAATCTAATAAGTATGGAATATGCAAAATGTTTTCAAGACAATGCCACCATTGTTTTTCATTGCTTGAAGGATTTTTAAAAAGGCTTTAAATGATTTGAAATTTTTATTTTTATCAAAACAAATAAATTTTCATCTTTACAACATCTTTTTGGGTTATAAAAATTTTTTAAACTGGAAAGTTGATTTATAAACCATGATTTTAAGCATATTTTGTAAAATATCTTGTGAATATTCTATGAAAAAGGATTTGGTCATGTGTTTTGGTGGCTCCTAATATTATGTTTCAACCCATTTCAATGTCCAAGGATGCATTTGATAGGAATTGAATTAAAGAGGTTGAAAAATAATTACATAATTGGTTAACATGAGGTGAATAGTGAAGGGGTTCATGGAATGAGAGGGGTAATATCACAAAAGTTAGGCTAGTATAATTGAATGAAGGGCAAATAAGGTAATCTTAAATGTATATTGATGTGAAAAGGTATAAATATAAAAAATATTAATTAGAGAAGATGAAAAGAATGAAGATTTACTACACAAAACCACTAATCAACATATGGTCATGGCCAAAACACATTGGAAATACAAGTTGAAAAACCAGTATGCTTTGGATTTGAAAATTTTATGAATGGCATGAGTGAGTAAAAAGATATTTTTATACCAATTTTGCCATATGAATTATTGTGTTACTCAATGAAATGAATGTTCTTTGAATGCTACCAATAACTCCTTGTTATTATAAATGATTTTTAAAAAATCTTTCAAATTTGGTCACCTTTGTCAAATTTGTCTTTGTGTATTGCTTGTGATGTATAGACATCATTGTATTAGGTTTCATTAGACAAATAAATTCAACTTCCTTCACAATAGGTAACAAGTCCCTCAATAAATTTATTTGAGTGCACTTGGAAGAAAGCTTATGAACTTTTTCTTGGTACATAGTGAGACATTATCGTAATATCTCAAAAGTAACAATTTGATTCAGTTATAGAATACCACTAAGTGTAGGAAATGATAAAATGGATTTATTTTTTCTCCAATTGGGTTCAAAGTTAAACTGATAAGAAAAGCTATTGAAACAAAAATAAAATTTGTAGAGGTATTATTATATTCGTGAAAAGAGACTATAGAATTTTCTAAACCACATTATATTCCAAGTGGTGATTTTCTCTAGAACTCCTAGGAAACTTAAAAGAGAACTTTTCTTTAAATGGTAAAATAATCCCCCTTTTGTACTATATGAAAGGTAGCTTGACCTTTTTACTTTGATCTCCTTAAGGGGCAACTAAAATTAGATTTTACTTCTAGGGTTGACCAAACTAATGTCTCCAAATTGGTATAATTGTCCTATTGCATTGGTGCTTTCAAACTAGTAATGTATTTTAGTAAAGAAATTTCACAAAGTTGTAACTTTTTCAAATATAAACTCCAACTTCAATGTTTTAAATGTCCATTTTTCAATCATTCAAAGGACCTTCCTGATGTTGTAATAAATGTCCTAATTGGAGTTAATTTAACATTTTAAACCATTCATAAAAGTATGGTTAACATAAAATTTTGGTAGTTTTCAAACTCTTTTGATACATATTAATTTTGATATTTATGAAAGTACTTTCAATTGGTATTTTCAATACTTATATAACTACTTTCAATAAAAACATTTGTAAATTTTTCTTACTAATTTTTTTAATGTAACTATTATGTAGAGCTACTTAAAATATTACTAAAATAATAATCAAAATTGTCGTTTTAACAATAGTACTTGTAAGAAACTCCACAAAGGGCAAGCTCTTTTAACACACGACATTTCTCCAATAAGTTGTCCAAACACAACCATAAAGTTTAAGAAACACTAAGAAGGTCCAATATTTTGTTAAAGACTAATTGAATTTTTAAACCCATTTTTAGTGTGTCACATGGTTTAATTACACACCAACAAATTGTCCAGACACACACCCATACATTCACCAACTTTTAAACATAAAACATTTGCCAATTTCCCTTCAAATTCATTTATCAAAGGAAATAGTGGGATCTTTTCAGTGAGGATCTTGAGTTTATTCATGTGGAGTTCACCAAGGGCATGGTCACTTGTACATGGGATTTGAAGTTTTTCTATTTGTTTCTAATGGGGATATTCCATCGCATGCAATCCATAATAATGTTGAAAATCCTAATTCCCGTACTACTAGCCACGTTGTCACAACCCTAGCTTTAAGCTCACAACCAAGGCAAAGGTTTATAAGGGCGTTGACCAAGAGGAGTGTG
This sequence comes from Sphagnum tenellum, assembly GCA_963921925.1. NCBI lineage: Eukaryota > Viridiplantae > Streptophyta > Sphagnopsida > Sphagnales > Sphagnaceae > Sphagnum > Sphagnum tenellum. The sequence continues at coordinate 20,808,989 of OY998143.1, read as the reverse complement.
AGAGAGTGTGATCATGAAGATTCACACTCCCAAGTGACCTCCCATTTTGGGAGTTGGAGTCTTGGTGGACTCCCAAACTTTTAGAGAACGATTGCAAAGGACAAAACACCTCACATTGAGGAGTTTTTTATATCAACAAAAAGCTATTGAAGTGTAGATGTTTAAAATGGGCTAACATGACCCATTTGGACATTTGCAATACAAGTTATGGCAAAAAGAAAGGTCGGGAGTCAAAATTGGCAATTTGACTCCAGACCACAAAAAGTCGAGAATCGACCCAACTTCCGTGTGTGCAGGTGGTGTGTGATATGCCGTTGAAAAGCTCTCGATGAGAGCTACAACTTTGTTTTAGACCTCATCTCGATCGAAGGTCTGAGCACGAAGTTATAGCCTTGCAAAGTTGCGGGAGTTCTAACCTTGGCAATTTCAAGACTCCCTTTTTGGAGTCCCGGGACAAAAAGCCATTTGGATGTGGGCCTTGTGGAGAGGTATAGAGTATACTATATGGGGGAATGTGGTGGCATCTCCCGAATCCGGGTTGTGGTGAGGCTTGTGAGTCCGAAGTCGCCCGTGGCTTATCCTAGCACCAAAGGTGCTCCAACATTGTACTAACCAACTTGTGATTGGTTGGATGCAAATTCGTGTGAGAGAATAAATTGCTTGTCATTTTTCCTAGTCCCATCCCAGAGTTCTAGCACGCCCCTCTACCCCTTAAAGTGTTGAGAACCAGGGAACATGCTTCGAAATCGTAACCTTTATGTTGTTTTCTACTTTAGACTCATCTTTGAATCTAGCAAGGAGCTTTGGAGCATGTCACACATGAAGATTAACCTCCCACTAAACACTTAGCGGAAATCCTTTACATCCAATGTAAACCAAGCCCAACACCCACTAAGAAACCATCTATGCCCATAGATAACTATTAATACAAGGAATTAACCCATCACATTCTTAAGCCCATATGTATAATCGTGAAAAATATAGTAGCATGGCAAACTAGAAGGATTTGGATTGGGCTAATTGAATGGGCTTGGGAAAGTTTTGTGAACTCCATTGGGAGCATTACCATAATAAGGTTATGCATCAATTTATTTGAAATTGAATCCACCAACACAACAAAAAACAAGTTAATCATTAAGCACCACATCGATCGTTAAAAATGTTTGTGGATATATTAAATGCAATATAATTGCATCCTAATGCAGCAAGGAAGTAATTGATTGAAAAAAAATTCCTCCTACATTTCATGTGGCCAAAATTGGATGCCTATGAATATAAGTTAAGATGAAATATTAATAAAGTTTAAAGCCTTCTAGTTGGAGGCGTTATGCATGAAAAGGATTGCATCTCATGTGAGAATGTTTTTTTTTAATAATCTATTACTTGCCACAAAATGGCACAAACACAAAAACAACCAAAACAAAATATTCCAAAGGTAAAAAATGGACCATGACAAAGGCATGCCCAAATTTAAATCCAAACATAAAACATGAAATTTAAAAACAATAACACATTGAATTTTAATAGCAATTATTTTAAAAATTCAAGTATCTTTGCACATAAAGTCCCCACTAAACTCATAAAGACCTACATGAATTGCATTGGACCTGTGCTTATAACCTCTTGGTATTTAAGCAAACTCCCATCATCACTATGTTTGCCATTATCTCCATGGATATGATGGATTGCATTCTTTGGGATTAGCTCCCATTCCCATTCTAGGAACACCACCCTTTCTAAAGAAAGAATTGAAGCACAGACCAAGGAGTTGAAAACATGACCACTACATGAAAAAACAATGTCATTTGTCATCAATACCAAAGTTTAAGTAGTCCCTAGTTCGAAAACTAGTGATAAAAACAAACTACTTTTGCTCAAGATTTCTATAGAAGATATATGAATTCTTAGTTGTACCACCAATCAACAAGGGGGGCAACCTACAATAAATTTGGTCTTTAAGCAAATTCCCATCATCACTATGTCCAAGATTTTCAAGAGAGAAATAACATTGGTAGTAAAACTCCTTACAAGTGGTCAAGTCAAGGACATCTTGAGGTTGGGACTCTTTCCATCTTGTTCACCTCTTTGTGATGAGCTTGGAAAACTTTATAATTTTGGTATCACCATCCATTAGCAAAGGGGATTACTCATTCTCTTGTCCAAAGTATGCCATGTTGGCCCTAGGATAACTAATGGTTTGGGATCAACCAAACTTTGGATTGACATCGGATCCAAATCGAAATCCTTGAAACCCAATTGGGTATTCAAACCTCGGAGAACAATAAGGTTGTAAAGTTGGATGTTCAACTAGAAAACTAGGGCAAGGAATGATAGAAGGTATCAACTAGAAATAAGGAGATGGAATTGTTCTTTCACATTGTGGGTATCGACAAGAGTGGGACCTTGAGGTCTAGTGACGAGAGTTTCAATTGATAAAAAAAAACAATTGAATTTGAAAAACTAAGGCAACAATCATTAAGCTTGAATGTATGCTTGGCTAGGTGCAAGGTTGGAAATTGAAACAAAAAAATCAACAAGACATTGGATGCTCAAGGAGTGAAACCACAGTACAATGGAATTTTTTGGAAGTCTCGATTTCAAGTTTTCTAGATTAATCAAGTCTTGTTGTATGTAATTCAGATGCATTTGAAAATGTAACAAAAATGAAAATATAGACTAAACTTTTTATTGTAATCCTCCTAACTTTGAAAACATTACAGAAAAATATCAATATTTAGTCCAAGGTGGGCTTTGTAATACAATAAGGTATATCCCATGTTACAATCAAAATAACCATGATTTTTGATTTTTTGTTTACAATGAAATTTGAAAACATGCGTATAACTTTGGGTCACCCATGCATCAAAGTATCATAACACCTAAAATGAAAAAAATCAATTAAAAAAAGCATCTCTTTCTTTGAATTGAATTTCATAAAATCCATTCCAATATTTAAATTGATTTTTTAGAATCCAATATTTAAAAGATGTGTTTAAAAAGGTTTAAATTAGGGTAGGATGAACTTGGACATGGAAAAAAATGTTAATTTTAAGAACATTTAAATGTTTTAATATGGGCCCAATTTCACTAGGTTTAAAAATACATTAGTTATGGATATTCATATAGATTCTCAAGTGTTTTTTTTGGTCCATCATAATGTGCTTTTAGCCCTAGAATTTTAAAGGCTTCTAAAACCTACATATACGAGGACTTCATGGTAAGAGGAAAAGCTTTTCATTCTAAGCCTTAGAAATAGACTAAACATAACTTATCCATTTTTTTTGGAGAGCAATGTCACATCATATCGCATGTAGTTGAAAGAACTACATCAATCAATGGAGTAATTACCAATTTTGGAACCACCCATGGAATTTGACAAAGAGGAAGAGTAGTTTGATTCAAAAGACTTGGTGAAAAAATATAACATCCAAAATGAGCCTAAACACATTTGACACACACAAGATTTCCCACATATCCTTTTTCTTGTTATTAGGGTTATGTTTTACTCCAACTCATAGGAGGATTCTTGAACCAAAACTTTTTGAGGACATGAAGCAATTTTGAATGGAAAGGATAATGTTAGGCACGGGTATGTGGATTTCAAAGAACATATGTAGTAGTGCTTGTGTGTCACATGTGTGAATCACAAAAGCAATTCTGAAACTAAAAACATTCATGCTTATGTGTTCGATAATATTATTACAGAAATTGAATTGTGCATATCACCTGCTTAAGTTCCCCTCCAATGATTTTGCCCTTTCTTAAATATTGATTAGGGAATAGTTGGTATTAGTCAACACATGACTCGAATTTTCAAAGTTCCCTAGGTAGGTCTATTGATGGAATCATTAGGTTAAAGTGAATAACTTAAAATATTTATGTTAAGAAAATGAAATGTATTGAAGGCTTAGGATTTTTTTTTTTAAAATTGAAAATTTGTGGCCACTAGGAGATAAAAACACAAAGGAAATCAATGTGAAGAGTTGTGTGGCCATGATGCCAAAATTGTTTTAAAATCCTTAACCCATTGATCTTTGTTCCAATCATGACTAGCTTGATGTAATTTGAGCACAATGTGTTGGTGGACGACACCTTATCTACCTACCCCAATTTGACGACTTGTACATAATTATTCATATAAAATATAAAATCATGAAATATGAATCATCAAACCTTATTCAAATTGATTAGTATGACTTAACAAGTATGATGAATCATCAACTTCATTAGTGGGTCATGCAACAAGTTAAATGGATTAATTTTGACAAACCTTCTATTTACCATGTATTCATATTACCTCCAAAATTGGCCTGGTTTCAAAATGTGGATTTGAGTTCATTTATCCAAACTACGCATACAAGATAAATGTTCAAATCATATATTCAACTTATGTAAAATGTAAAGCACCATGACACAAATTTAAGTTACAAATTCATTTATTTTGAAATAGTTGGAATGACATGGATAAATTTACATTTAAGAGAATGAAACCCATCCACCCATTTGTTAAAATGGAGTCCATGTTGGCAATCTTGCCTTGTTAGCTATTTATAACAAAAATTATTCTTAGACTAAATCGGTAAGGTTTATGTCATACATGTCCATGTAGTTGTTGCACTTTAGTATGCCATTGAGAAAAAATATGAAATATTTCATAACATCATTTTCAACCACACCACCATAAGATCCATTACAGAATAATAGTCCCAATCAATCAAAGTTCAAATCCTGAACTACTAATTCACATATAACACATGTTCCAAAAATAATGAAACTCATGGCATTGTGTCAAAATTGAATTAGTCAATTGTGATTAATTTGATTATGATTAATGATATCAAAATATCATGGTTCACTCGAATGGAAAAACGTGCCATTATTATGTTTTCAATACAAATAAGTTCAAACCTAAAAACAAATGATTGAATAAAATGTTATAAACCTTTTCTTGAATCATAATGAATTTTTAAAAAGTAATTAGAGCACATGTATTTGTTGCCGTGGATTACTGTGGTACCTTTTTAGGTTTGGCACAAATTATATTAATTCATTTTTGCCAAAGAAATTAGGAAAAAAATACTAAATGTCAAAAATCTTGAAATTTTAATTAAGACAACAAAATTTGAACCCATGACTAGTTCAACAATCTAATGAAGCTTTTCATCAATCTAACCAAAAGCAAAGGAGGAAATTGATAAAAATCCATAAATATTACTAAATTTAGTCCTTATATGCAAAAAGATTCAAAATAAAAAATTCAAGTGCTGAAACAAATTTCTTAAATTACATTAATTATTTGGCACATTAATGCTGAACCTAAAAAGGTACTATGGTAATATTCCAAAATGTAGTTTTATAAGGGAGAACAAGTTCTTTAATTTGTTATGTGACAAGTTCTATTTACAACAACTAGTGGGTGCCCGTGGCCTAAAGCCACTGTGAAGTCCCCCGTGGGTGCTGGTGACCTTTGGCCACTGTGAAGTTTTATAAGTTTTATAAGTTTTATTTTTTCTTATTTTTTACTCTTTATTGGTTTATTCATTTTTGGAAATTTCTTTTCTTTTAAATTTTTTTACTATATTTCCCTTTCCTTGTTTCATTTGTTTCCATTCTTTTTTATAGTTTTATAGTTTCTACTTTTTTTTTTGGTTTATGTTTGTTTCATGTTTTTATTTGTTTATTCTTATTTTGTCTATCTTCATTTTTGTCTATTTTTATGTATTTATTTTTTTTATTTTTTTCTATTTTCTATTTCAAAAAAATTATAGTTTTTTTAATATGTTCTATAATGAAAATATTTTTTTAAAAAATTGTATTTTTGTTTGATTAGATGTAGGTCCCCCGGTTTTCCCCAAGGATCCTATATATAGCCAGAAGGTCCAGTGGGCAGGTGTCTGCCCTGCCTTGCCGTGTTTGTCACCACAGACAAACATAACCATTTGATTGGTCCAAAAATTCGTGTGGTGCTGCTAGAAGATAACAAACCATCCCACCTATTAAACATCCATGGAAGGATTAACATTAAATCCAATGTTTGAGAAACTAAATGTGCATTCGGACCAACACATTAACAAGTGTAATGATAAACCTCTCATTATGACCCATTTGCAGTAGAGAGTTCATAATTGTTTAAGTCTTCTCATGTTGGACCTTAAGCATAACTTGAGAATGTGACTTTTATTTTAATTGAAGAATCAATAATCTTCTTTTACATTTGAAGCAACATGATACAACTTCATATGATGAGCATGTGCATCCATTATTAAAAAATTAAACATTGCAAGTCTTAGATCTTGACCTTACTATTGCAAAAATGTTGCACAAAAACAATGATGTCATTGCCTTTAATTTGTTTCCCTAAATATTGCATATTTCATTTTTTTAAACTACATTTTGAATGTAGGGTTTTACAATTGGATTTGAAATGGTGTAAGCTATGATACTTAATGTAGAACCTATAAAACAATTAAATAATTTTCCAACTTGAACATGACAATAATGCCTAAGCTAAAAATGGTGACGAACAATTTTTGAAATAGAAATTTCATGCAGCCAATGGGAAGGCTTAGCATGCATTCAAAGCGCCTTGATTTTTTTCTTTTATTTTTTGTGTGGGGGATAATGGTTTTTTTCGTTAAATATTTGCTCCCAACATGTTCCCATCAAGTTCCCAATATGTTCTTAGGTTTCCAATGTGTTCCCAAGGGTGTTCCCAATAGCACCTTGCTTTAATCCCATATGTTTTGCCCAAAGTCCTCTCCTTCTCACCTATATAGATGGGAGGAGGCACTCCATCTTTCAATAGAATCTTCTATTTTGGGGAAGCTCCATAATTTCGACTTTTATTTGTGATGGGCCAATCAAATTGGTTCATTGCAAAAAAAAAGAGTTGGATTTGGGAGGCACCCCCAAATAATAAGTACCATGGGTTTATAAGTGGGGTATTAGCCCTTGTTGCAAATCCTACAATAGTTTTGGGAATAAAAATTTCATGGAATCGATGGGAAGGCTCAACATGCACCTAGGGGGGCATGTTTTTTTCTTTTTGGGTTTGGGGTGGTGTAGGGTTACATTTGTTTCTTTTATTATTGCAATTGTACATGGAGATGCCACTATTATTGGTCACATAACAAGAGAAAATAATGATTTCAAACCTATTCATTAAGTATAAGATGGATCGATTGGGAGATGTTGGACACAAAGTTGGGCTTCTTGGATGAGAGCTTGAAATTTTTTTTGGAGGCATTTGTAACAATTGCTATGGGAGGGTATGATATAGATCCAACTTGATTGTCAAAAATGAAAGTGTTCATTAGAAAAGAATGTGTGCTTAGGTTTTGTGCATTAGAGGGGGATGGCATTCACTCACATTTTCATAATGCAAATGGTTGTCAAGCTTCATATTTTAAGTTTGAAAATGTTGAACAAGGTTGTGAAAGAGTAGTTGGGGTGAGATGACTCAAAGAATGCACAAGACGGGCATGTGAAGTAGTTGTAGAACAACATGCATACATTTGTCAATGACTGATTTTTTTTAAAGGTGTAACAATCAAGACAAAAAGGACCTATTCCTTAACAAAGTATTCTTTCCCTTATATTTGATCCCCATAAATATTAATGAACAAAAAAGTGTTAAACATTTTACAATACAATATTTTAGACCATCACAATTTTAAATTCTATCAATATCATCCATTTTGTGCCTTGGGTATGGTAAAATATAACTAGGTAAAGGAGTATAGAAAAGGAAGACACTACGACAAAAAAATGGTACACCTTGAAAATTTCCTTGATATGGTTGGTTATTATACGAAGGATATTGATGAAGATCATTTTGAATTTGTGTATCATAATGTTAGTGGGAATAGATGGAGATTGGGATGTCAAAGTTTGTCAAATATGGAGTAAATCTGTATCACACATCAAAATGTTTTGGAACACCAAATGAAAAGAAGGATGAATTCATTTCTTGTTGGTGTCTTATGGAAAACAATTCAAATGTGTCAATTTTACCTTGTAGTTGGTTGGGTGGTTTTGTTCCACAACATCATAATGGATTATGGAAAATCTAAGTTTTAATATGGACCTAAATTATGGAAATGCATAGTTGATCCACATTTGGTGGATCTTCAAGACATAACTTGTATTTTCTTTGAGCATTTGTCCCTTGGGTCCAAAATTCATGAGTTGAAAAGGAGTTGTTTATTTAGTTCAACAAATAATGCATGGGAGTGGATACCAACTATTCACCATTGCATCTGATCAAGGGATTTGTTGAATAGTAGAGGGTTACACTTTAAAGTCTTTGTGCCCTTGCATGGAGATGATAGCAATAATGTCCACACCTTTTAACTACATGTTGGTTAAGTGCATGTATATCTTGTAAGAATCATTATAAATAGTACTAAAACTTTTGTTTCATAGTGGAATAATTTTTTAATTTTAGGGACTATACAAAGATTCAAAAGTTGTTTTAAAGGGTGGGTTAATCAATGAAGTTCAAAATTGTACCTTGGGGTGCACCTCACAACTAATTAATACAAACATTAATAAATATCACAATGTATTAATAAAGCATATGCAATGGTAGGTCATGATAGTTGATATTCATGTGAAAATGTACTACGAGTTACTTGCTTGAACAAGTTTTATGTGTAAGTACTCAAAACCAAGTAAAAATTGGTCCTTGCATCCACATTACATTAAAAAAATGCGAACAACATGTTTATTCATCCATAACAAATCACATGTGACTACAAACAATGTTGATTTTTCCATTCCATACTTTAAAACAAGGGCTTGAATGGTCGCCACTTGATGAATCAACATATACAAATATCAAAGCATAGCCATCATCAAAGTACTTTGTTCTTTTTTTCATCCATGGTGTGTGGTAAGAAGGGAAAAATGAGGAAGAAAGTAGAATGAGAGAAGAAAAGAACAAAAAAAAATTGATGAAAAAAAATGTAGAAGGTAGTTCTATTTTTGAAAAGTTAAAAAATAATAATTTCAGGTCTAATTTGGAACAAAGGCCCGTAGGCTTTGCCATGGTGTTATCCAAAAGAAATAGGGTACCATGAGGTTCCATAGGCCATGGCCCAAATATTCAAGTGTAAAATGCCCTTCAATCAAATTGATTTTGCTATGATATTCAAATGTTGAAGTTAAAATGGTCATCTTACAAAATAAAAAGGTTTTCTCCATTGAACATTTTAGATGTAAATTGTAAAATTTATCAATTTTAATAACATCATAATACGCCATTTGCAAGATGATTTAACCCACCATTAACCTTATTGTTTAATAAGGTAAAGTATGGTATGACTTGATGCAACAAGGATCATTGTGCATCCACCACTACCACGTGAGGAAAAAAAAAAAAAATCCTCGTAAGAAAATTAAAACAATAACCACAAGAAGAATAACCAATAAGCACGCACTATCATTTTAAAGTCATTAATCTTTGATACAACTCAAAAAAAAGAAAAAACACAAAACAAAACAAATTAAGAAATCATGCATGTGGCATGTTTTTGGTTTGAAATTTGAAGGATCCAAGTTAGTGAGCTCAAAATATTAATCTCATTGCCAAAAGTGAAAGATAAAGTTGGCAATAATCAAGATTACATTGGCAAAAAACATTTAAAATATTATTATAATATTGAAAAGCTCTTCATGAGGATTATAAGACACCAGTATCAAATGTTTGATTCAAAAATGCTTCCCAACAGTTATGAAAACAAAAGATGTGAGAAGATAAAAGTTTCATAATTTTATAAGAGATTTCTGGGAGTCCCTTAGAGTTTTGTTGCATCAATTGGGGGGGGGGGGTTTCATGAAGACATACAAAGTGCACACTATAAAGAGAACATTACCTCTCATAAGAGTTGTGATTATGCTTCAACCCCATATGAATTCATGATTAGTTTGAACTCCAATTTTGTTGGCTCAAAATTGCGATAATGACCCTCTTTGTTGGCTCAAAACCCAATAATCACCCAAGAAACACAAACAGAAAAGAATAGATATGGAAAACAAAGGAAACACAGATACAAAACAAGCAAGAAAGGAAGACCAATGTCCAAGACCCTCAGTAATTACAAGTCATATCTAATGAGAAACGAGAAAGTTTGTCAGTTCGGAACATCAGATCAGCAAAGCTAGGATAACAATTCACAATCAAATGATTTCTTAAAATTTGCATTTGTAGCAACCAGAACAGCAAATGAAACATCACATTGTTGAACACTACAAATCATATGTAAGGATGAAGCCAACAAATCAATAAGCTCCATGGGACATCTGCCTTGTACTCAAAAAAGGAACCCCAGTAGTACAAAGGCTGTGACACATATTGAGTAAGTAGATGAAACAATCTGCAAGAGTTGAAAGCTCTACCAAAACAAAGGTGAAACCTAAAGTGAATAGATTGTTTCCTGCAAATGACTTTTCCACACAAGCACAAACACTCTCACAGAATTTCAAGAGTGGTTGCTCTTTGGAATAATATATTTCAATTAAAAATGAGTGCTTGGTTTTTCAAAAGTTGTCAGTGCACTTAACAAAGATCAATAAACGTGTTACTCCTCAAAAGTCCTCACTACATCTCTTGTCATCCTTTGAAAGTGCATTTCATGCATGTTAAACAGACAATGAAATGTGATGGAACAGACCTCTGTGCTTAATTACCCATGAAGAGCCACACAATGTGTGTAGCAATGACAAAGAGCAGCTCTCCACCAACCTCTTATCCCCAAAAGGATCAAAATTGAGAAGGGAGGCAAACACAAAAAGAAAGACTGGCAGACAGACAGACAGATAAACATGATGCAATGGGCACCAACCTACCGCACCTGGGTTGCAGAGCACAACAAGCCTGACCCATTGGAGCCCACCACAGCTAGGTCACATACAGAGCACATGCTACCCATAGTTTCAGGCACAAATCGTGCTCGGCAGTAGGGGCAAGAGATGTCTTGACTGCCCCGGTAGATTGGTGTGAAGGTGGACCCACATACTACAAAAGGGTTGCGAGGATCATAATTCAGTTGCAACTCATCCTTGGGGTTCTTTTCACCAACTTGCAAGACCTGCAAGATGATAGAGCCCAGTGAAGTTAGACACAAACACAAGTCAACAATCTCCATCAATGAAAGACTTCCAACAATATTACTTTCCAGACAATTATACCTCACTAGTCTCAGATGTGGTGCTTGAGATGGTGAATTGTCCAAAAGAAAGGGAAGAAGAAACTATGAAAATTATTGCATATTTTAAGGAGCAAAACCTCAGTACCTGGCGAGCTCTGGTTGCCACCTGGGGAGAAAGACTCAGCTCCAAAAGCCTGCGGGCAAATGTTGCTGCTGTACCAAAGTTTTTCAATTTGAAGCAAATAGACATTGCAGACTGCAGACTGAGCTTCAGATGTGTGGGCTGAAGGGTGCAGTGTGTGAAATAAGCAGCAAGCTCTGCCTGTCTCACTGGGTCATCCTTCAAAGCTGGATCCTTCCTCTTAAGTTCAATGCGTAAAGCAAGGGCATAATCTTTAGCAATTCCCAGTAGTTCCTTTACCTCATCCACTTCTTTGCGAGAATCCACCACTACCACTGGAATGATGTGCAATATGTTAATAAAAAGCCTGCACAAAACAGAAGAAACACCATACTGCTCTTCACCAATGCTGAGAAAAACTTGCCTCTTACAAAGCACAAACCTATCTGAAGGAGCACCCACACTCTTCTTTCCAGTAAGACAGTAACACACATACAAGCAGCACCATTGTCTAAAGAACATGAAGCTGTTTCTGCATTGATTGTCAAATCATTTGGATGATTGCATAGGTCATTCATAAGATCATACCTCAGTGCTTCAGTGAATTTCCCCTCGGTAGTGGTCTTGTAGGCCACTTTAAGTTTCTCTTCAAGCGAGGACAGCTTGTAAACAAGTGCAGGAAGGCCCCGAATGTTCGGGCTTGCAGTTTCACTCCACCCTCTCTCAAGAGCCAAGGGAAGCACTGGAAGAGATACCATAGTTGGAAGTGAGGTATGACTGGCCAGATGGAGCTCAAGGAAAATGCTCTTCAGAGGTTCAAAGTTCTTGATGCCCAGCTGCCGATTCAACAGTCGCATGGCTGTGTCGAATGCACCTGCAGCTGCATGCTCTCCAGCCAAAGATGAGGTCTGGACCCAGATTTGGCTGGTTGGTATCCCTGGTGGTGGAACAGCAAAGTAACCAGAGCTGGCAGGAACAACATCAGCAACAGCAAGCTCTGCAGGGAGCTCAAGGTCTTCCATTTCCCAGCCCTCTTCCTCATCATCCTCACCTGCAAAAGAACAAAAAGACATTTGAAGTTCCTTATGTTTCAATTCCTCCATATTCATCATTACAAGGTTCTTCTTAGGACTAAGAAATTGTTTCATTAAATAAGTTCACATAATGTCACATAAACCAAAGTCAAATAACAAACCTTTCTCACGCTCAACCACTACCGCACCATCGTCCTCTCCCTCATTCTCTGCCACCGCAAGATCTAAGTCCTCTCCCCAAGCTCCCTCAGCAACCTCCTCTTCAAGGTCAACAGCACCAGACTCCCCAAATGCACCCTCAAAGAAGCCTTTGCTCACAGTCAGAAGGGGCCAGTTGCTTTCCTGTACTATTGGTTTGGGGGGCATCAGCAAAAAGCTTTTCTCTGGAGGAGGGATAGTGGGGAGGACATCTTCAAGCAACTCTCTTAGCCTTTCAGCCACATCTGTAAGTCCATGGGTTGCTGCTGTTGCATAGGCCAAAGGAAGATGCCCTGACTCCTCAAAAATTCTGATCCTCTCTTGAACATCACCCAGGTATAGTGCATTATGAAACCGGCCCATCACATCACTACGCATCTCTGCTATCTTAAGCATCTTCGAAAGCTTCTCTATGCTTCCTGTGATGAGGTACAGGAAAGAGAGACGTTCAAAGTTTTTTGTCTTCTGATATGCATATTCCACAATCTCATAGTTTCCCTGTAACATCAGCCATCAATATTTGAGCACAGAGACATGTAATACAGAGATTACAGCATGCAAAAATGTTGATCATAAGCTCACAAAGTCATCTTTGCAGCTTATTGTATGATCGACTTAAACAGACAAGGTGATCCTAAATACATGCTGGTCAGCAAATACTGGAAATTTGAAATACTACAAAAGCACAGAAATCTTATTTGACTTGGTGCAAATTCATTTTACGTTTCAGTCATTCCTCGCACCTGCCGCAAAGCTTCCACACCCAGACGGTGCCAACAATCCTTGTCATCAATCTCCTTTGCTGATGCCACTGCCACAGCAGTGTTGCCACATTCAATAGCCAAGTTGAACCGTGTGTGCTCATCCTTGACAAAATGCAATGCCACCTCAGGAAAGCCTTTCTGCTGAAGGTAGGCTATGATGGACTGTCCACAGAGCTTCATGTTCTGTATCATTTGGAGAACCTGTTGCACCATCCAAGACAAACCAGTTCACAACAAAACCATGAGGACAAGCAAATCATAGACATATTCAAATAGCTTCTACAGTGGGCAACCACCTACTCCTTGACAGATGCAAAAGAGTTCTGTACCTGGTCATATTTCCTCTGGAGCAGTGCCAATTTGAAGCTGTACTCAGTAGGATCGATCTGAATGACACGATTTTTGCCATCACGATCCAAACAGAAGAGGGTGTTTTTTGACACTCTGGTGATGTAGATGGGTACATCCAGAGTGCGGACAATGCCACTGTCGCCATTCGGCAAGCAGTACTTGATGTGGTTGACAGTTGTGTAGATGAATACTCCTGACTCATCCCACGCCCCACTCTTGACACGGATAGTCTCATGGACTGTACATTTGAGCACGAGTTTTTTGTTTGCGATGATGATGGCATGCTTGCTGAGAAGAGCCACATTCTCCATGTCACTGGACCAGACGACATATTTCACAAATGGTGCAGTCAGCTCTCCAAGTGTGCTGCGCTGCTGGACATCAAACAGAACAACTTTGTCTTCTGACCGGCACAGCAGGTTGCCAGTTCCTGCATAGAAAATGTCGCTGGTAGAGACAGGTAGGTTGCATTTTTTGGTCACATCATTTTTCATGTCCTTGATTAGAACCTGATGCATGCAGTTATGCATTAGAAACCCAGGCACTGCATAGCCATTAATATTTTGACTGCGTGTTGCAACATTAAATAAGGGGTTGGTGGCTGAGCATAAGACTTAGCTGTAACAGGCTCAAGCAGTTGCCCAGTTGTATAAAGTTTCAGACTTTCTGGTAAGATGTCAGTAACTAGTGTGGAAAATGTCATCTCTTACCTGATTGTGATTCCTGTCCAAGACAGCAAATCGGTTTCTTGCGACAAAGACAGCAGCTGCACCCAAGCCTCTCTTGGAGTCAGGAGTGCTCTCACCCTTCCCAGTTGTGTCCTTTGGAATTGCATAAAGCTCATAAGAACCCCCATCAATATCTGAGCACAACAACACTGCATTTTCAGCTGCATTGTATGAGAGAGATCTAGGTGCTTGATTCATGGCTGTTGCCCCAGGTCTGCGGATTGAAATCAGAGGGTTATCCTTCTGTGCTGAGAAGTCATACATGCGAAGGTACCGCTCCTTGATATAGTAGAGAGTGCCTCCTTGCACAGCAAATGCAGGTCTCTCCCTTTCCAACTTGAACACTATCATACCACTGTCATGTCCTGCAGCTAAGACATTCATTTCTGGGTGAGCAGCCAAGATCCAGAACCGATCATGCTCCCTACGGAAAGTTTGCACACCAGTGCGCTTGGACATGTCCCATACACGAATGCTCTTGTCCTCAGAGTTTGATACAATTATGTCTTGGCGTGCATGGAAAATCACACATGAAACGTTGTTCACATGACCCCGCAAAGTATCTACCTCCCATGCCTTTGTGTCTGATTCACCAGAAAAAGGTCGCAATCAGAGAAGGATCACATCAACAACACATTCTTCCTTGCTACAAAGAAATATTGTTTCATCATCACAACGTTTCAAACACAATTGCTCGCATAGAACAAACACTCAGGCTAAGACAGACTACGTAGTTTGCCCATAGTCTCATGAGATGAAGACCTATGTAATGAGCAGGGTACAAGAAAAAACTGCTCCACCAAGTTACCAAATTTGACCCAAAACATTGTCTTTCATCAGACTACCAATGTTGACAAACCTGTTCTGCATTAAAGGCTCTCAGTACATGTCTCAGGATCTAATATCACCATCCAACTTATACCCATAACTCTGGGGAAAATTGTTTGAAAACACATACCATTCATGCGCCAAAGTTTCACTTGGCGATCATCAGCACCAGAGACAATAAGAGGGAGAGTGGGATGAAAAGAAGCCCAGTTGACACCCCGGTCATGGCCCTCAAGTACGTACTTCACCACCGCATCCCCACCTCCAAAAAGGTCAGTATTCATTTGTGTCAAACGCATCAAATCCTCTGCTGGTGCCACACCCTTTTTCCGTAGAGCACCAATGTCCCAGACTCGTACTGTCTGGTCTAGGGATGCAGAAACCACTAAATCCTCCTTCAAGTGAAAAGATGCACACATCACATAATGGTTGTGGCCTGTGAGGACTGAGATGCAGGTGCGGGACTGCCAGTTCCATATCCGGATTGTTTGATCATCACTTGCTGACACAATCCAGGGAGACTCATGATGGAACTGCACTGTACGGATGTAGTCCAAGTGACCAAGAAGTGTGAAGAGGCAACGCCTCAGCTTGTAGTTCCATACCTTAATCTTGTAGTCATCCCCTGCATTTTGCAACACACCCTGTGTCTTAAGAATCACCTTCTTCCAATCATGAAGGTGCCCCTCTCTCTCAGACAGACAAGCACAAAATCAGAAGAGAATGTGATGAACTGGAGTAGGGAGAGAAAGAAGCAAAACCTCCAGAGACAAAGAGAGGTTGAGATTTGTGGAAGTGGACACCCCTAACGGGACCTTCATGCTCATCAAAGCGGTCAATGAGTGTGCCCATCCGATAATCCCACAACTGAATCACACCGCTGTGCAAGCTGCCAAGAATCCATGGCCGTTTGGGATGGAAGCTTAACCCTTTCACACGATTACTCTTGGTCTCAAACCTGGTCAGCATGTTTGCCTGTACCGACTCCCCCCCAAACCTGTTCCCAGACAGATCCACAGCAAGAATGCAGCCCTTGAACTGCAAAACCTAATTTGATCTGTCCGTCACTGCCTGCACATTGATACTTGCTTCCATTACCAAAGTTTCTTCTCCTAAAGAAGAGGACTCAATGCAGCATGCCAGTTGCTTGCTTATTTCAAATGATAGGTGACGTCTCCTTTCAGCTGACACCGCAACACAAGAAAAATTCCTTCTTGCAAAAGGTCATTTCCTTCCAGTAGTACACATTCCTTCCACCACTGTGTAGCTTCACTCCAACATAACCAGTTGCCTGTTTTCTGGTTTTTCCTTAGGAAAAAAGCTCCAGAGCAGCAGCAATGCAAAACAAGCTATAGAAAAAAAAGGCATGAAAACACAACAAAATTAGCTCTAAGTCCAAGGCTTCCTTTCCACTAGAGAGCTTCAATACTGCAATGGACTAAGACTAGGCCAGTTATCTCCATCAAACAGATCTGCTAAGCACAGAATTGCAGAACCTTGAGGAAAAAAGGGGGAAGAAATAGGAAAAAATAGGGGAAATAAGGAAAATATGGGAAGAAAAAAAAACACGGAAATGCAGCAATCTGTACCGTTATGAAGACTGTTGGATCTCGCGCAAAAAAGAAGGGAGCCGCCGAGTTCAAACTCCAAGATCAAACCTACTTAGGATCTAAAGCTTTTTCCAACTCTTAAAAAAGCTGAACAGGAAACTTTGTTCTATAACTTCCAGATTTCCGATTTTAAGCACCTTAATCCCACGACAAACAAACAACAAAGCTAATCCAATGCCAAAACCTAGAAACAAAAGGCAAGAGCGCGCGCGGGCGCGCGCGCACACACACACAGAGAGGGTTCAAGAACAGACAACCTCCAACCAAGAAGAAAACCAACCTTCCTTCTTCTTCTTCCTCATCAATCCAATCCTAGCAGACTGACTCACATCCAGAGCAACAACTCCGCCCCCGCGAAATCTCTTCTTTCTCTCAGAAGAAGAAGAAGAAAGGAAATCAGATCATACCTGAACAATCGGCGATGGAAATGGAACAGTTCTGACCTTCCCCACGGCTTCTCTCTTCTTCTAACACGCACGCCCACCAGTCTGTCTGCAGCTCCTCCTCTAATGTAATAACAAAGGAAATGGCAATGGAAAAAACATAAAAAAACGATCGATGGATGCAGCTTTTTACGATCTTGTTGTTGTTGCTGTTCTTAAGAGGTGAGATCCGACAGCGATCTTTAAGGAAAAATGAGGGCAGCAGCTGAGCACGCACCAGCAAGAACTCCTTCGCAAGGTAAGGGCAAAAGCTTGAAGAAGAAGAAGAAGCCCAAGAGCCCGAACAGGAACGACAGTGGGAACGGGAACGGGAACGGCGAGAACGAGAACAAAAACCAACCAAACGAAGAAGAAGATGATCTCCCAAAGAAACTTTTTAATTTTTTTTAATTTTTTGGGAAATTAATATATTTTTAAATACTATTATTCTTTATAATGATGGTTATTATCATGATTATGTGTAAGTTAAAGGCTCAGAGCAAGTGACATGCTCTTCTAGGTGGACCTTCAAAGTATGGGGATTCGTTTAGTTGGGGCCCAAGTTTAGATCATCGTGAGGTGGCCCTTGCAATGGCTTGGGTTGTGAGTTTAAGTGTTGAGTTTGATCTGGCTCTTCATTGGGGTTATGAGTTTAAATGTTGAGTTTAATTTGGTTCTTTGTTTGGGTTATGAGTTTAAGTGTTGAGTTCGATTTGGCTCTACATTTGAATTATGAGTTTAGGTGTTGAGTTTGATTTGGCTCTTTGTTTGGGTTATGAGTTTAGGTGTTGAGTTCCATTTCACTTTTTGTTTGGGTTATGAGTTTAAGTGTGGAGTTCGATTTGGTTCTTCGTTTGGGTTATGAGTCTAAGCGATGAGTTTGATTTGGCTCTTCGTTTGGGTTATGAATTTATGTGTTGAGTTTGATTTGGCTCTTCGTTTGGGTTATGAGTTTATGTGTTGAGTTTGATTTGGCTCTTTGTTTGGGTTATGAGTTTAAGTGTTGAGTTTGATTTGGCTCTTCATTTGGGATTTGAATTTATGTGTTGAGCTTGATTTGGCTCTTTGTTTGGGTTATGAGTTTAAGTGTTGAGTTTGATTTGGCTCTTTGTTTGGGTTATGAGTTTAAGTGTTGAGTTTGATTTGACTCTTCATTCATAGACTAATGAATCGTATAAATATTGACAAGTGAGAGTTTCAAAAAGGGAGCCCAAGGTCATCGTCCTTGATGCACTAAGTCAATGATTTAGACAAATTTGTGATTAGGTCGAAAGACAAGAGATGGTATTTTCAAGCTACAAAGTCTTGAATCGCTTAGGAAGTTTACAATGAGTTTTACTCCCATCAGTCTAGAGTCTAGAGGTTAGGATTAATTTTGAGTTATGAGACAAGTTTGAATGTCATAACTTCGTCAAATGCATAGTTTCCCATGTGTAGGTAGCATAGGTGTTTAGGAAGGCACATGAACAAAATGAAAGCAAAAAGGAATTCCAAAGTGAAAGTGGATTCGAATGTGAACCCTAAGCCCTTTACAAGACTATGGGTCCACACAAGGTGATGTCATGTGTAGCTTGATTTTGGCAATGCCCTTGTCCAAGGTCTTTATTTGAAACAAAAACCTAATCAACATTTTTTTCATTTTACTTTCAAGGCTTTTGAATTTCTTTTCATCTAGAGGCCATTTTAAGAGATGGGTTCTACCATAGTACTTAGGTGGATTTGGCACTTTGTATGTCAATATATATATATATATATATATATATATATATAATTTTAACTTCAATGTATGAATTTTTAATTTTGAAACTAAAAAGTATGATTATTAAAAGCACAACAATTTTTTATAACTTTCTTGCTCTCTTTTTTTATAAATGGTTCACATTTGTCCAAGGCTTTTACAAAAGTTTTTGTGATTTTGACCACATTTTTGAAATTTTTGTAGTAAAGGATTAGTTATTTTATTTTTTGAAGTCTCAAAATGTTGCATCATTGGTTAGCATCCCAAGAAAATTTTTAATGTTAAACGGCAACATGATTTTAAACGAATTTAAATAATAAAAATTTTGTTTTAAAATTGTTACCAAACAAAAAGCAAAATCCAAATGTGGTGAATTTTTTTCAATTTTTAAAAAACATTTGGTGATTTTCCCCCCAAATTTTGTGAATATTGTTTAAGACCAACATTGTATCATATAACATTTACCCAATGTAGTTTTTTTGACGAAAGAGGATAGGTGGGTTGAGAAGTTTTTCTAAATTTTGCCTTTAAAAACACAATGTTTCCTTGAGAATGTAATGGATGCTCAAAACATGAACACAAAATTATGCATTGTAAAGTGTTTTCTTAATACACTAAACAAAAAAAGGTTTGCAAATTTGCTATGTCTTTTAAGACATGATTACCTTTACCATATGGAAGTAGTTTTTTTAAAAAATTAGTAAATAACGATTTATTTCAAAATCATCTTAGAATTCACAATGTAGAAGTTTAAAAACCCTAATTTCAAACAACCAAAAGTTATGAATCCTCAAATTGCATCGATCCTTGTAACATGGGTGCACTTGAAATATTAACATTCCCACATTGAAACATTGATGTTTGATGTAACCTAAAGGTTTGTTTAATGGTATTGAAGATAATTCCCTTGGGGAAGCCATTTCCATCTTTTTCCAATTGGCATGCAAAAAAAGGGCCAAATGTGATTATTGAAAATTAAAAATTAAAATACATTTCATGTAAAATTTCTGACCCTAACCATTGGACACCATGTTTAAATAAATAAATAAATATAGGGTATTGAATATAGTTATTTATTTATTTATAGAAATATTAATGGTGGCACAAGAATGTGAGAAATGTGTAAGACATGTGTAATTTAGTTTATGGTTGATTTGAATTGGAGGCTTTGGAAAAAAGGTTGGCTGAATTTGGATGAGAGCCAAATGAATACCTACCAAAAAATAGTTTTTAAAATGTAAATATATGAAGTCAAATATTTGGTGATTGTAATCAAATATTAAAAAATAAACCTACTAAACGATTATGCATATTACAAAATTAAATAGTTAATAGAGTGGATGCAAAATGAAAAAACAATAATACCCACATAAAAAATATTTGTTTATTTCATGTGATTCCTATCTATAGTATAGGAGGAATGACCTTTCCTAAGTAATTCCCCAATATGATGGATGCATTGCAAAATAATTTTGAATCTAAAACATGTCATTTAACTTTTTGTGTTGTGATAGAAGGACAATGTGAAAAATTTAGAATAAGACTAGAATAGGCACATCATGATTCTTTCTTGGTCATATCAATTAAGAAATCAAATAAAAGGATTTGCTTAGTGAGTTGGGACACAAAATTCTCACAAATTCACATTGGATTTATCACAACATTCACTTAAAAATGATACACCACCCTTCTATTTATAATGTATTTTACAGTTCCCAATGAATTTAACATTCAAATGAGACATTTAGAATTTTTCTTAAGAAGCATTAATGTAGCATATGCCATTGGGCCCAAGTGTGAACCAACTATTTTGTCCCTCCAAAACCATTTCTTGTAATTTAATTGAATTTTCAATGACAAAAACTATCCAAAATTCAATATTTCCCAAGTCTAATTTTTGTGAAGTCACCTTCATGAAATCCTATTCATCAAGTGATTTCCAACACCAAGAGCATGCCCAAATTTTTTAATAAATTTGGTTTTAATTTAAATGAAATTTCAATGAAAAGTCCAATATTCAATAACTTTTCCACCATAGGTCAAAATGTTATGAAACCAACTTGGTGCACCCCTTATTCATTGAAGGGTTTCCAATAGTACCATGAGCATAATAAGAAGTGTTGTGGTTGTTTGCGAGATCTCAACATGACAAACAAACAAAACAAACAACCTTCCTTCCATCATAGATAGATTCTTGATTTTTGGCATGGTGTCACAAAACTTTGAAAAACCATAATTATGTGGAATTTGACTTGCAAATTCATATTCAAATAACTATTGAAAAGATCTTTTGAACTTTGTATTAAGCTTGCAATTTGAATAAGATTTGTTTCTTCAAATTTCAGTTTTTGAATGCAAGGAGTATTTATGTATACTTGAAAAAACATTAAAAACAATATTTTGTCTAGATTACGTAAACCTTTTAATAGGTTGGGAAATGATCTTCTTTTCGCACATGCAAGCCCAACTTATTAGAACCCTTTTCAATAACTTTACAATGATACAAAGATTATTATGTTTTGAATGAAGTTTCAACAAGGTTTGATCCCTTAATCATCCCCACTTTGAATATGAGAGACTCTAGGGAAAGCCAATTCTCAAATGGAAATTTCATGTTGGGAATCTCTAGGATTGCTTCCCTTAGACGGCATATCTTCATTTTCATTCATTTAGGTCAAAGTGTAACTCCCAAAACCTTTGGCAAGTCCTAAATTTGCATTTGGCCCACCTCTTACTTCATTATTCCCAAGATTGGTTGTGAGCTAAGAGGTTAAAGGCCATGACAATGTTGAAACATTAGAATTACCACATGCATGACTTGAGCTAGTTCATGACCAATCTAAAAAAACACATGAGGAATGCTAATTTATGGCCAAACTAAACTACATGCAAGTTAGTTGTAAACTAGGACTAGTCAATTGCTATGTGTAGGATAGTTGTAGGTGAGGGCATTCCTAAAATAAGGGGCCTAGGACGAAGCTAGCCTCGTTAGGGTGTGGCACTTAGGTGGGAGGTAAAGCCCGGGTGTGAGGGTAATGGATTACTGAAAGGAGTGTGCACGAGGCAAGAGCTCAGCACAAGCTCGATTTTTAGTAATGCCCTCATTTGTGGGCTTTATGGAGTGTGAAAATTGATGCAAAAATCAAGGGGCGGGTGGTGGAGAGGGCTTTCCATCATGTGTAAAGCCCATTCTGAAATCAAAATGCTTGCTCAGAAGGCAAAGGAAATATTATGTGTTATAATGTGCCCTTAACATACACTAAGAAATTTCTAAGAGTGGTTTCTTGAGTAAAATGCAGGCTCTTAGTACAAAAACCTGAAACAACTCTGATTCCACTTTGAGAAATTCACAGTTCTGTATTAAAAAGTGGCAGTTAATAGAAGAATGCCCAATATTTTTATTACAAAAGGATGAAGGAAGCCTGTTATTCTCTGTTCTATCAGAGCCAGGTTTCGATCCTGGGACCTGTGGGTTATGGGCCCACCACGCTTCCGCTGCGCCACTCTGATGCGGCTGTAATACACTTACCGTACATTGCACTTTAGTTTGTACTACCTCCAATAACGTTTTGAACAAATTCTTCCCTTTCTGTCTTTCTCCTTGTTGCATTTTCTGATGAGGTTCTCTTTCTAATATTTTTGTTATTACAGGATACTGGAAATGAAAAGGTGTTGGTGATGGCAGGTGCAGTTCAATAGTTGTGTATTGGGTTAGGAGCAGATTGCTCCCAAAATGGTTGGCATATTAATTATACTATCCAGAGATAGCTTGCATGGTTGCAAATAAATGGTTGTTGAGACATCTTCAATAGTTTTTTGTCACAGAGAAGAATCCTGTTAAAGCTTTGAGGAAAAACAATGTGGCAATCCAGTAACTGCCATGAGTTAAATAAAAACATGCTTATAAATTGTGCAAATTGTACTTGGGATGATGAAGTATGGAGCTCTTCCTTCAAACAGCAGCTGCTTTGAAGTTCATTTCCACTTTATGCAATTGGATTGAAGTCTTGTGGATCTGGAATGCTAGGAAGGAGGTTACAGTTTTGTGGCCTAAAATGCTCTACATATTGTGGAACAGAGATTCAAACAGTTGTTGTTTGAGAGAGAGGGAATAATAAGCCAAGTATCCTGCCATTCTGTGATGGTGGCTGGTGTAAAGCAGAGGGCTTCCTTACAACACACCCGTAAAGCTAATTCTGGACAAGGATGATTATGCATTCTCCTCCTGATGAGAATCTGATCTGCATCATTTATTGCACTTTCTAGGATGGAACAAGAAATTGAGGATGATGAAGGTTACACTGACCTATTTTTGGAATGATTCAAATGATAGAGGGTGTATTCTCACCTCTTGTAACTCAGAAACTGTGACACCCCTCCTCCCTACAAGCCCCACATATCAAACCTTCTCAGAGTGTGCTGCGGTTGACAAGGAGCTAGTAGCAGCTCCTGGTCACAACAGTGCTCACAGTTTCTCCTTGGCTTATAGTCACATTCACATGGTAGTGAGCAACAAGTGGTAGATGGTGATACTTACAAAGTGGCAGAAGGAGGCATTTTACTCCAAAGAATTTTGGTGCAATTTGACACGTAACCAAAGGCAGCACTCTGCTCCTTTCTTTTGGAATCTTCTAGGCAATAGGGCAGTCCAAAGTCTACCAGTCTACAATAACATCTAACACAAAGCAATAGTTGACTAAGCTCAGACTTGTACTGCAGGTGGAATATCAGCAAGGTCCAACTCATTGAGACCAAGAGCTTCGGCTGTTGATCCAAAGTTGCCTCTCAAACCAAGACCACCCTGTAAGCAGTTCCCACAAAACAAGGCAAAAATCATAATTCCTCCAAGTCTCCAGGATCTCTCACCACATATGATAAGTTGAACTAATAAGAAAAACAGTATGAAGAGAACCAATGCACAACTTTGTGTTCTGCAAAGTCCCAGAGATCCCAACCTGTACAAGGGGATGGCTTTTCATATTGTTACTACTTGAAAGCATGACTGGGCAATCGGATAATGGTAGACACCTTGAATACCTCTTGTTGCAACCTTAGTTCTTCAGCACGAGCAGCTGCTTCAGCTTGAGCAACCCGTTGCCTAAATGTCTTTGCCATCTCATCTGCCTGCAATCAATCCACAACAAAGTGCTGCATTAATAGACTGCACTAGCCAACAAGCCCTGTTCAGAGACATAGGGACAGCTAAGGATGCTCAAGCAAAGTTTTGGTTCAGATTCCAGGTCAGCACATAAAATTGTGGTGTCTCACTGTGCGAGGTTTTCTAATGCAGAAACCCACCTTCTCATATACAAGGGCTGGATTACGCAGCATATCACCAGGAGTGGGCTCCAATTTCTTAGTGGACAAGCTGATGCGCCCTCTCTCTTTGTCCTGGCTCAATATCATCACCTGCACAATCAAAGTGCCATCACACACTGCTCTCTTTTTGTTTGAAGCCAGCAGTGACGAGGTCACAAAATGTGAGGCTAACACAACATTCTTTACAAAACCTCAAGAAGCCTGAATGTAGTTAAACCCTCCATTTCAGCACTTTCTTGGGTATGTTGCTTGAATCTCCCAAAATGACTACAAACACACAGCAGGATATTACCTTCAGTTTGTCACCGGGAGAAAGAACAGTTTCAACGGTAGTAAGCCGGTCATGACTAATTTGACTGATATGTAGGAGCCCACTGACACCTCCAATGTCAATAAAAGCTCCATATGGTTTCACAGTTTGCACTGTACCCACAACAACACTGCCAATGCCAAATGCCACATGGTTCTCGGCAACGGCCTTGCGGTTGCTGAGCACTAGGCGTGTCCGCTCTTCATCCACTTCCAAAAACTTGAGAGGTAGCTCCTTATCCACCACCTCTTCTGGATTTTGTCTCTACACAATAACAGCACTTTTTCAAGGGGCTGCCAACATGACATGTAGGATAGAGTACAGTATCTTCCAATCAGATTGAAAGATTAAAGAGATCACACCAAAAGTCTTCACATGAACATGACATCTGAGGATAATCCCAGTACTATCTATCTTGACGGCTCTAACAACATTCCACCATTTCCACCTGGCTTTTGGATTGTCCAAGGCAGCAACTGTGACCTTGTCAAAGCAAAGTCATGTAGTCACTTAGAAAACCCATTGATGAGGGAGATGGCACAAAGAAACTCACCGCAGAGATCTGGGAGAATGGGACAAAGCCTCGCAGACCTTCAACCTCCACAACCACCCCACCTCTGTTTGCTGACAGAGCCTGTAGTCCAGACATTATGTGTCAACATCTTGATAAATTCTGCCAACTTCCCCATACTTACGATTTAAGTCAACCTGACTAGAATTTGAATAGAATTGAGAAATGATCCCATGACCAGATTATAGAGATTCCAGATTTGATAACATATTAACAAGCAGGGAAAAAGAGGAAGACCCAGCCCTAAAGTATATTAAAAACATAAATAAAAAGCTAAGGAGCAGTTTGAATATCATGTGTCAAATAGTAAAACATTTAAACTTGCCACAACTTGACAGCAACTTTCTGCTACCTATTCAAAGAATACTAACCAAGGATTGATAAGATATGAATTACCTTCCCCCTAATGACTACATCATCCACTTGTAATTGCCTGCACCGTTCCCATGAGAAATCATATTGCAGCTTCTTGAGGCTCAAAATCATTCGACCATTGTCATCATCATCACGTATAATGCTGAATTCCTCCTCCACACCTGCCACCAGTCCCATCTCCTCCACATTCTTGAGCTTGTAAATGCATGCTTCTGATAATGGCAAGTATGCAGGTGCTTTTGCTCCAATGTCAATCAAAGCTCCGTTGTAATCTGTCTTGAATACAATGCCTTTCACCTGTTTCCCACCATCACACAACACTCTGCTTCTTTAATTTTTATCCAACTGCTTCAAGGTCACAAAACATCCCTAGGATTCTGCAAAAATAATATCTGGCAGGCAGGCTGTAAATGGCTAGCCAGGAACCAGAATGCTGTCAAGAAATGAACGTGAAGTATCATATTGTTGCAGAAAGAAAGATGGTCTACAAATAGGGGGAGCCTGTGGAGGAGCTTATTACCGTGTCTCCAATTTCGAAGCTGAAGTCGTATTTAGATAGTGCATCTGCAAACTCCTCATACGTGAATTGTACACCTTCCAATGGAGTTTCCAGTGCTCTCTCCCACCTCTGCTCTGCCTCAGCCTGCATATGTCTTTCGACATCAGAATCAAATTTCTCCAGAACTCTCAGAATTCTCTACCAAAACCTAAAAAATTTCCACTGTGCCTGGAGCCAATAATTCCTGCTGTTTTTCTTTCTCGCGGTCAAGCCCTGCGAGACGTATACGACAACAAGAGGAAGGAGCTCATGTTCTAAACCCGCGAGACATCGCAACTAAGTACAACAGGCATGCGTTTAAGATCCTTGCCAGTAGATTATCCTTGACTCTCGGAGTCGCGACCGCCGCTGCTCTACACTGCACTCGCGACACTCCACCAGCTATTATCGCACCTCCCGTCGTCGACGCCAGTTTCACCCCCGACAATCTGCTGTTCTTCATTCCTAGCAATACCGTTGCTGCTGCTCCACCTCCTAATGTGGACCGACGACAGCCCTCTCCAGAAACTCCAGTAGACACAGCCACTGACCTTGTGGCCATAGCTGCTGCAGCAATCTCCATCTCCGGAGCTCACGACCCTCCCTCTACAGAAATGCAAAGAATGAATGCTCCCTCCCTTCCCCACCACCCCCGCAAACTTCCAAAAAAACACGACCTCTTAATCCCCAAAAAAAGAAAAAAAAAAAGGAAAAAATTACCAGATGGAATCAAGCTACTTCTGTGTACAATCTCGTCACCAAATTTGTGAACAAAAATGCACAGAATCGCACACGAGAATCGCAGATTCTGTGCGCGCGCGAAAGAGGACGTGACTGAGAGAATGCAAAGCAGAGAGAGAGAGAGAGAGAGAGTTCCAGTAGAGTGCAGGAGTGGCAGGCGAGGGGCCACATGCTGCTGGCGATACCTTATCCACGTAGCTCGCCGTCTAATTCTCAAGGAATCCAAGCAAATTGTCCAAAACGCACACACATTCGCCAAATATACAGCGGATGGATGAATGGTGGTCCCAAATTTACAGGGGGATAGATGAATGGTATTACCCATAACTTCATTGGATGGATGAATTATGCATCCTACAAATATAGTGGAGTACAGTAGTTGGAAATATGGATGCCAAGTCCCCAAAAAATGCAAGTGGATGGATGGATGAATGATGGGATCCCAAAAATTTACAATGGACGGATGAATGATGGGTCCAAAACATATGCAGTGGATGGATGGTGGGTGGATTACTCTTGGTTTTATAATTAGGGAAATTATCTCCTGTGTAATTATGGCTCGTTATTTAAAAAAATATTATTTAAATCATAAATAAAATAAAATAAAAACTTATATTATGAAAAAATAACCCACCATGTTTAAATATAATTAGAACTAATTTTTTATTAAACAAAATATTCAAAACCTCTTGTGTGATTGATTATGCTATGGAAAATCAACCATTACACTTGGAAAAAAATTCCATTGTGTGGATATTGTTTTAAGTAATGCCATAAATTGGATGAAGGAATGAATGTTTGTGAGAAAATAGGTGATTTAAAGTATTTTAAGATATCATTTTTTTTCCTTTTGTTTATATATATATATATATATATATGGGAAAAAAAATCATTATATTGTGTTTGGCTTCATGGTGTTCTATTTTGAACACACTTAAACTTTAAGAATGATGCAAAATTGTTTAAAACTTGTATTTATATATTACAACTCATTCAATTGTTTAGTCATTAATTGGGACAAACCAATTAATTATTAATTTTATGTTCATAATGTCACGATTATTAATGTAATGATACCATATGTTAATTTGTCTTAATTTGAAATTTTAATATGGCTAGTTTTCAAGGCAAAGGGTCTACCATAAATAAAAAATATTGCAAGAATCGCTCAAACACCATTTATTCAATCACCTTTAATCAAAAATCATAATGAAAGTAAACCTCAAATGCAAATATTGCAATGTTAGCCAACAACAAAAACCAACAAAAGTTATTAGGCCAAATGAAGTTCGTATTTGTGCTATGTACCAAATGCAAAAGCCACAAAGAGGCACATTTGCAAATCAAAATGCAAATAATGCACCTTTTACTATGATTTCACATTTACTAATGTATACTATGGCTTTCGCCATGTAATTTTTGATAATGTGACATCCTTTTGAATACCTATAAATGTGTTTAAGGCACCAAATGATTTCATTGTGTTAGTGATGAAGGTATTACAATAACAAAAGCTTGTTGAAGCTTTCATTACCAATACTATAATACAAAACAAAACATTGTATTGTGTCAATGTTAATATTAACATTGGTGTTGAGCATAATACCAAAAGCCCATTCTGAAATGAGAAATGCATTGCGCAACGTGAGATAAGTTTATACAATTCAATATTTAACAAAATATTGGTGTATTGTTAGAAAGCAAAATGCAAATATGCATTTTGGCAATAACTCTTGGGGAGGTCACTTTCATTTTATTTCAAATGATGTGGAAAAAAGAAGAAGAAAGGTGCAACTTATTGAAAACAAAATAAAAATAAAAATATTTCAAATTAAATAGGGTGCTTATAATTTCATTATGAAAAAAGGAAACAAGGATCACAAATTATGAAAATAAATAAATTAAATAAGATACCACACAAATGCATAAACTAGGTAACCATGGACAAAGTTGAGGAGTTCAGCAATACACTTGGTGAAAACATTGTTTGTGAGAAAATTGCAGGTATGTATGTGTGCATTGGCAATGCACACAAATAATGTGCACATTGATTACAAGTGTTATGATTTGTAGAGTTTTTGTTTGCCATCTTTTTGATTACAGAATTGGACTTTGATCTGGACTTCTGTAGAGGGCAAGTTCTTTGTAGTTTGTTGGTGAATATAGCAGACTTTGAGGCCAGGACTTTGTAGATGATTGCCATGCAGTTTAGTTTAAATGTTAATCAAAGGGATTTGCAATTTAGTGCTATGGATTTTGGTTTTCACAGGAGTTTGCAGTAGGCTAGTGTTGGTTCACAAGTCTCCGAACCATCGTTTAGTTAACAAAGAAATTATGATGATCAGTCATCCTCGGTTTTGAGGGATGCTTCTCATTTTGATGGACTTTTTAAGGATAGCTCAGAATGGAACATGAGTGAGTACAGTAAGGACCAAAGACAAGCCCAAAGACAAGATTATTGGAAGAATAACTACCCATCATGTCCTAAGTTTCCCCCTTCATATTTTAGGGTTTAGGGTTTAAGGAAGCAATAGGAAGACTCTGGTAGTCATGATGTTTTGGTTGGCGCTCAAGAGACACATTAGCTCAGAAAAAAAAGAAGTGGAAATACCTTAGCACATCCTCATTCTCACATTTGAGATCCCATGTTTCTGTCTCTGTGATAGAAGCAAAAGAAAAGTAACAATCTGCAAATGCAGATTATGACTGTTACTGGGAACAAAAGGCTTTCTTGAGTAGAAATCTTGTCCAGAAACAAAAACAGAGTTATGGGTGAGACTTGTTTTGCTCTTTTTTTGATCTCCATGGCTCTGTTGTCAGAACTGATGGAGAAGCAATTTTACTGAAGCTAATAAGGTCTGATGGGTGGTACCAGAATGTGTAACTTCTAACTTCAGTCTCTGCCTGATGAGAAAACAGGGAAGGTAGTGAAGGAAGGTGTCACCAACCTCAAGAGGACCAAGTTTAGGAAGGCCTAGGAAAGCTATTTGTCCATGCATTTGCAAAAGCATTGTTCGCAAAAAAATTCCATTGTTGCTCACTCGAGGACTTCAACTGGAAACTCTTTAAGAAACAGTCAAGCAGCGGTTTCTTTCCTCTGTTGTTTGTCTTCTCAAAGAGATTGTCCCCCTCCCCTTGACCATCGCAGCTGCAGCTTACGAAAGATGCTACTCATAAAGTATCAGACTATCACCATCACCATCTTCATCAGAAGAGAATTGGGATTGAAAGAGAATCCCAAGAAACTGATTCTGCACAAATTGGGGGGGTTGGTAGATTCAGGTCATTCTGGGAGGAGGAGATCATCATCAAACCAAAAATGCATATACCAAAGGAGCTCGTTCCTTTCACTATGGGTGTGTGTGGGGGAGAAAAGACGTGCAAAAGAAAGAAAGAAGAAGAAGAAGAAGAAGAAGACGAAGAAAGAAATTAGCGATGGCGAGCAAGCTCGTCGTGTAGCAGCAACAAAGTCACTGCAGTACCGCACACCACGATAACCGGCAAGCAAACAACAAATATATCCGCAGGATATTATCTCCACCTCAGAGGACGGGTATGAGAAAGGCACAAGCAAGGCGGGGCAAGCAAGAAGTATACCCGTGTCCCACTGCGGTGTTACTCCTCTGCCGAGGGTGCCGCCGGTTATCAGCGGCCTCCGCCCAGACCGACCGCGCTTGCAGCGAAGTATAAAGGCCGCATTGTCTCTTCTCCGGTAAATCGCAGGCAGGACAATTGCATCGGCGCATCTCTTCTCTCTCTTGTCATCGCTGCATCGATTCTCTCTTCTATCTGCGCATCTGCTCTGCTCATTCCCGCCCAAGAGAATGGGAAAGAGTTGGGAATTGTTTATACAGAACTGGTGAAGTCGTTGCAAAAGCGTCATTGTTGTTGTTGTTGTTCCTGTTGTTGGCGTTAGTGGTTTGGCGGGTGTTGGCGGCGGTGGTGGTGTCTTGGTGGCGGTGCTTGACAAGGAGCAGCAGTAAATTCAGCGCCTTTGTGTAGTAGTAGACGGGAAGGACACTGATGATGGCCGGCCAGGCGACTTTGTTGCCATGCCAGGGCGTATTGGGTTCGGTGTGCACCGTTCCTCCTGCTTCTTCCATGTCTCGCAGCAAGTCAACCGCTCTGCAATGCACCAGGTTAGCAAACAAGCTGCAAATCCATTCAGCACCTTCTGCAGGAAGCTGGGGATTTGGGGTTTAGGAGGGTTGACAGTGAACAAGAATTCGGGAAGTGGGTTCGAGTTTTTTTCAGAAAGGATTCTTGGGTTTCAGGAATTAGGGATGCCAAGGAATCCATACAAAGACGCGCCAAGCAGTCATGCCTTCCTTCGATCCAATGAGTACATTCAGGTTTACGGCTTAGTCAATCCGGCTGACTCTGAAGAGAATGTCTAGGTGAAATCTGTCATGTGACAGATGTTTGGAATTGAGGAGCTTCAGAGTCTTATCTCCATAGCAATTTCATGCGATTGAGGTTTGCTTCCCTTCCCTGCAGGTTGCTAAGGGTTATGCAAGAAAGGCCAGGAATGAAGTGGATGAGAAAAGCTGCGCGAATTGTCTCAGAAGCAGGCTTTGGAGGTGGTGGAGGACTTTCAGAGAACCATAGATGGAAATTGGATGCAAAGACCCAGGCTGTTGCAGCAGACAGTCATCCTGTATGTCTTTTGCACCATTACCCAGTAGGAGTATGCATGAGGGAAAAGATAAGAGTGTGAAAGCTTAGCAATTGGCATTCTGGAGTGAGTGTGTCAAGGTTCAGGGTTTAAGTGAAGAAAGTTTGGCTCTAGGGGTGTTGAGTTTTCTGGGGTTTGTGATGAGGCAGCAGGTGGCAGCAGCAGCAAGAGAGACCGATGTAGAAGTGCTGCATGTGTACAGAAATCCTCTTCTTCAAGATACTGCAGCAGCAGCGCTTCTTAAGCAGGTACCATCGTGCTTTATGCATTGTTTTATCTGTTGTTGAAAGTTATGATTTGGCTGTTGTCGCTTCATGCCTGGAGTCTGAAATGAGGTTGGTTCCTTTTCTTTTTCTGCTCATCAATACCGAGTGCTATAACCACAGGTACAGGAGAAAGTATGCCCCGATGTTATAAGCATCAAAACAGAGCAGGTAAATGATCTGTTCAGACTCTTTGGACTAAGGCCAGCTTAATTCTCTATACTGGACTGCTTGAGGGTTAGAGGAAGGGTCACCACCCATCTCCAACATTTCTAAAGTATGCTGTGATGGGGGTTGGTATTACCATTACCATATATTCTTTCCTTACAAGTCCATGTTTTACAGTTCTAGTATGCAATAGCCAATAGCCATAGTTTCACAGACAATGATGCTACTAGTCACATGAGTTTGAAAGGAAGGATGCACGAGTTCACAGGGTGTTGAACTCCTGTGACTGGAGCTAGACGTACTGAAGCTGGAAATGCAATGGGCACTGTGTGCTGAAATTCAAGGATGTACTGCACATGTGAATATTGTGTGTAGAGTTGTGACTTATTGAGTTTTCTTTGTGGTTCAAGCTTTGTACATCTGAGTGCTAGACATTGACCATCCAGCATGATAACCATTCTTACTATTTGAAGGACAATGTTGATTTATGTACATTGGCACTTGAAGACTGTGTCTGGATAACGAATGTGCTCATCATATTTCCAGCTTCAGTACAAAACCAGAATTTAGAACAGCTTTCAAAATCTTTTTAAGGAAGTCTATTACTAAATGCATTCTTCTTCTGTGTACATGGATTGCAGTGTTTCAACATTGCGTTGAGTTCACCACTGTCACCTGAGAAATGGGATGTGCTACAGTGGCTTCTTTGTGAGACTTACGAGCCTGAGAAGTTTCAGCTATCCAGCACATTAAATCTGAATTTGGATTCAAATACTATGGCAGGTGTGCATTTCCATTCCTGTCTTTGGCTTCTTTTGCTTTTTTTTATCACTTTTGCTATACCAGGAAGAGTTGTGAACTGGCAATTGGGTGTTGTTCTTAAAGAGAGCGGTAAGTCTGAGGACTGAAAGCTGTGGTGAGGAGCACTAATGTTTTATGTGGTGGGGCTTTCAGTGGTTGTTGAAGTTGGGCCACGCCTTTCCTTCACTACAGCTTGGTCAGCAAATGCAGTTTCAATCTGCAAGGCATGTGCCTTGCCAGAAGTTGCACGAATTGAGCGCTCCCGTCGTTACGTGCTGTCCCTTGCTCCAGAAGTGGCTCCATTGGATCAGACCCAGCTTGATAGCTTTGCAGGCCTGGTAAGAATCTTGCTAGCATCTCCTGCGTGAATAGTTTATCTCAAGGAAGCCCCAGCCTCATCTAGCCAAATTCAGCAAAGATAAGTGAAGAGAAGTTACTAGGTGTGCATTTGGGGTTTAGGGTTTGTACTATCTTCTCAGCAAGTGTCATTCTCAGGTGAGGTTTGCTTTCTCAAGCATATTTTTCTCATGTCATTGGTGTGAATGTGAAAAACCAGTGGTTTAGTTTAACTGTAATCATGACCTTTTTGGTATAGAAGTGTCTTCAGCAGCTTTTTAGCTGGAATTGACAAAAGGGTTACTTTGTGACAAGCCAGGTACATGATCGGATGACTGAATGCGTGTATCCTGACAAGCTGATGTCCTTCAAAACTCATGTGGTCCCAGAACCTGTTATTCAAATACCTGTGCTTGAGGTATCCCAACAATCTGCTCTCTGAAATGTACATGGCTTACTGAATTATCACAACTCTTGTGCTTTCCTATTTTGCCTGGTTGGCTGTTCTGACATAGCTATCTCATCTGTTGGTTCTGTGTTCAAGCAAGGGAGAGCAGCCCTTGAGGTTATCAATAAAACAATGGGGCTTGCTTTTGATGAGTTTGATCTGGAGGTAAAGCTTCCTTCCTTTTCCTATGAATTCTCTTTCCATCTGGAAAGATTAGCATTATGTATGGTTCAATGGTGGCTTTCTGCTCTTTAGAGAGCATGCATTAGGTCTGCATCTGCAACCAATGACCATTGTTCTTAATAGTGCTTGGCACCCAGTTACGCTAGTGTTTGCACCTAGTGAGGTAAAATGGTTTGCTCATGTTTATCTCTTGGTGAATGTGCCAGTATTATACAAAGCTCTTCCATGATGATATCAAGCGAAACCCCACGAATGTTGAGCTTTTTGACATTGCACAATCTAACAGTGAGCACAGCCGCCACTGGTTTTTCAAGGTTTGGATTCTACCCAACTTTTGTGATCAATGTAAGCTGAATGTGAGAAGTTTTTAAAATGTTCATGCCCATGAAGTCAGCTTTTCTATTTCTTGACAGGGTGAGCTCGTGCTGGATGGGAAGCCAGTCCCTGAAACTCTGATGGATCTTGTAAAGGACACATTGAAGGCACACCCTAACAACTCTGTGATTGGCTTCCATGACAACTCTAGGTATTTGTGTGTTGTGAGTGCCAGCTTTGTTAATTGAACAGCACAAATATTTTTAGGATGCTCCGAGCTAGGTTTGTTCCAGTATCCTCATATATTGCCTGTTATCATGGGCAGTGCTATTCGGGGTCATGAAGTCCTGCCAGTGCTTCCCTCATCACCAGGATCTCCATCACCAGTGAAATCTGTTGATCGTGACTTTGATATTCTGTTCACTGCTGAGACCCACAACTTTCCTTGTGCTGTGAGTGCATCACTTTCTATTTTCAAAATGCTTTTATGGCTTTTCTTTAGGGGCTTCGCATGTTTTCTGTGTCTGTTGGGGCTCTTAACTTTTTGGCTATTTGATGATGACAAGGTCAGGCTTCTTCACTGAGCTGTACATGTGGTGAGGAGAAATCTAAGAGAACATGGAAGGCAGAGAAATGATTGGCTTAGAAGTATGAAGATCCTCTGCTCGACATGCCATTTTCTTGCCTCATTTGGGATTTTTGGACTGGGAATGATAGGTGGCCCCATTTCCAGGTGCGGAGACTGGGGCAGGGGGCCGCATTCGTGACACTCATGCAACAGGCATTGGATCACTTGTTGGTGCCGCAACTGCTGGATACTGTGTTGGAAACCTCCAGGTACCCTTTTCTTTGCAGCAATATGAGAAGGAAATACCATGTGTTATGTGCAAACTGAATTCTTGGTTGTTGGTCTACTGGAGAGTTCTAGATGGATGTAATGTGATATTCCAGAGAGTGTCAAGGAGAAGTAGAGAATATTTCTGTTTCAAGTTTGCTCAAAGCTTTACTCCATTTGTTAACTTGCCTAACAAATGTGTGATTCACTCTGTGATCTCTCTTGTAGCCAGCTGTAGTTTCAACCACTAAACTTGATCATTGTTTTTTCACATTGGTGAGTGGTCTTCAGATGGAGAACTCTTTTGCGCCATGGGAGGACAGCTCCTTCACATACCCACCAAATTTGGCATCTCCTCTGCAGGTTTTGTTGTATTTTTCTGAATTCCTATGTAGCATTCTATTGCAGTTTCCTTGAAAACCCCACGCACAAGTTGCTGTTGATTCATTCAAAGATTTGAAGGAGGGGCAATTATGTATGTTTTCCAGGCCCACCCACAAGCAAGTCATCTTTTCAGAGGACTGAACATGTTTCATAAGAGGGCAGCATATATACAGGAAACCCTTTGTATCTGAATCTGATTTCAACACTCACTCAATATGTTGGTTGCAGATTCTCATAGATGCCAGTAATGGAGCATCTGACTATGGTAACAAGTTTGGCGAGCCTCTTATCCAGGTGCACTCTTTTATATATTGTCTCTGTTCAGTGTGGAATGGTTCATAGAGTACTTAACTGACATCATCTAGAGAAGCTCCAGAGCTAGTGTGTTTCATGACTTTGCATCTCTCATTTCCAGACACTGGTTTGTGGCCTCTCTAGATGTTTCCTTCATGTGACTGTTGTTTGCCCTTGGCAGGGTTATACACGTACATTTGGGATGCGATTGCCCAGTGGCGAACGGAGAGAATGGTTGAAGCCAATTATGTTCAGTGCAGGCATTGGCCAGGTTAGGGCTTTTGCACATCATGAAAAATAACTTTTTGTTGGCTTCTTGGAAGGGTCTATGTTAGCTCTTTTTTTCAAAGCTGGAGGACCTCATACTCCAGTCCACAAGGTAGATTTGTCTTGTGAGAGTAGTGGATAATGTTTATGATGAGTGAAAGTGATGGTGCTTGACATAAGTATGGTTCCCCCAACACTTCATGCAGATTGATCACAGGCACTTGACAAAGGAGGATCCAGATATAGGCATGCTTGTTGTCAAGGTTAGATTCACAATCCACTCATCCAGGCTGCATCAGTCTGCTGGATTCATGAATCTACTCTATTTGCTCAGTTGTGTATGCAATGTAAGATGTGATATGTGTGGCTCTTCTTAATTCCTATATGATGGGGTGTACAGCTATGTTGTATAAATGGAAATTTCATCCACTAGCCCCAAAATATTGCAATTGTGTTTCTGAAGTTGCAATCAGTGTGGTACTTTGTCTCAGAAGAAAGGGATGATTGAACACTCCCTGGTAGTAAGGATTCTAACAATGCACTTCGGAGTGCCTGGGATTATAGCCAAGCTGCTGATGCTAGGCATGCTTTGGGGTGATGGTGCTTTTATTTGTCAGATTGGTGGACCTGCTTACCGTATTGGTATGGGTGGTGGTGCTGCTTCCAGCATGGTAAGTCTGTTGTACACATTGTCAAGAATCGTATTTTTAAAAAAGGGGTTTAGGAAAGCTGAAGAAGCATGCCTATGATCTTTGTTCATCTGATCACCCATGTGTGATTGGGTGTTTCACTCTCTTTATAGTGCTCTTGCTATCTTGCCAGGAGTAAAGGTAACATTTGCTTTATGAGAGCTTGTCCATTATCTGACTGCTTTGAAATGTCCAGCTGAAGTATGGTCATTCTTGCTCTGCAGGTGAGTGGGCAGAACACTGCTGAGCTGGACTTCAATGCAGTCCAGCGAGGTGATGCAGAAATGGCACAGAAACTCTATAGGGCTGTTCGCACATGTGTTGAAATGGGTGCAGATAATCCCATTGTCAGCATTCATGACCAGGGTGCTGGTGGCAACTGCAATGTAGTGAAGGAGATCATCTACCCAAAGGTAATTTGTTGAGTCATTGGAGCTTTGTCAGTACAGAAGATGCTCCAAAGTCCATTGTTAGAATCTCCATTGCCTCAAGTTTTCAGTGGGCCAAAGAATCCCGCAATTTTAAATAGTTGCATTTTTCTGTAGGAATTGGCTGTCATCCTCGTGTTTTATGCTTTTCTTCTGAAGACAATGTTCTAGTATTCATTGTGAAGTTGGGTAGTAAATATCAGAAAACTGACTGTTATTGATCTTTTCAATGTTGCAATGTGCAGGGTGCAGAAATAGATGTGCGGTCCATTGTTGTAGGTGATGAGACCATGTCTGTTTTGGAGATTTGGGGTGCTGAATACCAGGAACAGGTATCTGTCTCTTCCAAATTTGGGTTAGCAACTTGTAAGTAGTGTCACCACATTGTGTGTGCTTAGCACAAAAAGATGATTTATTTCCAAGCCAAGGATCTATGACCTTGAGTCTTAGTAAGGAAATTGAGATATGTTTGTTGCTTGTTGAACCAGGATGCATTGCTCATTAGACCAGAGAGTGAAGCACTGATGCGATCCATCTGTGAAAGAGAGCGGGTGTCTATGGCTGTTATTGGCAAAATCAGGTCAGCCTACTGTGCTCCCAGTATGTTTGGATTTTGAAGAGCAAGACCCCTTGGGATGCTCTGGTACTCAAGACATGAGGTAGTGCATTGGTCTGATGCTAGTTCTCATGACTGTTTTTTTGCCCTGTCTACTTCTGTGGAGACCACGTCTGAGTTTGGTTGCAAGAGGGGCCTTCTAATCATGACTTGTCAGGCAGTTCAGAATTTTGACCAGTGATGTTTTCTCTTTGCATTGCAGTGGTGATGGGCGGGTAGTTTTGGTAGACAGTGCAGCGACAAAGGAGGCTATTGCTCATGGTGTCGCTCCTCCTATGCCTGCTGTTAACCTTGATCTTGACAAGGTGAAGACAATATCCTAAAACCAATGCTGTCATTGGCAAGACAACCTAGGTCAGGGTATCTATCTGTCTTCCTCTTGTAAGTGCCATAGATATGTATGGTTTCACATATACTGAGAGTCAGGGGGTGGCTCTGGTGCTACAGGTACTTGGAGACATGCCACGGAAGAGGTTTGAATTCATACGAAAGAGAGAGGCTGGTGAGCCCCTTGATATTGCACCTGGTGTCACGCCACTGGAGGCTCTAAAGCGTGTGTTACACCTGCCTTCTGTGTGCTCCAAACGATTTTTGACAACAAAGGTGAGGTACCTGTTATGACATGCATGTTGATGGTTCCTTGTTATGTTTGAGTGGTTAGAACCTACAACTACTGACATTGCCTCTTGTGTGAGCTTTCCTTGTGCCAGGTGGACCGATGTGTGACAGGGCTGGTGGCGCAGCAACAAACTGTGGGGCCTTTGCAGCTCCCTCTTGCTGATGTTGCAGTTCTTGCCCAGGTCTATTTGAATCCTTTTTATTGCTGCAGCTTGATTGTTAGTGTCAACGCAGCTTCTCTTTTCTATGCACTTTCAGGCTAGCTTTTTGGGTCCCATTTGAGTCCCCAGGGTGCTTACCCCAAGAGAACCTATGTCTAATGTTGTATTTGTTGCCTGCAGACCCACACAGGCCTTACTGGTGGTGCATGTGCAATTGGGGAACAGCCTATAAAGGTAGGTCAGACTCATGTATGTTCATATTCTTGGTATTCTAGTTCCCTGTCGTGCAGCTAGTTGGTAGTATCATCATGCACATCATGTTTAAAATTCCTGCTGGGTCAATGTGTGGTGACTTTCAGGGGCTGCTGGATCCAAAGTCTATGGCACGGCTGGCTTTGGGAGAAGCCCTTACCAATCTTGTGTGGGCAAAGGTGGGAACCCTGTCACTGTTAGCTATGATTCAAACCTAAAGAGAGGCTGCGGGTGATGAATTGTTCGGTTTAAGGTTGAAGAGATGGATCTATTTTCTCTGGTTGCACTGATTCACATGCCTCATCTGGATTCCATTTTTTCAGATTCTATGAAACTTGGAGTAGTAGGTGTCTGGCATTGTCAAGATGATCAAAACCATTTTGTTTCCCTCTCTTTTCCTTATCCTTCTATTTTTTGGGTTTTCCCTTTTCTTGCCTTTTTTCTGTTTCTGTTTCTCTCTTTTTTGTATTCCTCTTGTGTCTCAGGGGTTTTTGGTCTTCTCCTTTCTCTTTTAGGCTTTTTAAAGCTGGCCAGTGTCATGGCTGAGTTTGCCCATTGCTGCCAGCCAGTCTTGTGTACAGAAGCTCAGTATGGTTGTTTATGTTTGACATTTAACTCCACCCATGGCCAGGAGCTGATGAGGTCAGTAGGAGGTTATAGGAAGTTTGTCAATAACATACATGTTGCCATTGAATGTCCCTCAATATGGTTGAGCATCAATATGGTTCAAAGTTCTCCTCGGTTTTGTTCTTGGTTTTCCTCCCCTTTTATTTAGGGTTGAGTTTCCTCCTTTTCATGCTTGCTGATTGGGTTGCTGTCATATTGTTGGAGGTGGAGTATTCTTACACTTATTATCAGATCATCTCTTGATTCTTTTCAGGTTTAGTGAAATTGTAAGTATGGAGAAATCCTCAGTACTTACAAATCTTGTCTGCTGATACTTGCATTAAGGGATGGGCTGAAACCTTGCATTACTGGCAGCTTCCACTTGTTCATGCTAAGCAAACTCCATAGGTGTTTTAGATAAGCAGGATGGGATAAAGGAGAGCTCATAAGTTGAAGGTTTGCAGGTAACTGCATTGGGGGATGTGAAGGCGAGCGGGAACTGGATGTATGCTGCCAAACTAGATGGTGAGGGAGCTGCCATGTATGATGCAGCTGTAGCTCTGAAGGATGCCATGGTGAAACTTGAGGTAGCAATTGATGGTGGCAAAGATAGCTTGTCCATGGCAGCTCAGGCTGGAGGAGAAACAGTAAAGGCCCCTGGCAACCTTGTCATTAGTACCTATGTAACTTGTCCCGACATAACCAAGACTGTTACTCCTGACTTGAAGGTATGTTACTGCCCACAAGAATCCTGCAGATTACTTAATCTTCAGATGGCATTATGATGTTGGCATGCTGGACATGGATACATGAATATGCAGAAGCCATGGGGTCTGGAAGTGGTGACCTTAATTGTTTAGGCCTTTAGAGAGGTGAGAAAGGAAAGTGGGTCTAAGTGGCTTTTATGTTGTGGCAGCTTGGTGATAAAGGTGTATTGCTACACATTGATATTGGCAAAGGCAGGCGGCGATTGGGAGGATCTTGCTTGGCCCAAGTTTATGACCAGGTGATCATTGCATATTGATGAATATGTAATTGGAGTTTCTGAATTCCATGTTTCTGAGACTAACTTGATGGGTGCAATTTTGTTGGGTTCGCATATTCATTTAACTATCTTGAGTGATTTGTGCTTGGAGTTCATGCAGATAGGTGACACTCCTCCAGATGTTGATGATGTGCCTTATCTTGGACAAGTCTTCAATGCAGTTCAGGTATAGACTCTTCACTTTCTTGTCTTGTACAGGTTTTGCTGATTTGGTTGATAGCTCAAGAACAGATTGACCCTCAG
The DNA here is from genome assembly GCA_963921925.1 of Sphagnum tenellum. Classification (NCBI taxonomy): domain Eukaryota; kingdom Viridiplantae; phylum Streptophyta; class Sphagnopsida; order Sphagnales; family Sphagnaceae; genus Sphagnum; species Sphagnum tenellum. The sequence continues at coordinate 20,768,564 of OY998143.1, read as the reverse complement.
GTAAGCAGTGTTCTGTGGGTTTCCCAGGAAGTGAGAAAGGTGGTGTCTAACAGTGTTTCCTAATACAGAGTTATACTTTTGATAATGATCCAGTTGTTGATATTCGGTTTAGCTACTCTCTATTCTCAATCAGATGTAGTAATTACTTTCATGTACTTTGACAGCCAAGAAAAGCATACTGATCAGCCTGTCCTTCGTTGGGTCACAGGGGTTAATAGATAGGAGGGCAGTTGCCTCTGGCCATGACATCAGTGATGGAGGTATCATTGTGGCATTGCTAGAGATGGCATTTGCAGGCAATTGTGGGATCCATGTAGACTTACCTGGTCTGGACATTCATGGGACTGACAATGCTAAATTTGCTGCTCTCTTCGCAGAGGAGCTGGGTCTTCTGCTGGAGGTTAGCTAAAGCTTTCACCTTCAGAAAATGTATTATTAAGTTTTGAATTTTCTCAGTGACTCTGCCTCTCAGCATTAAGTATGAGGTCTGTTGATACAGATAGAGTAGTGGCCTCAGCATGTGAAGTACATGTTCAGTGGGTGGTATGGATGATGTTGAGAGCATTGAGAATTACTTTAATACCTTTCACAGGTAGAGCATAGCAAGCAAGAGGAGGTGATTGCAGAACTTCAAGCAGCAGGTGTTCAATGTAATGTGATTGGGCACGTTCAGAATGAGCCAAGCATCAGTGTGGCAGTGAATGGAGAGGTCGTGGTTGCCAAGCCTACTTCCTACTTACGTGACATATGGGAAGAGACCAGTTTCTCATTAGAACGGCTTCAGCGGCTTGAGGCATGTGTGCAAGCTGAACAAGAGGGGCTCAAGTTTCGCCAAACTCCATCTTGGAAGCTTTCCTTCACACCTACTAAGACTCGCAATGACCTGCTGGTTAGCTCAGTGAAACCAAAAGTGGCAATCATTAGAGAAGAAGGAAGCAATGGTGACCGTGAGATGTCAGCTATGGCACTGGCAGCAGGCTTTGAACCATGGGACATTACCATGTCAGATCTGCTCAACTCTCGTGCATCTTTGAAGGAGTTCAGAGGAGTAGTATTTGTTGGTGGATTTAGTTATGGTGATGTATTGGACTCTGCGAAAGGTTGGGCTGGTACCATTCGCTTCAATGAATCTCTTTTGCAACAGGTGAGGTTTCCAGAACTGTAGCGTTCTGTGTTGAAGTGGTGTTACCTATAGTAGAAAAGTTCAATAGTCTTACTTGGAGCTGTGTATGGTTGTGCAGTTCCAAGACTTCTACAACCGGTCAGACACATTCAGTCTGGGGGTGTGTAATGGCTGTCAACTTATGGCGCTGCTTGGATGGGTTCCGGGATCAGATGTGGGAGGTACATTAGGTGCTGGTGGAGACCAAGCACAGCCCCGTTTTGTCCACAACGAATCTGGTCGCTTTGAGTGCCGATTTTCGTCTGTTAAGATTGGTGAGTCACCAGCTGTCATGCTTAAAGGCATGGAGGGAACCACAGTAGGAATCTGGATAGCACATGGGGAGGGGCGTGCTCTCTTCCCTGATGCCAAAATATTTGACCATGTGAGTAGGGTGCACCTGGCACCAATTAGATATTGTAATGACTCTGGAGAGGTGTCCGAGGCTTACCCCTTCAATCCCAATGGGTCACCAGAAGGTATTGCAGCCCTATGCTCACCAAATGGGCGTCATTTGGCAATGATGCCTCACCCAGAACGATGTTTCATGATGTGGCAATTTCCTTGGTATCCTACTGAGTGGACCCATCTAGACCCTGCAGGTCCCAGCCCTTGGCTACGGCTATTCCAGAATGCTCGAGACTGGTGTGATGAGTTCTGAACTTCAGGGGACAAATTCTTGTTGTTCAATGAGCTAAATGCTCATTGTTACATTTTTGACCATGAGTAAATTAATGACGATTCCTTTACAATTCAGTGTATCTGGAGTGGCCTTCATAGATGAGGGCTTTCATAGCAATGCAGTCAGGTTATGTTAAGTTGGTGTAAGATGCAATTCTATGTTTCATTTTGTAGGTTTTTAGTACAAAGCCTCTGCTTTTAAAACAAACTATGTACACACACTGTCATCAGCATGCAAATGTTGTGCAACTAGGCTGTCACAGAAGAATTTTCAATGGCCTCTTAGAGAGTGTACTAGTGAGGCTATGTGGGAGCTGCTTCTGTGTGGTGTGATTGCTATTCTTTGTCTACTTTTGGCTTGATTGCCTAAGTTGAACTTCTCAAAATGCCATTCATGCATTCCTTCATTAATTGTGTTGTCCTCTCCCCTTGCCCACCCCCATTTTCAATGTGCTTATGCTTCCACAACATTGCAAGTGATGGCTATCCAAGAAACATGATGCAAGCGATTGGGGCTCCTTCATCATCAAATCCATAAATAATTGAAATAGCAATAGCATTTATGAAATGAATCCTCATCAAATTAGACATTGTTAAAAGTGGGAATCAAGTGGCTTAACCTAATGGAATCCAGTTGAAGAGAAAGATAGGAAGAGTCTTAAAAGATTAGTCTGAGATAATGCAAATTATGGGGCTAAGTATTTAGGTTTAATGGACTTTTCAGTTCTCCTGAAAAGTGTTTTGATGTATACTAGTGGGTGCCCGTGACCTTCAGCCACCGTGAAGTCCCCCTCATCCTCCACAACATTTGCCAAAGCATATGGGATCAAAGTGAGGTGCTTCTATGCAGAACATGTTGAAGAACGCATTGTGAACTTGGGGAACATATTGGGAACCCATTAGGAACTTAGAGGGAACACCATGAGAACACATTGGGAAACAGGGAAAATGGAAAAAAAATCCTTCCCGCCCCCCAAACTTAAAAGGAATAAAAGTAAGGCACCTTGGGCCTTCCCATTGGTCGAAATTCTACTGTCCGTCGGCTTTGGCGGACCTGCAGGGACTCTCCCGTGCCCAGCCCGCCCATGCTGGCCACCGTCACAGCCAGTCAGCCCCTCTCCCGTGCCCAACACGCACAGGACCTGCAGGGATTCTCCCGTGCCTAGCCCGCCCCTGCTGGCCACTGTCACAGCCAGTCAGCCCCTCTCCCGTTTTTGCCGGGTCAGGCCCAGTCGCCCAAACTTGCACCCGAGCTTCGTCAAGGACGGACGGACGGACTACGTGAATTTATATATATGACTAGTGGGTGCCCGTGGCCGAAGGCCACTGTGAAGTCCCCGTGGGTGCCCGTGACCTTCGGCCAATGTGAAGTTTTATAAGTTTTTTTTTAAAAATCTTGTACTCTTTATTTGGCCCTGCCCCTTGCCCTGCCCCTGCCCCCATGCCCTGCCCTGCAAGATAGACAGAACTGCCGGTGCGTGAGTTGGCCACGTCATCTGCTGTGTAAGCCTTAAAACGCGGAGTGTTGGGCTGTTGCCACTTGGAGATGAAAGCCCCGTTAGCAAGTGTAGTTGAGAGGCCAGTTGCATGTCTGCCACGTTAAAGAAAAGAGATCTCTTTTTTGGGGAACGTTTCTCTCCTTGCATTTTAATTCACCGGCAAAACCGGTTCTGCCATAGAAAATGTAGAAGCCGGTTCTGCCGGCAAATTAAAACGTAGAATTATCGCGTCAAACATACGCATAGACTACGTGAATTTACATATAAGAAGTGGGTGTCGGTGACCTTCGGCCATTGTGAAGAAGTCCCCTCATCCTCCACAACATTTGCCAAAGCATATGGGATAAAAGTGAAATGCTTATATGCAGAACATGTTGAGGAACGCATTGTGAACTTGGGGAACATATTGGGAACCCATTAGGAACTTAGAAGGAACACTGTGAGAACACATTGGGAAATAGGGAAAAATGGAAAAAAAATCCTTCCCGCCCCCCAAAGTTAAAAGGAATAAAAGCAAGGCACCTTGGGCCTTCCCATTGGCCGAAATTCTACTATCCGTCCAGCTTCGGCGGACTTGCAGGGACTCTCCCATGCCCACGTGCCCAGCCCGCCCGTGCTGGCCACTGTCACAGCCAATTAGCCCCTCTCCCGTGCCCAGCACGCACAGGACTTGCAGGGACTCTCCTGTGCCTAGCCCGCCCCTACTGGCCACCGTCATAGCCAGTCAACCCCTTTCCTATTTTTGCCGGGCCGGGCCCGGTCGGCCGGACTTGCACACTCGAGCTCCGTCACAGACGCACGGACTACGTGAATTTATATATAAGATACGAGTAAGTAAACCCATTTACACATGTAAATGAACGTGGGTGAGTGAGTGAGAACTCACCTTGAGTGTGTGTGTGAGTGAGAGAAAACTCACCTCCTCATTTGTGTTTATGAATGAGAGAGAGAACTCACCTCCCTTCTACCCTTCCGTCCAATCACACGTCGAACAATCTTCTAGCCAAATAGGATATTGGACGGACGGATGGACACACACGATTTAGTGCAGAAACCTTAAACCCTAAATCCATTTACACATGTAAATGAACGTGGGTGAGTGAGTGACTGTGAACTCACCTTCTCATTTGAGTGAGTGAGTGAGAAATCACCTCCTAATTTGAATGCGTGAGTGAGTGAGAACTCACCTCCTCATTTTAGTGTGTGTGTGAGTGTGAACTCACCTCCCGATTTCATTGTGTGAGTGAGTGAGAACTCACCTCCTGATTTGAGTGTGTGTGTGTGAGTGAGAGTGAACTCACCTCCCTTCCACCCTTCAGTCCAATCACACGTCGGACAATCTTCTAGCCAATAGAATATAGGACAGACGGACGAACACACACGATTTAGTGCAGAAACCCTAAACCCAGACACACCAAAGAGGATACCAATTACACTGAGTGATACCCTTTACACTGAGTGATACCCATTATGGACACACCCAATAGGATACCCATTACACTGAGTGATACCCTGACATTGAGTGATACCCATTACACTGAGTGATACGGATACTCTGAGTGATTTTTCCTCTCACTGACAGTTCTCACAACCCACCCAAGAGTTTACCCAGTAAACTGAGGGACCCTGTTTTCCTCACAAACAAACCGGACACTGAGTGATACTCGTGACACTGAGGGATACCCCTGACACTGAGTGATACCCATTACCCTGAGTTCTAGCCAATAGGATATCGGACGGACGGACAGACGGACACACAGATTTAGCACTGAAAAAAACCCAATTCTTTTATATAAGTAAGATGGAAACAAAAGCAAACCACACCAGCTCCCCCGCACCAAAAGAGGAAGAAAAAAAAAAGATTAGCTAGATGAGGGCAAACAAAACCAAGCTCTAGTATTTAGGTCTTAATCCAACGGATGGGTAGATGAAGGCAACTAGAAGAACCGGGTGTTTAGTTCCTATCTAGCAGATGGGTAGATTTGGGGGGCTGGGGCAAACAAGAAGATGTAAGGAATAGGTCTAATCTCGCGTATATGTAGATCCGGACAAATTAGAAGATGGTTCATTTTCTTGCTGTATTGAGGTTTTTTTGTTTTCAGAAGATCCTGTGTTTAGATCTTATCTAACAGATGGGTAGATTAGAGGCAAACAATAGGATGCAGTTTTTAGGTTTAAATCTAACGTATGCGTAGATGAAAGACAAAGTAGAAGATTTTCAGTTTCCTTTGCTGTAATGAGGTTTAATTTGTTCGTGGTTTTTGCTGCCGCGGGCGCGCTTGTTTGTCGCAGCGGACTTGGAAGAGAAGAGAGGGGGAGACGGGAGAGTGCGCGCGCGTGCGTGCGTGCGAGAGAGGAGGAAGTAGACTGTTGTATCGTCGTTTTGCAGTAACGGTTTTCCTGTTTGTTTGTTTTCTTCTTCAACAGTGCCCGGTGGTCTTGAGGGCTGGTGTTGCTTCCGAAGATGGAAGCAACTCAGTTGCTTCTTCCAGTTTCCAATCATAAGAAGCCCAAGGTTATGGAGTATGCAGTGGCTGTGGCGGCGCCGGATGATGGAGGAGCTGCTGTGGCTTTGGAGCAGCATGTAGGGACAGAAGCAGAAGCTGTTGTTGAAGCGAAGCTTGGGGTTATTGTTCCCGGGAAGTCTATCACCTTGAACCAGATACAGCGCGATAGAATCACCAAGATAGCTACTGCGAATTGGTCGGTGACTAGGAATGGCAACGCTAGCGTCGCCTTCAATGCTCAACTCGTTGTTGATATCTACCGCACGGAGCTCACCGTGTCGGCGCCATTGCAGCGCGTTATGGTGCTGGAGATTAGTCAGTATTTGGAGAATTATCTGTGGCCGCATTTCGATCCTCTCACTGCTACCTTTGAGCATGTCATGTCCATCATCCTCATGGTCAACGAAAAGGTAACAGACTTAAACCATATGATCTTCTATCATTGTTATCAAAGGAACCTTTAAGCTCGCTCCCAGGGGGTTTTCTCAAATTCTGTTTCTAGGGTTGATTAAACCCCTAGAAACCTTTGTCTGGATCGTTCTCAGAAGAAAATTTGTGTTGCTAGGGTTTGTTTCTGAGAAGAAGAATTCATGAAACAAACATTGCTACTGCCAGACTAAACCCCAGAACCAAGAGAAAAAACCCTAGCAATGGCAAAACCAGCAGTAGCAATGTTTGTTTCAGAATTCTTCTTCTCATTGTGCTGGATGGAGTGGGGCAAATTGGAACTAAATCATAGGTTACTGCTGCTGCTGCAGCTCCTCATTTGCTTCATATCAAGCCTTGCCCTTTACCTTGGCTCGTGAGCTCCTTTGTTGCCCATGTTGAAATTAGGGTTTCTGGAAATCATGCTAGATAGTTGCCCTTTTCCTTGGCTGGTGAGCTCCTTTGTTGCCCATGTTGAAATTAGGATTTCTGGAAATCATGCTAGATAGTTGCCCTTTTCCTTGGCTGGTGAGCTCCTTTGTTGCCCATGTTGAAATTAGGGTTTCTGGAAATCATGCTAGATAGTGGCCATCATAGATCAATGGCTTCTCAATGTGTCAGGATTTAAAGAGCTCCATCAAATGCAAGTGGCCTCCAGTTGGACTCCTTAGAGCTTTGCTGATGTATCTTTTCCACCTGGTTGGGGAGTATGCAGTTCCGGGAGAATGTACCTGCATGGGCATGTTTTCATGAAAGGGAGGATGTCTTCCCTCTCTTCTTCAACCGAGTGCTTACTCTCAAAGACCAGGTTTGCTCCTCAACTTCTGATGAACCTGCAGTAATTCTCTGGTATTTTGGCACTTCATAGCATTAGGTTTTCTGTGTCTAGGACTCAGAATCGGTTATTTGAGTTGCTTTGCCTGGTTCGAGTTTTCTTTGGAACATGACCCAGTGAAAACCTGAAACTTTGTGAATGGATCTTCTCATGTATTTGTTGGTCAGTGCAAAAATGATCTTAAGCATTTGTCTACAAGTCTCTGTGGAATATGGACAATGAAAATATGTCCCTGATTTGAAAGGTGATAGTACAAATGTTGGTTCTACATATTGATGAGTGTCCTTGCAGATTTATTTAGGGCATTGTGCAGTTCCCAGGAAAACTCTGTATGCATGCAACTATTGATGTGACCTGGCATCTATAAATGATAAATCTGGTGTTTTTGTTGAGCTGCTAGAGGGTTACAACTTGAGCCTATTGTTGTTCATTGTGCTCGAGGTTTCATAAAATGCACTTTGAAGACAGTACAGCATTGCAGAAGAACTCAAGGTGTTACTGTACTGTTTCAGGAGGAGCATGTGATGAGCATACGAGAAAAGACAAATTACCTACTTTTCATGATTCACTGTTTCCAGGTGAGCATGCTGCTGTGTATCAACTATGAGCAATATTGTCTAATGTGTTTCTTGAGTGCCAGCCAACATTATGAGTGTTCCTGCTGCATTTCTGGAAATGTGACAGAAACTTAGCATGGAGATTCTGTATAAAAGTTTGCTCAAAAGTTTTAGCTGACTATTATATACCTACCTGTACCAATCTTTGGGAGTTGATGAAATCAGTGGATAGTCATGGCAGCTCATTATTGCTATTCATGATGAAGGTGATGGTGTGACACTTTGTGAGTAACTCTTGCAAGGTTATGACCGCAGCAATTGTTGTGTTTCCTTCAAACTGTTGTTGTGGAGATTTGTGTGCAATCTTCTACATATATTGTCTATTGTAACCTGGGGGGCATCCTACTGCATCTTTCACTACTGCATCCTTTTCCATATTGGTTGAATGCAGGATTATTTACTGCTTGGAGATACTTTTCTCTAGCTTGACAGCATGTGCATGAGCTATGCTATGATTTAGGAAATAGATCCTTTTAAGGAAGTTGTTGCTTAGCCAAGTTTGTGTATTGGGCCAGAGCCTTGAGGATGAAAAAGTGCGGGTAGCTGTCCTGAAGTTAGTCTCGCTGCAGCTTTGGCATGCCCTTTCCCCTGGTCGTCTTCAGGTATGAATACTGTTACACAAAGTCTATTATAACTGTGTGGCTATCACAAAGCAGATGTGCTGTGTAGAGGTCCGTGTCTGGCTGATCTTAAAAGCTCTGGTGTGTGCACATGCTGTATTCATGTCTGGTGTCACTTATTCTCTTCAGTATGTGATTCTAGAACAAGAGCACCTAGGAAAGAGTCTGGATATTAGTTGTAGGATTTTGGAAATTGCTGTCAAGTTTGCATCAAAACTTTATAACTATAGAAAGTTGTTAAGTATTGTATGGGGTAGGGCATGTAGATGGAATTGGTGCAGCATTCCCAGCTTTTGGATCACTGGAAAAAGTTGCTGAAAAAGGAAGTGCGTTTGGCAAAGGCTTCAAGTGGCACTGCAACAAGGGATAAATTGGAAGTTCGTTTTTTGCCATCTCTGGTGCAAGAATTTCTGGAGGTCAGTACATCTCTGCACATCAGATTCTTAAGTAGGTCACCCTGTACACCACTTCACAGGATTTGATTTGAGAACCACCCTATGTCACTACTATACCATGAATGATTTGCAGAGTTCCTGGTTTCTGAAAATTGAATCTCTTTAAACCTTGTTTAAACTTGTTTCTGTTACTAGCAACAAGTTGCAATGATCCACTTTTTGCCTAAAACCATTTTGCACCTGATTGGGAAGGTTTTGGAGTCCACAGTTATCTTCTCCAACGAGGATAAGGAGATAGTGGACAATGGCAGTGAGGCAATGGAAAATGGTGCAGGGGACAGTGGGCCATCAGTTGACCCTACATCCCTACTATACTGTGAACGATTTGCAGAGTTCCTGATCGATCTACTCAGTCAGTTGCCTACACGAAGGTACCCTGCAGACTTTTTACCTCATGACTTCCTTACCATCATCAGGAATGTTCGCATGTTGCATTATGTATTTGGTCAGAAGGATGTGATCTATCTGCTTTTGATCTTTGTATCTTTGGAACCAAATACCCCAACTTTTGTACTAGACCAATTTTGCCATGCTGTAGTAAAATATTGTTGAAGGGGATATATTTGTTTGAGTGCATCTGAAATAACTCTTCTTTTTCTTATCTATTGTTTCAGATGTTGTTCTGAGGTTTTATCTGTGATTTGCAGATTTGTACGAGCCTTGGTGGAGGATGCAGCAGTAGTAGTGAAGAGTAGAATGAGTGCTTTGTACGCCCACCCAAGGGGGCATTTGTTTAGCCAACTGATAGATCTGCTGCGTTTTTATCAAGGCTATGAGATCAATGACCAGACTGGAACACAATTAAGTGATGATGAAGTCCTTCAAGCTCACAGCACACGCCTTCAAGCTCTTCAACGTCTTGTCTTCAAGCAAGTGCCAAAGGTTCGATAAGAGTTTGTGTCACATGTTTGTTACTGTTAGTTAGTGGTCTCTACCAGGTGAACAATATGGTGGCTGAAGATGCAGGGATTTAGGTCTTGGCATCTGTCACTATCATTCAAACCACTCATCAGTTTCGGTTTTTTTTCTTTTTTCTGTATGGTTCTAGGATTCATCTTTTCACGCTTGCTGAGGAGTTGCTGTTAAGATGCCACATGTGAAATAGCTATAACCTTAATATTCAGGCTGCCATGAATTGTTAATATAGCGAAATTCTCAGGTCTTTTAATATATATTTTGAGTCTTTGCATATTAAGGTTGGCCAACTAAAATGGACTGAAGATCAGCTGCTGCTGTTAGGAAGATGTAGCTGGTTGTGACAAATTAACTCTTGCATTGTTGAATTAGCTCATGTCTTGGACTTGGCTTGGAATTATATGAACAACTCTTGAGCTGTATGACAGAACTAGGGTTACTGCTGTACCCTTGTCACAGGAATTCTGAGGGTAATACTGTGTCTAGGCTGAACCTGTTACTGAACTTGGTTTATCTTGGGTCCCAACAAGAGAGGTGATGATGCTTGCTTTTGACATTTGGTTTTATGTGACTGTTTCTTGCAGTTGCGAGATTTGGCACTGGCAAATGTGGGCTCTATAGAAAGGAGGAGTGATCTTGAAAAGCGGCTGAAAATACTAACTCCTGAAGAATTGAAGGATTTAGTTTGTGAAAAGGTTTGTTCTCTTTTTCTTTCTGTCTAATGTGTTGGTGGTAAGCTACAAATTCTGTGTATTTTGAAGGCAACCCTGTTAGGATATTCTTGAATGACAACTGCTGATCCATCTCATGCAAGTCACTTCGGCCCATCTTAGTGTTGGATTTGCTCTGGCTACCATTTGTAAGCCAATATCTACCTTTGTGCAGAATCTATGGTTTCTTTTGCTTTTTTAATGGCCAAGCACTTATTTCTTTACTTGAATATGTGATGAGCAGTTGAAGCTGGTGTCTTCCAAAGATCCATGGGCAGACAGGTGGGATTTTCTGGTTGAGGTGATGGTATCAGCATTTGAGAAACGTCAGTCACAACGAGAGTCAATAAATGCCCTGCCTCTGTACCCAAATGAGGAGGTAATGTGGGATGAAAGCTTGGTTCCCAGCATCAATTACACAGGGGAGGGTTGCCTGGCCCTGCCAAAACTGAATTTGCAGTTTCTCACTCTCCATGACTACTTGCTTCGCAACTTCAATCTCTTCCGGCTGGAGTCAACATATGAAATTCGGGAAGATGTTCATGATGTGTTGAAGCGCATGGGAGCACGTGTTGGTGATGAAGGCGAGACAAGATTTTCTGGGTGGGCACGAATGGCAATTCCAATCCAGGAGTTCAAAATTTCTGAAGTGAAGCAGCCAAATATTGGGGAAATGAAACCATCTGCAGTAACTGCTGAAGTTGCTTTCAGCATTAGAGGATTGAGGGGAGCACATCGATCTGAGTGGGATGAATTGAAGGAGCATGATGTTCTTTTCTTGCTTTCAATTACACCTCGTCTCACTCCCTTGGGCAAGGAGGATTTGGCTGGCATCAGTGTTCCAGAACGTTATGGACTCCAGTATGTGCGTGGCTGTGAAGTTATTGAAATGCGTGATGAGGGGGGCACACTAATGAATGACTTCACAGGGAGGATTAAGAGGGAGGATTGGAAGCCGCCTTCTGGTGAAATACGAACTGCTGTTGTTGCTCTTGATAGTGCACAGTATCAGTTGGATGTAAATGCTATTGCTGAGAAGGGTGCTGAGGATGTGTACCGGACTTTCAATGTGTTGATGCGACGGAAACCAAAGGAAAACAACTTCAAAGCCATTTTAGAGTCTATCCGGGACCTTATGAATGAAGACTGTGTAGTGCCCGACTGGTTGCATGATATTTTCTTAGGTTATGGCGACCCTGCAGCAGCTCAGTGGAACAAGATGCCAGACTTGCTAGAAATTGTTGACTTCAAGGATACATTCTTGGATGCACAGCATTTACGTGAGAGCTTCCCTTCATGTGATGTATGTTGCCTAGCCTTCCACATAGTATTTATGTCACTTGAAGTTGAAGCTTGTAAAGTTGGTTGTTCATACTGATTATGGAACTGTCGTTGGATTTCATCATTCTTGTCTTATTTGTTTCAGTTTGGCTGGAAGTGACATAACAGTCACCTTCAGATAGTTGTTGTGGAGTTTCCGGGAACCTTGTGGCGGAAAAGTCTGAAACTGTTGTTGTATAATGGTTGGAAGATGCTGCTGGACTCAATTTGTGTTCTTTATTTCTTCCAATTGTACAGGTTAAGTTTCTGACCCCTGATGGTGATGAAGACATGGCACCAAAGCCCCCTTTTCGTGTGACATTGCCCAAGGTTCAGAAAAGGGCTAATCTGAAAGCTAAGCCTGCAACCAATAAGAGAAAAGGGCTGGAAGCAGAATCAAATGATGCAGACACTGTGAAAGAGGTCTTGGTGGAAGCTTATGTACCATCAGATCCAGGGCCATATCCACAAGATCAACCAAAACAAAATTCTGTTAGGTTCACTCCTGTTCAGGTAATTGGATGTTTCTTTCACATTCAGTCCAATGTGTAAGTAATCTTTGCATCAGCTCTGGTTTTTTAGAGGAAATGCCTGGTATATTTGGATGTTCTGCCTTGCTGATGCTTCCAAGATCTCATTGATGGATGTTTTTGCTAACTTTGTGTCTGTGTTTATGAACAGGTAGGTGCAATTATATCAGGGGTGCAACCAGGGCTGACCATGGTGGTGGGTCCACCTGGTACTGGCAAGACAGACACAGCTGTCCAGGTCCTGAATGTACTTTACCACAATTGTCCTACCCAACGCACACTGCTCATCACTCATTCCAACCAGGCCCTGAATGATCTTTTTGAGAAAATCATGCAGGTGGGCACCCCTCTGTATTATGTGTTTGTGGCAACTAGGCTGTCATCATGATACTGTCCATTTTGTATGACTGGAGTGTTCCATCTTACAGGACATATGAGCCTTTCATGTGCTCCATTTTAAATGCTGTTGTCCATAGTCCTGGTTATTTCATTTGACATGGTTTTAAAGCTTGTGTAAGACAAGTGGTTTTGCAAGTAAAGCAAGCTGTCACTTAGAGTGATGATGTCAATCAATTTGACCTGTTTCAGTTTCAGTTAATGTTGTTTCTGTATTTGGGTTTTTGATAGTTTCTAACATAATGTGCTTTTCTGTTTCAGAGAGATGTTCCAGCACGGTATCTTCTGCGGTTGGGTCAAGGAGAGCAAGAGTTGGAGACAGAACTTGACTTCAGTCGACAAGGACGTGTTAATGCTATGCTGGCACGCCGCCTAGAGCTTCTAGCAGAGGTGGAACATTTGGCAAGGACACTGCAGGTAAGTGATTTGTAGAAAAACAACCAACAAAGACAACTGGGATCCATTGCATTCTCCTGATGGGTTTTGAAGAGTGTAAAGAGTTCATGGGCTTAGTTGCTTTCAGGAGCATATTGAAAGATTATTTGGCAACTGACCCTGTGGTAGTAAATTGAAAAAGTAGTGCTGGTATGGCTACTGGCCACAAAAGAAGTACCTGTATATCAGAGTAGGAGACAAACAGGTTTCCCTTGTCTGATCTTGTCATGCACAATCATATAAGAGCCTCTGTGTAGTCAGGAATTTTGAGTTTGTTCTTTAAATTGTATTCAAATCATAACTAGGCATACATATGCATGACCTCTCATTCTATCCTGCAGGTGCCTGAAGATGCAGCATATACTTGTGAGACAGCAGCCCATTTCTGGTTACTTCATGTCCTGTCACGGTGGGAGGAGTTTGTGGCAGCATGTGAAGGCGTGCAGGACAACCCTGGTATTGTGAAGGAAAAGTTCCCCTTCAAAGAGTATTTTACGAATACTCCCCATCCACTTTTCACAGGGTCCTCTTACTCACGTGACATGAGATCTGCAGCTGGATGCTTTCGACACCTGAAGACCATGTTTCAAGAGTTGGAAGAGTGCCGAGCATTTGAGTTACTCAAATCAACAGCTGATCGTGCTAACTACCTGATGGCTAAGCAGGCAAAGATTGTGGCCATGACATGCACCCATGCAGCCTTGAAGAGAAGAGACTTCCTGAAACTGGGCTTCAAGTATGACAATCTTTTGATGGAGGAGAGTGCTCAGATATTGGAGATTGAAACCTTTATTCCTATGTTGTTACAGAGACAGACTGATGGACGTGCACGGTTAAAGCGTTGTATCTTGATTGGTGACCACCACCAGCTTCCTCCTGTTGTTAAAAACCTGGCTTTTCAGAAGTATAGTCACATGGACCAGAGCCTGTTCACAAGGTTTGTGAGATTAGGAGTTCCATATGTGCAATTGAATGCTCAAGGTAGGGCAAGGCCTAGTATCTCCAAACTCTATAACTGGCGCTATCGTGAGCTTGGAGATCTCCCAAATGTTCGTGCAGATCAGGCCTTCAACCTTGCCAATGCAGGCTTTGCCCATGAATATCAGCTTATTGATGTTCCAGACTATGAAGGAAAGGGCGAGTCAGAGCCAAACCCGTACTTTTACCAGAACTTGGGGGAGGCTGAGTATGTGGTCAGTGTGTTTCAGTACATGCGGTTGCTTGGTTATCCAGCAAGTAAAATCTCAATTTTAAGCACCTATAATGGGCAGAAGCATCTGATTCGTGATGTGATTGAGCGACGGTGTGCACATCACCCTCTCTTTGGGCGACCAAGCAAGGTAAAGGAGGATCAGAAATGATCAAGGAATCCCTTACATTTGTTCATGTTTTATCTGGGATGGGAGCTATGTTCATGCATGAACTCATCCTCATTAGCCTGTAAGAACTCAGATTCATCATGCCAGGTGCTGCTTTAGCCCTTTGAGTGAGCAGAAGGACTAAAAGAGGATCATATTGTTGTTTGCAGGTGACAACGGTTGATAGGTTTCAAGGCCAACAAAATGACTACATTTTGCTCTCACTGGTGCGAACTAGGGTGGTTGGTCATCTTCGAGATGTTCGCAGATTAGTAGTGGCCATGTCACGTGCACGTTTAGGAGTTTATGTTTTTTGTAGACGGTCTCTTTTTGAGCAGTGCTATGAGCTGCAATCCACATTCCGGCTTTTGCTCCAGCGACCAGACAAGCTAGGGGTGGTGTTGGGCGAAAGATCACACCCCACACAACGCCCTGTTCATGACGTTGGGAACGCTTATCTTGTGAGTGGTTTACAAGAGATGGCTCACATTGTTACTGATAAGTTCAACCAGCAGGCAGGATTAATCTGACTTGCTAGTGCATTTCTGATCTTGCATGATCCAGCTTCCATAAGGGAGTTCATATCTTTCTCTTATGTTAGGTTTATACTGCACTGTCCCCCTAGCCTCTGTGTAGCCTCTCTATGCCTTAGGCTTAGATGCTCTCTTGTACAGGGGCAAGCAGAAATGAAATGAAGCTTGCTGCAGCTTGATTGAGGAGACTGTTGAGTTTGTTCATTAGCTATGTGGAAATACAGCTACCAAAGTTAGTGCTGTCTTCAGGAGGGGTTTTTGTGGGAGGGCCTGGATACTTAAATGTGTAAATTTAGACCATTGGGTCAGAACATTGTAGCTCTTATTTTGTGAGAGAAGTTTTGGAAGATTATTCTTGCATGTGCTGCACAGTTGGAATGCTGATTACTGAAAGTATCATTTTTGCTCTTCAATCTCATCTTTCCCTGTACTTGATGTGATTAAGCATTTCACTTCTTTCAGGATGCAAACTGTTATGCCTGAGAGAGTTACTTGATAATATTTGTCTAACCTCAGCATTGCAAGTTTCCTTGTGATGATCACTGGTGATGTGACCAGTTTGAACAAAAGAACTATGGAACCACCAGAATCAGTGGAGGTCCAAAACTTTGGATCTGTTGAAGGCATACTTGCAGGTGAAATGAACATGGGCTTCAGCCTGTTGAGAAAACTTTTGCTCGCTGGGAGCTGCTTATAATGGCATTTTGGTTTTAAGAGACAGCTTCCACACAAGAGGGTCATGCCCAACAGTTGTAGGAGGAGATCAAATTACTCTCCAGCAGATGTAAGTGTGCCCTTAATCAGGAAAGAGTTCACGTTGAGGTTCTGGACCTTGCTCTGTTGTAATCTGTCCAGGGAGTATACATAATATACTTTTCCTGCGATAGCTTTGGTCCCACATGGATAGCCTTTGGCCTCTGTTGGACCAGCTGACTATTTTCCCTCACCCTCTATTTTTGAGCAAATTGGGATTTGCTGCATTTCTCCCTCATTATTTGCAGAAGTTAGAGCAAGGGTGAATTACAATGGCAGAGTTTAAGAAGCGAATCTGGACATAGGGCTGGGCTGCTGCAGACAAGGAAGTGACCGCTTCTCATACCAATGACATCAATAGTGCATCATTCTGTATTGGCTCCACTAACCTGATTTTTTAGTTGCTTTTCAATGGATTCATGCTTGGTCGAGTGCAACCTGTTGTCTCAATGGAGTGCACTTGAACAGAATGCAGTCGTGCTTCATTGTCACAGCTGGGTGAGCACTAGGTGTGGCATAAATGCACCCAGCTGTGACATAAACACTTGCAAACTTGCAAGGCTTTGAACCAGCAGGGTTTAGGAGCCCCTTGGACTTCCTGAGGTGAGTTTGCTGTGCAGAGATTGGAGTCCATAGTAAAACCCAGAAATAAAGGAGCACATATGGTCAATGATGTGAAAGAATGTCTTACATCCTCCATTGTGAGTGGCAGGTGGAACAAGGAGTCCTGCAACCTTGCAGAGGTTGCCCAGCATGAGCAGTCAAGGCAGTGTGGAGGAGATCTTTTCATTACAGGCATCCTTGGATTTAACCCCAGACTGTATATCTCCATCTCCATCTTCATCTTGATATGTATCTCCATCTCCATCCCCAGCTCTTGGGAAGGACCTGATCCCAGCTTCTACCCATGAGCAACTAAAAGTGCATTTGTGTCATAGAGAAGGAGATTTTCCTTGTATTCAGCCCACCTGGTATGTGAGTTCTGTTGAATGCTTTCTCGATAGTCTTCAGGGCTGGTTGAACTGGAGTCAATGGGGCCTTGCTCGAGAATGTAGGTCACTCAGTCCCACATGTTGTTTACTCATTCCCAAGCAATTCTACTTGTGGAGTGGCACAGGGAAGGGCGTTCTAGATGTACAACTATGGATAAGTTTTCAGCCAGAGTGTGCCTGTAAGAGTCATGTCAGAGCCACAACTCAGGTTTGTTTTGTCTGTCTATTGGCTTTGTTTATGTCCTTTTTGCTGGAAATCTGGACTCTGTTCTGCTTTTAAGGCTTTGATAGTCCTGTTTTTGAATGTTTGCTGATCTTTGGAGTTAGTTTCAAATCTGGTCACTACTAATTCTCAATAGCAAGAAACAGTTCCTTTTGTGAAATCTGGATTCATGAACTTACAAAAACTCTCATGCAACTTGCTGCAACTTGCATGCTCTGATCATATGTCAAGCATGGGATATATCAGGAATGGTGTGTGGAAAGACTGTTGTCTGCTCTGTAACAATGCTAAGATTTCATAAGAAGATTTGGGACTGACAGGTTGACTGGTTGTGGCAGTTTGAACAGCTAAGAGCTGAAGGAGCATCAGTGCCAAGGATGCATGCTGAGTTGGAGGCCTTCTGTTGCCACCATATATCAGCTTGATTAGAACTGATGGAGGGGTGGGATGGAGAGGTCAGTTTTGAGTCAACCCATGGCTCTGCTCTTTCCAAACTTTGAACAAGTTCAAACCTAGCGAGATCAGCTAAGGGTTAATTGCTCAAATCATATGTGTTGCTCTCAGCATGACTTTTGACTCCCTTTGTAGGTGCAGGATTTGGAGGGATATGGACTGAACTAGCAGTTGCCACATCTGTTTGTGTACATTATTGCCAGATCTTCCTAACCAATGTGGTTTTGACCCTTGCTAATAGTTTAGCAAATTTTTTGTTACTTCTATGGGGTACTGAAGTACGAGGAGATTTTACCCATTGGTGTCAATTAGGAGGTTTATAGACCTTCGGTGCTCTTCACAGAGCTTTTGCTCTGATAGGCTTCATGTTGTGTTGATTTGAACTTGCTTGATCTATACAATTACATTGTTATAATGCAATTGCTTTTTCTGCTCCAAGTGCTGTTTTTGTTTCTGTATTTCTGATTTGTCCTCTTGTTCAATCTGGTTGGTTTTTTACGGCCAGCTTCAGTGTAGCAGTCATTTTCTGATTCATACTTGGACTTGAAACCCATTTCATATGATGGGAGTTTGCTCGAGTATAAGGAGATGCTCTTCTATGTGCTATGTACAGTGCTAACATGGAAAATACTTTGTTTGAGGATGGTGATTGTGCAAACACATTTCGTGCTTGTAATACAACCCAATCTGAAAATATGTGTACCTTGGGTGGCATTGGAAGAGGGAGCAAATGTCTTGCTTCAAGGTTCCTAGGTTACAAGGGTGCATAACTTGCATGGGTTTTAGAATTCTAATACTTGTGGTACAATTCTGCACTTTCAACCACATTCCTATGGTAGAATTGTATTATTAAAAATACTGTTATTATTGTGTTAGAATTCTAAACCAAAATTCCTATTACAGTCATGTTTTCTTTAAAATTAATACTTGTGAATATTCAAATATTCAAACAAAAAAATAATACCAAGTCTTGTGTTATAAATGGTGTTAAATTTTTAATAAGTGTTGTGAATATTAGAATTTCTAACAGAATTATGACGATATAATTTTAAGTGGAATGCGCTTGAAGGTGCACAATTATAACAGGAACGTGATAGTACAGCGGGTGTGATTATATGCAGAATTGTCGTTGGAGCGATGACAAAGCTCTTTCTGCCGCTGCTTCTCTTCTCTCTCTCTCTCTCTCTCTCTCTCTCTCTATCTTTGCTTCCCTCCCTCTTTCGTCCTGCGTCTTCCGCGGAAGATGCGTTCGCTGTCGCGTTCCTACGCGCCCCTTCCGACGAAGAAGCACATCGCTCAGACTTAACAATTGGAAAAAAAGGATGTCCTTCATCGAGGTCGGTCTTGTAGAAACTGGTCGATTCTGTATTCTTTCCCTCAAGCTCTTTTCCTTCTGCATAGTCTCGGTGTTTTGGTTTTGGTTTTCGCAGTTCGTTTTCTCGGGAGAGGTTTGCTTCTTGACTGTGCCGCGCGCGTGTGTTTCTAGTAGGCGGTTATTATTAACTCCCTGCTGCTTCGCTCCTTAATCCCTATCTCCTTGTGTGGTCGGAGTATCGGGAATCGAACTGAGAAAAAAGAATTTGTTCGATTTTGTGCTTTCGGTCTTTATTGGGGGAAATGATGCAAGCAGCAATAAGTATGCAACCGAATGCACGAGTCGTTTTTTCTCTGTCTCAGACGAGTCAGAAGTATGCAGGGGGAGGACCGTGTTGTTGTTCTTCATCTCGTGAGACATTATACTCCAGCTTCATGTGTCATATGCGGCCACGGTCAGCTTCTTTCAGTTCTATGCAGAAGGTAAAGGCCTTTCTTCCTCTCTCTCTCTCTCTCTCTCTTGGCCTCTTCTGCTTCATCATTCATGGCTCTGCGCTCCAAGGTTGTGTGAGACAATTCATGAAGTTGACGGTATGAAATCACATCAAGATTTCATGTCTATGCATGGCTGACAGCCGAAGGAACCAAACTGGCCGAATTTCTTGTGTTCTCAATCTCTCGTTGAAATTCACAAACTCCTGATGCGTTTAATCAGTAGGTCTTTTCTAGTCTGGATACCAACAGATATTCATTCAGGAGTCACAAACTAAAATCTAATAAAGCCTTGGATCGTCACAAACTTGTCTTGGCTTGAATGACTAGGGTGCTATGGACCATTTTTTAAAAACTATGCCCTCTTGAGTGCTAGCTGATAGTATCATATCCAGGTTTTCCTGCTTCCAGAAATGCAATTGAAACTTATGACAGTACAGAGTTTTGTTAGAATAGTTTTTGTCCGAAATTATTTTGGAGCTGATTGTTGTAGACGATCTTCACAATCAGGAGATACAACAATCACCGTCCATTGATGAAGGTGATGTTGAGGAATTCAGTGAGGAGAAACGGTAGCAGCTAGTCACTGCCATCCATAATGAAGGTGACATCTAATACTTTGTGAATCGCATGCACAAGGTGATTCACACGCAAGATGATTTGTCATGTTTGTTTTGGTTTGCTCAGAACCGACACAATGGTTACTTTCACTGGATTATTGTGGATTTTTTTCTGCAATCTAATAGACTAAACACATCCATAAGATTGCAGACAAAATTCCAAAACAACTCAGTGGAGGTAACCATTTTGCCAGGATGGCAAGAATCTTCTGGATAGCAAGAACAGGTGGTAGTGTGATCTACTTGGAACATAGTTAGGGTTTTTTTCTTGAATCTTTTGTGAACCAAGACTAAGGGGGGACCTTTCTGTTTGTGTCACTAGGTTGGCAGGCCAAGTCCACAAGCTCTAGCATCACAGAGATCAAGATTGCATGGGAATGTCCGAATCCAACACAGTAATCATGTGGTTCCACAATTGCATGAACAGAAAATTATAGGTAGTTCATCTCACTGAATCCATAGACATCCCTGATGTTGATGTTTATGTGAAATTCCCTACAAAGAAAAAGTCTTTGGGCTATTGGACCGTTACTGGATAGATAAAAACTATACAGGCTTCTATGTTTGGATATAGAACCCCAGCAGGAGGGCTACAAGGCAATGATACATCATGAGAAGTTACCTTAATGCTAGCTGAACTCCTTCTGAAGTTTTTGATACAGTTTCATTGTATCTCACCATTTATGTGTCACATACTATGGATTTTGTTCTGAAGTGTTTGCTGATATGGTCTTTCTGTGGATTTGTGACAGTGAAAGCGGTTTCCATGCCACAGCCTTCATTAGAGGGCTTAGAATTGACAGAAGATAATGTGGAGCTGGTGTTAGATGAGGTGAGGCCATATTTGATGTCAGATGGAGGCAATGTTGCACTCTATGAAATAGATGGTTTGGTAGTGAAGCTGAAGCTACAAGGTGCATGTGGATCATGCCCTAGCTCCTTGATGACCATGAAGATGGGAATTGAGCGGCGGCTCATTGAGAAGATTCCTGAAATTGTGGGCGTGGAACAAGTCATGGATGAAGAGACTGGCCTTGCCCTTACAGATGAAAATGTTGAAGCGGTATGCTCACCACACTCTCCACTCTGAATCTCAGCAGCTATTCATTCATGAAACACCTTTTGTAAGTACTGCTCAAGGCTTTTATCTAATTGGCATGTAAGAAAATCTGAGCATTGTTTTGCTTGCTTTGCAGGTACTTTCTGAAATTAGACCATATTTAGTGGGGACAGGAGGAGGTGAGTTGGAACTAGTTAAGATTGATGGCCCAGTAGTGAAGGTGAGGCTTGGAGGACCAGCAGCATCAGTCATGACAGTGCGTGTGGCAGTCACTCAGAAGCTCCGGGAGAAAATCCCCATGATTGCCGCTGTGCAGCTACTGTAAAGCTTGTTGTGGAGGCCTGCTTAGAAGGATAGAACATTAAGTTTACAAGCATTTCTTTGACTGTATAAGAGCAATTTTCTTTCATGAAATTTTGCCAAATTTGGCTGTAGATATGAATGCCATAGATCCACATTGGATTTATGAGGCAGTTTAACTAGATGTTGCTCTGAATTTTAAGAACCTTTGTAACCAGATGAAGGTTCATCATGTTACATTGAGGTTAGTGTTATAGAAAAGTGTGCAAAGTGTTCCAGCAGCACTTAGGATCAATTCTCTTGGAAAAGATTACTGGGACACTGTATCCATAATATGCACCCTCCAACTTGTGAGAAACGAGTTATTAAGCAACACTGCAATGGCTACTGGCCATAAAAAGAAGCACCTGTATAACAGAACACAATGTCATGTTCCTCTGAGTCTGATCTGATCTAGCACAAGCTCTCTTATTCTGAGCCTTGTGTACTAAACCGGCATTTGTCCAGGGACCTCTTACTCTTGCAACATGCGAACTGCAACTCACTTCTTCTTCTTCATCAAGTCCATTAGTCATCCGGAATGTTGGAAACATTCAGAGTTGCTTGACAAGTAGGTAGTGAAACTCCCTGAAACTCTGACCAATTATCATAGTCTAGTCATTATGAACTCTGAAATGCATATTCTAGTTTCCTCGTGCAGTTGCAAGTGTCTGACAAATTCTAACAAATTCAAAGTCTAGCACGTCTAACAAATTCCTTTAGTCCCAGTTAGCATCATCACATCTACAACCACTAGCACCGACATTAATTATCACTTGCACCCACTCCATAGTCATATCTCCAACACAAAACGTAGTACCAGAAATGCTAGGACTCTTTGCATAGTGATGTTTTCGAGTCCTAGAATCTTCAAGCAGTTATGAAAACTTTGCCAGAATATAAGAAATGTGTTCCTATGAGCGTTGTTTTGATATATATATATATGTCTGTGATGATTATGGGTCTTGAGAATGCCACCAATCTGATAGGTGTGTAAAGCAATATCTCCGCATGCTTATTTGTTCCCAAATGGTTATATTTTGTTGACCTCTATTGCTACCCAGATCAGATTAGGTAGTTTATCATTTCAACAAAGTTGTAATAACAAGTAATAATGATAAAATTATTCCAGTGTATTTCTGCAACTAGTATATATATATATATGTCTTCTTTCATTTGTCATATTTAATTTTCTTTATATTGGTTTTCTCACATTATGGGTTATGTGATCTAACTATACATATTTAAACAGATCAAAAATTCAATACCAAATTTACCAAATTTAGTTAGTATGGTTATAATCTTCATTTTCTATTTTGAAAAAAGGGAACTACAGATAACATTTAAGCACTCCAAAGCAGGTATACTATTGATTGTAGCATAGTCTTATTTTGGATCAAAAGTATCAAAAACCAGGATCCAATTGTTCCTCCTTTTTCCAAATTTTTCCATATATGTATTCAACTAATATGTCTAAATCTACATCACTATTTCCTACTTCATTCTCATCACGCTATTGAAGATGGGATAAGTAGGAAAGGACTTCTTAACACATCAATCAAGCAAGAGGTCACTCACTAGTGACTACATCAAAATGTTGTTCACGCCAGCAAATATTGTTGACATCAAGATTGTGATCTTTCAAGTCATCCGAGGTTCATCGACATTATGTCTAAACTTGGAAAACCCACAATGAATGCAAAGAATTGAAAACTTAAACGTTTCATGATCTTTGCCATTTTCCATTGTGTTTGATTATGCCAAAGATAGATGGGTCATAAATTGATTTAATTTGATAGATACATGCATGAAATATATTGTATAGGATGATAATAGAGAACCCATGTTACAAAATTCCAACTTCAAATATCCAATATATTTGCAAAGGACTAATCCCTAAAGATATTAGTCCTTGCAAATTGTTAAATGGGCGCATTCACTGTTGTATGAACCAAAAAAGGAGTCAAATTCCCATGAAGGTTGCAGAAACAAAGAATATGCTATGTGGTGCCCTTTGAAAGTCATTGTAATAATGACAAGTTATGTTAAATGAGTAATGTGTGTGTTGAGGAATTCAATTTCAAAAGTCATTACATCTTATTTTAGAGTGTTTTTGCTCTATTTAGGAATTTTGAAATTGAGTACCTAATTGTTGTGTCCGATAATTTGCATAGGCTACATGTTGCATCAGACATTTTGCATAGGACCCCTTTAATACCATAAATACAAACTTGCTGATTTTGAAAAGTTTTTGGGCACTATGCCACGACGACCAGGATTGTTGTGATCATTAAGTATGATTTGTCTTTGGAACCTGATCGCAGCACGAGTGATCTGAAAGTTGGGGGGAAATATCAAAGGTTTGTTTCTTCATGAAAGTGGGCAATGGGGTTCAGAAGCTTTTTTTTGTCCCTCATACTGCTGACAAGAATATCCTTGAAGATGATGGCTACCTCATTTGTTTTGTATATGATGAAAAAATGGGTATGAATTCTTTCTTTGACACAAAAATCTTTTCTCCTATGTATCTAATGTTCAATAATCTCTTGCATTTGAATTAATAAATGACATGCCTTCAAATGAAATCTTAAGAGTTCAAAAACTTCCTTTGCACCAAAATATAACTCAAAGTTGTGTACTATTGATCACAGTGTTTAATAGTAGTATTGAGGGTTGGAATTCGGCATTGCTTGAAAACAATTATTCACTTATGATGATGCAGAAAATTGGAAGTGGTGGTTATTGATGCCAAAACAATGGCATCGGAACCAGTTGCAGTTGTAAGCCTACCATCAAGAGTAAATGGTGGATTCCATTCAATTTTTGTGCCTCAGGCTTACATTACATTATACCACCGTCTCCTCCTTGCACATTGAACTAACTGCAAATCATTGCCATTCTTTCAGGAACAATTGAAGAATCAAAATTGATCACCATTGAACAACTAGTGATGTTATCCAAATTTTTTAAACAAAACAATTTGTAGCATATATTGGAGTTAAACTGGTGTTATTTGTATTCTTTCAATTTTGTGATCTTGCTTGAGTGGCAATGATCCATAAGTATATTTAGCCAAACTATAATGCCCTGTAGAGAATCCTTTACTATCTCTACATAAAGTGATACTGAATTTGAACTTGTAAATATGCACATCTCCCATAGAATAAAGAGATCTCCAAAAGGGCCAACAAAAAGGAAATGATTACTTCTTTTTTTGGGGTCATAGTGATTGACCCAAGTTATGAGATTAAAATAGTTTCACATTATATTGTCCAATTTATCAGATTTGCAGGTGGGGATCAAGGCTATTGTATTTTCTAGTGATAGCATATTTGGCTATGGTATTTTAAGATGGTAAGAGAATTGGTTTTAGGTATTTGGGAATGGTGGTTTGTTTGCTCAATATGTGGCTATGTCTACATATTTGAAATAAATGAGAATACAAGCCTCAAGGTGGACTTTTTGGCTACACATCAAATTATTGAAACTAAAGCTAAAACACACATACATAAACATCTCCTCCAGGGGAATTGAACCCTGACCTTGAAAGGTCCTACCCATGCAATAGAGGAGTCCTACACCCACATACACATCACTCAAAAAATCCAACTTTCAAACATCCAACCCAACACCCACACAACTTGAAAAGAAAACAACCTTCATGACTAGTCTACAACTTTTATATACATCCACATAGTGCATACAAAAGTCATACTTGGATTTCTTAAAAAAAACAAACAAATATTTCAAAAGCAATATTTGGCTTCACAACTTATAAAATGCAAGTGGTAGCTAAAAGGAAAAATGTGTGATTGTAGACAAATTAAACAGTCTATGTGGTATCTAATGCAAATTTCTTTCCATGCTGCAATGGTTACATCATCTAAAAAATTTGTGACATTGTAGAAATTTTGGGTGAACATGCGCAACATAAGTTGAGATGTGTGGTTAATCGATTATGCAGCTTACTCTTCAAGAAAGCTAAATTGTTGAAGGTCCTTTCATCTGCAATTAAACCCAAAACTTACACCATAGTTATTTTAACAACAGTCATGTACTCACTTAGCTTAAGAACAAAAAATGGAAAAAATTGGATCTTCAACTACATTTGATGGTTCCCACATCATTGCTTCAACATTGATTCATAATGAATTTGAAACAAGAAGCTTGCACATCAATTTATCTTAATTTCAAAAGCCCATGAACTATGATACCTCCCTTGATTTTCTTACCAACACAAAACATAACCTTAATTTGATTCAAATGTGGAAGGAAATTCCTAGTAACATTTTATTCACAAACCAATATTGCAAGTACACCATGCCAAAAGGTGAACCTACAAGACAACTCAACACACAAAGATGTAGTAGCCTCTATGCATAAAGTTTTCATTGTTTCAATCATGGCAGACTAGTCATTAGTATTAACATGAACAGAAACACCATTAGAACATTTGTGCAAATGGAGCCCATAGTTATAGCCAACAATGTTAAATGCCAAGTATAGCAACAAGTAAAGATCAACACCAAAATCATGTGAAATCCAAGTGAGGGGTAGCTACTCATTATAATGCTCACAAATAATAGTGAATTCATTGAAATCAAAATCATCATACTTACAAAAAGGATCAAAATAAAGTAAATGTAGTTCAACCTCTATTGATTTCATGACATCAATGAATTTGCAAATAAAAACATCCCACCTTATGTGTGCACCACTTTCAACGTTGGAAGAATGCATTGCGAACCTAAAACTAGTTCTAAATCACATAACAAATCCAAATTCTCCCAAACAAGATTTTTTTTGGTGCATTTGTGTGCATCTTTCAAACAAGTGATTTGTATTTTTGCCATGCTTGTTTCAAAAGGCTTAATGGGCAAACCCATCCTTGGGTGCTATCAAGGAATTTTTTTAATTAACCATTAGTTGCCAAATCATTTTCCTCATCCCTTTCCTTTAAATCTTTTCACAATGATTTTTATTTTTTTTCCTCATGTTTATCTATTACATACCTTAATATGTGGCTTGAAATAAAATGAAAATGGTTGAAATTTTGTATTCTTAATAGAGATGGCCCTTTTCAAGAATCAATAACCTTAACTTTGGAACTTCACAATTAAATTATACTTATTCAATTAATTTCCTAATAAAAAATAAAAATAAAATGACTTCGAAATCACTTTAGGAAAAACATTCCCAATAAATTTTTTAAATCATGTTTCAAAATTGTATTTTTGATTAATAAAATGTAAGGAAAGGAAATAACATCACATTTTTGAAACTCTTTCTAAATGCAACGATTAGAAACATCAAAATACAAAATATTCTTGATATTATTGAAATTTCAAAATCTATGGAACCTAATACATGTAGTCATTAAAAGAAATGAAAATATTGATTTAATTGTTTCTTATGATTTAAAAATTTGATGGGTCTATAAAAATCAAGGTGTTACATTTATAGTGGTACTTCCAAGGATGGGTTTGCCTTAACATCAATATCCAATGGGTGTTGATATTTCACAACAACTTCAAACCTTTTGTTTTTAGTGGCTTGGCAAGGGACACAAATTCCAACACCTTTTTTGGACTATGTGACAAAAAGGCATACAAAAATTGTAATATACTTTCAACCCGCACAATCAAAAATAATTTGATCAAAACAAGGATAACCAAATTAGTTCAATGTGCCACACAATCCACACTAATGAAATAAAGGGCGACATGTTCCCTTGTTTGCATAATCACATAAAACTGAATGCTCTAAAACACATAATCACTATCACATCCAAAGCAAATCCAGGTGGAAAATAACTAGTTGGTCCAAAAGTTGAAAACATATCGAAAAATTTATTAGATTGTTATACCAAATTCCAATGAATAACCATAAATATAAAAAGGATGTTAATAATATTGTGCTTCATATCTAGTTTATAGCTAGATTTGGTTAAATCTTATTAAGGATAGTTACTTCCTAGGTTTTATAAAAATAAAAATGTAACTATTTTCTATTTGAAATTCTTTTGTATTAATATTTGAAGATTGATAACCAATTTGGATGATAATTGGATCATCTATGTAGGTCAAGAGATTTTGAAAATTCAATACCAAGCAGTTATCAATTTAACCAGTTATCAAAAATTAAAAAACATGATGGTAGGTTATTAATAACTAGGTGAAAATTATGTAACTAGCTAACAGTGGTAAAAACCCAGAATTTTGTGAGGGTGCATCTAACCTTCAGATTGAAATTGGGAGCCAAAAAATCAATGTGTTTTATTGACAATAGAGGGAAGAAAATCCCAAGTCAAGCAAATTGGCCACACTTTTTTTTGGATGACACATGGATGATACTTTAAGTTTAATTCCAACAAATCCAATTCCACCGTAGTTAGAATGGTGGATATATAAATGCTACAATATTGTGCAACATGTTCCTAGGGAGAAAATTCGTTTTCCAATGAATGATCCATGAAAATTAGACCAAAAATACACCAAAAAACATCCTATGGTTCATGTATGGTGCAAACCAAGATGTAATTCATGCTACCAAGAGGTAGTTTGTATGTTTTGTCATGTTGAGAGAACTCCCAACCCATTGCCATTGTCATTTTTCTCTTGGTGTTATTGGAAAGCTCTTGATGAGCAGAGTGATTTTGTGACAAATTTGACTTAGAGTCCAAAAGTTATCAAACATTGAACAATTTTGTCATTGGAAATCTTATAAAATCAAAACTATTTTTAAAAAAGGAAAATTGGGGGCATGCTCTTGGTATCGTTGGAAAGGCCTCTATGAATAGGATGTAATGGAGATGGTTTTGTAAATTCTTAGACCTAATAAGGTGTGGGAGATATTGAAATTTTTTAATCACTTTTGTCACTAAAAATTCAATAAAATTCAAAATCTTAGGAAAAATTGGATTTCAAACTAGGAGAAAAAAAAGGGTGTACCATGCAATATTGCAATATGTGTTCAATGGTGTAGGCGACACTAGTCCTACTATTAAGTAAGGTAACTTGTTTTGTTGTCTATTTTGTCAATTGAGATCTCCCAAACCCACCCAAAAACCCAATTGAGTGCCTTTCACTACAATTTTGGTAGATGGGAGTGTAGTAACAAGTAAGGGTGTGTGAATTTGGTTTTGAATGTTACGACCTACAATGCAAGAATTATTGAACAAATGGAATAAGTTTTTGGTATAAAAATAATAAACTAAAAACAAAAAATTCCAACAAAGTTGGGGTGCAATTTTGGTATTGTTGGAAGGCTCTCACCGAATATATTTGTATACCATAATTGTATTGCATATTGATATCCCATTGAACTCCAAAACTTGTTAGATATAATAAATTTGATTATTTGTCTAAAGTTCTAACATCTCAAGGAACCATAAAAGCTTAATTATTCACTAATAGATTTTTTAAAAAAAAGATGATAAGACTTTGTCAAAAAAAATCATATCCCAAACTGAATCAAATAATTAATTTTTAAATTAAAATTTGAAAAAATCCAGTGATCAATGTTAAAAAAATACTAATGAATAAATTCAAAATCTTTCAAAACTTGAAATCGATTAAAATCCATGATAATCCCATGCAAACCCTTAAATTATCAAAGACACTCGAATAAATGAAACTACCTTACATTTGTCAATAAAGTTAAAAAATAAATGATTAAAAAAGCCCTTGCACCTAATTTCCCTTCACTTCTCAATAATGCACCTTATACATGAGAAAACAAAACAAAAACCATTATGTATGAACTAGTCATTAAAACAGACAAATAAAAGAAACCATCAAACTTAACAAAATAATTCAACTTTGATTTTTCTTTTAATTTTTCTTTTCATTGAATACTTACAATAGATTAATCAACTTATAGTGCATTCACACTTGATGTTAAAGTCAGTGCAAAATGAAGATCTAGGTGGCATCCTAGATGGCACTCAATGTTAAATGGGTGAAAGCTGAGTGAATGTTAGCTTAATATAAAATTTTCATGATAAACTACCCACTGGGCAAAATTGATTTGTAGAGCGGTTTGCCAACTGCCTTGGTAAAAAGCTAAATTAGCACTAATAACTCTGATCTGAGCTGAACCCTTCTGTGGTCCACTATAAATCATCTTTAAACCAGCCTATTCTTAACTGAGGCACAAACCCAAACCGCAACCAATTTCAAGAGCCTTAGTTGGATCCAATTTCAACATCTGCATCCTGAGTTTCTGATGCACTTTTGGAAGCGACAGGAAGACTCACTTTCATAACATTGGCTAGCACTAAGAGACATAGCTATTGAAAAAAGCAATCCTTTCAAGCTGTGACAAAACTTGTGAGGGGAAGCTTGATTTCATTTTAGCTCATCCCTGTACAAGCAAGCATCTAGGCATAAGGCGTAGATAGAGAAGCCTACATACAGGATAATGGTTGGGACCTTTTGCACCTTGAGATATCCTTTAAGCACACACCAAGTTCAAGTGCACTGTATAATACAGTGAATTCTATTCTGTATACTGCAAGGAAATTTCATAAGGAATAAATTGGGGGTTGGAGTTGCACTAAAAAAATTAAGGCTCTGATACAATTTCTCTCCAGAGCACAAGTTAGTAGAAATCAAGTCAGTTCCTATGCTACAAAAACAACAAATACAAGTAGGAACGCAACTAACACAAAAAATATCTTGATGATGAGCCATCGATTGGAGGAGATGCTATTCAGATACTTGAGAAGTTGTCCCTGTGCTCCTTCCACGTTTGCCAAAGTGTCATCCATGTTCTCATCGATTCTGCAAACCATCCAGAGAGGTCAGCAAGATCCTCAAACTATGGCAGGTTTCTAGCACCTGGAATTCTTCTGAAGCCATGACTGCCAATAGAACAAACATGACAGACACAGATTTGCACAACCAAAGCACACTGTTTCTCTGATGTTATGCACCTACAGTCAATATTTCAAGGTCTGTATCTCCAACCCACTGATGAAAAATGAACAATTCCAGAATCCAAGCCATCTCACTCTTTCATTACGAGCCAAAACTTGAGTTAGCTACAAAATTTCAGTTGTCCCATGTAATTATCAAGACAATATCCATGTCATGAACTTACAGGAGGAGAACCATCGATGGTACAGAAAGAACTTTAAGGTCCCATATAGCATTAGAGTGTTTAAACAATGAACAAGCTGGATTCCTGGAGCAAAATTGACAGCTGTAGAAATCTATCTGAATCACACCTGATTGCCATTTCGCCTTGCTGGGCTACCATCATGGCCAATTGTGAGAAGATGTTGCTAAGCTCTACAATTGTGGACTCCACATTCTGAAGTGCCTCTGCTCTGTTCTGCATATAGCTATCCTGTACAGGCACCATTTGTTGCTGCATCTGCCCTTGCCCTTGTGCTGCTTTTGGTTCAGAACCCTCAAGTGTTGATCGTCGCCTGTAAAGGAAGATGGACAATATTGACTTCACAATGAGAGGCACATTGTACATGAAGGAAAAACACTGACTGAAAACAACCAATAGTCTGATTTTCCCTTCTTAGAAAGGATTTGGATTGTGAGGTAACTGTTGGAGCATGCTGAAGCACAGAAATCTATCATTCAGTTGCAAAAGTCATGGAGAAACCATTGGATCTATCAGCAAAATCTAACAAGCAATCAACTGATTCCTTCTGGCACACTCAAACTTGAAAGGAGGGATGAAGTGAGTTGTATAGATGAAAAGCAAGGGATGAAGCAAGTGCACAAATTCTGACAAGCCTGTCACTGGTAGACTGCTGACATGGTCTCCTTGAATAACATTCTCACTCATTCCAGAGAACTGCTAACCAAATGAATCAGTATTTACACCGTGATAATTTGGAGCTGCAGTCAGTCAAATTCTACCAAAACAAGTTTCAAACCCTGAAAAATCACGGGATTGGCATGATTGTACCTTGAGCTGAAGAGCTGAGAGTTAGAAGTGGCTCCATTTGCCCATGGAGCGTGAGAGCCACTTAAAGGATTTGTACTGGTACTGCTGGCAGCTGCAAGTGGATGCTGTCGGGCAAATGGATTTGTCTGATCTTTAGAGGCTGATGCTGAGAAAATCTGCCGTCTATTCTCATGAACTTTCAAGTTCTGCACATCAAAGAGAGAAAGCACATCATGGGACACAAGACACATTTGTGAAGAGCAATAGCAATGAAAACTTCTGCACTGCAGCTTTATCATCTTTCATTCTCCTCTTTGGAGGAGAGCTCACCTCTGTCCTCATTGTTAGAACATCCTTGAAGTCCTTTGTTGTGCTCATGAGTCGGCTCTTCAGGTCATCCACGATAGTAGTTGAATGTTCGCTACTATGCTTTGTCCGATTTGCAGCCTCATTCCGGGAATCACAAAGAACCTGTAACTCTGAGATGGCTGCATTCAGTGCAGTTATATCCTGCTTGATGACTGAAGTAAGATCTTGTATCTCTACAGCAGGATCATCAAACATGGACGTCCTCTTTGCCACTGCAATATACAGAGCAATAACAGCAGCACTCTTAGTGGAATCTCACAACTAGAAATTAAAATAGTTTGAGGTGCATATCAAGACAGATTCTCCATGACTGTATGATCCATGCAACCTTGTACTGCAGATTTGTAACTCTAGAATTCATTTGCGGAAAAATAAGCTCTACTTTCCTTAACAGAGATCTACCACTGAAGATTAGTTGTTTGGAACTTCACCAGACAACAAGCCACAGCAAAACCCTATTTCATGGCCTCTGAAAGCCCACATTCTAACATCCTCACAAACTAGAGAGAGCTGGCTATGAGATAGAAATTGCAGGGAAAAAGCTTGCTAAGAGCACAAACAGGAATCACAGTGCTGATTTTTCAAACCCTAGAATCAGAATCAAAACTGTAACCAGATCAGATCTCCAGCTGCCAATGCTGCTGCTGAAGAAGAAGAAGAAGAAGAGAAGAGCACATGTAGAAAGAACGAATTCCCGGTTTGTACAATTCTTAGTCTAGGGTTTTCTTCTTCGGCAGTGACCTTACACTTTGTTAGCTTGGAAAGCTTTTGTGAAGTCTGATGTATGCTGAGACCGATCCGCGAGGCTCGTTTGTTGAACTCAGATTGAGTAGAGCCCACGAATTCGGGTCCGTGTAACCTTGACGGTTGTTCATGATGATGATGTCCATTGCTTGTCGTCGCCAACGATGATCCATTGACGGTAGATCCATTAGCCGACGACGACGACGACGACGACGGAGTACTTTTCCTCAAACGATCGGCAATTGCATGGAACTCCGAAGTTCGATCCCTACGTGACGAAGGCGGCAGTGATCCGGCAGAAAATGCCATGTCTGCTGGTTCCGTCTCTACGCACACACTCTTATGTCTCCGTTTCTGTCTATCCACTGTCTGACCTAAACTGCCGCTGCTGCTGCTGCTACAGAAAACTGGCTCAAAGGACAGCTCCACCAAATTGCAGAGAAAGAGGAAACCAAACTCGTCGTCCCGAAGGAAGGAAGCAGCTCAGATAATAAAAGCCACTCTAGATCAACCTCGCCACGCTCAAAAGCTCAAGAAAAAAACCAAAACCAAAATCATCTCTACCATTATTTCCAGCAGCGGCGGTTACAAAGAGGAACGGAGGATCAAAACCACAACCAAAACGAAAGCAGGAAACCACAAGCCAAAACAATGTTCCTACCCTTCTTCGTAGAACCTGCTGCACGGCTCTACGACCAAGACCTAAGTCAAATGTGGACAGAATAAAACAACATGTTCGGGATATTGTTTCTTCTCAACTGGCCGTTGGAAGGTTGCTTCATCGGCTGCATGCGAGAGGAGGAAAAAAAACAGAGATGCGCATAGAAAGAAACAGAGAACTTCCACAAAAACACAAAAAAACGCAAAGCGATGAGGGAAGAGCGAGAACAACAAGGAAATACTAGGGTTTGTTGGCGAAAGGAAGAAGACGAGGGTCAATAATGAGGTGTCAATAATGAGGTGCCCTACCACGTGGCTTGGGCCCCCACTCGTTGGGGGCCCGTTAGTAGGTAACGTTTATTCTAGTGCGGGGACGGGTATTGGATTATTGAAATACCCGCTTGTTCAGGTTACCTATTTGAAACCATTCAGAATCAAAGAACCTCCCGGTCCAGGTATTTGAAAGAACCACCGGTTCTGGGTCTTTCAAAAACTTCAAAGAACGGCCAGGTTTCACAAAAGAACCGGAAAGGAACCGGTGGGTTTAGGCGGATATTTGATTTGTGTGGATAACCCTGTTCACCATAGGGGTTGTTTGATACGGGTATACACGGGTGTCATGGTAAAAAAAAAAAACCAAAAAGGTCTTTACCTAGTCACGGTTAAAAGTTCTTGGCCGTGGCCTTCTACTGGAATCAGGCCTCCATGAGGTGGAGTTGAGCATAGGCCCTTATTCCGGCAGAGAATTTGTAGTGGGCATTCTGGAGGGCACATTTATTGCGTGGAATTTCTCCCCAGCAAAAGGAGTGGGCATTCCGCTGTTCGTAATTGTTTTTCCTGTGATACCCAAATTAATTTCTGCTGGTGCTTTACATTCTGTAATGCCCTTGGATCAGGGCTTTCCCCAAAATAAGCAGCCCCTTGGCTCCGCTTAGGATGGGTGTTTATTCTGGGAAATCTTCGGAACAGGGCATCACACAAAACTCATTTCAACATCGGCAATTCTTACCTTACACATTTTAGAGTACGTATTATCCCTGTTAGGGATGATTATATCATGTAATGACATTGGATCGGAGTGGAATCGCCACCATTGGGAAATGAATGGTATCCGGACAGGAAACACTTTTTCATTGTACACATAACCATGGTGATTAGCTATGTATTAACCCATCCAGATGCATCTACCTTCCTAGTAGCCACCAAGTGGCTTGCTTACTTACTACCTACCTACCCACCTACCTACCTACCTACACAAGATACCCACTTTCATTACCTACCTATTAAGGTTCTTTGCAAAACCAAGTGCCATTGGGGATGTTATTATTATGTGTGTGGGTCATATAAGCTAGAGTTGGAATGTTGGGTTCTTATTAGAAGTGAGATCTACAAAATGAACCAAAAATACATGATTGCTTCTTGTTCCATTCTTAAAGGACAAAAGAGGTTTTGTTGTTATTGAAGAAGAAGAAGAAGAAGAAGCATTTGATAGCTTTTGATTAGAGAATCTCTTCACCCAAGAGTAGTAGTTCTCACATCATCAAAGCTTACTTATTCTTGTTTCTCAAGCTTCCCCACCCATACACATAAAAATTGGGATTGTTAAAGATGGAGAGATTAATCATAACAAGGGGGGTGTGTCACATTGTGGGCCTTGCCATCTACATTAATAAAGTATCTTAAGGCAAAAGAAGAATTATTGGAGAAATTCGAATATTTCACCACCCAAACAAATTATTAATCTTCCAAAAAAATCCTCTAAAAAAAGAAACCAAAATCCCTTGAGATATCATAACTCTATAATTAATCTCAAGTTTCAACACAAGGCATGGTGTGTTTGGTATGTCTATGGATGTACTACATCAATGGCTTTGATGAATTATGATAGATGTGACACTCTTGCCATATGTGGATAGGATGATTTTGTAACAGAAATGTACCCTTGTTGATGATGGTAGAATGCACATTCAATAAGATTATTATAAGATTAGTAGGTGTGGTAGGGTTGCCAAATTTGATTACCTCAAAACTCATAGGTAGCAATTTGGTTGTGCCCCATGTGACCAAAGGATTTTTTGGGATCTATTCGGATGAAAACAAATAATGTAATTCATCCTTTTGAAAGCTAGCTTGCAAAAATGCATTTAATGGAAATTCAATAAAATGTATAATTGACTTGAATAAATTTCATTGCAAAATAGATACAAAAGTATTTTTTGTTGACACAAAGTTGCCCATAACTTGCAAATAGATTGATTGTGATCAATAGATTTTCCTTTTGTATCTTCTTAAATCTTTCTATGCTAATATTTGCTAGGACATCAAGTAGAGATTTATTCATTCTTCCGTTTCTTAAGACAAAAATTAACTTGAAATTAGTGAACAATGACTAAAGTTATTTTTCACAAAGAGAGTTAATGAGAGTGTTGAGGGCAAGCTTATCAAATCATCTATAAATTGTAGCAATTTGATAATTCAAAGTTGTCAGTAATAGGTGGGCGTGACTAAAACTCACTCTTTTCACTTTTTAGGTGATGGTTAACTTCCTTTCACTATTTTGGTTAATGTTTTAAAAAGAATTGTTAGGTGGAGCTAATGATTTATATTTAATCATCAAAGTAGAATTCTATGATTTTGAAACAAATAAGTGATTGGTTAGTTGTGATTTTCACTTTTGTAAAAGATAGGTAAGATACCTCTTGAGTTATTTGAGTTATTTAAAGGGTTGTTTTGTGTGTGGAGATATGGGAAACTTGGAGTTGGATAAAGAATATATGTTTAAATTAGTTAAGTGTGTGTGTGATAAGGTAGATCAAACTTAAGTAAAGGCTACATTACTAGTGTTAAAGTATTGTAATGTATTTTTAACAACTTTATCATTTGTATTTTGGGTGTGTGTATGTGTGTAAATTAGATTTGAAAAAAGGTTGTAATGGTATTAAATTCGTACAATAATATTCCAATAACTTTGTTATGTGTGATGTAAACAAATGCAAAAGAATGGGTTATACATTCAATTTTTATACATTATACTCACTATTAGAATGTGACTTACCTAGTGGAAAGTAGTTGTTGGAGTTACTTTGTTCAATAATGTTTAAGGTTAGTAGAAAGGCCTCCAAATAGTCATTATTGGAGTTGTTACACTTTTGGAGTTATTGTCAAGGGCTATTAGAATATTTTAACATTTGAATTTTCTTTATTATTATATCATATTATCATGGGGTTTTTTTGCATATGAATATTAATTAGGTAGTCTCCTAATTTTCTTTTGTTCAGTTTATTAACTAGTAGGACCATTCCTTAATCAAAGTGCAAAATAATCTTGTTAGATTTTTTGTCAAGGATTACCATAAGATCTTATGAATGTATAACTCCATCATAGGAGTATGAAATTTAATATTGTTTTTTTCAATAGGTTCTTAGCTAGATACAATAGTTTTACATTTCTATATTTTCAAATCTAGTAATCATATGATTGTACTAGAATATTTTGACATTTGAATTATCTTTACCAATAGTTTAGAATCTAACAAAGTTTGTCGCACTATTAAATTAGGTAATCAAACTACTATGACATTTATTTTGATAAGTTTAAATTCACATTAGGATTTTATTTTCTTAAACCTAGGCAATTTGTTTTACAAAATCACTTTTGGTTTTCATAGGCAAGCACATTATGTTTCAGTATAGGAAGAAACCATTGTTTACAAAAGGAAAGAGGGATAAATGTGGCATGCAATCATTTATTGTTTTCAATGTGAAAACTTGACACTTTTTTCTTAATTTAATTGGAGGCCACATTATCACATGTAAAATTATCTACATGACAATGGTGGGCTTAACACTTTTCATTAAACATGTTATTTTGTTTTTTTATCCACTTCACATCTTGTAATTATTTCCCAATTCCCATTGATCTAAAAAACAAAACTTGTTGAGATTTTTATACAGTATAAAGTTTTTACTTGGGGCTTCATCAAAATTAGGCCCATGTTCAACCTTGCCTCATGTAGGCCCTTATTTTGATAAAGCTTGTGGTACTAATTGATTGCATGGTAATGGAAAATGTTGCCACGGTACAAATATATTTTAATATGTGTTACAATTAATAGTTAATCTATTTATGCCTACCAATGATTTCCATCTTTCAATCATTATTAAAATGGAACAACTACAACTTTGCACATTAATTAGAGTCATGTTCACCCATAGTCTACAATTGCCATTTACATATTGAATTTTGGATGTTTAAAAGTTGATATCAAACATTATTCAATAAGGAACTTGAATTGGTTATGATTTTGGATGTCCAAATGGTTATGTAATGTCTTTTGATGGTTTCTTTGGATGCTAATCAAAAGATTTCAACCAAAAATACAAGTAAAACCCATAATGTAAAAACAAAACTCTAACAAGGTTTAAAGCTAAATTTGAATATGTCCATTTATGATGTTCACAAGTATATATTATTAATATTAGCATTTGCTTGAAACCATTATTAATTGATTTTTTAAATTTTTTTCCAAAAGTTGGATTCCTTTGAAAGTGGCATCTCCAATGTCAAAAAATATTATTGAGCCCACAAATGAAAAAAATTCAATGTGTGGAGTTCTAAATTGAGTCTAAATTGAAATATGAAGTTTGGGGATTTATGTTAATTAAATATTAAATATTAGATTAAAAAATGGAAGATAATTATAAGAAATGTATTTATTAGCAATTCATAGAAAAACATTGGTACAAAATGTGAAAAGTTGGATTTTAAAAAAATCTTCAATTAACAATTAAACCACTAACGGGGCCATTGATGATGTTATTTCTTTGAAACAATATAATGTTGTAACCAACAAAGGAAGGGATAAAGTAAAAGAAAAGGAATTCAAAATTGGCATGAAATTAAAATACACAAAGGTGTAATTATATTAAAAAGAGTTAAAACAAATGTTATTAATGCTTGGTTTTGCATGTTTTAATTAGTGCTTAGGTAAAAAATTATATTAATGTTGTAATTTTAAAATATGTATACATGATAATGTTTTAAAAATATTGTGGAAACATGTGAATTAATATGAAATCATTAATACAAAAATGGGATGTACTTTATTACCCTAAATCATTTTGAGACCTCAAAAGTGAAATACGTTTAATTTCATCTAAGTTAATTATTTCACCCTAGTTCAAGTTATTTTATTATAGGATCATTATGTAAAAATCATGTTTCACTAATAGTTAACACAATTCACTAATATAATTTACTATGGTAAATAGGTTTTTAAAAAAAATTATTTTCAATATCTTAAGGTATTTTAAACTATACCTTATGTTATTCAAACAAACCTAGGTTATTCTAAATTATACCTTAAGTTATTATAGGCTAATATGGGTTATTCTACCTTAAAGTATCGTAGGTTATATTCTAACTTATTATAAGATTTTTAATTTAGGTTTATTTAACCTACATTTATTATATATAATTTCAAATTCTTCTTTAACTATTCAAGGTCATTTTATTTTATGTTATTATAAGTTATTTTATCCTAAAGTATAATAACTTTGATAAAATAGCTTAGACCAACCAAAAATGGCTTATGATGGAATAAATGACAATAATAAATAATAACCTACAATAAAATAGCCAATGATAAACTACAATATAATAATATCTTATAATAAACTAACCGATAATATCCAAGATTAACTTATGATAAATAGCTTGGAATAACTTATAATTGCCTATGATGGAGTAGCTTATAATAGCCAACATTAGTTTATGATATAATAGCCAATAATAGCCTAAGGTAAACTAACTAAAAATAACTAAAAATAACCCATGATAAAATAATTAAAAATAACATAGGGTGAAATATCCTAATTAAACAACAATAACCATCAATAACTTATGATATAATAACCTATAATAACCTATAATAACCTACGAGAAAATAACCAAAAATTGCTAAAAATAGCCTAGGATAAAAGACAATGTGCATAATAATATGTGACAACAAAAAAAAATCATTCATTTAAATAATGGTTTAATGGTTAAGTACTTGCTATTTAAACATGAATGTGAGAGGAAGTGAAGGGTTCAAACCTTCAGACTTGCACTTTAATTTAGTGGGATAGGTTTTTTGTTTAAGTTAGTGGATTAGGCTAGGTAGCTTATGGAGGCTCTTAGGTGCTTAATTTAGATTTGGAACTTAAGAATTATTGATTTACCTATTAATGAATTTGATTAACGATTAATGAATTCACATGTTTGTAACAATTGGTCCCCATTTATTAAAAGGTTGGCTATTTTCACCATAGTAAATTTGTCCAATTTCATTCAAAATCTAATAGAACACATAATGAAAATAAAATATTAAAAATTCATTATATATATAAATGTTTTTAAAATGACATAATCATATATAATAAATATTCACACCTTTACATGATAATATATTTTAACATTTTTTTTTATTGTGAATATTTTTTATCCTTGTAAAAATAATAAATAATATAATCCATCTCCTTTTGTAACTAAGCACAATCTACCACATCATCCTAGTAAAACAATAATGCATTCTAAATAATCACTT
The DNA here is from genome assembly GCA_963921925.1 of Sphagnum tenellum. Lineage (NCBI taxonomy): Eukaryota > Viridiplantae > Streptophyta > Sphagnopsida > Sphagnales > Sphagnaceae > Sphagnum > Sphagnum tenellum. The sequence continues at coordinate 20,729,050 of OY998143.1, read as the reverse complement.
AAGAAAATAACCTTAGCTCTTATTGACATGTTTGGACTAGTATTGTTTGGTTATAAAAAATAAAAACAACCCCCCATGATTATCAACCTAAGTATATATACCCACTTACTTGTTGGAGGTCAAACAAATTTGAAGAATTGATAGTCCTAAAAATCTCTAAAGATTGAAGGGTGAAAGAACCTTGTGTTCATAATAACCACTAGCTTGGAAAAGTCATGCATTTTTTTAAACTTCAATTTGGCTTCTTGAATATTGTGATTAATTCTTTTGTAAGGGAATGTGTCGCAACCTTAGCTTTGGGCTCATGACTAATGTAAAGGCTTGCAAAGGTGCAGGCTGAGAGTGAAGCCTAAAAATCACATTTCATGCTCACGGGAGTATAAGAGAAGGTGAGGGAATGACCCCACACACTCCCAAAGTGGGTGCCTCCCAATGTGGGCACCCACTTTGGGAATTAGAGTTTTGATGGACTCCTAAATCTTCAAAGAGTGATTTCAAGGGTCAAAATTTATTAGATTGAAAAGTTCATTATACCATTGGAAACTTTTTAAATGAAGATGTCTAAAATGGGCTCGCATGACACATTTGAAAAAACACAAGTTATGGCCAAAAGAAGGTTCGGGAGTCAAACTACCAATTTAACTTTTGACCATTAAAAGTCGGGAATTTCACTTATTCACTTGCGTGCAGGTGGTGTGCCACATATCTTTGGAAAGCTCTTGATAAGGGCTACAAATTTGCTTCAAACTTCACCTCAATTAGAGGTCAGCACAAGAAGTTATGGCCTTCCAAAATGCTAAGAGTTTCAATTTTGAAAGTTTTGAGACTCTCAACTTGGGAGTCCCAAGACAAAATGACATTTGGATGTAGCCCCCATGGGTAATCATAGAAAATACCATAAGGGGGAAGGTGGTGGCTTCCCCCAAGTTCGAGCCATGGTGAGTCTTGTGAATCCATGTGTGCCTATGGCTTGTCCATGCACCAAAAGTGTTTCAACTATGCATTAACCAATTTATTGTTTGGTTTATGTGAATAATTGACGTACTTGTCATTTGTCTTAATCCCCGTCTCAAAGCTCTAGCATGCCTCTATACCCCTAAATTGTTGAAAGTTAAGGGACATATCCCCACTCCTTCTTCTTTCATTACTTTCACATTTGAATTACAAAGAGTTTGGGGGTGTGTCAAAATGTTTGTTGTGTGAGGAAAACACAACAATGATGTGCACACAATGTGTTGTTTTGATTTTGGGACCTTTTCCCCCCTCTATTTTCTTCATATGTATTTGTTTATTTTCTTATCCCTATAGGTTGTAACATTTTGTATATTCTTCTTCTTTGGGATATAATAACAACATTGTTACCTTTCAATTGTTTGGAAATTGTTGTTGATGTTTTTGTTTTTGTGGTTTGTTTGTGGGCTTAATTTGATTTCATCTTTGTTTTTGTGATGAAGAGGTATGACATGGAGTTGTCAATCAAGAGGTCACATGTGTGATTTTAACAATGGCAACAACATTTGAGCTTCAAAAGTTGTTTTTTTTTATAAAATTGATTAAACAAAAAAACTCATCCCCTTTCTTATTTTTTGAACATGTTCATTTCAAGCATGCATGTTGTTACCTCCTCATGTTTTATTTTGTAAAAATGATGCATTAGGTGCACAATGTAGGTTTAAGATTTTTTGTTGTTGTTTGATAGTCCATTTGTATTGAATTCATGTGCGTGAATGTTATCCTCTTGTTAATCATGACAATGGTGTGGTGGCCCAATGAAATGTTTTTTTGGGTGTAATGGAGAAAAATGATTGATAATTTTAGTTTAAGGAAGATGGAGATCATCATCATCAATTGAATGGCTACATGTTATATGTGGGAACTTATCAACAAATGTTGCACATGTGAGGTGGGAAGTGTTTGCATGAATTGTTAGTTCCACTAGTTTGAACCCCATGCCTAATGCACAAGTTTGTGTGCATTTGATGGTACATATTACAAAATTACAATTACAAACTACAGTTCCAAAACCTCTTTATATACAACATTTCACATGTATCTATCAGGACCTTGGTCGTTGAAAATCTTGATGTTTACACTACTTGTGACCCATGAAATAGCAACATACAACTGACCATGGGAATAGACTGAAGACGGCAAATATACCCCAACGTTGTTGAATGTTTGACCTTGACTCTTGTTGATTGTGATCGCAAATGCCATTCGAACTGGAAATTGACGACGACGTAAAACAAATGGCTAATCAGTCCTGGAGGGGGACATGATGATGCGAGGTATGAACACACGTTTGCCGACGTCATTTCATGTGATGATTTCTGCCTCAATGACATGCTGACCCAATCTTTTGACAATCAACCTTGTACCATTACACAATCCTATTGATTGATTGAGAATATGCAACAACAGGATTGGCACACCCACTTTGAGTTCCAACTTATGATTTGCGATGCCGTTGAATCGTAAAGTGTTTAGAAATTCCACCGGATACAATGAATCCATTGAAACTCCTGCAGCAACACTTGCACCTTCATCTATTGGAGTCAAAAAATTTACGTTCAAATACATGTGCGATTCTTTAGATAACGATTTTAAGATTGCATTGTTGACTTCATCAACGACAATATTTTTGGGGGCTAGAATGCTGCGTTGCATAAAATACATGGCATCTCCAAAGTGGCACCGGTGATACGGATAGATGGTTCGAATTAATCCTCTTAAGCTGCAATCTTATGCTAGCAACCTCATATGGGATGGAATCTTGATCCAATTTGGATGGACACCTTTTTTTCCTACAATGGCAAAAAGATTACCGTCTACAACATTCAACACCCATTTGGCAAACTCTCGCTGCTTTTCAGAATTGGTTGCCATGACTCGCATGTTGATATGAAGACAAGGAATTGTAACATGCTGCCAAAGATGCAATCGAGGCAAGGAAACACTGACAATGTCTTCTCGTCCCCCCTTGGGAATAATAGGCAAGATCTATCGAAAATCCCCACCAAGGACCACGGTTTTCCCACCAAAGATTTTATCAGTTGCTTATGTGTCATCCAATTGCATCAAATCACGCAGGGTGTGATTAACAGCTTCGAAAGTTTGGCAATGCATCAATGGTGCCACATCCCAAATGATCATATCAGCTTTATGCACCAACTCAGCCACTTTCATTTGTTGTGTGATGTTGCAAGTTGATTCATTGTGTAAATCAATCAGAATCTTGAATCTTGAATGGGCGGTTCTGTTGCCCAGAAGCAACAAAGTTGTAATTCCTGATGAGGCAATTGCAAGCACGATTTTGCCTTACCCTCGTAGACGGGACAAAAATGTTATTCAAACAAATGTTTTGCCGATTCCACCACTGCCATACACAAAGAATAGTTTGCCTTTTTTGTTTATCACGACATTCAAAATAATTTTATATGTGTTGCGCTGATCATCATTGAGCCTATCTTCTGCATTGTCTACATTTGTGGTCAATGAATGCCGATCATAAGCCAATTCTTCTTCGACCAATCTGTTTCCTCCATGAACAAAAGGGATGTAATTAGACTTGGGAAGTGTTGGAAAATCTTCCAGGCAATGTCCATCGCACATGAGAACCTGATTGATCTCATACAATGCACGATCCTTAAGCGCATCCTCAGAAAGGTAACAATTGGATCAGCATGCTTGCAGCGTGTCATTGTTTCAATGTCATCACTCAAAAACTCCCAATGTGCATCCCATAGTTGTCTGGGATTTGTGACCTCACAAAACATCAACATGGAGGCAAACATGTCACGCAGTTGTTGTCCTGAGGCCCAAACACTGGCTTCTTCCAAGGCTTGATCCCATTCATTGTCGTCTGTAAGCAAACCCATTGCAATGCATGCATTTTTGAATGTGTTGTGCTTTCTGCCATCCACTATCCGTAAATGCTCGTAGGATGTGGTACCTTTGACGCAGTTCAATAGCATTCACAAATAATAATGTTCACTCGATGTCAGGTGTGCATAATACATGCGACCAATGGCAAAGCCTCTTTTGCGCATTGTCCATCACTTCAACTTTCGATTCCACACCCATTGTTGAGGGAATTGATCGAACGTAAGGTTTCGTGCAACTTCCGATTCTTGGTTTGTTTTGAACTATTCTGCAAGCATCATTCTAGAAATGACTGACCGTGTTGCCACTTCCTGCACATCATCGTCATCGTTAAACAACACCGTTTGCTAATTGGGCAAATGGTATTGTAGACGCTCAACGGTAGGAAACCGCTCATGCATATCAAACTTGAAGATGCACCACGTTGCTTCTGATGTAGATACATAGTGATAGTCGAGATATTTTTTTAATTTCATCAACTTTGACCACATTCCTTTTGGTGGCATTGTCACTCTAGCATGATCTCAACAATTGCACGATCATGTTCTTTATATACGTACTTGAATAGATATTTGATTGCACGAATATTGTTGCAGACTTCAACGTTGATGTGCGCATCGTATTTGGTCAATAAATAGACATTGTGCGGTACCACCCAACGAATTTCTAATTCAATGCCATGAACCAAAACTGTGTGCCCCGTATCTCTATGCTGATAAATAGGGTATCTCTTTACATCTGTCACTATCTTAGATTGGAACTTGCGTGAATTTTTTTTTTGCATTTGCCTTCTTCCATGCACGGGGCATTTGGAAACGCAGTTCCACATGGACCATGCATCATGCATGTGGCAACCGTCTCGTGGGCGAACTTGTTTGTTTCTAAATTTGGAAGTTCAGCATTGATCATGCGGTCTACATCTTCGACCGTGTGTGGCTTGGAGTCTTTGGTAAAGAAGATGAGAATGTGTGCATGCAGCAGCCCATGCTTTTGAAATTCAACGATATAGATTCTCGTAATTGTGCGTCCCAGAATATAGTTCTTGTGAATGTCATTGATCAACTCCTTTAACTTGATTTTGAACACTCGGGTTACAAAATCCGGTCGATCCTGAGGTTGTGTCCGAGTGGCAACACACTCTTGATTTCAAGCCATTGGGGATTGCAAGTGAATGTAACAAACGCATCCGGGTAATCGGCCCATCTGTAAATTGCCATGGCATCTTGATAATTCTGAACCATGTGGTATGGATCTACTATGAAAGAAGATGGCAGAATGATCCTCTATCCAATGGTAGCAGCACTACTGTCATCTGTAGTGATGGCGTCTTGAAGGCCTTGATAAAGATCTGCACGAAGTTTTTTGGATTCAAACGCAGGTACTTCAAGCAGTTTTGTTCAATAGCCACATAAGCATCCACAATGTATTGATGCTTCAATCGGTCACCCCGAAGCAACGCAATGCCATCAGTGTCTTGATGTTGAAGTAGATAACCATAAAATTTGGCCATTGTCACATTGCAATGTTTTCTTTGAAGTTCAGATTCTTCCGCATGCTCTTCATCCAAATCTACATCAGCAACAACACCATTGAGCAGAATATTTGGATGCCATCCATCCTCACCGTAAGGAAATAGCAACAGATAATGTAGAGCCATGTATCCCACATGTAGTTTAAAAATGCATTGAAACGGGCCAACTTGCTGAGCAAGGACGACGTCACGTCTCTCTACAGCCTTAGAACCATCTCCTACCATCAATGCAGCGACTTCATCGGCCGTCGGCACATTATATTGGCGGGCATCCTTTATTCAAGAAGCAATGAAACGCAATTTCAGATCCATGGGAACACCTTCTATTGCCATCATATCCCTTGCCATTTTGAACATTTCAACATAGGGATTAATATTGTACATCATGGTCAACAGTCGATCCAACGTTGTTGGATCAAGCAAGGGCATAACGGCGGGGCAGTTTTGATGTTCGCGTTTTGTATCATGAATGTACAGTTGTGCAAACTGTGGCCGTTGTCCTTCGGCAAGACATAGGGATCCGATTTTGTGATAAAGTTCACTTTGAATGCGAAAGGAGTACGGTACAAGACCTCCTGTTATCGACTCATCAACTTTGGCATCGAGCGAAGTGAATGTCAACACCAAATTGTACATGTGAATCTAATCTCGAAATTTGACAACATTGTTCTCTTTGCTGGTTAAAAGAACTTCTAGCTCTTGCAATGTTGCAGGAAGATTCGGCAATAGAACTTTGCCATTCTCGCAACATAGAGAAAATTGTGGGTTGTTGTTCTTCGACTTTGTCGATCGTTTTTTGATCCACATTTTCGCACTGCAGAACCCACATATTGTGTCCATTTCTCCATAATCCCATCGTTCGGGGGCTGACGCATCTTCGTCTCCAAACAATTGTAATGCATCATTGTGAAAAGAAGGTTGTTCACGTTGCTTAGCAAGCCGTTCTCTCTATAGGCGATTGCAATGTTCATGTGCAAATTCTGACGTGCTTTGATTGAATTCTATTGGAACATCAATATGTGGAATAGGATTTTTTGAAGAGTCAGTTTGCTCGTCATTTCGTTGAGCTTCTAGGTGCTATCGAAGGGCCGTCAAAGCAGCCAAAGCACTACCATGTTGCGTAATGAGTGCACGGATACGTTCTTGTATGTCTTCGGGCATCTTGGGGGGGGCGGGGGGGGGGGGGTGGGGGTTTCTCCTGCACTCTTGTGTGGTGGTGCTGTGTGTGTGGACATTGTTGACGTTTAGCTACATCAACTGATGAATTGTGCAAGCTACGCTACTGGTGTGAAAATGTGAGCTAAAATTAATCCCCATGGTGGTGCAAGAAATGAAAGTCCATGGCTTATTAGTTTGTACTTTGTACACATGCACCCACACACACACATTTGTCAACAACTCCATTTATAATTCCCTTTTCCTGAAATCTACAATGGATTGAAAGAAAATATATAAACCTCAAAGTGAATTTTGCTTTCACAAGAGCATCTATTACAATATTGTTAAGCCATGCCTCCTTCCTGCACAACACTAATCCTCCCTTCTAGAAGTTCAGCACAATTCTAACTTAGACACAAAATCAATTAGGTAATCAAATAGGTACTTGCACATTACTGGAAATATCTTGGAGTGCTTTTAGTCACACTGACTAACTATAAGGGTTGTCATCTGATGTCAAATGCTTATGGACCCCAGCTCCTCGTTTTCACAGTTGATTATTAATTAACTTGATACCTAATTGAACTTCACCAAATATACTTTCATTTAAAGAAAAATCCCTTTTCCATATGTTTCTTGTTGTTGTGTTTTATTGCAGTGAAATTTGCTAGATGGCATAACATCAACCCTTCCATCCATTTCCAACTGGCCTCTTTGAATATCATAAAAAGATAGTCACACAAAAATTTCCCTATAAAGATGATGGTTAGATGGATTGATGCATAAAAAATTGGAATAGTGGAAAGAGCTATGTAAAATTCCAGAAAAACTTGAAAGTCATATGGAACCTGGGATGGCAATACTGCCTTGAAAGCAATCAATAAGAGTGTTCTAAGGGATTAGCCATCCCGCTCTAAAACACAAGACATCCATGAATCAGTGCCTCAAAGCCATTCGACCCAGAGTAAGTGTTGGACCCATATTGAGTTACGGAGGCTATCCACATGCGCTTCGACCTTTTAAGATCATTCCACGTGAAAAAAAAAGAAGTTTAATCAACAATAAAATCAGCATGAACCAATCTTGGGAATTTTGAGCACTTGACTGCAACTTTTGATCAAGATGTGATCTCTAGCACTTTAAACTCAGGCTTGATTATCTTGCTCTAAGAATTAATTTATCTTTCAGAGGTCCAATCTCTCAAATTCAAAATCCACTGGACCTTATATTGACTATGTTCATTCGCCAGTGTACATGATGACTCTTTGGGAGAATCCATTGTGTGATACTGGTGTGACTCATAACACAAGTAGTATAATACAATACCATGCATGTGGACATCTTGTCACAAGAAGATTAGAGTACCACATTTGGTTGCAAATTCCAAACTATTGTCCAAATAGTTGAGCAAAATGAGAGATGCAATTTGCAGTGCACCCAAATGAATAGCTAGCCACAAATTAATGCAATCTTTCCCCTCTGGTTGGAGGTAAAGCTACAGTACCAAAAAACACACTCTTTAAAGATCTGAGTTTCTTGGACTATCTTACTCTAAGTTTTTGAAAAGTTCAAAGAAGATTTGATTTCTTCTGAAATTTATCTTGCTTTATGCATGGCATAGGAAAACATGTTTCTTTTCAGGACTTTGGAGAAACAATGACTCCAATATTTCAGTAATCGTGAATTCGGTAGCAACAAACCGTGCTGCATATAGCTTTCATTCAATTGGAAAGTGGCTGCTGGAACCTTGATGTCCTCGTCTAAGAATCTCAAGATTGGTTCTTGATGCATTCACCAGGAAATCTATGTGTATTTGGTTTGCAACAAGGTCCCAAAGCACATAACCAGCTTCTTCTTTTGAATCTTCATATTTTGTTTTTTCTTTTATGTCTTCATGCTTGGACTTTTCAACTTTATCTTCATAATCCTCATCTTTTCCATTCCCAACAGCAATTGCATTTGTCAAACTAACTTCTGGGGATTTTGCAGCTGATTGCCGCAGATGAGCTCCACAATCTCTTGTTCCGGCCTTGCGAATCCGTAGAAAGAAGACATCCCCATACAACCCAATCCCAAGCGGGAAACCTCCAGACCTTGAGAACCCAACTTCGTTCGTGGCATTGGCTACAACAACACCATCGCTCCCAACCCTAAAAAAAAACTCTCTATCTTGTAGGAATTTGTGCAGCGTTTATCTCTCTCTATCACCGTCGATGGATCCACGCGAAAACATGGGGGAGAGTGAGCAATAGGCGCAGAGACCCTAATTGGCATCCTTCTATTTTTAAATAAACGGATGATGGGATGGATGAAATGTCCGTCCACTTGGATGACGGGACGGATTCAGGGGAAGTTTCTGTCTTCCTTTACTATATGTAATGTTTTAGTTTTAATTTTGTTATCACATGATGTTGAAATGATGGCACAAAGTTTTTGAAGATGGGTTTGCCCATGAATGTATGAAAGATTGAATTTCAAGTTCATTGAAAACCTCTAACATTCTATTAAATCAATTTTCTTATGAGGTTTAAGGATATGGTGATGTTAAATTCTTTCAGGTCTAGTGTTGTTTTGCCAAAAAAAAGGTATATAATTATTAATGTGTCTACATGCTTAAGCTTTAGTGGTCACTATGATTTAAGTGACGTTTGATTTCCACTTTGTTGTAGGTGATATTGTCAATTCAATAACCACATGTATGTGGATAATAAAAATTCTAAATAGTTATTAAAGATGATAACAATTTTTTTTAAAATTTGAATTTGGATAAGAAAAATGTGGGTAAGGAGAAAATAGTTTGATGAGTGGGTGACTTGGATTTATTTGGTGTCAATCACAAAATGTCATGAGAAACCATTGTGTATATGGTCTCAAATATTATAATTACCAAGTCAAAAAACCATGCTGAAAGAAGAAATTTTAATGATCTTTTGAGAGAATTGTCATTATGGGTGTCTTTTGTGAGTTCTTGAACAAGTGTATAGTCCTTTTTATTGTAAACATGTCGACTACATTTTTTGGCCCAATGTACACATGATACAAAAAATTATTTTAACCTTTCTAATTAACTTTTTAAAATTTACATATCTAATGTCAAATTTGAAAAATAAATCCACAAGTTAAGAGATGGTGCTAATAACTACAACTTATAACCATCAATCCTTTCTTATGTGATAAGGTTTTTTAAGTTAAAAAAATTAGATGTAACCATTTAATTTTGGGTCTTGAAATAACTGGTATACTAATAAGGAACCAACATGAGTGAAAATTGAAAAAAATGAGTTAGAAAATGTTTTTTAAAACATACAAAAAAAATTCATTTTGAAAATGTCAAGTTCTTAAATTGTAATTATTTGAAAAATCAAATATCCACACAACACTAGTTTGGGCCCATTAAGCTATGAATACGACTCACATCAATTTAGAAAACTATATAAATTGTGAAATGTTTTGTCAAAGTTGACATGATAAGATAACAAATAAATGTCTACTAAATTCATGATGTGTTGGAACATTTGTAAACTTAGATGTAACAAGATCAAATAAATTGTTGAAGTGTTATAAAAATCCAAAATATAAAACATAACAAATCATTAACAAAAATGGAGACATGGAATGCTAACTCGATTAGTTCAAAGATCCCCATAGTTCAAATTTTATAACTTTGTCATCAAGGCTGAATTTGATATTCATGGCCATAATGATATAAAATCCTAAACTATTTATGATCAACCTAAACAAATGGTAATCAACAACACAACAATTATAAGTTGCAACAACAACATCAAAAGGAAAATGGAACCCTAACCCCTTCACAATGTGATATCCTTTCGCAACCAACACTATGAAAAATGTTTTGTGCAAATAGTATATAATTAATATGCTAAAGAGAAAGCTCCAAAATGACTTTGAGGATTTTGAACCAAGCCAAGTTATATTGATTTTTTTGTTGCAAAAGGAATGGATTTAATTAATCGATTCAAAGCAACACAATGTAGCCTAGTTTTTGTGTTCGGTATATGGGATTGATGTTGGTGAGAAGCTTGGGAACCTAAAATAAAAAAATTAAATATGAAATCATGAAGTAATGATGAAAAGGTTAGAATGTAAGTTGGGGGGAACATAAGCCATAACACATTCATGATTTCATTTTAAATCTAGTCTCTAATTCAATATCTTAAGGTATTAATCAAAATAGCTTTAAATCAAAAGGTTCCATTATGCATCTCTTGTGACCTTGTTCACATGAAGCATAAGTACATTTTCATTATGTTCATTTACTAGAAGCTACATCACACTTTTTAAACCTCCCCCTTGCCAACTAACCCTTCAACAAATTATTAATGCTAATTCAAAAATCAATTGGTCATTCATCCCAAGTTGAACAAAAAGATTATGAGTATTGCTTTAAAAACTAGTCACATTCTCCAGTTTGTTACAAATTGTATCTTGAAGCTCCTAATTTTTTTTTTAATCATCTCTAATTTTTTTTTCAATATTTCATTCATAATTGATTCAACTACTACTTGCTCTAATTAGATGAAGACATCTTTCCATTAGGTTGTTATGATATTAAATATTGTGAACACAATAACCTTCCATTATTCCTTTCTAGCTACATCTGCTCACAATCACCTCATAGTTTTATTGATAAGCAACTATTGAATTCAAAAATTGGGAGAGATGTGGATTGAACCATGACATAGCACAAAATTACATCTATTATTTTATGGGAACATGTTCTTCAAGTTCCTAACATTGATTAACCATATATTTTCAATGCAATTATAACTCTCCAACGGAAAATGCTTATCTATGCAACATGAAACAAAATTTTATGTTAATGACCTTCCAGTTATGATCAGATCATGTTATGTATAACTATGATCACAATAACCTAATGGAAAGAGATCATGAGGACATCCTTCCTTTAGGGGATTATTATGACTTAAATAGTCATAACAACCCATATTCATTACATTTTTTTTTCACCTAATTGGGCTCACAATCATTTCACAACTAAAGACATTGACCAAATGTAAGAGCTATGAGAATTATGAATCAAACTATGCGTAACAATAAGATGACATTTGTCACTTTTATTTCATCAAAACCCATGTGTAAATACAAGATATCTAGAAAATAGCTAGAGACTGTTAATCTTATTAGCAAATTCATAAGTTATATAAGACAAGTATGAAATGAAAATCAAATTGTTGAAAATAGGGCTCATGTCAATGGCTTTCTGTTGGGTTGCTATGATCAGAACTTATCCTGTGTAGCTATGATCAGAGTAGCCCAATGGGAAAAAAGGACTCCAGGCATCATGATAGCAGAATCTGTTATATAACTAGTGGGTGCCCGTGACCTTCGGCCACTGTGAAGTCCCCTTCATCCTCCACAACATTTGCCAAAACATATAGGATAAAAGTGAGGTGCTTATATGTTGAACATGTTGAGGAACGCATTGTGAACTTGGGGAACATATTGGGAACCCATTAGGAACTTAGAAGGAACACCGTGAGAACACATTGGGAAACATGGAAAAATGGAAAAGAAATCCTTCCCGCCCCCCCAAACTTAAAAGGAATAAAAGCAAGGCACCTTGGCCTTCCCATTGGCCGAAATTCTATTGTCCGTCCAGCTTCGGTGGACCTGCAGGGACTCTCCCGTGCCCAACCTGCCCGTGTTGGCCACCGTCATAGCCAGTCAACCCCTCTCCCGTGCCCAGCCCGCCCCTGCTGGCCACTGTCACAGCTAGTCAGCCCCTCTCCCATTTTTGCCGGGCCGGGCCCGATCGGCCGTCTGTGACAGACCTGAGCTTCGTCACAGACAGACGTAGTGAATTTATATATAAGATAACAACTTTTCATTGTAACTAAAGGGTACTCGTGACCTTCGGACAATGTGAAGTCCCTCGATTTCTCTAAACCAACAAAGAGTCACACAAAAGTGCAAAGCAGTTTTTTTCAAATTTTTTTTTATTGTTTTTGAAAAGTCCCCCATGAAACATTACTGGAACACTTTTGTTCCTTAAATTCTCTTTCTCCCCAAGGGTTCGTGCTATTCAATGTTCGTTAGTTCCAATCAAGATCTCTCTTCTCTTCTCTCCTTTGTCCTCCTCCTCCTCTTCTCTCACCTGCAGCAGTGCAGCGCTAATCCTCCAAGCCACGTTCCGCCTGTGCTGGGAACTAGAGAACGATCGTGCCCGTTCCACATGTGCAGGGCACCAGAAAGATGACCGGCCGTCTGTGACGGACCCGACCCGACACCCCCCACGGCGGGCCCGGTGGACCGAAATCTGGGAGTCTGGGAGTGCCGGGCCGAGCCCAATCGGCCTTTTGTGACAGACCCAAGCTCCGTCACGAACGGACGGACATAGTGAATTTATAGATAGGATTTGGGCTCCACTGGTGATCCTAGTCATCTCAGAGCTCTACAGGTCAAGATGAGGACCAAAGTACAAAGCTTGGAAAGCTATAAAATCCAGTTGGGACTCCTTAGATGTTGACATCTGCCATTCAAAAAAAAACAAAACTCAGAGCATCTTGTTTTCAAAGTTTTTAATTTTTCCCCCAATAAAAAATGTACACATTTCCAAAAGAGGGTGCACTTTCCAATAAAATGTGACTGTGATTTCAATCACTTTGTGTTAGCTTCTGCTGCTGTGATGACCATTGACAACAACAAGGTAATCGAGAGAGAGACCCTAAGCTAACTTTGATGAGCAAGAGAGATATGGGTGACAGAGCATATGATGACATCACTGGCAGGCATACAAACTATTGGTGACTTGTGTCAAAATGGGCTCATGTACTTGTAACTGCAAAGACACTTGGCATGCGAGGAGATCTGTGCAGATCATAGACAGATGGAAGTGTCATGCATTGCCTCCTGGCACCTGTCTGAGAGTCAGGAGTTATGGTTTCCAAATGAGGCATCTTGAGTAGCAACACCTGTCCTTGTTATTGTTTAATATCCAGGGCCTCTGTCAGATGCAGCTTCTCTCGTTGTTGCTGGCTTGTACTACATAACAAGTCCCAGCAACATGTTGCTCCAACACTAGTTTTTCACTTTGCCTAAGTTTCCACATTTTCAGTATTTTCATCAAGTTTCTTCGCATTCCAAACATTTACTAAATTAGCTGCTGTGTACTTCTCTTTTTGTTTTTAAGAACTAGAACTGCATTGGGTTGCAAAGTTTTTTCAGCTCGAGAGTTGAGCATTGCAGTAGAGTAGTCCGTTGATCATCAGTCTGCCTTTGTTGTACAAGATGAATAAAGTGAAGGGTGCTATTGCAAGCGTGACTGGAAACAGGCCTCAGAACGATGGCTTGACGGGAACCGGAGGAGGAGGAGGAACTGCACCTCTTGGCGCTGGAACTGGAGGTGGCTATCAGCAGCATGGAACCGGTACTGGAGCAGGAACAACAGCTGGACCTCTGGGCACTGGAGTTGGAACTGGCGCTGCTGGTGGAACCGGGTATGGGAACACCGGAACTGGCCAAGGCATCGCCGGGAAGATAGAAAATGCTTTGGGAGGAGGACAGGGCAATGGAGCTGTTGGATCTGCTGGAAACACAGCTGGGACTGGATATGGTGCAGCTCCTGCTGGAGGAACTGGGTATGGGAACACCGGAGGAACTGGCCAAGGAATTGCGGGGAAGGTAGAAAATGCTCTGGGTGGAGGACAGGCCGGCAGTCAAATGGCACCTGGAGGAATTGGAACTGGAACAACTGGAGCTGGCTATGGCACAACAGGCACAGGTGGGATGGGAGGCACTGGGCAATCTGCAACTGGAGGTGGTGGTTTGATTCAAAAGGCCAAGGACAAGCTCACTGGCAACCACCACCACTAAACTTTGCACACGCCCACCCAACACATGAATAAAACTTGCAACAGGTAAGTTACATCTTGAAGCATTTTGATTGCATTTGCATTTGCTGTATGGTAACATCCTTCCAGTTTGTTAACTTTTGTGAGTAAAGATGTCTTCTCAAATTTACTGTCTGCAATCATAGAAGCATGATAAACATGTTTTTTAGGTATATGCATTTTACAATTTGAGCACTATTGCAGAGCATGCTCTTCCAGTCTGAGGACTTTTATGAGCAAAAGGAAGATCTTGTTCAATTGTGTCTGCCTTCAAAATGTAGGCAGGCAGGGTAAAACAGGAGATGAAAAGAGCAATTCTTCCTAAAAATATGCTCTTTACTGGATTTTGCAGAGCATCTTGCAGGACGCTGGAAAGCTGGAGTTTGGCAAATGTTTATTCTAAACTGCTATAAAAGAAGGAGAAATAGAGACTTATCTTGCATTTTGTAAATGTGTAGTAGAAATGACAGTTTTTGGTGTAAAATATATGTCCAACATAACACATTCCAAGAATTTTTCTACCTTCACAAACTTTCTACCTAATTGTTGAAATGCAGATAATACAAGCATCTCAGATTAGGCTTTCATTTAATAAGTGAGAATGGTGGTGAATAATGAATATCAGAAACTATAGTCCAAGTGAAAGATGGTGAATGTGGGTCAAGGTTGCATGCAGTGTTGTGTGGGTATATTGTTGTTATAAAACATCCGGCTGGTCTGTTCAGAAAATTCCAACTTATTTACAGATAATATCTGACGGTATATTTTCACTACACAACTTCTGCATCTGAGTTTGGGTAAAACAGAAATGGAAAAAAATTGTTGAGTTGGGGAAAGGTCGACGTACCCAATGTTATATACCATTTTTTAAGGTAAAAATGGGTATATGTTTTCTTCGTCTACCGAGTCTAATAATCAACAAATTGTTTACATTTCAGAAAAACATGAAGAGAAATATTCAGAGTCCAAAGCCAATGGGATTTTTCGGACAATTTTTGACAGCTTCTTGACCTTTCCATTTCATGTATGAGAAAATCATCAAATAATTCGTACAGACCCAAAACCCAAAACTATAGTATAGCTACCAAAGCATGGAAAAAATTACAATAACTTGCTCACACCTCACACCTACGGCTAAAATCAATATTGTAGTTAAGCTAGTTGCTCCTATTTAACCTAAACCCTATTGGCCGGGACGTACAAATATATCCTTCTCTAGTTATTGCAGAAGCGCTTTAATGCAATCAGTTATTGCTTTTTTCTCATATAACTGGTTTGGGTAGGTTAGCAAATTTGTGTATCAATGCCAATGGCAAAGTAATACTAGTTGGTTATCAATCTACTCCTGGTTATAAATTAGCGTTGGTTCTCAAATATTCGCCTTGAAAATGAATTAATGGTTATATAGCCTACGTAAAATAGGTTATATATCGTAAACTTAGTTATAATTATTTCCCTACTAACTTTATACATATCCATGGCAAATATCCGGGTAAACAATATGTCCACAACACTGCCACTTACTTCTTTTAAGTATTTTAAGCTAGTAACTGTTTGAGAAAAGACAGTAAATAATTGGCATGTGAGTAAATTTTCTCAAAACAGCTATAACTATGATCTGATGTGAAAATTGGTGTTGAAACTGGAACTTGTTTCAAATCCCAAACAAATCCCAAACTTAAACAAGAAGAAAACATGTGTAAGAAAAAGCATGCAATCTAAGAATAAAGTAATGGAGAATTGTTGCAAGATTTTTGTAAGCTACCAAACCTAGTTTACACCCTTCATCCTTGCATTGAAATATTAATAAAAAGAAGTTGAAATATCTCTAAGCACTCAACAATATCTTTACTCCCAAAAGGTGAAAAAGAAAAGGCAACAAGTCTAGGGTCCACCTTCGGACCTTAAATCAAACTACAGAAGTTGCAATTTCTTTGGTTGTGTAAAAATCAAATGCATTAAAACAAAAGACATTGAAAGTTTAGACATCTTGGCAGTGTAGTAAAAATTCTGAAACAAAACAGATATTAATTGGCTATGTTTGCAAACATGGGATGATATGCCCATGCCCAACTTACTGCAACACGAAAACATCCCCAATCACTATAAACAATTTTGTCCAAATATACAATCCACCATATACTTCAGAAAGTACACAGTAAGACACAAACTTTGAAAAAGTATGTTTAAAACAGAATACTGGACAATCGCAAATTTGTGACAGGTTTGAACCAGTTCAAAGGCATACAAGGGACAAAAGTGAAGATCATATGCCTGTTACAAAACACAATTGACTTTCAGCACATGTCCTTTGCCTCTCACTATTTGAGCAAAACTTCATATAATAACCTCCCTTACATGACCCCAAATGGTCACAAGAGAAAATAAGCACCCACCAAAAAAATCCATTTATTACACTGGGTAACTTCTCACTGTAATGCAAACTCCATTTTGAGGTGAAATATACCTCTGACTACTATCTCCATAACTTCTCTGCCCATAAAGGATTTTCCAAAAGTAACTGAAAATTCTGTCAACTTTACGCTGCTGGAATTTTCAAGAAGTATCTGGCTGCAAACAAAATGTACATGCTAGAGCCATTCTGCCATGGCTCCAACAATTAAGAGTAAAACCAAACTAAACCATTCACACACTTACATGGGCATAAGATGGTTCCTTCAAGGCCAAATTAGACTAGAGCAGCCACATCCTGTGGTACCACTGGTGCAGCTGCTGTCGTTGGTGATGGACTAGCTGTTGCAGTCTGCACAAGTTGCAACAATCATTCACCTAACATGAGCATGAAAATGATACAAAAGACATAAGATTTCCTTGGAAATCAGTCACTCAAAAGTTTGCTTGAAAAATGAGAATGGGAACTGTTTAATGAAATGTGTATGTGCAGAAAAGCTCATTATCCTATTTAGTTCTGACATTAAGAAACTGGGTCTATGCACCACAGATATTGGACAAGGTCTACATCTTCTTGGGCAAGTCTAAGCTTTCTTAAATGCCATTCGGTGAGGTTGAGATTAACTCAGAACCTTTACTCAATTACTTAAAGATCAATCTTAGAGATCTTACCCACAAAGTAGTGATGTTTTGAAGAATCCTTGGAAAGAATAATCCTTGAGAGAATGTACCTGTAGCTGGGTAGACTGACTGATTGTGTATGGGCCATCAATCATAGGTGCAATTTCCATTTGCTGAATATTGTGGCGAGCTGCTCTCTCCCGGTACCATCCCAGCATGAGACGTGCAGCAGTAACCAAGCCCAGGACAACCAGTACACCTGAAACATAGCAGCTGAATTGTTAAACCTCTGGCAACTCTTATCCAGTGGCCCAAGAAAACTACATACAGGAAACAGCACTCTACCAACTTAGGAAAATTCTCTCTTACTTACTCATATCACATGACATCAGAGATTGTTCTGTTCTTGATAGCTTTCAGCCAGCTAGTTAAGAAAAAGCAGTGATTGTTTGATGTAGCAGGGAGACTGAGATACATGTGTGTTCAATGCATAAAGCAAGTGAAGATAGATCAAATACAATGTGTGCAAAACTGACAGGCATTATAGCTTCCAGACTGAGCTAAATACATTCATCAAATTGATCCTTTCAGTTAGACATGTGCTTTACTGCCTTATTAATGCAAAGATTGGTAATATGCTCAGTAGAATTTATTTGATTGAATTGAATTGATTCCCAAATGGACTGGAACTCTCTATACTCTTCGTTTGCCATTCTCTCCATCTCGCATCCAGAACCAGCTAGAGACAGAGTGAAGAGGATGGTCAAGAGAGTACCCATAATGATATTTACAGGAATAGCTGTAGCACCAAGGAAGACAGTGAGGAGAATATCAAACAGGAGGACAGCAAGCAGGATCGCCATCGCTACCAAGAGAGTGCGAACACGAGCCTAACCACACAAACATACAAGAAATTACTTAAATGTGAGTGACAGCTTGCTTAGCAAGAATCCATCAGGCAGTGCAGCATATCCAAAGGTTCAAGTCTGAATGACATCCACAAAAGTCAACAAAATCACAAACACAATAATTGAGCATGGGTGTCGCTTCAATATGGTCCACAGCACTAGTTATGTGACAGTGTGCCTACTGGAGAAAAGCCCTACCCTTCGTCCTCTTTGTTGTAGCTCCATGTTTCCCATTGCATTTGGAGCCCTGATTCTCCACACCCAGAACTGAGGCTGCAACACAGACCATGAAGATCATGTCAACATATGAGATACATTTCATTGGAGGATCATGCATCCATGCAACCACTGGAACTCATATCATAATACTGGGGTGTAAGCACCATGGACTTGAACATACAATGGGAAGCGTTGAGGGAGGGGTTATATTTGTTGCAGAATGCCTGCCACAACACATATACTTTTTAGGCCTTCTTTCAGATATGGAAAATGAGGAAAATATCAAGACCATATATCAGTAAAAAGAAGATTACATGCAAGCAAGCTAAGCAAAAGCCAACCTGCACAATTTACATTCTACTATACAGAGAGGAGATGAGGCATACTGGCAAACTTCACACATGTTGGTGCCTTTGTTGCTAAACCATTGATCAATGCAGGACCGGTGGACTTTAGCCAGTTCTGCCCGACAAAAGCATCCCAATTCAATCACTTGTTCTTCTGTGTGTTGCTGGCATATTCTGCATCCAGCCTAGAACACTTCAGATCATGCATCCCAGCTCAGTGATAAAACATGGCAGGCAAGGAGATCCCCAGTCCATCTGTAACTTGGAGAATCATGACATTAAGAGAAACAGAAACAATGTACACAAATGCACTGCTGTGCAGATGAAATGTACACAGTATGGAAAGGGAAAAATTGACAGGCTTATTATAGCTGACCTGCAGCATTCAACCATGCTGTCAGTACTGAAATTGCTGATTGTGCGATCTGGACCACCACCTACTCTGCCCATATTGTAACCATTCTGAATATGTGCCAAGTGCGTTGCCTTTCCTGTGTCAACATCAGAGATATCTATTGTTGTGCATCCACTGTCCACTTGATCTCCTACTGCACATACAGTATTACTGATCTTCTGCTCAATTCTGTTCGACAGAGGCAAAATTGGGAATGTAAACTCTTTGCCACTTTGTAATTCCAGCTGTGTTGTCTCCCCTTCAAATGCACTGAAGGAAGTGTCACTTGGATCAAGGTGTTCATACCCAGCTTTATTTACAGACAAAAACGGCTTTCTAAAGTCCCCTGCATCATCAGATTCTATCTTTCTATCTTCCTTTCCATCCTTCCCTGCCCCCGGCTTCGTCACTTGAATTACAGGCAGTCTATTGTTCTCTTGCAAATCTCCACCTTGCTCGGTCTGGTGGGTTTTGGAGGTCTGTCCAACCCCTGGTTCTGCTCCACGGACCCATGCCTGTGGCACTTGAAAGGAGTCCAAAGCCTCTCCGTATGACAAATGTGGTCTTAAGGACGCTGAATCCACAGAGGACGCAGGCCGCAGATGCACATTCTCAACTGCTTCATGCTGCACCTTGGGGATCTTTATCAGTGAGTTGAATCGTCGAAGCATGCTTGTAGCAGTATTGATTTGCCAAATGTTGCACCTAGAAAATTTGCAAATGAACACCATAATTAAATAAACCATGTTCCTCCACATTAGACAATTTTCTGGGGATAAGAAAGGAAATAGAGAATTAACAGTAATGCAACCTCTGAAATACATTGAAGAAGCTCGACTGAATGCTTGCTTTCTTGAACTCACAATCTTCCCCAGTTCTACAAAGTACCATTAAGGGTCTCTTTCCATTAGGCTGCTGCAATCACAGTTACACATAGTGTTCTGCGATCACAGCAACCTAATGGAAAGCCACTGTTTTTTTCTGCAAGAACAATCACTTTCCATTGAAGAGCTGCAAGAATGGTGAAAATATGTAATTAATCATGTTAGGCAGTCTGGGAACACATGCTCTCATAAAAAAAAAGGACAAATGTCATCGTATGGTGAGTCACATTTTGACACGAAGCTCTCACACCTTCTGCAATTTGTCAAGCAGCAATTGATCAATCCTTGACTGGTAGAGCCTGTGAGATGACTATGAGCACAGCTTGTTGAAAAAACATAAAGGAAAGCTGATGTGATCACAGCAGCCTAATGGAAAGATGTCCTAACTTCTCTGCATTTTTATCCATATAAAACAGGGAATACACTTCCCTCCTTTCTGATTTAGTAAGTCAATTCAAGTTTGGGAACAGACAATCCTTCACTAGATCTTCGAAATTGCAGAAGATGATGTTCAACACTTCTTTCCCCTGGGAAGACTAAGGATAGCAACTTGCTTGCTCGACACTGAGACACTCTATTCCTCATTTCATACAACGCTGATGCACCTGAGCTTCTTCCAAGATTCCAACCTTCAGATTATTGTAACCGGATTCCCAAAGACAACATTTGGCCATAGAAAAGCAATGAAAAACACCAAAAACTATTGCTAGGAACCATGTCCACAAACCAAGTACGAATGTTCCTAATACATCCACTGTCTCGCACAAGTAATTCTTCCTCTCAGACCGAACTTGATTCGCAGTCTACAAAACACTAACGCTAAATTTTTATGCGACTTTCAGGCAAACACAAAACAGATAGATGCAACGGGGAAAAACACTCCCGAGCACTTACAAGTAAGTCTATCCGCCGAATGCGAAGCAACAATCCGGGATGCTCTTCCGTAGAAATGTTCACCTGTACAAACTTAACCAAGATGCTTCAATAATAATAATAGAGAGACACCGGAATTGCTGAACAACATTCTTTCAAAAGACCCCCAAACAAAAAAAAAAGAATAAAAAAAGGGAAGCGGGATAAGTGTGGAAGAAGATAGCAAGCATGCAAGGAAGAAAGAGCCAAACCGCGAGAGAGAGAGAGAGAGAGAGAGAGACACACACACACACACACACACACAGAGGATGAAGTAGCAGCAACGAACGTCCACGGATAGGGACGAGAATGCTAGACAGAGAGAGTCGTTTTAGAAGGAAAGGCAGTGGGAGATGGAAAATGGAAAGCAAGAGCAGAAAGCAGCTGCAGAGGTGAGAGAAGCGATGCGAAGAGAGAGGAGCCTGACATATGTCGGCCAGCAAATGGAGAGCAACGAGGAGAAGAAGAAGAAGAAAAAGAAGAAGAGCAACAAAAGCAAGAGGGCGTCAATTTGTCTTTGAACACTGAAATAGAACAGTTGCTGCTGCTGCTGCTGCTGCAGCCTGAGGGAACCACCCGGGTATATACCCGTCTTGGGAGGGTATCAACTTTTGCCCCTGCCCTCAGGGCTTTACCTGGTGTAAAAAATATCACTGTTATAAAAAAATTATTAAAAATACATTAAATTGTTGTGATACCCGGCAAGTACAAGGTGTGCTCTTCCTTCTCACCCATGAGACAAAAAGGGGCCTGTGAGTCGGTTTTTGTCTTTTTTGTGGAGGTGGGGTTTGGAGGAGGGGGGTGGGGAGGGTATGTGGCAAGTCATAGTTTGTTAGTTATTGACACATATGACCTTGTAAGTTGACCTTAACTTTGGCTCAGTATGATGCCATGTGTAAATGCTGCTTTTTTCTGATGGAGGAAAGGAATTGGCTATTGCCTCCTTCCACTTCACAAAAGAGTGTGTGTGTGTGTGTGTGTGTGCGTGCGTAAAACTTATGAATAAGCCAATGGACTAATAAAACTTGTTACAAATATCATGGTTCCCAAAGATGACAATGTAAGATGGACGACTTTGTCTCACTTGTAGGTGATTGTGGCAAATGATCCATGTACAAATTGCAAGTGATTTATCATGCTCTTCTGTTGTCATCTACGATAGAAAGAAGTACTCTCTTGGTGCCTTTTATACACTTCCTTAAAGTCAAGAGGTCTCTTTTACCCTAGCACTGCTAAGTTGGCTGCTGAGTTGGGCGATGTGGGTTGGGCGACGCAATTTGTTTCGTTATATACACCAAACAAAACAAGCTTTCCAGTTTGTTTGTGTTAAGAAGAAGAAGGTGGTGGCATTTCCAGAGCTTGACGAGTCATACACAGATTTCAACCTTTTTCCCGGAAGTTGATGTACATTTGAGATTCAGCAGCTCCTGATGTAGGCTACAAATTGTAAACATGACTTTGAAGGCACTTTCTCTCACATTTTTAAATAAAAAACTTGTATAATATGAAATGCTATGTGTTCTCTCTCAACAACTTATATCTTAGCTTGTATTAGTCCCTCATGCAAAAAATGCACAAACTCAGATGATGCCCAACGTGAAAGTATTCTTCATACCTTTCATGTGACAGATCCTAGGATCCAAGTGTAAAAGGGTAAAAGCCCCGGGGTGGGGGCATTCTCAAAATAAGCTACCCACGACAATGCCCATAGCTGAGGCTAGCCTTGCATTTTGGGAATCTCTCTCACTTGTGGCCCTTACCCCTTTGTAAAGCATACGGCAAATGTTACATGGAACTAGAGTATTTATTTTTTCATTTATGAATTAAAATAAATAAATTATAATAGCTTAGTAATGTATGTATTTATGAATAATATAATATAATATGAACGTGTCATTAAATTTTAAGGATTTGTCCAATTGAAGGGATCCATTGAATATTGGAAATAAGATTTTTTGTTAACACCCAAACCATGATGGAACCCCCAATTGAAGTTGGATCAAAATTGGTCCAATTTTTATAAAGAGATGGGACAAAGTGTACGGTTAAAAAATCAATGAATTGAAAGATGTTATTCCAATGCCCCAAGGGTGATGGCTTAGTGGTACAACCTTTGTTTAGTACCACAAAGGTCCCAGGTTCAAACTTGTTGGAAAGTAAGTTAAAAGCCCCATATTGTTGTGTTCCCAAAAAAAAAAAAAAAACAAAAAAACAAAAAGTTGGTCCAACTCCTTGTAAATGTTAAACAAGAGATGAGCCTAAAGAACTTGGGCTTGAAAATGAAAGAATAAACAAGCTTGAAGAAGTTGGACAATGGGAAGATTATTCTTAGAACTCAAAAATAGGAGGCCGAACAAGCTTGAATAATGGAAGTGACAAAGGTGTGAACTAGTGTTGGGTGGTTCCTTGGTTCTAAAAGTAACCCCCAATTCCTAAAATTTTCATGGGATCGGTTCTAATTTAGTTCAAGTCCTATTGTTTTTGCAAAAGTGAAATAGAATTTTGGTTTCTTTTTTTAATTCAAGGGGTGATTTTTTTTTCTTAAATTAGATATGTTTCAATTCATGGTTACAATTCCAAGATCCAAAACATCAAAATGGATAATGGAAAAAATTTAAAAACTTGAACTTTTATTCCCAAGAAAGAAAATTTGTTATAAATAAATAAACAGAAAATTAACACAAACTAGCCCATTTAAAAATTTTAATCTATACACTATTACAATTCATAGTTTTTTAAGTTATTAAAGCTGATTGCCTTGTCCACCTTTACTAATGAACATGTCCATTTTGACTATATGTCCATCAATCAAATGGCATGTGTATTTTTTTATTAATGAACTTGATTAAAATGATCTATTTAATTATTTATCAAATTGAACATTATTTAAATTCAACAAAAAATTGACCACCTTGATAAAAATGATATATAAAATTTTTAGTCAAATTGAACATCCTATGTTAATTAATAAGAAATTAGTTACCTACCTATGTACTTAGGCCTACCTACCTACCTAACCATTACCTAAGTTAGTTAAGTTGAAACCAAAGATGCATACATTAATGGCAAAGACATTCTCCAAACAAACTAACTTCCTAGTGCTTAAAACCTCCAGAAGTTCTTCCTGTCAACACTAAGTACAACACCTAAAGGTCTTTGGGGGTCAGATTTTTCTGATCTTACTCTCAATGAGCTCCACTGGTCTTCTTAGGCATTTTCAATTGCAACAAACCACAAAACCCCCTTGAAAGATCCCATATCCCAAATCAACAACAACAAAATGGAGGAAGACAAACCCCAAACTTCCCTTATAAAACATATGCTAACACTTTCACCAACCACATGTACCCAACAATTTTGACATTTGTCAACAAGTAACACAACCTTCACACAAACTACTAGACTCCTCAACACTCACATACATGCCCCGTGAGTTTGACAAAGGAGATTATAGTACCTTCATAGACCATCAAACCAATTCTTATGACCCAATAGACACTAAAGCTTCTTCGAAGTTCCCAAAAGCAAGGTGCTTCTTTCACATGAAGTACAAAATTAAACACAAAAAACAAACACAATGAACAAAAAACAAACAATTTGAAATGTTGACTAGCCCCTCTCGGGATCCCTCTAGTGATCATCATTCCCCGGTCATAAACCCTTAAATTTATATCTACAATTGAACCCCTGTTTACAGAGGCTCATGGCGGAGACTTCATCACCTGTAGTAAAATAGAGAATCCATCAACCAAAACCATCTCCTAAGCTTTCTGACCTGAAAAGCTCAAAAACAACTTAACTTTTTCACACATTCCCCTTTGTTGAAGCTCCCCTGTCTCCTCCCAAGTTCTTCTCTTATCCTCCTTCTTAGCCTAGCTCCTTGATCTATCCATTAAATCCATCCACAAACAAAGCCACACCACGAAACATGTGTCTGACAAAACACCTCAACCAGCAGCAGGAGTTGTCGAAATTAAAAACCAAAGTTGGACATAACCTGCAAACAACAAACTATGTAAAAAAAATAGCAGCAACGATCAAAAACATTAGCTTGACATCACCCTAAACCACCCATAAAATTGTTGTTTTCTGCTTTTGATAGTTGACAACATTGTACCATCCTCCTTTAAGGTTTCATCCCATGTTTTCTTGTCACAATGGCATTTGTTTTCTTCTTATGGCAAACACCAAAAAATAAAATGGCATTTGTCTTCTTGCGTGAAAGAGAAGAAAAAAAAAAGAAAAAAACCAATTTTTGAGTTTATTTGTGTTGCTATGGGATGAATCTTGTTCTTGCATAGGATTTTAAGTGCCTTTTCAAAGGATGTTAAATGCATGGTATTAGGGCAACCATGTGTTATATCCAAGTTTTTTCAAACAATGAAAACCCTGCAACTTTGGGTGCTATAACTTTCTCCTTCTAGCTCAGAATTGAATGTTGTAAATGGTTACTAGTGCTGTGACTTCAGGTTAACCTAAGCTTCAATTAGATGACTGCTCTCCTGATCGATCATCTATTCTCTATGATCAATGCTTAACAACAATATTGCACCGGCACTCAGAACTCTAGATTTGCAAAAATTGCAGATGACAAACAAACAATCATGTTGAATTAAACCACATTGTTGTTGTGACTCATGCAACATGATCTATATGTAATTTGTCCAAGTGGATTTAGCCACTGTCAACAACAACATTCCCGGTGTCAAAGTGCAGTCTTTGCCTTCTAATGTGAAGGAGCAAAATGGGAATTGCCTTGTCTTCATTCAATATAGCAACCTTGAAGTTGGTCTCTCCCTCCAGAGGCATGGACACTTCCAAGAGGAAAGACAATTCCAGGAACTCAAAGATTTGTCTCAAACTCAATCTTGGGCATGTTTATGGCATCCTATTTTCTTTGCATATGTCTTTCCTTAAGTAGAGAATACAAGTTTATGAAGTATAATCTGTGGCTTTCTGGCATTCAGATTGGAGTGCAGCTTAGCATCTAGGTTTCATGTGTGTGTGTGGGTGTGTGCGCACACATTCTTGGCTGCAAGTGCAACAGCTGATTTCTTGCTGAGGCATCTGATGCTCATTGGTTTGAAGGCACAATTGTTTGAAGGCATGATTGTTTGAAGGCACTGGTGCAGAGTCACTGAGAGATACTTCAGAGCAAGCTGGTGTACAAGGTAACTGGAGATAGATGAATTAGCAGTGGAAGTGAGAAGAGACAAATATTCTGAGAAGAAAAACAGTAATATCATGTGGAGTTTGCGTCCATTTGGCAAAAACCTATGTCACATGACATGCATCTTTCAGCTTCTTTTGGTGTGTCCATTTACAATTCTACTGATACTGTGAGACAGCAAGAAGTAAACTCACATTGCATTTCTTTGATTCATGTTTCTGAATCTGCCAGCACATTTGCTACCCAGTAGTCTGATGTTTCATTCAACTGCATACTCTCCCACAAAAGTGTGCTGCATGATCTTGTAACCAGTGTTTCTTGTGATCAATCAGCAGGCCCATGAGGTAGTGCATGTCATGTGGCAGTTGCAACAATCTTCAGTGGCAGGGAAAGGCAGCTGAGTTCTTACCAGGACAAGTACCCACTTTAAATTGAAAAACTCTCCAGTCCCTTGCAGTGGAAGATCTTGCAGA
Organism: Sphagnum tenellum; assembly: GCA_963921925.1. Lineage (NCBI taxonomy): Eukaryota > Viridiplantae > Streptophyta > Sphagnopsida > Sphagnales > Sphagnaceae > Sphagnum > Sphagnum tenellum. The sequence goes on along the minus strand of OY998143.1, from coordinate 20,702,265 downwards.
TTTTGCCTTCAAAACTCCATTGGTCAAAGCACAAAGATGAGTGAAAGATATTCACAAGATGCTAACATTAAACCCAGAATTCATGACCATCATAACCTCAACAACTGCCTCCATTCATGCTGTAGACAATGTCAGCACACTCCTTTAGATTTTTCTGACTCCCTAGAATACATTCCTGCTGAAAAAGAATCCCACAAAGCCATGGGAAGTTCACCAAAATGAATCAATATGGCTAAAAATGAAGTCCCAGCCCCATTCTAATTGAGGACTAGACTATGTTAAGCTTTTAGAACAGACAATCAACATCCCACATCTTCAATCAGAGAACCAATTTGATCCGCTCTGACCATATGGGAAGATCTGAATAGATTCTATCACCACCAATCTCTTCACCTGACCACCCTGATGCAACCCTCAGGATGTCTTCTATCAAAGCAAAGTTTCCCATGATGTCAACATGACTCCCACTCTGTGTTCCCCTTCCCTCAAGGAGATTTGCAGGTGGTGCATGATTGTATTCCCTCACATAACTTGAACTGTTGGCAGGATTAAACCGGGTCTTGCCCTTCCAAGGTTTGTAGCACATGTACCCAGCGCTCAATGCTGGCACTGTTTCATCACCATCCACAAATTGGACTCCACCCTTAAGACAACCCTCTGAATCTCCATCAGCTGATGTATCAATGCGGAATGGAATGTTGCAACTATCAGTGGAGGGAGAGACTTTGTAGATATAAGATCTCTCTGTTGGGATCCCCATGCCATACAGGCAGAAGATTTCCATGTCCGGTGCATTTGGGAGTCTGCATCATATGACGACAAGCACATCAAGACACCTACTTCATCAACAGATCCAATTGGGTACCTACCATATTGGAATTATAGTGTCTGCTGATCATAAGTTACACTCCAGTTTCCCCTTTGCTACCACTCTTTATTAGCTAAAAAAAACTAATGCCAAAGACTAATAACATGGTGGAAGAGGGGGAACAGATGAGAAAGTGAACTCACAATGTCTCAAGAGGATTTGACCAGTGCCGGAAATGCTTGTATTTTGGATCATCCAAATTGTCAGCAAGACCAAATCCCCAATTTTCCTCACCACGTATCATAAGTTTTGGGGCCACTCTTCGCAGAAGACCCACTAAATCTTCAGCACAGTATATATCACGACTGGCTATATCTTCCACGTCATCCCAGTGCAACTCATGGTACTCTGTCCAGACATCACCACAGGATCCATTTGATCGAAGCTCTCCATTTGCCACCTGCAGAATCCCAAGTTTTGCTTCACAAACCCAATTTGATAAGAGAGAGAGAGAGAAACAGACCCAATTTGTACAGTTTGTGCCAAAGATCTTGCAAGTAACTTGCAATACTACATTAGCATACAGAGCAAGAGAACAAAAGATGGTGAGGCACAGAGAGAGCAAGAGAGTATAACCAGGACAGAAATATGACAACCACAGCAGAAGTTTTACTGATATACAAGTTTCCATACCTTAGTAGATCCCTTCCTTTTCTCAAGAACAGCAGAATGGGATAGCACTGCAGCCTCCTTTCCAAAGGCCACCATCCGCCCATAGTGTGCATAAGGCTTTCCATGTGGCCCGATATCTACAGGTGATTCTTGTTTGATCTTTGCAGACCCCTGGCGATCATCAGGTGCAAGCTTGCTCTTTGAGCAAGCATGACCCTCTTCTGGAGACCAGTCAGCATCTCCCCAGATTGTGTTGCCACCTTTGGGTATCATTGACATGCATGCATCCCAGGTCCGTGTCACCCGCATCATGTACTGTAATGTCTGGAGCCCAAAAATGTCATTATCAAGCACCCCTGGTGCAATTGCCCTGCAACAGTATGAACCACGATGGCACCCATGTGATTAACCACTTGCACTGTAATCTGAGTCCGAATTTTGATAATTGTTTTTTGTGCGACATCCCATCAACTATATCTCAAGATAATTATCAACATTGGTAGTCACAAACCTCATTCTCACCTCGCAACAGCAATGTCTTTGGCTTCTGCAGAGAAAAGTCCAGCAAATGCTTTGGGCACACCCAACAAAGGTCCAGCAATGTTCATTGTGGCTTTAATATGACGTGAACACCAATCTGGCCCCCCTCCCCCACCCATGGGTGCAGGAGCTTCCACCCACTTGAGAAAGTGCAAAAAGTAAAGAGATCCCATAGAGTGAGGGATAACAACCACTTTGTTTCCACCACTGGTCTGCACCATTACCTCAATTGTGCTCTTCAATCGGCTCAAAGATTTGTCTCGTTCCTGGTATGTATTGAGAGCAAGTTTCTTTTTTTAAAAAAAAGATTCAAAGCTTCAATCTAAACCAGAAGATGCAATTCCCAGAGTGCACACAATAACAGCAGCAAGTTTTCTAAGGAAAAGAGCACGCAAAAGTTACCTCAGTGTTTTGAAATGTGAGTCGCCAATCATAAGCTGCCATGTGCATGTTCTTTTCTTCATAACCAATCTGTGCTAGATTCTCTATCAAGACCGCCCACACAAAGTAACCAGGTGCAAAGTAATCTGCTGCCACCAAGCCTGAGACAGGTCTAACCCTGATTCCTTCTGGATCCAGCCCAGTCTCATTGTCTAGCGTCATATGCTCCATCCAGCATTTAGGCCTGTCAATACCACATTCAAAAACATGTCAAAATTATGCCTCAGCTGTGAATCCTAGTACCCTGCACAAATTGCAAAGGTGGGTGGTTCTGATGGATTCGGAAAGGGCATTAGGATTCAACAGCAAATGTAAGCAAAAAATTAGGGCACAGCAAGGGTTTAGTGGGTAGAGTATTTTTTCTGTTTTGTGAAGTGTGGGTTTTGGGTTGCGGTTTTCTGTTGCAGCATAGGTAGTAGGTACTGATACTGACTACTGACCTTTTGTAAATTTCACCAAATGTTCCACCCCACAGACGTTTCCTGAATAATCCATCAGCACAAGGTTTGCCTTCCCAAAGCTCCAAACCCCCGGTCACAATTCCAGGAACAAACACAACGGGGTGTTTGGCGAAAAGCCCTTCCTTCCTCAATTTCACACCGGGTGGATCAGGAAGCGGCCCTGTGATCTTCTGCATCACAAACTGCGGCAACGCACTCGGCATGGCGTTATACAGCACCGTTAAGAACCACCAGATCACGCACACGCAACCCACAAACCAGCAACAAGAGTCTATGCACCCCCATCTTGCGCCCTTACTCTTCTTCTTATTCTGCTTCTTCTGCTGCTGCTGCTGCTGCGGCGGCTGTTCATTGGACTTGGCATCATCTGTGTCGGATTCTTTCAGCTTGCTCTCATGATCTACTCGCTCCCCTGTTGTCTTCGCCTCTTCTTCTACTTGCCTGCTCCCTCTCCTTCGAATCATCTCTGTCTCTCTCACAGACCCAAATAGTTTTGAGCTCAAACTAGAACACGGTCTCCTCTACCGTGCAAGTGAAGTCGTCTGGGTCACAATTCCCACTTCCTTGCAACACGAGCTCTGAGAACCAGAGCCAGATCTCAAGAGCATGGTTCCGCAGTCTTGTGAACTAGGACCAAGGGTATTGTGCACCACAAACAGAGAGGAAGGTCTCGCTCTTTGTCTCGGAAGCTCCGCGCGGCCTGGCGGAAGTGGCACAGACACGGCTTCCCTCTCGCACACACGGCAGCAATCGTGCAAGACGCTTGCGTTATCAACTGCCCGGAGCGAGAGAGGGAGAGTGTGTGTGCGCGTGTACGCGCGCGCGCTCGCTCGCTCCATCCAAGCCTCAATACAGATGGCCTTTTCTCATCCAACAAAGAACCAAATGGCCCCAAAACAGAGGACCTTTTCTCATCCAACCAAAAAACATAATCCTCCCCAACAAATGGGCTTTTCTCATCCAACAAAGAACCAAATGGCCCCAAAACAGAGGACCTTTTCTCATCCAACCAAAAATATAATCCTCCCCAACAAATGGGCTTTTCTCATCCAACAAAGAACCAAATGCAACCCAAAACAGATGGCCTTTTCTCATCCAACCAAAAACAAAATACTACCTCCCCCCATCAAATGGCCTTTTCTCATCCAACCAAAAGCCAAACCAGATCCCAAAACAAATAGCCTTTTCCTATCCAACCAGAAACCAACACCTCCCAAAACAAAATAGCCTTTTTTCATCCAACCAAAAACCAAATCGCCCCAAAACAAATGGGCCTTTCCTCATCCAACCAAAAACCAAATCCCCCCAAAACAAATGGCCTTTTCTCATCCAACCAAAAACCAAATCCCCCCAAAAACAAATGGCCTTCACTCATCCCACCAAAAAAACAAAATCTCTCCAAAAAAGAAAAGGCCATGGCCCATATCCACACATATATTATTATGGTATCCATGGACTCTCACGTTTGGCCTTACAATTTATTCATGTTTCAAATTTGGCACCCTTCTTTGGGCTAACTTTCATTTGCTTGCCACAACTAAAAGGTAGTAGTAGTACCTATTGCAACAAGTATGTGAGGATTTTTTATTTTATTTTATTTATTTTTGATTTAGAAAGTTATCACAATTACCCAAGGGCTATCTCACTTCTAACAAAAATGAATGTAATGAAGATGGAACCAAAGAGAATGAAATTCTTTAATATGATGTAGGCTACATGGGAGTTGGAAGACAGATGAATTCCTTCATATCATTGAATAGTGGAGAATGAATTTCTTTGATGTGATGAGAAACACCGATCTTAATGAAGAAGATGAAGAAGGTTTCATTGATCACCTTACAATGTTGATTAGGCTTTGAAAACCGTATCTATGTTATTTCCAAGGTTGTGATACATGTGTTTTGCAATCCATTAAAATCAAGTTAATACCACCTAGTAGTGCCCTTGATCATTTCAGCATAAGAAAAAGAAATGAAAGAAATGTGGCATGTCTAATGCATAGTAGTGGTTCCTTCACTTGCAAGATTGTCTAAGTGCAATTATTGTGGGCTGGCCAACTAGTGAGTGAAGAAGAAATATGGCAAAATTTGTTTTGTGGGTCCCTTGAGTTGGAAGCTGGGGAAGAAGTTTGTGGGTGAGAGAGAAAGAGAGAGAGAAAATGTGTGTTTTGAACTTCAAGTATTGCAAGGTGGCTTTGCTTGCTTGCTTGCTTGTTGATTTCTCATCATGGGATGAGTGAGAGGTGTTACATGGTGAGTGGAGATGAGTTGAGTGGATGAGGATTTTGGCTTTGGGTAATGGTAAACCTTTCTTTCTTATAGAGCTTGCCAGGATCATGGGATGCCATTACTGTATGTGTGGACATGTGGCTTTCATTTGGTCCCACATTTACGAGGAATATTATTCACTACGTATTAGTGTGAAAATTGTGAGTTCATTTTGAGGCAACTTTTTCATGCAACATTGTTGCTAGTTTGAACCAGTGTTGTTGGGTGGTTCTTTACTTTGTAATAATCGGTTTAAAACATAAATTAGAATTTGTCTTGGTTTCAGTTTCACACATGATTGTCTCCAATTCTTCTGAAAACCCAATTTTGATTTCGGTTTGAGTTTTGGTTTTCAAAATTAGACCCATTAATCATCCATTCGGTTCTTACTAACCTGAACCAGAATCAATGGTTAACTGCAAGTTAATCTCTAGTTAACCCCAGTTTTATTCATTGATTTTTTAAAAGACATGCATTTAGGTTTTGGTTCCAATTGTTGTTTTGGTTCCACACAAAAACTTAGAATTGAGGACATAGTTTCATCAAGTCCAATTGAATAATAAATTCTAATTCTGGTTTTGAAAATTAGACCCAATTCCAGTTTTGATTCTTACCAACTAGAATGAGAACAAGTGGTTCTGACCTTTCACAATGGTTACTTGCCCAACACTTGTTGAACTTGCCATAAGGGGGTAGAGCAATTACACAATAAGTCCCCTCATTTTGGACGGAGATCATTTATTGAGTTTAATATTTGAAAATATATTCCTAAATGACTAGCATGGTGTTAGGGCACTGAACACTAAAGTCCCTAACCACCAAGTGTGAATGGACCTTTAAGTGTGCATATTCTACACTTGCAAGCAATTATATTGATTGGACATTCTATGTGGTCAATTACAATTTGGAATGCCTTTAGAGTATGCTACCTTCTGCTAATGTACTCGTGCTTTTAGTGTTGCTTAAGTGTTAAATGGTTTTTTATCCTTATTATTTTCTCACTTATGATTATGTGTCTATTGTGTTATGCCTATGATTCCAAATGCAATTTGGACAACTAATATTTTGCCCCAATCACTTTGACATATGTTTGTACGTATTCATCATGTTTAGTTATATCCAAGTTAGAATTTGTATGGTAAATGCGGTGCAAAGGTTCAAACTTCAACCCTTACCAATTTACCTTGTGAACAAGGTGAAGGTTGGTCATTTCCTTTACCCTACTTGAATTGATAAGTTCCTCAAGCCTTTTAATTGTATACCTATCTACTTGGTTACTTAAATTAAAAGCATTTTATGTGCCCAATATTGGCATATATCTTTAGGTTGCTTGACAATTAGATTGGAAGCACAATGTAACAAATAATAAAATTGTAAGATATCTTGCATTTGCTTGCAAGATTAGAGATGCAACACATATTATTGATGTGAGAGAGACTACAACTTAATTTTGCTAGGTCACATGAATGTGTAGCAATTGCATATTATAAATGTCAATAAGCAATTTATGAACAAACTATTCATGTAGAGATAGATACAAACTTTCAATACATAACCATTGTGTTTCAATTTTTGAATGCACTGTAATTTGTTGTGTTCACACACAATAATTTTTTGAAATTTTGTTCCTAATGGAAAATGTTGGCTTGTTACACCACTTGGACGTTGGGTTGATCACAACATGGTACATGGGTTCGTGCAAGTTAAAAGCTAACGAAAACATATACTAAATATAATTTATTGAAATTAGAACAATGTCATATGGTGTGATATGTGTATGATTGACTTGTCTATCACTTGTGGACTATGTGATTTTTGTCTAATATGATTTAAATATAACTTGGTGTGAAATGTTTTATCTTACACCTAGCCACAAGACCTTACATGTTCAAATGACACAACCTATTTTTTATATTGTCCAAGTTTACATTTTATATTATCTAATTTTTTGGGTAATTATGGGGTGAAATTTGCAATTGTAATTTGAGTGTCTGAAAATTTTACAATAAAAGATAAAATTCAAGAATTCATAAATTTTTAAAAGGGCATTAATAGTCCGGAAGGAGATTACAATCAAAAGTTGGGGAATTCAATAATTCTCTCAAATTTGTTGATCACATATTGAAATTTTATGTTTTTTCTACACATTGGTTTCGGGATTATTAAATGTTAAACTATGGTATTTTCAATGTTGGCTAGTTCTTCCATTCTAAGAAAACCTTTGATCTTAGTTTTAACATTAGATCCTTTTGGTAAGTTTTTTAGGTGTAGGTTTGAGATTAGTTTTTCAAATTTTTAAGCCTTACAATTCTAGTTTTGGCATATGTTTTCAGATCCTACTTCAAAAATCAAGTCCAATTCCATGTACACATTACATGCTCCCCAATATATTGAAATTTTTATATTAGGTACATACAATTTTTTAAAAATAAAATAAAATTGAATACATTATAGAAGTATAAAGTTCTACACCTACCTAATCAAAATTGATCAAATGCCTTATCAAACTTTAACCTGTTGCCAACTATTCAAAATAACTATTGCTTACATAAAACACACAAACCTATGTTCAACACTCTCTTTTCAAGGTTTTGATTTTGGTTCTTGTTTTAGCAAACAACTAAGTTTATCCTCCAATTCTTATGATGGTTTTAGCAAAAGGGTGTTGGTTTAAGTTCAAGTCAAAATAACTTAAACTTGAACCCTTGGGTTTAACACTCCAAGCTAGGGAACTTGTTGACATTGGTCATTTGTCATGACAAAGATGCTTGTTACATAATTTCTAAATAACATTTTGTGTTTGGAAATAGTGTAATGTACAAACAAGGTTTCATTCTTTTGCAATTCCAAAATGATTATACCCAATATGAAGCTTTAAAGGTTCATTTATTTTATTTTCAAGTGTCTAAAATCCATATGTGTGTGTTGCACACACAACATTGTGGTTCTACATTCTTACATTGCAGGTTTAGGCATGGTTTTGCCCATTGACGACCTTTTTGTGCATAAGATTTTCTTTTTTCTTCCAATAAAACCAAAGTATCAATTTTGATTTATGTTGTTATTTAGTTCTCGTAGTTAAATTTTGTCAAATAGTTTAAGAAATTGCACATATCCACACAAGAATTGATTATTGGTGAACATTGCAATAATTTTGAAGGTGGCATGACCTTATAGTCCAATTGGGTCGAATATAATTTACAATAATTTATCTAAATGATTTAATCCATTGTGATCATGGTTATGGTACTAAAATGATAAACCATGAATAGTCCCAAGGTTATCAAGGAATGTCCTTTCCTTTCTCCCTCATCAACTTCATGTATTGAACACAACCTTTTAGACAAAAAATTGAAATGTTTGGATTATTTTGTGACCAATATGTATTACAATGAGTGGTCAAGATTAATTGAATAGTTTTGATATGCTAAGATTAATGTTGGGTGTGTTTTCACCTTTTTTGGAAAATCATTGAGCTTAATTTTGCAAGGGTTTAGGAAAATTGGCCTAGTTCTTAAATTTTTAAAAATCAAATCTTAAAACCTACCCCAATTTTCAAAATTAGTCAAAGGTGGAACCATCAATTTTCAAGGTACAATGGTTTTCAAGGCTAATGAGATTTGAACCTAAATGTGCATTCACACAAGTGGTGTTATGGATTCTAGTGTTGAGTTCGCTAACACCATGCTAGTCATTTAGGACTTACACCTAGTTACCATGAGAATTTTATGTTAAATTATCATTCATTTAAAATTAAACTATCATTCATTTAACATTGGGTGCCACCTAGGATGCTACCTAGATTTTCATTTAACACTAACTTAACATCAAGTGTGAATGCACCATTATAAACCCACCACAAGAAGGACAAAAACCCACACCACTAGGCCATAAGTTCTTAAGAAAACAATAATTAGGAATTTTGTTATTTAAAGTTTGTAAAGTGAAATTGACATGTGTAAAGAAATAAAGAAATAAATAAAATTTAACTCATTTTTTTTGCATGTTTGAACATGGGGCATATTGGTTAGAATTTATGTCTTTTTAATGTTCTAAATTCAAATCCAAGTTGAATAGCCTATTGACCTATTACTGATTATTGTAAATTTTACTAGGTTTCAAAACTGGACCCAAGGTACCCTTTTATCTACCTCAAGTATGAGGGTTGGGTCGAAATGATACCTTGACTAGTTTTTAGAAGGTTGATTATCATTTGTTAGAAAAAAATGCCAATTCTCATTGTGAAAACAAAGCCTTAACCAATATTCACCTTCTTTGTCATAAGGTAGTTATAAAATGCATGGATTGTTGTGCAATGGCAACTTTTTGGTCAATTTTGCATAGAGTTTTAAACTATTATTGGATATCACAAAAATGGACTTATTTATGTCAAGTTAACACGTCAAGTCATATAATGAAGAAAATATTATAACAAAATAATGAATGGTTAAATATCTTCAATTGATTTTAATATGTATTATCACAATCAATATCAATTGAATATGAACTTTTATTTCACAATGTGTTAGTAGAATGTTTTTGAAAATATGAGACACATAATGCTTTGAAGGTTGACAACACTTAAATCAAGTAAACAAATAAGACCAACCTTTAGTAAAAAATGATATAAAAGGAAATAAAAATATGATATAAATTCAAATACAAAAAAAATGTCAATTTTAACATCAGTTGAACCTATTTGAAAAGTTAACCCATTCATTGTGCCTAAAATGTATTCAAAATACAAAGGATAAAAACTTTCATAAAGGACTATAAAATGTCACTTTTGGTCCATCCTAATATGCTTTTACCCCATACCCACCCAATAGTGGTCAAGACTATAAGGTTTCACAATATTTCCAATTTTGATACCAAAAAATGACAACATCATTTAGACCTAATTTTAGGGTTTATCATGTTAGGTAGCTTAATATTTATATGACATCATAAAGAAATACTTTACTTATGTTAAAAATAGCATTAACCTAAAATGTTAGTTGATAATTATGGTGTCCATTCACATTTAGGTTAGTGTTTAACTAATTTAATATACCAATAAATACTTAACAACTTACCATTGTCATAATGCATTCACACCATCATGATGAATGTTAATGGTTATTTGCCACAATCAATATTATTACAAATAATGTTAAATATAATAAATATTGAGTTAGATCCCACAATAGAAATTGTGTTATGCGACATTGAGTTAAAACCTCAAAACCTAGGCTATAGGCTAGCTCAAAGATGTTTATTATCACAAATGGATGCAAGCATTCAATCATGAACCACAACCACCTCTTTAGGCCACTAATTTTTTAATGAATATACTTGAAATATTTATTTAAATCATTAGATTTTAAAAAAAAATTAATATTATAATTTACATGTTAAACTTTACATTAAAAATTAACTTAACATAAGTAGATGTGAATTACTATACAAAAACAATGGTTATAACTATTTTAAAAATGTTTTAAGGTATTTTCATGAAATTGATTTCAAAATTTCAAAATGTGTATGCCAACAAAATATTATTAAAATTAATGTATTATAATACAATAATATTGAGAAAAAATTTGTATAAAAAGAACTATATATATACAAAAAAAAAGCAATGGTAGATACCACATTATCAATAATGCTACTTAACACTACATATACCCAAAAACGTTTTAAAATTGACAATGATTGACCATTGACTTAACATTAGGTGTGAATGATGATCATTCATATAAGGAATTTCCCCATCCCTTTCATGACACTACTCCCATACCCTTGAATCTCAAAAAATAGACATCAAATCCGTTCTTCATGTATGTTATTATTTTCAAATATTATCCAATACTTGGGGTGAATGCATGCCCTATATTAATTATATTTAATTTTTGAGAATAAACATTATCCTATTGTAAAATTAATTGAATTACAATTTTTACTTAACAACAACTTATGTATAAGACTCTACATTTTTACAGATGTCATTTTCTTATTCCAAAAAGTGTTTTTCCCTATGTAGTTTGGCAAATTATATTAAAACTAACTAATGTTGTTCAAAAAAATTAAGTGTGGAGATTATAATTAACAAGTAGTTGAAATGAACATTATCATTGATGGACATTTCAAGCTAGGTAATCATTAATAAAATATTCTTACATTGGGTTTTGGAAAAGGAAAACATAACAATTATTGCATTATTGTTGGATTTGGGATTCCTAATGACCAAAATTGGGAATGCCTCCCTTCGATTCTTGTGCATTTTTTTTTTGTGGGTAACTGTTTCATTTTCATCACGTGCTTAAGACTTGCTTTTAGTTCACTTCCTTGTTTTTGCCTTAATTTTCCTTGCAAACTTATAACTAAATTGTGATGATCTATTATATAATTACAACATGGTGTGTGTGTGTCTGTCCGTCTTTTACTTATCTTTTACTTATTTCTATTTTTCTGATGTCATTTCACTTTCATTACCTCTCTGGCGTAATCCCATTGGTTCCTGTTCCATGTGGAGTGTTTTGGGGGGTGGGGGAAGGGAGAGCCCGGTGAAGCACGGGGCGAGGGGGGGCCAGCATGGGCCCGGGGGGGGGGGGGGCACGGGTGGGGAAGGACTGGGTGAGGTGGGGCGGGGCGGGGGGGGGGGGGGGGGGGAAGGGCAGGGAAGGGCAGGGGGGACTTGTATCTAATCAAACAAAAATACAATTTAAAAAAAAATTTATTTTCATTATAGAACATATTAAAAAACTATAATCTTTTTAAAAAGAAAAAAGAAAATAAATAAATAAATACATAAATACATAAAAACAAAAAAATGAAGATAGACAAAATAAGAATAGAAAAAATGAAAACATGAAACAAATAAAAAACTATAAAAAAGGAATGGAAACAAATGAAACAAGGAAAGGGAAATATAAAAAAATTTTAAAAGAAAAAAATTCCAAAAATGAAAAAACCAAATAAAGAGTAAAAAATAAGAAAAGCCCTACTTGAAAAAAGATGAGGTGTGTCTTCTTTCTCCAAACTTCAAACTTGCATCCAAATAAAAATATATATAAAACAATAATAAAAATAAAAAATACATTAAAATAAAAATAAAAAAGTTAAAAGTTTCTAAAACATGAACCAAGATGGCCGAAGGCCACGGGCACCCACTAGTATTTATAATGGGTGAAAAAAAAGGATAATGGATGGTTTTTTCACTATGGATGGAAAATGAATGACAATAATAAAATTCATCCACAAACTAAACAATGATGGATGAATTTGATCAATAATGGAAAAAAATGAATGCAAATTTTTAATTTATGAATAATAAACTAAACTACATGAATTACCATATTACATATTTTATTTTTGTCAATTGATTTTGAAAAATATGTATTTAATGATTTAAGTTGGGTTTTTGGTGTTGGATTTCATCCATACAATATCACAAACTTGGAAACCAAAGCATATATCACATTTAAATAATTCGTAACGTGGTTAGAACTAGAAACAATTATCCAATTGAATGGGCAAGCTCAATCATGGCAAGATAACCATTGAACTTGCCATGGATTTGGAAAGTCATCAATGAAAGATATCAAAAAATTGTTGTCCAATGCCCTAATGAATGAATCATGTATTTCTCATGAGTTATGAGCGAGGTTGCTAGGAGGATGTTCACATCCCCAAACAGACCCCTAAGGATGTCCCAAGATGTTTTGGGATGTTTCAGAATTGTCTTTCCTTATGTCCCAAGTTGTAGTTTAGAATTTAAACACTTATGTAATTTTTTAACTCGGAAATTTATCACAAAGTTGGTGCACTAATATGGTGCTTGTCATTGTCCTCTAATAATTAACAAGGGGTGTGTCACATTGTGGCCTTGTCATTTACATTAAAAAGTATCTTAAGGAAAAAGAAGAATTATGGAAATTCAAGTATTTCACAATGCAAAATTATGATTTTCAAAAAAATCCTTTAAAAGAAATCAAAATCCTTCAAGATTCATAACTCTATAATTAATCTCAAGTTTTAACACAACCCAAAATATCATCTTTTGAAAATCTTCATATAAATGGATCTACTACCTAGGGGCCAAAATGCCTTAAGCTACTATACTTTATAATGAATCTAAACACAATACCCTTGCCTTAGTAGGCAAGGCCAATAAATTACCCAACGGTGTGTGTTTTGGGGCCCCAATGTTATCAACATGCTACCCAAACATCTTGTCTCAACACTAGGCAACTTTTAAGTACCACCTAATGCTTCATGGCACAATACAACATTCTTTGCATTCCGGACTTGTATGTGGCACTCCCAACGATCCTAACATGTTGTTTGATTTCTTTCAACAATCTTTAACACTTCAGTTTGTATAAAGTTATGACAAATTATTTTTAACAAAAAATTACCTAAACCAAAGTTCCACTGCACACAAGAGATATTTTAAAACAAGGCCATGAAATGACAAGAAATAGTCATACAAAATTTTATTCATAACATAAAAATGTTGGAACACATGAAATAAAAATAACAAAATTTTAACATAAAATCATATTTTCAAATTGGTGTTAAGAAAAAAGGGGTAATGGATGTGGTTATCTTTGTTTATATTTGTTGAGGAACCTGTTTTGAAGAAGCTTTAATTGAAGCTTTCATATGGCCCATCATCCAAAACCATTTTCAACACTTTCTTAAATATTTATTATGAATGAAAATTGGATGTTGATGAATGATTTTATTCATGAGCAAACTCCATCCTTGAATGACAAGTTACAATAAATAAAACTTTCAAGTTTTATAACTTGTTTTCAAATTTTAATATATGTTTAATAACCTAAATTAATAGGTTATAGGATGTGTCATTCATGACATCTGAAACTTTTGCCACTTCAATGTTGTCTCCCCTTGAAACATGCATAATTTACTATAAGGAAATTAATGATTCCTTCCATCATGGATTGGACCCATGGTGAAATTTGTGTGAGCCCATTATGTGCCTCAAATTTGGTTTGAGCTCAAATTGCACTAAACATTTTCTTTCATTACTTTGTAGAATTCAGGTGTTAGAGGTTTATCCATGAAGCATGTCTCATCCTAATTTTTTGAGAGATTCCGTTAATGAGTGCACCTTAAGCTTCCATGATATTGTTGCCACAAAATTCAGAATTACCATTGATTTCACTTGGTGATCCTCAAAGCATGTTGAATCCTGTGAAAGAAAGTGCATACAAAACCTCTTCGACAAAGCCTCTTGAATACCAAAAGGTGCAGTCGAAAAGGATGGAATACTTACGACACAATTTGAAAATATTCCTAAGAATTTAGTGCAACCATGATGCTCTTACCTAGAGCGAATAGAATTTTTTGGTGCGTATCCACAAAGATGAAGGTGCTCATATTAATGTTATTTTGTAATTTTAGCATCATGAAGAATATTTGTTTGCACAACTCTAATTCTTTGGCCAAATTTGTGATCATAACTTTCCATATCTATAGGTCTATGACAAGGTCGATAGTAAAAAGAACTTCACTAGGAAATGTATACATTTGGAAAATGAGTGGCTTGAGGTGGACTTTTTCCAAATGACAAACAAACCAATGCTATAAATCCTCAACATCACCTAAAACACTATTTCAAATGTATACTACGATTCTTCAGAAATAGATGGCATTATTAAAGCTATCATGTAAGTACGAATTTGAACCTCGAATTCACTTTTGAAAGATTTAGCTTGTTTCTTTTCTTGTGAGGACATGTACATTACAAACAAACATTTGGGATCATTTTCTCGATGTTACTACAACATAATGATTTCAATAGGATGGCCAATGTAGGTTTGTCTACTTCTTGAAGTTCAAATGTAAATGGCAATAAACCTCAAAAACACTCATGTTATGAAGAGAAAAATGTTTGCAAGTTGCTGGTACACTTAGAACCCAATTTTGTTTTAATTGTTGGTATTAACATCCAGTAATGTCCAAAAAACAGAAAGGACTAATCTTTGCATTTTATAAGCTCTCAAGCAATCCATATTGTTCAGGTTCAACATCACAAACACGTGAACAGAAGTTCAAGATGTAAAACCCTAAACCCAGCAGGTGATGCAGACAACCTAAACATTTTACATACTAGTATTGAATTTTACACAGAATCATGATGATTGTATAAACCTGATGATTGTTACCACAAGAAAACATCAAGAGGAAGGAAGGAAGGAAGGAGGGAAAAGAAAACATAGACAACCAGGGTCCTAGCTCAATTTCAGTGAACTAATTATTTGATGATATTGTATAGCCTAACTCAATTACCAAAAGCTAAAATATCTAAAAAATCTCAACAAGTAATGAATTAGAAGTGAGCTCCATTCATATATAACAGATCAGCTTCGTGTATGTTATGTGCACATTCATATAACGTCCATACTAGCAATTACCAAACCAATTTACAGGCTAATGTGGGATGAAGATAGTGCTGAGAGTGCTCTGATGGACCCTCAAATACATTATACCCTAGTGTTGGGCCAGTAGCAATAATTTATGTACTACACAAATTTTCAAAACCCATGTATGCACCTGTTTGCCATTCTCCGTATACTTTAATCAATCCTTGTAGGCCTGTGAATTCCAACAAAAAAGAAACATGAAAGCCATCACATAAGTGTTTGATCTCATCCATTGTTCTCTTTCTTTACAAAAGGTAAAGCCCTCAGACAAGGGCATTACCAGAATTAGGTCTGCCCTCCACTATCGCCTTGTGCAGGTTTTCACTCTGGTAATGCCCTCATCCTAGGATGAGAGCCATACCCTAGACATTTCCTAGATGATGCAGAGTAGATTTAGAGCAGGTACAAGAAATTGTCATCAAAAGAAGATTGAGCTGCAAAGATTATTAGCTTATGTTTCAAAAGCTGCTGTAAAAACTCACCCAGCAGCACACCACTGAAGGCTATGTGTTGCAAGCACAAAGATGATGATAGAGATTTTCCCAGATGCACATGTTTCAAAAGCTGCTGTAAAAACTCACCTAGCACAACAGCACTGAAGGCTATGCAGATTGCAAGAACAAAGATGATGATAGAGGTTTTCCCGGATGTGTGAATCACTTGGTGCACCATCGATTGTCCCCAGAAAGCTCCAATAACTGCAATGGTTGTAAGGAATATAGCTGCAATTGCATAATGCCAGATCTTTTTGTCAATCATGAGTTTGACCTCACAACCCTGCAACATTTGTACAAGTCCCACCTACATCTCAAAGTCTTTCATTTGCCTCCCCAAATGCAAAGAAGTTGTGACATGAATAAGGGTAACCAGGAATCATCCCTATGCTCACTACAATCCTCTCAGAACTAAACTAAGACCAACTACTACTGCAACAAGCTTACCTGATTTAACTACATAAAATTCTGTAAGTGCTGTGATAGGAAGTGCCATATTCTTTAACAATACTGACTTCATGTCATATTTTTTTGAGCAAAGGAAAGGGCTTCCCATTGAACAGTGAGAAATTGATGAAGAGTGAGAAATGTTGAGAAGTGCAACATGCACCTTGATCTCTAGGAAGACGACCCAAGAGGGAGTACTGCACCACTGACATGGATGCTGAGGACAACATCACAAATGTTGCAGTGGCAGATGATACCTGTATGTTTGAGCACCCCACATCTATGAACATTAATGGGTTGCAAGCAGCTGGAGCAAAAACATTCTGCATGCTGACTTTTGCCTTGTTCTGAGATAATTTACAAGCCCTGGAGTTTTTGGAGCAAAATGCAAAACCATCTAGATAAAGCCCTCATCCTTGACTAGAGGACAAAGTGAGAGCTGCAGACCTAAGTAAGACAAGGATCATGGGTTAGTAGTACCTCAGGAGGTAGGCCAAGCTCCAAGAGGAAGGGCCCTATGATAGTTCCCCCACCAACACCAAGAAGACCTCCCATTGTCCCAGTCCCAACTGCGGATCCTGCATAGATAACCAGCTTGCCTACTCCCCAATTCAAATCTGCCAATGTGTAGTCAAGGTCCACCTCACTGTTTGTCTGTGATGCAATTTGACTTGTTCTGTACAAACACAATGCTTGAAAGCCTGTCACACCCAACGCAACTAGAATCTGTCCTTGGAGCCAAACATTGAGTAAAAAATTAGTGAAACACTGTCTCAACATCATGGGTGCAGCTTCTAGTGATCAACACATGCACAGAAACCCTAATCAGAGAGAATTCATGTAAACCCTAAACCCAAAAATGTTCTGAATACAATATTGCTTTGCCAACTAGACTGCAATTTGTGACAGTGAAATGCAAAATCTGAGGCTGCATGGACCTTGATGCAACTGGTGATCTGAAAGCTGCAGTTTCTGACATGGTTGAGACACAACACACCTGTGCACAATTGACCACCCAGTACCAAACACTGCAGGTAGCTACCCCATTCTGCAACACAAACAACATCAGATGCACGTGTTCAGGTTTGGCATAATTCCTGGAATCATGCATTATATACTCATGTGCCTGACCTAGAACAATCTTGAAGCCCATGATGGCCCTCATTGCAAGCAGCTCTGGCCTCAAGGTGCATGCTACTTATTGCCCGTTTAAAGCAAATTAAATGGTGGTGGCATGACAATTACACTTAGCTGCTGCATGTGGAACTTGCCTTAAGAATCTGCAGGATCAAGAATACAAGCCACACGAGAAATAAAACTCCCATTGATTTCCATTGAACACTGTTCTGGAGTGTTGGACATGATCCCTGCGCATGTGCATATTTAGCTCAACAAACTGATCTGCTCAGCTCACAGAGTACAATGTCTCATGTGCAGTGAACATGCTAATTTCAAGATTTTAAAAGAGCTTGTCCGCACCTTAATCATGGGCCAACTTCTTTTAAACATTGTAATTTCTTCTTACCCAACTGCTGATCTCAACAGTAGGTTAATGTAGAACAAGTTGATTGAATTTAATTAGATTTGAATAGAGGATATGACCTCGATTAGACTTGACACTCACAGTTGGCTGGCAAACAACAGTTGCAGGCTCGGTTACTGCAGCAGACTGGCAATTTTCTGCATCTGAAAGAGCCATGTACTCAATCTCCTCTTGCGCCAGATCTACAAAACAATTGAGAACTCAAGATCTATTTAAGCCCATCACAATTATTCTGTCATGGCCCAAGTTCTAGATCAACATGAGTGTTAGTTCTATCTGTTCATGACAAAAAATTGATTCCATATATACACATGAATTCCAAAGACATGACAATATCTATCAATAGCCAAGTTCCTGAGATTAATGCACAATATAGATCTGAGTGTTCATAACTACACTTGAGGTAGATCTGGAGACAAACATATACCTTTTTCACAACCTGTAATGACGATAGGCAAGGAAGAATGCTGGCCCTGCACTTTGAACAAAAAGATAAGAGATCGCAAGAAGTTCAGTACAAGCTTATGTCACACATCACTGGAAGAAGCATCCTCACAAAAGTGTTGAAGTTCTCTTGTATATATTCTATCATTAAATGCTGCTCTGCCACCTCATGCAATTGTTTTTCAGGCAACTAATAATATGAAGACCTCTGTATCAATTCATGATTTGCAAGTTCTTGCAATGGATCAGCTGCTGCAAAATTCAGAACAAATGAGAAATTTTATATGATTTCACAAACCTACAGTAAGTGAAAAAATATGACTCCTGGAAAATTGAAGACTTTTCAAGGGATCTAAGTTGGTTGCTTGATTTCATTCTTGAAAGGCTGACCTTTGCAAACTGCGTCTCTGCATCCCACATGCAGATTGCCTTTCGGAGTGCACTTATAGCAATACCTGCAATGGTAATTCAGCCCCATAAATGTTTTTGTTCCAAATTGATTCTTCCAGTTTAGTCAAGGAAATCATAATAAGGTATATTTAGAAAAAAGAGTTCTAAGTACTTGCAAGCTGCATATCTGGAACTGTGCCTAATGCAAACCATATTGCTGAGGTCATTCCCAGCTGCAAATTATACATCATAATTCACTTGCAGATGATCAGGAAGGGTTTTCAGGATTTTGAGTTTTTTAGGGAGAGTAG
Source organism: Sphagnum tenellum (assembly GCA_963921925.1). NCBI lineage: Eukaryota > Viridiplantae > Streptophyta > Sphagnopsida > Sphagnales > Sphagnaceae > Sphagnum > Sphagnum tenellum. The sequence goes on along the minus strand of OY998143.1, from coordinate 20,683,014 downwards.
AAGTGACCAGTGAGTACTTACTTGTAAACAATAGTATGAGAAGAAGAGTGACCATCCAATCTGCAAACATGATGTTGAAAGTAACTCCAATACTGATACCCAACAAAAGCATGGGCTGGAACAGCAACGCAATGTTATAGTCTATGACTGGTTGATTTCTCCAGGTTGGGTGGCTCATCTTCAGGTTGTATAAAACTGCTGCAAATAAGGCTCCCATGATCATGGCTGCAATCATTCAACATCAAGCCATATATACATATATAGCATCATTAGAGAGTCCAGGAAATATCTGAGTTGATAAAATTACTATGACATGATCTGATCTGAACATAGTTCAACACCCAGAAATAGATATATAAGTGATGTCGAATACATATGCCTGCAGCTGATCTTAGATTTCTCAGCAGCAGCTTTGTAGAGCTTCCAATCGTCTAGTAAACTCACATTTTGAAAGAGCAGTTGTAGTCTTGGTGTCAAAGCCGATTACCAAGCTGAGAATTGGGAGATAAAAACCTCCCCCACCAACACCCCCCACACTTCCGAATGCAGCTCCCATGAACCCAAGGAAAGTGCCTATTGCCAGTCTCCAGCTAGGCTCAAACTTCTGTCATGCGCGAGGTCACAACGCATTCACGACAAGAAGAAGAAGAAGAAATTCAGCATCCGGTCATACATGCTGATTCAGTTCCAGGTGTTAGATTAAAGAACTTGGGCTGATAGATCTCTGCAATTTCAAGAAGTAGTTGACTGTGGGTACTAGATTTTTTCACGATTTATTAAATCTGAGGAGCATACACCTCGTGTCTCTGAAACAAACTCCTCACCTCTTGCACATATTGTAATTGACATGATCCTACACAATTACACAGACTTGCAGGCCACTTCTTGCGGTAGTCTGGATCCGGGTCCAAGTCGTCCCTTCTCGTAAACCTGGCCGCTATTGATCCAATTACCGCAGCAGCTTCGTCTTCACAGAGCCGTCACCACCCGCCTCGTCACCTCCATTGTTCACATCATGAGTATAACTCACCATATTATTCTGCGGCACATCGAGCTCAGCATGATGACGATGATGGTCAACTGCCGAGCTGATGAAACCGTCAGCGAGCACTGCTGCAGCAGACAGGCCGCCATCCCCCCTTAATCCTCGCAACTCCTCAAACTTGGCATCAACACCACCACCAGCAGAAGGCAATTCTTCATACGGGGGACTAGACGTCCGATTAAATTCCTCTACACTAGTACCGCTAACAACAACAGCAAAACTACTAGCATACAAAAGAATGACTAGTGGGAGCGCGAATGTATAACAACGGCAACAACAAGAAGCAGCACCACCGCCTCCACCTCCTCCTCCTCCTCCTGGTGATGCGACTACTGGTAATATCACCACCATTGCAAGAAAAAGAAGCAAACTTCCTTACTACACAGTCAATGTGTTGGGTGGGTTTATTCACAGATCAAGTGCTGCTGAATTCTTATTGTTGTTGTTCCTCTTCTTCTTCTTCTACTACTACTATCACCACTACTTCTTCTTCTTCTTCTTCTTCTTCTGATTCTTCTTCTTCGTTTTTTGAAAACCAGTCGGAGAGTGTTTGCTCATACGTGCATCGTGTGCAGGTATGACAAGTGGTAGGAACAAAAGAATTGCACTTGGTATCCTATGCACAGGATCCTAAGCTAGCGGCAGCAACATGCAAGTGGGGGTGTGCGCCGCTTTCGAAGGTGTCAAGCTTGGAGTATATTTAGCCAAATTTGGCAATATTCAAATTATGAAAGTAGACTATTTTTTAATCACCCTTTCATATTGCCAGTAATTGTGTGTGTGGCTTTCTTTTTGGCTTTTTTTTTTTTTTTTGGAAAGAAAAGGAGATTTTGTGACAGAATTTTCACAGTCATTTTTTCCTTTCTGTACAAAAAAAAAAAAAAACTGGCATTATTATTGGCCAAAAAGTGAAAATTAAAAAATATCTGTCAAATGAAATGATTAAATGGGAGGGGTTCAATGGCCAGAAGACTGACATATAAAATAAAATAAAATAATAGTACCTAGAGTAAAAACGTCCAGATTTTTATATATTGGTTCCAATGAGTAAGTCACCTATAAATTAGAAAAAGGATGATTAAAGAATTGCAATTTTTATTTCTGGTTGGTTGATAGCCAGATTTTACTAAGTATTCCTATGGATGATCGCCACTTTTGGGTACATACTTTTGGGTACTTATGTGGAAAAAAAATTAATTGGGGAGGAAAAAACAAAAAAATCAAGGTCCCCATATATGTCTTTTAAGAACAACATTATATATATATATATTAGTGGGTACCCGTGACCTTCAGACACTGTGACATATGACATCACTTTCTCTTCTATTAACAATATTACGAACTCTCTACATAACAAAGCAACATAATTCAAAATGTTTATTTTTGAAAAAAGGTGTGATTTGCAAGTCTAATAATTTTCTGAAATTTCAACAAACCTTGTCATACTTGCAATATAAAAAAATTAAAAAATAAACTCATGAACATGCGTGAAAACTAAATCCTTAAAGATAAATACATTGATTATTCGATCGTTACTTGCTGAACCCAGTCACAGCCTATGATATATCATCCCTCCCCCAAATTTCAACCCTGTTTTTTTTTTTTTTTGTTACAACTTTGTTTCATTTCATTTATTTGTTAATAACTTGTCTTCTTCTTTTTTAATTTGAAATTTCTTGTGTTGTTTTAAAAAGATTTCTTCTCTTGTTTCTCATTTTTTTTCAATAATTTTTAGTTTTTAAAATTTAGTTTGTAGCTTTGGCAAATTGCAAGACTACATGAGTTTTTCATAAACTACAAGATTGGATCACATAAACATTTGGATAAATTGCTGATGTCACCATTTGTGGTTGTCGTCTTCTTCCATCATCTTCTTCTTTTGGGATGAGGAACTTGAATGGATGGATGATGAGACGAATGACGATATGGATGGATGGAAAGGACCACCACCACTCGACAGACTAAGGACATTATATATAAAGACTAGTGGATACCCGTGACCTTTGGGCACTGTGAAGTCCTCCAGTTTCTTTAAACTTGGTTCATGTTTTAGTTTTTTCTAGAAACTTTTATTTATTATTTATTTTTATGTGTATTCTGTTTTTATTATTATTTTGTATAATAAAAATAAAGTGTTTCTTTTTCACTTTTATATTTTTGTTTATTTGGATGCAAGTTTGAAATTTGGAGAAAAAAAACACAACTCATTTTGTTTCAAGTAGGGTTTTTATTCATTATTATAAGTTTTATTTTTTCTTATTTTTTACTCTTGATTTGGTTTCTTCATTTTTGTAAATTTTTTTCTTTTAAAATTATTTCACTATATTTCCCTTTCCTTGTTTCATTTGTTTCCATTCCCTTTTTATAGTTTTTTCATTTTACTTTTTTTGTTTATGTTTGTTTCATGCTTTAATTTTTTCTATTCTTATTTTGTCTATCTTCTTTTTTTAAAATTAATTAATTAATTAATGAATTTTTTCTATTTTCTTTTTCAAAAAGATTCTATTTTTCTAATATGTTATGTAATGAAAATAATTTTAAAAAACTTTTGTGTTTTTGTTTGATTAAATACAAGTTTGAAGTTTGGAAAAAGAAGACCAACCTCTTTTTTCTTTTTCAAGTATGGTTTATTTTCTCTTTCTTTTGCTGTTTATTTTGTCTTTTATTTTTTGTCATCTATTTTAAAAATTTTTTTAAAGATTATTTTACTGTATTTCCATTTTAAACCAATAAAAATGTGAAATGAGGTGTGTTTTCTTTCTCCAAAATTCAAACTTGCATCCAAATAAACAAAAATACAAAAGTGAAAAAGAAACACTTTATTTTTATTACACAAAATAATAATAATAACAAAAAACACATCAAAATAAAAAATAAAAAATAAAAAAGCTCAACTGAACACATATTGGATCACATAAACATTTTGATAAATTGCTACTGCCACCATTCATCCTCCTCCTCCTCTTCTTCCATCATCTTCTTCTTCCGGATGAGGAACTTGGATGGATGGATGATGAACAGAAAATAGTTAGATGGATGGAAAGGACGACCACCACAGGACAAACTAAGGATACCCGTGACTTTCGGACACTCTGAAGTCCTTTGGTTTCTTTAAATCGTATTTATTTCAAAGAAGCATTCTGTTTTAAACAACTAAACGTCGTGAATGTCGCTTTTCGTGCTAACCTTACTCATAGCATCATGGGCATACTTACAAGTAGTAATTTTCTTTTTTTGGGCTAAATTCAGCCAAATGATTATTTATTTCACCATCTTTTTATTATCCAAATCTTTAATGTAAGAAAAAGATATTAAAAAGAAAACCTCAGCCTTTACAAAATTTAGTGTATTTTGGTAATCTTTTATATAATAGGCCATTTTTAAAAAATTTGTTCCAATTTTGTGATGTTACTCAAGAGAGGATCATCAATAAGTATATTTAGTTAATTTCAGTAATACAAATATGAATATAGAAATTTCCAAGGACCCATTCATAGCATACTATATGTGATTGTGATGATTATTGGAAAAAAAATTTAAATTAAAAAAATTAAAAATTAAAAAGAAAATTTGTAATAGAATATTCCTTTCCAAAATACTTCCCACAAAATCATCAAAAACAAAAAAAAAAAAAATCAAACCCACTACACTGGCGAATTAATCTAGAGGTATTATTTGTGTTTCTTAATGGTGACTTTTTTGTATCAAAGGATGAATTTTTCCAAGGAAACCAAAAAAAAAAATCACCCAATAAAGCTAGCAAGCAAATTATAATACTATTACATTTACAGAAGTAGAAAATTTGAGACTAAAAACATCGGGGTTTGGAGAGAGGAATCTTGTTTAGACACCATGGGTTTAAGGTTTAGGCGGCAACTCTAACCCTAACCCCCCTTACCCCCAAAGAGGACGACGATCGGACATACAGACACCTAGAGGGTACTCGTGACCTTTAGACATTGTGAAGTCCCCTGGTTTTTTTAAACCGTGTTTATTTCGAAGAAGCATTCTGTTTTAAACAGCTACACGTTGTGAACATAGCTTCTCGTGGAGCCATTTAGGAGATGCATGCAGCCTCAAAGGAGGGCTTCTTCGTACACAACATTGCGCATAAGGCCGATTCGGCCATGCACAATGTCTGGCAGCTATACTTTAACGTTCGCTAGTGCCTTGGTGCATGAAAAGGCAACATAGAGTTGGCCATGCAAAAAAATGTCATCTATGAGATGAAGGCTAACATGAGAAAGGGTCTGCCCTTGAGACTTGTTAATAGTCATGGCATAAGCGAGCCGTAAAGGAAATTGTTTCCTTGCAAATGTAAATGGCAAACCGTTGTTATTGGAAATGAACTTAATGCGTGGGATAGAGGCCACATTACCGGCCCATGTGCTTGTGATGATCTTAGCCTCAACAACTTAAAGCATCTTAAAGCATCGAACAATCAAGCGTGTCCCATTGCACAGCCTAGCTGATGGGTTGAGATTACGCATCAAAATCATTGGTGTGCCCATCTTGAGCGATAACTTGTGTGAAGGCATGCCACTGACTTCCAAAGTGTTGAAGAATTCGGAAAGGTATGTCTTCGCCACTTCCGTGTCCTCTACGGACTCTGCACTAAGGAAGTCAACTTGCGCGCCTAGAAGGTAGCTTAAAACCATCGCATTTATTAATGAAACCTCCTTATTGCGAAGAGCCAAAATCGCACGCTCATGCAAATACTCGTTTGTGGCCTGGCCCTCGTGCAGTCAAAGGTAGATGGCCACAACCATGGCTTATGTGTCCGCAGGAGGGAGTACCATCATGTCTGGACACTTGATGTAGTCCTCATCGATGGTTTCCAACTCACTGTTGCCAAGACAAAGAAGCTAGTCTACAAAAGTGGGATTCCCAAAATCAGGATGAATAGCAACGACATCATTGGCCCACATATTTTCTGAAAGATGGAATACCTCAACAGATTCCCATAGGTAGGAGTTTTTGATTGATGTAGAGACAATGTCTGCACGAGATCCCCGAGGGATGACCAAAAGGACTTGGCGAAAGTTTCCTGACATGACAAAAACAATACCGCCAAAGGGCTCGTTCCTGTTTGTAAGGTCATGTAAAGTTCGATCCACCATTTCAAAAGCGAGCTTATTAGTCATAGGAGCTTCATCCCAAAGAATGAGTTTTGTTTGACGGATTAACATCGCTAAATCATCCTTCTTATGGATATAGCAAAAGGACTTACGATCGAGCATGATCGGGATCTTCAGGTATGAATGGGCTGTTCGCCCTCCTAAAAGCAGAAGTGCAGCAATGCCTAAAGAAGCAACAACAAGTGCAATATTGCCACATGAACGCACAACGTTCAAAATCAAGTTTTCAATGTAGGTTTTACCCGTTCCACAAGGGCCATTGATAAAGATGACTTTAGCATGATGGGTAGCATATGCATTGATTATGCCATTGTAGGCTGCACATTGCCCATCATTGAGGCTCTCAATGGCCATAGCCACCTCGACTTGCAAGACTTCGACATTATAGTCGCGCTCCACCTTAAGCATGCAATTAGTCTTTAACCGATCAAAGGAAATAGAGGGGGCAGGAAGGCCAAAATCCTCGAGAGTTTTGCTACATTTGGCAAACACATCCCATAAGGAATTTAGTGCCCAACTCTCAATTTGCTCAAAAGACGGTTCCACTATACCGCAACATTACAATGTTGCCTCGTAGTCATCGCAAATGTGCTCCTTGTACTTAGCCCAGAGCATGCGTGACTCACCTAGAATGCCAAAGGCCAACATGGTCACAAACAAAGACCGCAACTATTTGCATGCCAACTACTTCTTCTAAGCATGCATTCCACTCGTCATCCAAGTCATACAAACCAAGCGCAAATGCACGCTGATTTGAATGTGTCATGGACAACATCGCTATGTGTGCGAAGAGCTTCAAAAGAAACAACACCTTTGACCTTCGTTAACAATGTATGGAAGAAATAACATTCACCAACAAAAAGATTGACGAAATAAAGGCACCCAACACAGCACCCTCTCTACCGGATGGTCCATTTTTTTGTCCCATTGGTCCATGTAAACACAGAAGGAAAATCCATGTACATGACTTCTTTGGCCAAGGGGTAATCAATATTGACTTAAAAATATTCGATGAGCGTTGTTTTCTGGTTTTGCTCGCTATTAAGAATTTCAAAAATACTGGCATTATCATTATACATGACCATATGCATTCTAAGCTCATGCATAACAAGGCGTGTGATAGACGGTGTCCAATCATGCATTCTAAAGGAAAAAAGACGCCATGATGCTTTAGAATCAAAAACATAGCGTCCTTCAAGGTATGCTTTAATTTCATCATGGTTTTGCCACTCACCATTGGCAACGACCGCCTACACGTTGCTTTCTTGGCTAAGTATATTCGCCCGCCTTTCGACAACGCTAGTAGCACGATCAGGTCCCTTGTACACATACATGTACAAGTACTTGACGGCAGATATGGACAAACATATCTCCACGTTGATGTGCGCATAGTATTTGGTTGCCAAGTGAAGATTGTACGGGACTGTCGCAACCCTACTTTGGCCAAATGTGGAGGTGAAGCCCAACACTTGGAAAAAGTGGGATTTGGGGTCCTCCGGGACTCCCGAATGTTCAGAGCTCAACAGCAGGACCCAAAACACCTCGCATTGGGGTGTTCTTGGTGTCATTGGAAAGGTCTTGAAGCGCAGATATCGAAAATGGCCTCGCATTGGCCATTTGGACATCTGTCGCCCAAGTTATGGGCAAAAGAAGGGCCGGGAGTCAAACTGGCAGTTTGACTCCCGACAACTAAAAGTCGGGAATCGACCTCTTACCGAAGTCCGAATTGGGAGTGCGATACGTCGTTGAAAAGATCTCGACGAGGGCTACAACTTTGGTTCAGACCTCATTGCAATCCAACTCCGCAGTCGGGAGATATGGCCGTTCAAAGTTCTGGGAGTCCCGTCGGGACGATTTCGGGACAACTTCGGGACTCCATTTCGGGAGTCCCGGGAATTTGTGCCATTTGGGTGTAGTCCCCACAACGTGGCGCAGAGTATACTATAGGGAGTATGGTGGTGGCATACTCCCGAGCCAAGGATGTGGTGAGTCCAAGTGAGTCCGGGTCCCCGTGGCTTGTCCCAACACCAAAAGAGTGCAAATGGATTCTAACCAACTCGTGTTGGTTTGTGACGCAGGTTCGTGTGATCTAAAAGCTTGATCTCTTCCTAGTCTAATCCCGGGGCTCCCAACTCGACCCTCTACCCCTTTTTTAGAGTTGGAAGCCGGGAGCGTGCTACCAAGTCTCAATTCCGCAACTTGACTTTGGTGAGACCCTCAAGTGGGTTTCACCCCCGTGACTTGGGAGCGCGTCAGGGATAATCCAATGGTTATCCACCACACGCTACGTCTTTGGATTTACAAAAATGCAGGTTTGACGGCACTGGTATTCAAGGTACCCGTCAACATCACAGTGCGTTTCTTCCCTAAAGGAACGCGGGTACCTTTTTTTAAACTTTCCCTGCTTCATGCATAGGACAGTTTAAAAAAGGGTTTTAGGGTTTAGGGTTTAGGGAGTTGCGCTGCAGCTCCATGAAGAAGGTGATGGTAGCAATGCTGTCGCCTTCTTCTTGTGTTTTTTTTTCTTACACTGCTGTAGCGCAACGAAAAAGGCGACGATAGCGTCGCCTTCTTCTTTTGTTGAACACAACTCCACCTTCCTCTACATGCTCTGGAGCTGCACAGTTGTAGCTCCACAATCTTCTTCCTGCTAAGAAGTTGCGTTGCAGCGCAGCTCCACAGTAGGAAGAAAAAGGGGGAGCTGCAGTGGCGCAACTCCACGAAAAAGGCGACGGCAACAATCGTCGCCTTCTTTTTCTTTTGTTTTGCTTAATTTGTTTTTCCCTTGTAGAATAGCAAAGAAGGCTGGAACTTTGTATTAAATAAGAGGACGACACCTGCCGCCACTTTCTTCGGTTTGTTGCAAGGAAATGCTGAATTTGCCTTTCTTTTATGGTTTTGTTATGAAGAAGGTGACGGTAGCAATGTCGTCACCTTCCTCTATGTTGGCGGATATTATTTTTTCTTTGTTGTTGCTTATGGTGTAGTTCCTTAGAATTAACATTATAGTAACTGGTGGTTTTTTCTTTAGGGTTATAATGGCCAGGGGAAGAAGATTGAGGAAAAGTGCTAATGGGGAGTTGGAAATGAGTAAAGAAAATGGTATTGCGTCAGATGATGCAAATCTTCTACCAAATGTTGCTGTGTCAAACGAGGCAATTCTTCTGCCAAATGTTGTTGTGTCAAACGAGGCAATTCTTCTTCCAAATGCTGTTGTGTCAAACGAAGCAAATGCCGAGCAACATGTTGCTACAAGTGCCGAGCAAAACATGCCTGTAACAAATGAAGCAATGGGTGACCAAAGTAGTGTTGCATCAGATCAGCCAATTGGTGAGCAAAATGGTGTTTTATCATAATTGAAAGACAAGGATGACAGTTTGGTATAGATTGTTTTAGAATTTATGCACATTAGATTAAAGACAGATTAAAAAAATTGTACAAGTCTCTTCAAGTTTAATTATATCCGCACCTTCCATCATTTGTTGGAAGGTGCGGAATTTTTTTTATCAAAATTTTTTATTGCAATACCTGAAAATAGTTCATGTTTATAAGAGTAATATGTGATTAAGTGAGTTTGTAATACCGACATTCTGTTTTTTGATCTTTCATTTTTTGGCTTAGGTCCGGAAGTTGAATTTGACCAGGCTTTTTAGCCACTTGCACTTCTTTGTCCACCTAATTTGGCTCGGAAGTACAAAGAATGGACGCATGTTGGGTCGAAATGAAGGTGCAAAGTTGGCACTTGCACTATCGCATATTGTGCCAAATGGTTATTGACCAAGCATTTGAAAGAGGTGCATGGCTTGGTGGCATAAAAGGGCAAACCTGGGAGGCCTTCAACTACTGCAGGAGGTCCTCGACATCAAAACCATGCCAAGATGAATGCTCGCATCTTGGGAAATGCGATGGCTGTGCAAAGGCAGAATGATCAAAAGGTGGTTAGTCGCGCTCGTGCCAAAGCACAACGCGAGTGGAAAAACCTGGTAGCTGTTGCAAAAGAGTGTCCACCATTCCCAAAACTAGGTTTGGTCAAATTAGCTTCAGAGCAATTGTTGAAAGTTTGGGCCTCAATGCTTGGGGTGTGGGCAGTGTGCTTCGAGATGCAGCATCACGGATGGAGAAGGATGAAGATTTACAAGGGATGATTCGATCCACCCATTGTGTATATGCACGACAATTGAGACGACATGGGATGTAAAAAATTGGGATCGAGAGTCTAATAAAACAAGTCGGACAAAACAATTGGCAGATGTTTTAGATTTCCATCAATCTAGAATGATTCATGGAAGGTAAGAAACAATAATAAGCAATGTTTATTATTTTTTTATTACATTTCATCCAAGGTGTGTTAGGGTTTAACTTGGTGGTTTTTGGGTGTTTATAGGGTTCAGGGCCAAACACAGGAAGAGTTTGTTGCAACTGTAGTTCAAGTTGAAATGCAATGCCACTATTTGTACACTGCTCGTCATGCAGCAAAGGCTGCAAATGCAACAGCTGCATACCGAGCTAAACACGAGATTGTAGATATTGATATGGGTTAGGGTTTCACTCTATATCGTTAGTTAGGTTTTTGTAGCCCTTTTATGTTTTGGATTACCCCATTTTGAATTTCGATCTTTTGATATGTTATAGAGAACCAACGTTTTTTTTTCATCGGGTTCTTTAGTAAAATTTTCATGCACCCATTTTTTGTACATCTTTTATCAAGATAATAGTATCTTCTACTCACACTTGTTTTATAGGTATATGGTTAAGCATATGTCTTCTTTGTCATAATTTTCTTAGTACTTGAGATGTAAGAGTCAAACCAAAGATCAAAATGAACATTGTGCAATACTTACATATAATATAATAGGACTCACATCACCTGAAAAGTTTTTGAACAATACACACATTTTAAACATATAATACCTACATCATTTTCTATTATAATTCTCATAAGGAGATTTTCAAATATGCAATACCTGCATATAAGTCCCATAATAGCCGTTGGTTTATTTGACATCTCTTGCAATATCCACATATGGGCCACAAATAGTTGCTAACATTTTTCATTCGTTGCAATACCCGCATATCAATCCATGGTTGTCGCTGGGTTTTTATAACATTCCTTGCAATACCCGCATATAGTTTCCATAATAGTCGTTGGGTTTTTTTGGCATCTCTTGCAATACCCGCATATAGGTCCCACAATAGTTGCTGGTTTTTTTCATTCATTGCAAAACTTACATTTTGTCATAAAATTAATTCAGAATAATAATTAATTTAGGTATATAAAAAGACATATTTTGGGTATCGAGAGCACTTATTTGTTTTTTTGGAATGACGTTAGATGCGGGTATTGCATCTAGGGTTTAGGGTCTTCACATAAGATTTGCCTCAGTCACCTATGGATTATTTTAGTATGAACTTGCATGTAGGTATTGCATGTAGGCCTTGGTTTTCATTCAAAGGCGCACCCAAACTACATATTAGGTATTTCAAAGCAACCTTACATGTGGATATTACATTTAAGGTTGCCCTTTCATTGTAGGTTTTACCTTATTCATTGTAGATTATTTTGAAATGAACTTGAAAATGGTTATTGCATTTAGGGTTAAGTTTTTGTATAGTTTTGACCCACTATATGATTATTTTAACCAAGAATTTATTTGCTATGTATCAGAAAAGTATATAATAAAATTTCAATCAAACATAGGATTAATATGTGGGAGAGATCATTTTTATTATTATGTGAAACATGAGAGAAAAAGTAGAAATGTATGTGCTTTGATTATTTTTTTAACATAGTTTAAAATCTTATTAAATTAGAGACTTTATATTTATGTTTTTTGAAATCAGTATACAACTTTAAAAAGGGGGAAGAAAAAATGAACATCTTTGAAGAAGTTTTAAACTTGAACTTTTTATGTTTTGATCTCAACAAACTTTGTATTGCATTCAGAGTTGGGTTTTCACATAAGTTTGTTTCTTACCTTTGTGTGAAAACTCCAAATTTTCCCAATCTCTTTGAAGAAAATATAGGATGAGATTGTATTGTTTCACATATGTTTAAACCCAAGAATTTCCCCCCAATTTAATATAAAATATTTTTGATAATTAATGTATTATGAAGAAATTTTGTCATATAATTAAACAATTAATAGACCATTATTTCAAATAATTTAGATGAATACTTATCAAGAATTAGATAATCATTTATTTATTCGAAATAATTAACTAATCATTTGGCTTAACTTTATTTACTTGGATAATAAAAAGTTGGATCTAAAAAATAGATTGATTAATTTGATATTTGATTAATTAATTTAAGTATATTTTTGTTTTAATAAGTTATTAAAATCACTATTTAAGATAATTAATCCATGTTATAGATCGTAAGTTTAGTTTTTTCATGAAAAATTCCTACACCAAGATAAGCTTGATCACAATTGTCATTGTATTATTTGTTCCATAAACAATACAACCTCTTTTCAAATTCATGAAACAAAGTAAGAATCATGGAACTCCTAATCAATAACCCTAACCTCTATACACACCTTTGTTAACATATTATTGTGAAATTAACTAATTATTTTGGAGTGACCCAAAATGTAGGTATTACATTTAGGGTAAGGTCTTCATTTATAGAAGGCTTAACCTCCACATGCGTATTTTTTGTGTGACCCAAAATGCAGGTATTGCATTTAGGGTAGGATCTTCGTATAAAGATGCTTAAACCCCACATGCGTCTCTTTTTTGTGCCCCAAAGTGCAGGTATTGCATTTAAGGTAGGATTTTCATATAAAGAAGCTTAAACCCTATATGCGTCTTTCAGAGTGGCCCAAATTGCAAGTATTGCATTTAGGGTTGGGTTATTTCAAAGTGATTTTGCATGTGCATATTGCGTTTAGGGCTAGGTCTTCACTTAAGGGTATCCAAACCAATACAATGAGCAAAATTTAGAGTATAAACCTTAGGTTCTGAAATATATGAACCAAATTCTTACACACTAAATAATAAAACATAACCCTAAAAATCCAAATGATATTTTGCAAAACGCCATGTAACAATACCCACATAATGATAATTAATGCACACTGTTTGAAAGGTGCAAAATGCAATACCTGCCTTAAGCCATAAAACCCACACTGGTTATGGGTAGTCAATGCATTATTCGCATATGGGTATGAAAAAATAAACTACAAAGAAATATTGAATATGAAATATCCATGTAAAAGTATAAAACCTTTATCTATGCTTGTATACTTAATGAAACTTGATGCGCTTTCTATATCCAACAACTAGGAAATGAAAAAAGGTTGAATTGTGAAAATATAAACAAAAAAAACAAAAGAAGTAACAAGAGATAAATGCATACCTTTAAGAATAAAAGATGACAACGTTCCACCAAAGTTTATAGTCCCAATTGCAAACGTAACTCTAAAAAATCATAACTCGTACAAAAATGGGTTAAAAAATATTAAACTCTAGCAACTATGGAACACATGCAAACAAAGGAAATTCAAATTATGATATAGATTTAAACAAGTGAAAATATCAAAAACCAATACAATGAGCAAAATTTAGAGTATAAACCTTAAATTCTAAAATATATGAACCAAATTCTTATACACTAAATAATAAAGCATAACCTTAAAAATCCAAATGATATTTTGCCATAAGCCTTATTACAACCCTAATTATACAAACTCTAACAAAAAAAAATCTTAGTGATATATATCCTAAACCCAAAAAATTATACAAACTATACAAATTATATAATATGCAAAATACGTTAATCTTTAAAAACAATCAAATAAATTTCATAGAAAACCAAAAGAGAAGATATGTCTTTTACCTTTGTGTGATCTCTCCAACTTAAATTTTTCCACTCTTTTTGAAGAAGATATAGAATGCAATTGAATTACTTCACATATGTGTAAACCCTAAAATTTTCCCCCCAAATTTAGCTTACTTTAGATTAATTACCATACATTTGTGAAAAATTTATTAATTAATTTATGTATCTCAACTCTAAACCTAATGGTTAAGTTAGTAGGGTATGTAATTAATAGAGTAGCTAGGTTAATAGGGTAGGTGGTTAGTACAATAACTAGGTCAGTAGGATAACTAGTTATTAGGGTAGCTGTGTCAGTAAGGGATAATAAATAAGGTACCAAGGTTGGTGCAATACTTATGAGGGTAGGAAAGTGAGCAAGGTAGCTATTCGGAGTGACCCCAAATGCAGGTATTGCATTTAGGGTTGGATCTTCATATAAAGAACCCTAAACCCCATATGCGTACTTTCGGGTTGACCCTAAATGCAGGTATTGCATTTAGGGTAAGATCTTCATATAAAAAAAACTTAAACCCTACATGTGTCCTTTCGGAGTGACCCAAAGTGCAAGTATTGCATTTAGGGTTGGGTTATTTCAAAGTGACTTTGCATATGCATATTGTGTTTAGGGCTAGGTCTTCACCTAAGGGTATCCAAACCATTTAAATGGGTTTTTTTTAAACGTGGGTATTACATTTAGGTTTGTTTTTTCATTTCAACTTGAAATACCCAAACTTATACTTACCTTTACTGACTAAAATTTTGGGGTTTCGTTGCAATACCTACACCTGTACTTACTTTTACCAACTGGAATTTTGGGGCATAAATTCAATACTTGCACTTGTACTTACTTTTACCAAACCCTAACAAAAAAAAGTCTTACTGATATATGCCGTAAACCTAAAAAATTATACAAGCTATACAGATCATATAATGCAAAATTAAAAAATTTGAAAGAACATAGGAAAAAAATTAAAAACCAAAATTCAAAGGTTTTAAACTATAAATATTTATTAACTGAAAGAAAATACGTTAATCTTAAAAAGTAATCAAATAAATTTCATATAAAACCAAAAGAGAAGATATGTCTTTTATCTTTGTGTGATCTTTCCAACTTAATTTTTCCACTCTTTTTGAAAAAGATATAAAATGCAATTGTATTACTTTATATGTGCATAAACCCTCAAAATTTCCCCCCAAATTTAGCCTACTTTAGATTAATTACAATACATTTGTGAAAAATTTATTAATTAATTTGTGTCTCAACCCTAAACCTAATGGTTAAGTTAGTAGGGTATGTAATTAATAAAGTAGCTAGGTTAGTAGGGTAGGTGGTTAGTACAATAGCTAGTCAGTAGGATAACTAGTTATTAGGGTAGTTGTGTGAGTAGGTTGGTGCAATACTTACGAGGGTAGGAAAGTGAGCAGGGTAGCTATGTGTGAGGTCAGATCCAAGAAAAACGACCAAGAACAAAAAAAAAAAAAAGTACAATGGTCAGCAGCAAAAATAAATCGACTGTGATGAGCCCCATCCGGCGTCGAATGAAAAAACGCAACCCATTCAGTGGACACAACGACCAACTGGTGCATTGGTGGCTGTTAATTCACTCTGGCCCTCTCTGCTTATTCACAAGGCCTAACAACCTAGCCTATTATGTATGGTAGGCTCAAACTTCAAGTGTAAAAACCTCCATGATTGCTTTTTTAAAAGGTGTAATTGTAGGTATGCTTATTGGACTCAATGGATGTCCACTGAGTATCATGAAAAATCTGGTTCATTCTTTTATGCTTGATAACACCTTTGAAGAAGTGAGGGAGTTTTGGAAGTAAGTAAGTACACCCCATGGCTCTGCCTGGAATGAGGCGTTTACTTCCAAAACTCCTTGCTCCTCAGACATTACACTACATTAGAAACTTGAAACTTCCCTTGCTGAAGCTAGAGAAGTACTCTTGTCTTCTCAAGCATTGACCTACACTAGAAACTTCCCTTGCTGAAACTAGAACTTCTCATCTAGATGCATGTAGTTTTACTTCGGATGTTAAGCACACATTGGATCAAGTTTTTTGATCCAAAATTTTATGACCAAATCCTACTACACTTCTCTGCTTAGTCTCTCCCCTATGGACATAGCCAACAAAACCAATAATGAACAAATGGTTGCATTTCCATCCATGTTGCATTCATATGGGGTTTTGGGGAGGAGTAATGAAAATTGTAAGGCAAGGGCTGAGAATCTATAATGTATGTGAAGGGAACTTTAATATATAGAATTTCTAATCAGCAAAAGGTGGGGTTTATTTTGAAAAACGAAATACCAACTCCGATAGGCATTTTGATTTTTTCCCATGATGTCTAACTAATACCCACATGGTGTGTCATGTGGAAAAGAAATTTAATATTATTTTTTGTGTCAGGTGAAGAATGTTTTTAAATTTTTAAAATAGTAAAATTTAAAAAATAATAATATTCAAAAAAAAATTATCAATCATTTTTTCGTCATGTAACGCCTTCAGAGGGCCCAAGGGGAATTTATTTTGAGAACAGCCCACTCCTCAGCTATTACCTTAGACCGAAAGCCTAGTACCCCTAGACTTGAGTCCTAGTTGGGATCTACAAGATGATAAGCTCTTTCAGACTTTTGGTTTTTAAACATTTGGTAAGTTTTTTCATTCTGGTTATTTTAATGTTAGATGAGCGCTTTTAATTACGGCTCTTTATTCAATGGATATGGCGTACAATGTTGAGTGTACTTTTTCAATTTTATGTAGTTTGAACTCTCACCGACTCACTAAATGACAGACTTGTTAACTCATTTTGTTGGCAAGGCTCCTTATACAAGTGACTAGCTCACATTTCAAAAAAACTTGGTCAAAGTAGTTGATTGGTTTACATCCATTTTCAATTTCATGAGATGATGTACCTTTCTATTTGGATTCTTTTGAAATGTGAATTTCGTTTTTTAGTACATTCTATGCATTTTTAGGTCACATCTTCCAGTGTCATTAAGTAAAATTTTACAATTGAATTATCATAATGAATGTAATTAATATCAATTTACATATCAATTTTTTTTTTTAAATTCATACTATTTTTTCTAAAACATTTAGTATTTCATAGTTTTAAAATGAAAAAGGAATATCAACATTCACATGGTTTTCATTTGCAAGTAGAAGGTATGAAATTTAATTTATAAGTTGTCGTAATGAAAAAAACTATCCAAACAAGGTGTTTTTTTTCAAATTTGTTATGTTGCATAAGTTGATATCATCCAAACCAAACCCTAGAGGATTTCTTATTGTCGCAAACCTTGTACATTCTTTCCAGCTAAATTTGGGTACAAACAAAATGTGAAATATACTAACTTTTTCATTTTTGGAGTACTTTTTGGCTACCTGAAAATGTAAAATTTTGGGGATTCGTGTGAAAAAAAATTTAAATTTAGCAATCAGACACCTAGGAAAACACAAATTTGTTGCCATTTTGAAAAAATACAACTAAGTTGGAAAACACCACCTCAGAGAAATAGCAATGTCCAAGATTGTGTGACATAGCTTCCAAAAGCCAATCCCACCTACACAAAGGATCCCAATCATGTTTTTTTAACCACCATACCTAGTATTTTGTATTATCTACACTAAGGTTGTTAATGCAATATCCAATGATATGGTGCCACCAAAGACAAGATGTCGACCTACCAAACAACTTCAATCCAGGCATCCCATCAAAAAGATCTCGATTGGATTTGGGGCATCCTTGTTTGGGCAAGTCTCAATCCAAATCGATGAATCTAGCAAAAAATTAGCATTGTGATAGAATCAATAAGGATGAAAAGGACAACAACGGTATGACAAACGACAAGATGATGGATGTTGATTTGTGTCAACAAAAATGATAGTAGTGAATGTCAAAAGAATGCTAGTCAAGTTGGACAACACCAAAGGATTATGGGGACATCATGTGACAATGGGAGGTGCCAGTAAGGATGCTGATAGACAATAGGAGTGTCAAGAAGGAGAAAGGGGTGGATGATAGTTGGTGGACAATGATGACATTGAGGTTGACGAGAAGGGTGCTTGGGCGAATGACAAGTTCACTTAGTTGTACAACAAGGGCATCGAAGGGAAAAAATTGACAACATGTTCCCATGTTTTCAATGTTTTCCCCTTTCCTACAAGGGATTTTCATCATGTTCCATAATATGTCTCCTCCATGCTCCCAATTTTCACTGGAAGTGCTACCACACTCTCCTAATCTGTCC
Organism: Sphagnum tenellum; assembly: GCA_963921925.1. Taxonomy (NCBI): domain Eukaryota; kingdom Viridiplantae; phylum Streptophyta; class Sphagnopsida; order Sphagnales; family Sphagnaceae; genus Sphagnum; species Sphagnum tenellum. Next base: position 20,664,753 of record OY998143.1, on the reverse strand, counting down.
AACACCAGTCCCCACATTTGGATAAGTTTAAACCTTGGTTCATACTTTCACCCAGATGAAAAAGGTGAGCCTAGGTTTTGCATCTAAGTAGAAGATGCGACCTTCTGGAAGAACACTGGGGACATGCCAGGATGTCCCATGTTACATGTACATCCCAACCCAAGTTAAGGGATGTCCCATGGACATTCCAAGCTTAAGGACATCCCTATTCATAACCTGACTAGGCGCACGTTGTCAAGGCTTTTCCACCCATTTCACAATAAACAATTTTAGGTACATTGTTATGAGATTGTTCACAAGCACATGTTGTAAAATATTCAAACACTTAAGATTATGCCAAATGCAAGTACTTGTAGTTCATTCTTGGAAATTGGGACTCTTTTTGTATTGAGGTCCACATGAATGTCCCAACAAGCAACAACAAAAATCTAGTGTCTTTGATTTACGTGAATGCAATTAATTATTGCTTCAATGTAATGCGATAATGCGTCATCGCACAACCCTACTTGGTTGTTCATGCTCAGACTTCCAACCAAATCATGGGTTTTATGTGAATTTGGAAGATCAAAACTTGATTGTAGACACCAAATACCAACAAATATTGTGTCAACTGATTATAGCAACTAGGTATGTTGCCATTACTAATAAATTCAGGGTTGTCAATAGCAGTTTTTCTTTTCTCAATTTTGTGATATAGCTGAAGTGTTGATCACTCATAAGGTGGTTTAGCCAGATTTGGCTACTTTCTAGATATGAAAGTAGAAAAAAACAAAAAAAAAACAGAATCCTTCTATATTCTTGGCTACCTACTAGAACTTATCATAAAAATCTGGCAACTTGGAAGTTTCTTTCTTTGACATTTGGCACATTTGGGTCATTTTTTTCATTAAAAATCATTTTTGCATGTCAAAATCATATTTTTCAGGGCATAATTTAAAGAAATTTCGCCAAACAAAACAACATAGTTGTCAATGTATCTACATGGATTAATTTGGGATTTTAAATTAACATCCCTCAAATTAATATAACATGTAATCAAAAACAAGTGTAACAATGGAATTAGATGAGGTCAATTTCATAGCTATAGCAAACTTGAGATGTGGATATAATTGGGAAATCAAAGTGCATATTGACAATGTGAACTATAAGGCAACCCTTTTGGCAACCCATAATTGAGGTTGTTTACAATTGTTATAACATTTTTTTAACAAATTATTAATTGTATTTTGCAAGTTAATCTCTAGTTAACCCGAGTTTTATTCGTTTATTTTTTAAAAGACATGCATTTAGGTTTAGGTTCCAATTGTTGTTTTGGCTCCACACAAAAACTTAGAATTGAGGACATAGTTTCATCAAGTCCAATTTAATAATGAATTCTAATTCTGGTTTTGAAAATTAGACCCAATTCCAGTGTTGATTCTTACCAACTAGAATGAGAACAAGTGGTTCTGACCTTTCAAAATGGTTACTTGCCCAACACTGGTTGAACTTGCCATACAGGGGTAGAGCAATTACACAATAAGTCCCTCATTTTGGACAGAGATCATTTATTGAGTTTAATATTTGAAAATATATTCCTAATGACTAGCATGGTGTTAGGGCACTGAACACTGAAGTCCCTAACACCAAGTGTGAATGGACCTTTAAGTGTGCATATTCTACACTTGCAAGCAATTATATTGATTGGGCATTCTATGTGGTCAATTACAAATTGGAATGCATTTAGAATATGCTACCTTGTGCTAATGTACTTGTGCTTTTAGTGTTGCTTAAGTGTTAAATGTTCTTTTATCCTTATTCTTCTCTCACTTATGATGATGTGTCTATTGTGTTATGCCTATGATTCCAAATGCAATTTGGACAACTATTATTTTGCCCCAATCATTTTGACATATGTTATACATATTCATCATGTTTAGCTATATTCAAATTAGAATTTGTATGGTAAATGTGGTGCAAAAGTTCAAACTTCAACCCTTACCAATTTACCTTGTGAACAAGGTGAAGGTTGGTCATTTCCTTTACCCTACTTGAATTGATAACTTCCTCAAGCCTTTTAAATGTATACCTATGTACTTGGTTACTTATATTAAAATCATTTTATGTGCCCAATATTGGCATATATTTTTAGGTTGCTTCACAATTAGAATGGAAGCACAATGTAACAAATAATATTATTGTAAGATATCTGCATTTGCTTGCAAGATTAGAGATGCAACACATACTATTGATGTGAGAGAGACTACAACTTAATTTTGCTAGGTCACATGAATGTGTAGCAATTGCATATTAGAAATGTCAATAAGCAATTTATGAACAAACTATTCATGCAAAGATAGATACAAACTTTCAATACATAATCATCGCATTTCAATATAATTTATTTGACATTAGAACAATGTCATATGGTGTGATATGTGTATGATTGACTTGTTTATCACTTGTGGACTATGTGACTTTTGCCTAATATGATGTAAATATAACTTGGTGTGAAATGTTTTATCTTACACCTAGCCACAAGACCTTACATTTTCAAATGACACAACATATTTTGTACATTGTCCAAGTTTATATTTTATATTATCTAACTTTTTGGGTAATTATGGGGTTAATTTTTGCAATTGTAATTTGAGTATATGAAAGTTTTACAATAAGAAATAAAATTCAAGAATTCATAAATGTTTAAAAGGGCATTAATAGTCTAGAAAGAGATTACAATCAAAAGTTAGGGAATTCAATAGTTCTTTCAAATTTGTCGATGACATAATGAAATTTTATGTTTTTTCTACACATTGGTTTCAGGATTATTAAATGTTAAACTATGGTATTTTCAATGTTGGCTAGTTCTTCCATTCTAAAAAAACCTTTGATCTTAGTTTTAACACTAGATGCTTTTGGTAGGTTTTTTAGGTGTAAGTTTGAGATTAATTTTTCAAAATTTTAAACCTTACAATTCTAGTTTTGGCATATGTTTTCAAATCCTACTTCAAAAATCAAGTCCAATTCCATGTACACACTACATGCTCCCCAATATTGAAATTTTTATATTAGGTACATACAATTTTTTTAAAATAAAATAAAATTGAATACGTTATAGAAGTATAAAATTCTACACCTACCTAATCAAAATTGATCAAATGCCTTATTAAACTTTAACCTATTGCCAACTATTCAAAATAACTATTGCTTACATAAAACACTTAAACCTATGTTCAAGACTCTTTTTTCAAGGTTTTGATTTTGGTTCTTGTTTAAGCAAAACAACTAATTTTATCCTCCAATTCTTATGGTGGTTTAAGCAAAAGGGTGTTGGTTTAAGTTCAAGTCAAAATAACTTAAACTTGAACCCTTGGGTTTAACACTCCAAGCAAGGAAACTTGTTGACATTGGTCATTTGTCTTGACAAAGATGCTTGTTACATAATTTCTAAATAACAATTTTGTGTTTGGAACTAGTATAATGTACAAACAAGGTTCATTCTTTTGCAATTCCAAAATGATTATACCCAATATGAAGCTTTAAAAGTTCATTTATTTTATTTTCAAGTGTCTAAAATCCATATGTGTGTTGCACACACAATATTATGGTTCTACATTCTTACATTTGCAGGTTTAGGCATGGTTTTGCCCATTGAGGACCTTTTTGTGCATAAGATTTTCTTTTTTCTTCCAATAAAACCAAAATATCAATTTTGATTTATGTTGTTATTTAGTTCTTGTAGTTAAATTTTGTCAAATAGTTTAGGAAATTGTTCGTATCCACACAATGAATTGATTATTGGTGAACAATGCAATAATTTTGAAGGTGGCATGTTTGAAAATAAATGAAGGCCATTACCTTATAGTCCAATTGGGTCCAAAAGAATTTAATATAATTTATCTAGATGATTTAATTCATCGTGATCATGGTTATGATACTAAAATGATAAACCATGAACAACCTCAAGATTATCAAGGAATGTCCTTTCCTTTGTCCTTCATCAACTTCATGTATTAAACACAACCTTTTAGACCAAAATAAAAATGTTTGGATTATTTTATGACTAATATGTATTACAACGAATGGTCAACATTAATTGAATATTTTAATACGTCAAGACTAATGTTGGGTGGTTCTCACCTTTTTTTGGAAAACCATTGAGTTTTATTTTATAAGGGTTTAGGAGAACTCGCTTAGTTTTTAAAAAAAATTAAAATCAAATTTTAATACCTACCCCAATTTTCAAAATTAATCAAAGGTGGAACCATCAATTTTCAAGGTAAGATGGTTTTCAAGGTTAATGAGATTTGAACCTAAAGGTGCATTCACACAAGTGGTCTTCTGGATTCTAGTGTTGAGTCCACTAACACTCTTAGTCATTTAGGACTTACACCTTGTTACCATGAGAATTTTATGTTAAGTTATCATTCACTTAAAATTAAACTATCACTCATTTAACATTGGGTGCCACCTAGGATGCCACTTACATTTTCATTTAACACTAACTTAACATCAAGTGTGAATGCATCATTATAAGCCCACCAAGAAAGGACAAAAAAACCCACACCACTACGCCATAAGTTCTTAAGAAAAACAATAATTAGGAATTTTTTAATTTAAAGTTTGTAAAGCGAAATTGACATGTGTAAAAAAATAAAAAAATAAAAATAATTTAACTCATTTTTGCACATCTGAACATGGCGCATATTGGTTTAAATTTATGTCTTTTTAATGTTTAAATTCAAATCCAAGTTGAATAGCCCATTGACCTATTACTAATTATTGTAATTTTTACTAGGTTTCAAAACTGAACCCAAGGTATCCTTTTATCTATCTCAAGTATGAAGGTTGGGTCCAAGTGATACCTTGATTAATTTTTAGAAGGTTGATTATCATTTGTTAGAAAAAAAATGCCAATTCTCATTGTGAAAACAAGGCCTTAACCAATATTCACCTTCTTTGTCATAGGGTAGTTGTAAAATGCATGGATTGTTGTGCAATGGCAACTTTATGGTCAATTTTGCATAGAGTTTTAAACTATTATTGGATATCACAAAAATGGACTTATTTATGTTAGGTTAACATGTCAAGTCATATAATGAAGAAAATATTATAACAAAATAATGAATGGTTAAATATCTTAAATGGATTTTAGTATGTATTATCACAATCCATATCAATTCAATATGAACATTTATTTCACAATGTGTTAATAGAATGTTTTTGAAAATATGACACACATAATGCTTTGAAGGTTGACAACACTTAAATCAAGTAAACAAATATTCCATAATTTGTCAATATATTAAATCATACTTGATTTTAAAAACTTGAAAATGGTAAAAAAATCATTTTCATATTAAGATTAATGTGTTTCAAGACCAGTCTTTACCAAAAAGTGATTTAAAAGGAATATAAAAAAGATATAAATTCAAATATGAAAAAATATGTCAATTTTAACATCATTTGAACCTATTTGAAAAATTAACCCATTCATTGTGCCTAAAATTTATTCAAAATACAAAGGATAAGAATTTTCGTAAAGGACCATGAAATGTCACTTTTGGTCCATCCTAATGTGCTTTTAACCCATACTCACCCAATAGTGGTCAAGTCTATAAGGTTTCACAATATTTCCAATTTTGATACCAAAAAATGACAACATCATTTAGACCTAATTTTAGAGCTTACAATGTTAGGTAGCTTAATATTTATATGACATCATGAAGAAATACTTTACTTATGTTAAAACTAGCATCAACCTAAAATGTTAGTTGACAATTATGGTGTCCATTTACACTTAGGTTAGTGTGGAAATAATTTAGTTTATCAATAGATATTTAATGACTTACCATTGTCATAATGGATTCACACCATCATGATGAATGTTAGTGGTTATTCATCACAATCGATATTGATACAAATAATGTTAAATATAACAAATACTGAGTTAGATCCCACAATGGAAATTGTGTTATGCAACATTGAGTTAAAACCTCAAAACCTAGGCTATAGGCTAGCTCAAAGATGTTTATTATCACAAACGGGAGCAAACATTCAATCATGAACCACAACCACCTCTTTAGGCCACTAATTTTTAATGAATATTCTTGAAATATTTATTTAAATCATTAGATATACATATATAAAATTATATGTTAAACTTTACATTAAAAATTAGCTTAACATAAGTAGGTGTGAATCTTTTTACGATACAAAAACAATGGTTACAACTATTTTTTAAATGTTTTAAGGTATTTTCATGAAATTGATTTCAAATTTTCAAACTATGTATGCCAACACAATATGATTAAAATTAAGGTATTATAATACATTAATATTGGAAAAAAAAATTTATAAAAAAAACTCCATTTAAGAATATATATATATTAAGTACCAAAAAAAGCAATGGTAAATACCACATTATCAATAATGCTACCTGACACTACACATACCCAAAAACTTTTAAAAATTGACAATGATTGAACATTGACTTAACATTAGGTGTGAATGATGATCATTCATATAAGGAATTTCCCCATCCCTTTCATGACACAATTCCTTCCCCACAAATTGAAATCAAATTCAAAACCATAGAAAATATAAACCTCGCCCTAGACTTTGAATCAAAAAAAAAACATCAAATCCATCTTCGTGTATGATACATTTTTCATATATTATCCAATACTTGGGGTGAACGCATGCCCTATGTTAAATATATTTATTTTTTTAGAATAAACATGATCCTATTGTAAAATTAATTGAATTACAATTTTTACTTGACAATAACTTATATCTAAGAGTCTACATTTTTACACATGTCATTTTCTTATTCCAAAAAATATTCTTCCCTATGTAGTTTGGCAAATGATATTAAAATTACTTAATGTTGTTGAAAAATATTAAGTGTGGAGATTATAATTTACAAGTAGTTGAAATGAATATTATCATTGATGGACATTTCAAGCTAGGTAATCATTAATAAAATATTGTTACATTGGGTTTTGGAAAAGGAAAACATAACAATCATTGCATTAATGTTGGATTTTTTTTTTTAGCTATTGTAAACCAATCTATTGTCATGGTATTTTTATTTTTTTGTTAATTGACTCTAAAATCATAACTAATTACTTTTTATTATAATTAAATATTTCAAACTAAAAATAACCAACAGATAAAACTATGAGGCATATACAAGGTAAATTTTCTAGTGTTTATACAACTATAATTTCAAAGCACTTTAATTCATTCTTACAAAGGTGGCTTTTGACATATCTGTCTGATGTTGTATTTTTTTCAAAACCTTTCCAATGAATGAAAGGTTATTTGATTTCAACAACATGTGCTTAAATCCAAGCTTGCCCAAAAAATTTGAGATTCCTTGGGATTCCTAATGCCCAAAATTGGGAATGCCTCCCTTTGACTCTTGTGCATTCTTTGTTGTGTGAGTAATTGCTTCATTTTTACCATGTATTTAAGGTTGCTTTTGGTTCACTTCCTGGTTTTTGCCTTAATCTTCCTTGCAAACTTAGAGGTAAAGTTGTGATGATATTAATGATGGGTGAAAAAAGGATAATGGATGATTTTGTCACAATAATAAATGAGTGAAAATAATAAAATTCATCCATGAACTTGACAAACTAAACAATGATGGATGAATTTGATCAATAATGGAAAAAAAAATGTAAATTTTAAATTTATGAACAAAAAGCTAAACTGCATGAATTATCATATTGCATTTTTTTTTGGTCAATTGATTTAAAAATTTAAATATGCATTTAATGATTTAAGTTGGGTTTTTGGTGTTGGATTTCACCCATACAATATCACAAACTTGGAAACCAAAATGTATATCACATTCAAAGAATTTATAACATGGTTAGAACCAGAAACAAACATCTTTTGTTTCTCAAAACCAATTATATAGTTACAAAAGTGAGTATGAATTTCACAACAAGGAGAAAATGGGTGATGAAACTCATTTGTTCCAAAATTGGGCAAAAATGGTGTGTTGACCCCAATTTTATTCTCACCAGAGGTGTAACACCCCAATGCCCTATCTTTATACACTACATTTGTTATCTCAAATATTGAAATTCAATCAAATGATGAATTTGTTCACAAGTTTTTCATATGAGGGTTCAATTCATGGATACCAATACTACGACCCAACGTTTTAGACATAAAAATTACTTTTTCACCAAGAATTAAAATGTGTGATTTCATTAAAACGTCACAATTCATGTGGAAGGTCAATGGTAATGTGGACATTTAAAATTCACATTTTAGATCTTGGCACTTTTCAAAATAAGGCTATAAGGTGTTTCCAATGATATCCCAATGATTTTTATTGAGAGATGAAACCTTATTGAATTGAAGTTATTCTTGATATGATTCAAAACATCTCAATGCAAAACATTAAAAACACAAGTTTGTATTCCCAAAACAAACTAGTTTATGATAATTATTCTGGGGGATTTGAAAAGTCCAAACACAAATAATATTGTGGAAACAATTCTTGCCCATTCACGCCTTGAAGAAGAGAAGGGCAAATCATGTATGATTGAGCTTGCTATGGATTTGGAAAGTCATCAATGGAAGATATCAAAAAAATGTTGTCCAATGCCCTAATGGATGAATCATGTATTTCTCATGAGTTATGAGCGAGGTTGCTAGGAGGATGTTCATCATCCCCAAACATATCCCTAAGGATGTCCCAAGATGTTTTGGGATGTTTCAGAATTGTCTTTCCTTATGTCCCAAGTTGTAGTTTAGAATTTACAAACTTTTTAAATTTTTTAAGTTGGAAATTTATCACAAAGTTGGTGCACTAATATGGTGCTTGTCATTGTCCTCTAATAATTAACAAGGGGTATGTCACATTGTGGCCTTGTCATTTACATTAAAAAATATCTTAAGGAAAAAGAAGAATTATGGAAATTCAAGTATTTCACAATGCAAAATTATGATTTTCAAAGAAATCCTTTAAAAGAAACCAAAGTCCTTCAAGATTTCATAACTCTATAATTAATCTCAAGTTTCAACACAACCCAAAATATCATCTTTTGAAAATCCTCATATAAGAATGGATCTACTACCTAGGGGCCAAAATGCCTTGAGCTACTATCCTCTATAATGAATCTAAACACAATATCCTTGCCTTAGTAGGCAAGGCCATAAATTACCCAACGATGTTTGTTTTGGGGCCCCAATGTTATCAACATGCTACCCAAACATCTTGTCCTGACACTAGGCAACTTTTAAGCACCACCTAATGCTTCGTGGCACAATACAACATTCTTGGCATTCTGGACTTGTATGTGGCACTCCCAACGATCCTAACATGTTGTTTGATTTCTTTCAACAATCTTTAACATTTCAGTTTGTATAAAGTTAAGACAATTTATTAAACCAAAGTTCCACCGCACACAAGAGATATTTTTAAACAAGGCCATGAAATGACAAGAAATAATCATACTAAATTTTATTCATAACATAAAAATGTTGGAACACATGAAATAAAAATAAGAAAATTTTAACATAAAATCATATTTTCAAATTGGTGTTAAGAAAAAAGGGGTAATAGATGTGGTTATCTTTGTTTATATTTGTTGAGGAACCTCTTTTGAAGAAGCTTTAATTGAAGCTTTCATATGGCCCATCATCCAAAGAACCATTTTCAACACTTTCTTAAATACTTATTATGAATGAAAATTGGATGTTGATGAATGATTTCATTCATGAGCAAACTCCATCCTTCAATGACAAGTTACAATAAATAAAACTTTCAAGTTTTATAACTTGTTTTCAAATTTTAATATATGTTTAATAACCTAAATTAATAGGTTATAGGATGTGTCATTCATGACATCTGAAACTTTTGCCACTTCAATGTTGTCTCCCCTTCAAAACATGCATAATTTACTATAAGGAAATTAATGATTCCTTCCATCATGGGTTGGACCAATGGTGAAATTTATGTGAGCCCATTATGTGCCCCAAATTTGGTTTGGGCTCAAATTGCACTAAACATTTTCTTTCATTACTTTGTAGAATTGAGATGTTAGAGATTTATACATGAAGCACGTTAATTGATCCTAATTCTTCGAGAGCTTCCATTAATGAGTGCACCTTAAGCTTCCATGATGTCTTTGCCACAAAATGCAGAATTACCATTGATTCCACTTTGTGACCCTCAGAGCATGTTGAATCTTGTGAAAGAAAGTACATACAAAACCTCTTGGACAAAGCCTCTTGAATACCAAAAGGTGCAGTCCAAAAGGATGGAATACTTACGACCCAATTTGAAAATATTACTAACAATTTAGTGCAACCATGATGCTCTTTACCTAGAGCAAATAGAATTTTTTGGTACACATCCATGAAGATGAAGGTGCATATATTAATGTTATTCTGTAGTTGTAGCATCATGAAGAATGTTTGTTTGCACAACTCTAAATCTTTGGCCAAATTTGTGGTCATAACTTCCCATTTCCATAGGTCTACAACAAGGTTGATAGTAAAAAGAACTTCACTAGGAAATGTATACATTTGGAAAATGAGTGGCTTGAGGTGGACTTTTTCCAAATGACAAACAAACCATAGTTATAAATCCTCAACATCACCTAAAACTCTATTTCAAATGTATACTACAATTCTTCAGAAATAGATGACATTATTAAAGCTATCATGTAAGTACAAATTTTAACCTCAAATTCACTTTCGAAAGATTTAGCTTGTTTCTTTTCTTGTGAGGACATGTCCATTACAAACAAACATTTGGGATCATTTTCTCGATGTTACTACAACATAATGATTTCAATAGGATGGCCAATGTAGGTTTGTCTACTTCTTGAAGTTCAAATGTAAATGGCAATAAACCTCAAAAACACTCATGTTATGAAGAGAAAAATGTTTGCAAGTTGCTGGTACACTTAGAACCCAATTTTGTTTTAATTGTTGATATTAACATCCAGTAATGTCCAAAAAACAGAAAGGACTAATCTTTGCATTTTATAGGCTCTCAAGCAATCCATATTGTTCAGGTTCAACATCACAAACACTTGAACAGAAGTTCAAGATGTAAAACCCTAAACCCAGCAGGTGATGCAGACAACCTAAACATTTTACATATTATTATTGAATTTTACACAGAATCATGATGATTGTAAACCTGATGATTGTTACCACAAGAAAACATCAAGAGGAAGGAAGGAAGGAAGGAGGGAAAAGAAAACATAGACAACCAGGGTCCTAGCTCAATTTCAGTGAACTAATTATTTGATGATATTCAATAGCCTAACTCAATTACCAAAAGCTAAAATATCTAAAATATCTCAACAAGTAATGAATTAGAAGTGAGCTCCATTCATATATAACAGATCAGCTTCGTGTATGTTATGTGCACATTCATATAACATCCATACTAGCAATTACCAAACCAATTTACAGGCTAATGTGGGATGAAGATTGTGCTGCGAGTGCTCTGATGGACCAGCAAATACATTATACCCTAGTGTTGGGCCAGTAGCAATAATTTATGTACTACACAAATCTTCAAAACCCATGTATGCACCTGTTTGCCATTCTCCATATACTTTAATCAATCCTTGTAGGCCTGTGAATTCCAACAAAAAAGAAACATGAAAGCCATCACATAAGTGTTTGATCTCATCCATTGTTCTCTTTCTTTACAAAAGGTAGGGCCCTCAGACAAGGGCATTACCAGAATTAGGTCTGCACTCCACTATCGCCTTGTGCAGGTTTTCACTCTGGTAATGCCCTCATCCTAGGATGAGGGCCATACCCTAGACATTTCGTAGATGATGCAGAGTAGATTTAGAGCAGGTGCAAGAAGTTGTCATCAAAAGAAGATTGAGCTGCAAAGATTATTAGCTCATGTTTCAAAAGCTGCTGTAAAAACTCACCTAGCACAACAGCACTGAAGGCTATGCAGATTGCAAGAACAAAGATGATGATAGAGGTTTTCCCAGATGCGCGAACCACTTGGCGCACCATCGATTGTCCCCAGAGAGCTCCAATAGCTGCAATGGTTGTAAGGAATATAGCTGCAATTGCATAATGCCAGATCTTTTTGTCAATCATGACTTTGACCTCACAACCCTGCAACATTTGTACAAGTCACACCTACATCTCAAAGTCTTTCATTTGCCTCCTCAAATGCAAAGAAGTTGGGACATGAATAAGGGTAACCAGGAATCATCCCTATGCTCACTACAATCCGCTCAGAACTAAACTAAGACCAACTACTACTGCAACAAGCTTACATGATTTAACTACATAAAATTCTGTAAGTGCTGTGATAGGAAGTGCCATATTCTTTAACAATACTGACTTCATGTCATATTTTTTTCAACGAAGGAAAGGGCTTCCCATTGAACAGTGAGAAATTGATGAAGAGTGAGAAATGTTGAGAAGTGCAATATGCACCTTGATCTCTAGGAAGACGACCCAAGAGGGAGTACTCCACCACGGACATGGATGCTGAGAACAACATCACAAATGTTGCAGTGGCAGATGATACCTGTATGTTTGAGCACCCCACATCTATGAACATTAATGGGTTGCAAGCAGATGGAGCAAACACATTCTGCATGCTGACTTTTGCCTTGTTCTGATATGATTTACAAGCCCTGGAGTTTTTGGAGCAAAATGCAAAACCATCTAGATAAAGCCCTCATCCTTGACTAGAGGACAAAGTGAGAGCTGCAGACCTAAGTAAGACAAGGATCATGGGTTAGTAGTACCTCAGGAGGTAGGCCAAGCTCCAAGAGGAAGGGCCCTATGATAGTTCCCCCACCAACACCAAGAAGACCTCCCATTGTCCCAGTCCCAACTGCTGATCCTGCATAGATAACCAGCTTGCCTACTCCCCAATTCAAATCTGTCAATGTGTAGTCAAGGTCCACCTCACTGTTTGTCTGTGATGCAATTTGACTCGTTCTGTACAAACACAATGCTTGAAAGCCTGTCACACCCAGCGCAACTGGAATCTGTCCTTGGAGCCAAACATCGAGTAAAAAATTAGTGAAACACTGTCTCAACATCATGGGTGCAGCTTCAAGTGATCAACACATGCACAGAAACCCTAATCAGAGAGTCTAATTCATGTAAACCCTAAACCCTAAACCTAAAGCTGTTGTGAATACAATATTGCTTTGCCAACTAGACTGCAATTTGTGACAGTGAAATGCAAAATCTGAGGCTGCATGGACCTTGACGCAACTGCTGATCTGAAAGCTGCAGTTTTTGACATGGTTGAGACACAACACACCTGTGCACAATTGACCACCCAGTACCAAACACTGCAGGTAGCTACCCCATTCTGCAACACACACAACATCAGATGCATGTGTTCAGGTTTGGCATAATTCCTGGAATCATGCATTATATACTCATGTGCCTGACCTAGAACAATCTTGAAGCCCATGATGGCCCTCACTGCAAGCAGCTCTGGCCTGAAGGTGCATGCTACTTATTGCCCATTTAAAGCAAATTAAATGGTGGTGGCATGACAATTACAATTAGCTGCTGCATGTCGAACTTGCCTTAAGAATCTGCAGGATCAAGAACACAAGCCACACGAGAAATAACAGTCCCATTGATTTCCATTGAACATTGTTCTGCAGTGTTGGACATGATCCCTGCACATGTGCATATTTAGCTCAACCAACCGATCTGCTCAGCTCACAGAGTACAATGTCTCATGTGCAGTGAACATGCTAATTTCAAGATTTTAAAAGAGCTTGTCCGGACCTTGATCAGGGGCCAATGTCTTTTAAACATTGTAATTTCTTCTTACCCAACTGCTGATCTCAACAGTAGGTTGATGTAGAACAAGTTGATTGAATTTAATTAGATTTGAATAGGGGATATGACCTCGATTAGACTTCACACTCACAGTTGGCTGGCAAACAACAGTTGCAGGCTCGGTTACAGCAGCAGACTGGCAATTTTCTGCATCTGAAAGAGCCATGTACTCAATCTCCTCTTGCGCCAGATCTACAAAACAATTGAGAACTCAAGATCTATTTAAGCCCATCACAATTATTCTGTCATGGCCCACGTTCTAGATCAACATGAGTGTTAGTTCTATCTGTTCATGACAAAAAATTGATTCCATATATACACATGAATTCCAAAGACATGACAATATCTATCAATAGCCAAGTTCCTGAGATTATTGCACAATATAGATCTGAGTGTTCATAACTACACTTGAGGTAGATCTCGAGACAAGCATATACCTTTTTCACAACCTGTAATGATGATAGGCAAGGAAGAATGCTGGCCCTGCACTTTGAACAAAAAGATAAGAGATCGCAAGAAGTTCAGTACAAGCTTATGTCACACATCACTGGAAGAAGCATCATCACAAAAGTGTTGAAGTTCTCTTGTATATATTCTATCATTAAACGCTGCTCTGCCACCTCATGCAATTGTTATTCAGGCAACCAATAATATGAAGACCTCTGTATCAATTCATGATTTGCAAGTTCTTGCAATGGATCAGCTGCTGCAAAATTCAGAACAAATGAGAAATTTTATATGATTTCACAAACCTACTGTAAGTGAAAAAATATGACTCCTGGAAAATTGAAGACTTTTCAAGGGATCTAAGTTGGTTGCTTGATTTCATTCTTGAAAGGCTGACCTTTGCAAACTGCGTCTCTGCATCCCACAAGCAGATTGCCTTTCGGAGTGCACTTATAACAATACCTGCAATGGTAATTCAGCCCCATAAATTTTTTTGTTCCAAATTGATTCTTCCAGTTTAGTCAAGGAGAATCATAATAAGGTATATTTAGAAAAAAGAGTTCTAAGTATTGCAAGCTGCATATCTGGAACTGTGCCTAATGGGAACCATATTGCTGAGGTCATTCCCAGCTGCAAATTATACATCATAATTCACTTGCAGATGATCAGGAAGGGTTTTCAGGATTTTGGGTTTTTTAGGGGGAGTAGAAGTGACCAGTGAGTACTTACTTGTAAACAATAGTATGAGAAGAAGAGTGACCATCCAATCTGCAAACATGATGTTGAAAGTAACTCCAATACTAATACCCAACAAAAGCATGGGCTGGAACAGCAACGCAATGTTATAGTCTATGACTGGTTGATTTCTGCAGGTGGGGTGGCTCATCCTCAGGTTGTATAAAACAGCTGCAAATGCGGCTCCCATGATCATGGCTGCAATCATTCAACATCGAGCCATATATACATATATAGCATCATTAGAGAGTCCAGGAAATATCTGAGTTGATAAAATTACAATGACATGATCTGATCTGACCATAGTTCAACACCCAGAAATAGATATATAAGTGATGTGGAACACATATGCCTGCAGCTGATCTTAATTTCTCAGCAGCACCTTTGTAGAGCTTCCAATCGTCTAGTAAACTCACATTTTGAGAGAGCAGTTGTAGTCTTGGTGTCAAAGCCGATTACCAAGCTGAGAATTGGGAGATAAAAACCTCCCCCACCAACACCCCCCACGCTTCCGAATGCAGCTCCCGTGAACCCAAGGAAAGTGCCTATTGCCAGTCTCCAGCTAGGCTCAAACTTCTGTCATGCGCGAGGTCACAACGCATTCACGACAACAACAACAACAAGAAATTCAGCATCCGGTCATACATGCTGATTCAGTTTCAGGTGTTAGACTAAAGAACTTGGGCTGACAGATCTCTGCAATTTCAAGAAGTAGTTGACTGTGGGTACTAGATTTTTTCACGATTTATTAAATCTGAGGAGCATACACCTCGTGTCTCTGAAACAAACTCCTCACCTCTTGCACATATTGTAATTGACATGATCCTACACAATTCCACAGACTTACAGGCCACTTCTTGCGGTAATCTGGATCCGGGTCCAAGTCGTGCCTTCTCGTAAACCTGGCCGCTATTGATCCAATTACCTGCAGCAGCTTCGTCTTCACAGAGCCGTCACCAACCGCCTCGTCACCTCCATTGTTCACATCATGAGTATAACTCACCATATTATTCTGCGGCACATCGAGCTCAGCATGATGACGATGATGGTCAACTGCCGAGCTGATGAAACCGTCAGCGAGCACTGCTGCAGCAGACAGGCCGCCATCCCCCCCTAATCCTCGCAACTCCTCAAACTTGGCATCAACACCACCACCAGCAGAAGGCAATTCTTCATACGCGGGACTAGACGTCCGAGTAAATTCCTCTACACTAGTACCGCTAACAACAACAGCAAAACTACTAGCATACAAAAGAATGACTAGTAGGAGCGCGAATGTATAACAACGGCAACAACAAGAAGCAGCACCACCGCCTCCACCTCCTCTTGGTGATGCGACTACTGGTAATATCACCACCATTGCGAGAAAAAGAAGCAAACTTCCTTACTACACAGTCAATTTGTTGGGTGGGTTTGTTCACAGATCAAGTGCTGCTGAATTGTTATTATTGTTGTTCCTCTTCTTCTTCTTCTTCTTCTTCTTCTTCTACTACTACTACTACTACTTGTTCTTGTTCTTGTTCTTATTCTGATTCTTTTTTCTTCCTTTTTTGAAAACCAGTTGGAGAATGTTGCTCATACTTGCATCGTGTGCAGGTATGAAAAGTGGAAGGGACAAAAGAGTTGCGCTTGGTATCCTATCCACAAGATCCGAAGCTAGCGCCAGCAACATGCAAGTGGGGTTGGGCGCCGCTTTCGAAGGTGTCAAAAAGAGCAGTTGCTGAGCTGCGCGCTCTACTCTGCTCTGCTATGCTCTGCACTGCGTGCCTGTCTGTCTGTCTGTCTGTCGCTTCCGATCACCAGCGGCATGTACGTTAAAAAGTATCCCCACTCACTATTTGCCGTTGAATCTCCCACGTCCATTTCCCACAACAAACAAACTACCTACACAACAACAAGTATCTTCTTCTAATTCTACCTCATTATTCCCTTGCCCAAAATTCTCAACCTCTAATCATAAATATTTAATTATATATATATGCATGTTTTTTGGACTCCCTTTGTCTGTAGTGTTTACATTCATGGTCAGTGTTTTTTTAATAAAAAAATTAATCTCATTCTTCTTCTTATTATTATTATTGTTATTATTATTTTATTTTTTGTGATGTTGCTCAAGTCATCTTGAAGTATATTTACCCAAATTTGGCAATATTCAAATTATGAAAGTAGACTATTTTTTAATCACCCTTTCATATTGCCAGTAATTGTGTGTTTGGCTTTCTTTTTGGCACCCCCCGCTTTTTTTTAAAAAAATTTAAAAGAAAAGGAGATTTTGTGACAGAATTTTTCACAGTCCTTTTTTCCTTTCTGTACAAAAAAAAAAAAACTGGCATTATTATTGGCCAAAAAGTGAAAATTAAGAATAAAAAATCTGGCAAATGAAATGATTAAATGGGAGGGTTTCAATGGCCAAAAGACCAACATATAAAATAAAATAAAATAATAGTACTTAGAGTAAAAACGTCCAGATTTTTATATATTGGTTCCAATGAGTAAGTCACCTATAAATTAGAAAAAGGATGATTAAAGAATTGCAATTTTTATTTCTGGTTGGTTGATAGCCAGATTTTACTAAGTATTCCTATGGATGATCGCCACTTTTGGGTACATTACTTTTGGGTACTTTTGTGGGAAAAAAAAAAATTGGGGGGGGGGGGGGGGGGGGGGGGGGAAGATTCTAAAATCAAGGTCCCCATATATGTCTTTTAAGAACAAAAGATATCTGCTGCTGCTGTAGACTTTGTGTCCTAGTATAAAGGCCCAGGTATGCTGGACAAAAAATACTATATATATAGTATTTTTTTGTCCAGCATACCTGGGCCTTTATACTAGGACACAAAGTCTACAGCAGCAGCAGATATCTTTTTAGGGTTTAAAAATAGTTTGTAGTTGCAACTTGTCACTTGCTACTGCAGTGTCACCACCAGGGCTTCAACTTTTAGAGCTTCTCAATGGGTTTTACTAGGCTACTACAGATCATAACTTAACAAAGCTCTCTGCTTATTCACAAGGGGGGCCTAACAACCTAGCCTATTATGTATGGTAGGTTCAAACTTCAAGTGTAAAAACCACCAGGATTGCTCTTTTAAAAAGTGTAATTGTAAGTATGCTTATTGGACTCAATGGATGTCCACTGAGTATCATGAAAAATCTGATTTATTCTTTTATGCTTGATAACACCTTTGAAGAAGTGAGAGAGTTTTGGAAGTAAGTAAGTAAGTACACCCCATGGCTATGCCTCGAATGAGGCGTTTACGTCCAAAACTCCTTGCTCCTCAGACATATTACACTACACTAGAAACTTGAAACTTCCCTTGCTGAAAGCTAGAGAAGTATTCCTCTCTTCTCAAGCATTGACCTACACTAGAAACTTCCCTTGCTGAAGCTAGAGAAGTACTCCTCTCTTCTCAAGCATTGACCTACACTAGAAACTTCCCTTGCTGAAGCTTGAACTTCTCATCTAGATGCATGCAGTTTTACTTCAGATGTTAAGCACACATTGGATGAAGTTTTTTGATCCAAAATTTTATGCCCAAATCCTACTACGCCTCTCTGCTTAGTCTCTCCCGTATGGACATAGCCAATAAATCCAATAATGAACAAATGGTTGCATTTCCATCCATGTTGCATTCATATGGGGTTTAGGGGAGGAGTAATGAAAATTGTAAGGCAAGGGCTGAAAATTGATAATGTATGTGAAGGGAACTTTTAATATATAGAATTTCTAATCAGCAAAAGGTGGGGCTTATTTTGAAAATGAAATACCAACTCCGATAGGCATTTTGTTTTTTTCCCATGATGTCTAACTAATACCCACATGGTGTGTAATGTGGAAAAGAAATTTAATATTATTTTTTGTGTCAGGTGAAGAATGTTTTTTTTTTAAATAATAAAATTTAAGAAATAATAATATTCGAAATAATAAATTTTAAAAAATAATAATATTCAAAACAAAATTATCAATCATTTTTTCGTCATGTAACGCCTTCAGAGGGTCCAAGGGGAATTTATTTTGAGAATAGCCCACTCCTCAACTATTACCTTAGACCGGAGTCCTAGTACCCTTAGACTTGAGTCCTACTTGGGATCTACAAGATGATAAGCTTTTTCAGACTTTTGGGAGTCTTAAAGATTAGGTAAGCTTTTTCATTCTAGTTATTCTAATGTTGGATAAGCGCTTTTAATTAAGGCTCTTCATTCAATGGAGATCGCGTACAACATTGATACGCACTTTTAATTGTGGCTCTTTATTCAATGGAGATGGCGTACAATGCTGAGTCTACTTTTTCAGTTTTAAGTAGTTTGAACTATCACCGACTCACTAAATGACAGATTTTTTTAACTCCTTTTATAAGTAATTGGCTCACATTTCAAGAGAACTTGGTCAAAGTAGTTGATTGGTTTATATTCACTTTCATCTTCATGACATGATGTACTTTTTTGTTTGGATTCTTTTGAGATATGAATTTTGTTTTTTAGTACTTTCTATGCATTTTTAGATCACATCTTTCAGTGTCACTAAGTAAAATTTTACAATTGAATTATCATAATGAGTGTAAATAATATCACATTACATATCAAAAAAGTTTTATTTTTTCATACTAATTTTTCTGAAACATTTAATATTTTATAGATTTAAAATGAAAACAAAATATCAACATTTGCATAGTTTTCATTTACAAGTAGAAGGTATGAAATTTAATTTATAAATTGTTACCCATGAAAAAAACTATCCAGACAAATTTTTTTTTCAAATTTGTTATGTCGCATATCAAACACCTAAAAAAGCACAGATTTGTTGATATTTTGAAAAAATACAGCTAGACTGGAAAACACCACCTCAAAGAAAGAGCAATGCATCCAAGATTGTGTGACATAGCTTCCAAAAACCAATGCCACCTCCACAAAAGATCCCAACCATGTTTTTTAAACCACCAGACCTAATATTTTGTCTTCTCTGCACTAAGGTTGTTAATGCAATATCCAATGAAATGGTGCCACCAAAGACAAGATGTCAACCTACCAAACAACTTCAACCCAGGCATCCCATCAAAAAGATCTTGATTGGATTTGGGGCATCCTTGTTTGGGTGAGACTCAATCCAAATTGATGAATCTAGCGGAAAATTAGCATTGTGATAGAATCGATAAGGATGAAAAGGACAACAACGATATGACAAACAACAAAACAATGGATGTTGATTTGTGTCAACAAAGACGATAGTAGTGAATGTCAAAAGAATGCTAGTCAAATTGGACAACACCAAAGGATTATGGGGACATCAGGTGACAATGGGAAGTGCCATTAAGGATGCCAATAGACAATAGGAATGTCAAGAAGGAGAAAGGGGTGGATGATAGTTGGTGGACAATGATGACATTGAGGTTGACGAGAAGGGCGCTTAGACAAATGACAAGTTCACTTAGGTGTACAACAAGGGCATCAAAGGGAAAACATTGAAAACATGTTCCCATGTTTTCAATGTTTTCCCCTTTCCTACGAGGGACTTTCATCATGTTCCATAATATGTCTCCTCCATGCTCCCAATTTTCGCTGGAAGTGCTACCACACTCTGCCTAATCTGTCCAACACCAGTCCCCACATTTGGATAAGTTTAAACCTTGGTTCATACTTTCACCCAGATGAAAAAGGAGAGCCTAGGTTTTGCATCTAAGTAGAAGATGCGACCTTCTGGAAGAACACTGGGGACATGCCAGGATGTCCCATGTTACATGTACATCCCAACCCAAGTTAAGGGATGTCCCATGGACATTCCAAGCTTAAGGGCATCCCTATTCATAACCTGACTAGGCGCACGTTGTCAAGGCTTTTCCACCCATTTCACTATAAACAATTTTAGGTACATTGTTATGAGATTGTTCACAAGTACATGTTGTAAAATATTCAAACACTTAAGATTATGCCAAATGCACGTACTTGTAGTTCATTCTTGGAAATTGGGACTCTTTTTGTATTGAGGTCCACATGAATGTCTCAACATGCAACAACAAAAATCTAGTGTCTTTGATTTACGTGAATGCAATTAATTATTGCTTCAATGTAATGCATCATCCCACAACCCTACTTGGTTGTTCATGCTCAGACTCCCAACCAAATCATGGGTTTTATGTGAATTTGGAAGATCAAAACTTGATTGTAAACACCAATGCCAACAAATATTGTGTCAACTGATTATGGCAACTAGGTATGTTGCCATTACTAATAAATTCAGGGTTGTCAATCACAGTTTTTTTTTTCTCGATTTTGTGATATAGCTGAAGTGTTGATCACTCATAAGGTGGTTTAGCCAGATTTGGCTACTTTCTAGATATGAAAGTAGGAAAAAAACAAAACAGAATCCTTCTATATTCTTGGCTACATACCAGAACTTATCATAAAAATCTGGCAACTTGGAAGTTTCTTTCTTTGACATTTGGCACATTTGGGTCTTTTTTTTTCATTAAAAATCATATTTTTCAGGTTGTAATGTAGCAAAATTTTGCCAAACAAAACAACATTGTCGTCAATGTATCTACATGGATTAATTTGGGATTTTAAATTAACATCTCTTAAATTAATATAACATGTAATCAAAAACAAGTGTAACAATGGAATTAGACAAGGTCAATTTCATAGCTATAGCAGACTTGAGATGTGGATATAATTGGGAAATCAAGGTGCATATTGACAATGTGAACTATAAGGCAACCCTTTTGGCAACCCATAATTGAGGTTGTTTACAACTATTGTAACACTTTTTAAACACATTATTAATTGCATTTTATTTTTTGTTGACAAACCTTGAGATCAAAAAAGGATTTGCACTATGGATGTTGGTAGATGCCAAAACCCAGTTTAGAAAAATTCACAAATCAATCTTGGACATACATAAGTGACCATGTTTTGATAGGCAAGAATATTGACAAAATTCAGTTTATAACTGAAATAATTTCAACTTCTACAAGTTACATTTCTCACAAATTTAACAAAATTTCCAAAATGTTTGTATGTATCAAATCAAAGCCCATATTGATATCCTTGAGTTTAAAAAACAATGTTGAGATGAAAGTTTGGTAAAATGAAAGTGGAAAATAGAATTGAAGGAGAAAAAGAAGATGGATGGAAATGAATGAGTTTGGGATTCAATCAAAACATACAAAAAATAGAAGCAAATAGAATGGTAGAAGCAACAATGTTGGATGGTGACAGGGATTGACAAGAACCATGGCAAATTGTGATAGGAAATAATAAAGATTTGTGTTCATTATGGTAGAATCATGAGATTAAAATTACATGAGATTATGTATTTGTCATCAAGAAATGATGTGAACATGAGAAGATGTATTCATGCAATTTTTGATGTAAAAATGATGTAAACAAAAGATAGAAAAACAAATAAATGGAAGAAAGGGGAAAATGCATTTTTTTTTAAAAACTTTTAGGTCAGAAAATGTATTATGACGTTTAATTACCCTAATATGTCACATGCATTGTATGATCTAAAGTTGTTTTATTGACTTCCATGGTGAATATTACCTTCTTTAATGTCCTTGTTATGGTAGCAAGAGGTGATGGCCTTTTACATGTATAACTTATTTGCCAAATAACATATCATCATATATTATATCTCTTGTATTTTGTAAAACCTTAAACATGTGTTTTAAAACTTATTATTGTACATGCATGTGAGAGGAAGTCCCCCACCCCAAATGTTTTCTAGGCTAATTTCACTATAGAAATACATTTTCCTTTATTTCCAATTGAATTGTTACTTGTGAAAGTAGATCCTTTAATGTCAACATAGGATTTTAAAGTTGTTGTTTAACACTACGGGACTCATAAAATATTGTTGTAGTTTTAGACATTTGAATTTAGGAATTCCACACTACTTTTTCCTATAATGTTCATCAATAACCCATTGTCTATTTGAACTTTTAGTTCATTATAGTATTTTCAATCGTGACATATCAAGTTGTGGATTTAGAGTTGGTTACACCAAATTAGATCTTGTTAGACTTATTATTACATTCAGGTCTTTAAGAATAAGTTTTTTATTTTATTTTAGATTTATTTTGCTGACATCAATAGGCAATTAGGCTTCAAATCTTACCTTGGTTGCGTGATAATTTTGCATTTTCAATTCATGTTTCTGGAAATTATTGCAAAAATTCACATCAAGTTCCATTTAGGCTTCTAATAATATTGGGAATTGGAACCCCTAGTTAGCCCCCTAACCTCCCTTTGACTCCTACCATAGTACTCACAGGGGCAACTTCAGCACATGTCAGGCCGAATAATTAATCAGTTTTGAAGATCCCATTTCAAAAATCAAAATATTCCTGAATTTTTTTTTTAATTCTTCATTTTCCTTCACATAATTTTCAGCATTTCTAAAAATAATATAATTTGTTCCAAAGATGTGGAGGTACTATTGTAGTGCCATAGCTCTTGTGGTGGTCCCTAGTAGGATTCCTTTGATCTTTGGAAAAAAAGGACGGATGGGAATGCAGCCCTTTCAAACCTTTTTTTCCAAAAACAAAAGTAGAAGGAATCATCTAGCAACAAATCAAAGAGGAGTAAGATGGAGTAAGATCTATACACTAAATTAATATAATATTCAATCAATCCCCCTTCACACTATTTGAAAGCACACAACTGTCAAAAAAAATTCAAAAAAATATATGATTGGAGGAAAAAGACACGTTAAGGTACAAAGTTCACTTTACTCAAAGGTTGAAGTCCTTAATGATCAATGCAATGTTCGTTGAATGCACTTTGGAAATAATGTTTGATGGTCTAATGGATTTCATGCCAAGCTCAACCTTATCATCACAAAACAAAAGGTAAGATTTGAACCCTCAATGATGTAAAAGGTGAGCATGGCACAAAGTTCGTTAGACCATGCACCCAAAAAGCCATGATTGGTTGAAAATATTAAAATTTGTTTTAAGTCTATTATAATAATACTAGTGGTGCCCGTGACCTTCGGACACTGTGAAGTCCCCCGGTTTCTTTAAACCAAGAAGGACAGACAAAGGCGCAAAGCAGCCTTTTTTTTTTCTTTTTTTTTTAAAAAGTTTTTGTTTCAAAAATTCGTTGAAAAGTCCCCATGAAAACATACATGGTGAAGCAAGCTTTTATCTTTTTTATTTTTTATTTTTATGTGTTTTTTGTTTTTATTTTGTGTTTATTTTTCACTTTTATATTTTTGTTTATTTGGATGCAAGTTTGAAGTTTGGAGAAAGAAGACACACCTCATTCTTTTTCAAGTAAGGTTTTTCTTCATTATTATAAGTTTTATTTTTTCTTATTTTTCCAAAAATAAAATAAAAAAAGAAGCAAATATGTAGCCTTAGATTTTTCTGCCGATTTTTTTTTAAAAAAAAATTCTTCATTTTTGTTAATTTAAGAGACGGGGAGAAAAATCTGGAAAAACAAATCCAAAAAAAAAAAGATAAAAAAAAAAAAAAAAGCAAATACGTCCGGAGAGACGGACGAACGGACAGACGGACAGACAGACGGGCAGAGGCCGGTTCTGCCGGCGGATTAAAACGCGGAACTGTCCGACTATCTGGGCCGGTTCCGTCGGCAGATTAAAACGCGAAATCATTGCGTCAGACGAACGGACGCACGGACTAAGTGAATTAATATATAAGACTAGTGGATGCCCGTGGCCGAAGGCCATTGTGAAGTCCGCTGCGGATGCCTGTGACCTTCGGCCATTGTTTTTTATTTTTTCTTATTTTTTGCTTTTTATTTTCTACTGCCCTGGACACCCTGCCCTGCCCCTGCCCCTGCCCTGCCCTTGCCCCTGCCTTGCCCTGTTTCAAATTTTCCTTTTGCTGCCAGGGACAAGAGGAGGAAGTTACACCCTGCCCTGCAAGACAGACGGACGGATGGACAAATGGACAGACATGTTGCAAAATGCCATTGAGAAGCGTCAAAAAGTGTTCCAGGATCTTCTTTTGTCTATGTTTCAACAACTGCAGGTTCTGAAACCTCAGCTCCTCCTGCTCTTCCTACTCTTGTTGATCCTTGCTCCCCTTTCTCTATCTGCCATTTGTTTTGGTCTTTCATGAATTGCCTCTGGGAGTTCTGTACCTCAGTTAAAAGTTTGTGTGTAGCGTGCAGGCCAAGCCCAATTCAGAAAAGCTGGACATGGAACACATGAGTATAAGAAGTCATCTTGCACAGCAGCACCTGCACACTCATACATTAGCACCTATTTTTGAAATGCCCGAAGAGAACGCTTCTCTTGCTCTTAGCAGCTCTGCAATTTAAGCAACCAGTGTGTGAGAGAGACATTCGTAATGTTACTGCCTAGTCTTCATAACCCTTAACATGCTCATATGATTCACATCCTCTTCTGGCAAAATATACTAGAAACAACATCACAGATTGATTATTTCTTGTTTGCAATGGATAATCACAAACTTGAACGGTTTACATTTTCACATTGTCAGTAAGAAATTTGAACATGACAGAAGCAGAAGAACTTACAAAGGTTTTTTTGCTCAAAAGAATATCTGCAAGGTAGTGGATCCAAAGGTAGTTGGTTTTGAAGAACCTATCAGCAGCTACCATGATTGATCAGAGGCAAAGAAAATAATGCACGAATCAAATCTAGTTGTGCGCTGTACCCCAGAAGCAGAAGCAGGAGCAAGAGTAGGAGGAGAAAGACTTCTTTTGTGGAGTGCGGACCTGATGAGACACGATTTTCTTCTCTCTCGTGTCAATGCAGACGACAAACATATGGGGGAGACAAACACAGAGGGAGAATCCCCCATGCGCTTCTTCTCTTCACCTTAAGAATTCCGTCTGCCAGGCCGAACGATCTGTCCAGCCCGGTTCCGCTGGTCCACTAAAATGTGAAACTGTCCGACTGTCCGGGCAGTTCCGCCGCGTCAATTAAAACGCGAAACCGTCGTCGGACGGACGGACAGACACACTGTTGTAATTATACAAATAGTGGGTAACCCGTGGCTACGCCCCTCCAGCCACCCTGAACGCTCCGTTAAGCTCTACTGTCTGCCCTGCCCTGCCCTGCCCTCCCCCCCTTCCCTGCCCTCCCCTGCCCTGCCCCTGCCCTGCCCTCCCCTCCTGAACGCTCTGTTAAGCTCTACTGTCTGCCCTGCCCTGCCCCTCCCCTGCCCTGCCCCTCCCCTGCCCTCCCCCCCTGAACGCTCTGTTAAGCTCTACTGTCTGCCCTGCCTTGCCCCACCCTACCCCTGCCCCATGTCCCTAAACAGACAGACCCCTCATTTCTTGAGACCTGAAACGAAAAGGTATGCGTTTCAAGACTTGAGACCTGAAACGAAAAGGTATGGGTTTCACTGTTGCCTTTAAATATCTATGGCCGGTTCCACCACAGAAAACGCTCCCAGAACGCGGAATTGTCCAACTATTCGGGCCGGTTCCACCGCGTCAATTAAAACGCGGAACTATCGTCGGACGGACAGACGGACAGACACCATCTTAGCTTTAATATATAAGACTAGTGGGTGCCCGTGCCCCTTGGAAACTGTGAAGTCCCCCGGTTTCTTTAAACCAAGAAGGACACACAAAGGCGCAAAGCAGCCTTTTTTTTTTTTTTTTAAAATTGTGACGAAAATTCGTTGAAAAATCCCCAATGAAAATATACATGTGCAGCCCACCGGATAAGGGCGGGGGAAAAAAAAAAAAAAAACCCTGGTATTAACCCTGGGCAGCCCGCCAGAAAAAAAAAAAAAAAAAAAAAAAAAAAAAAAAAAAAACCCTGGTATTAACCTTGGGCAGTCCGCTGGAAAAGGGCGGAAAAAAAAACCCTGGTATTAACCATGGGCAGGCCGCCGGAAAAGGGCGAAAAAAAAAAAAAAAAAAAAAAAAAACCCTAGTATTAGCCCTGGCCAAACCGCTGGAAGAGGGCGGAAAAAAAAAAAAAAAAAAAAAAAAAAAAAAAAAAAACCCTGGTATTAGCCCTGGCCAGTCCGCCGGAGGAGGGCGGAAAAAAAAAAAAAAAAAAAAAAAACCCTGGTATTAACCCTGGGCAGCCCGCCAAAAAAAGGCGGAAAAAATTTTTTTAAAAAAAACGTCATCGCACGAACGGACAGACACACTACGGCCGCCATTCGTCGTCGTCGTCCTCCTCTTCCATCTAGGGACCTCGATTTCAAGACCTGGTCCTGTCCGTCCGTCGAGGTCCTGAAACCAAGATCGGCACCTGAACGGACAGACAGACGGACACCATGTTGTAATTATATAAGAGATAAGAGATTCACCCATAATTCATGCCCTTACCATTAGGCTTGGCCAAAAATGGCAAAGAACACAAGTAGACAAGAGAACATTTTGGGTTTCAATGAGATGAGCAGGCCTCTCTATATACGAAAATCTATTAATAGAATCCGTAAGTTCCGTATTTCATTTTCGTAGGGCGTCGTTTTTTAATAAAATAAAATAAAAAACTTTATTTCAGTTTAAGTCCGTGGTGCATTTTCGAATCACCAAACGATTCCAGTACCTCAAATAGTCTATCTGTGCCGAGAGTTTGTGTTGTTAACTGTGTTGATCAAGGTTCCACATTGAGGAATTGGAGAAAGAAAAGTTGCTACTCAGCAGCTCATGTAAGACCACGGAGTCAGAGACCTGGGAAAAGAAGTTGACTTGAAGTGAGAAGAGCACTGGTATAGAGAAGATCTCAGCTACTGAACATGAGACACATCAGATAACTGAGGAAAAAAAGATCGTGTTAACCTAAAGTGGGGAATCTGAAAACTGGGTAATGGAGTGTGAAGCTGCAGAGGCTGCATTAGAGGCTAAGCAGATGGATTTTGTGAAAGAAAAGTTTGCAAATGGTAGGTTGCATGTCAGACTTTGAAATGCAGCTGAAGAAGAACATTGTCGTGACGTGTAGTGTCGTGACGTACGGTGTCGTAAGGATGTAAATACGCAGTAAATTATACTAAACAAAAAGACTAAAGTCAGTCAAAGGTATAAGCTCATCAACTAAAAAGGAAATGCATGCATACACACACATATATACAATGCAAGAGGGAGGCTGAGATGAAATTCTCATGTATCCCCCCCCAGACCTGAGCCGAGAAAAGCATGGCATGGTCTGAGTAGGAATCAAGGTGTTGTAAGAGAACATGATGGACAGTACCAATTGCCAGCGGGAACTTGAGTGAGCTCCGGCTTGAGGCAGAAAAGATGGTATCCACCATTACAGTTGTCGCAAAGCAGCATTTGATCAGCATCATCCGTCCTCTGACATACCTGACATGGATAATCAAGTGGAGGAATCCAAGTTGCCGTGATGATGGTAGGATCCAAGTTCGGCAGGTGGCAAGGCGCACAATTTTTGGAATGATCCCGAATTGTGCGTCCGTCAGCTCCTTATAACTCCAACACACCTGAAGGTCTGATCGCCTTAATCCTCAGGATAGTGTGACCGGAAGAAATGTCTAGAGTGTCATTTGGTTGCCGCTGGAGATATACAAAATCACCAACATCAAATTGTCTCACCTTAGGTTTGTAACTGCCACCTCGTGTGTGTGCATACCGTAAGGTGTCTCGATGTTGTGCAATGGACAGGTTTTCCATGGCCATGGGCATAACCCTCCTGAATAGAGCAGCCCTTTCTGCAATGACCCTAGCCCAAGTGGTTGGGGAGTCCAAGTCCATAACCTGGTCCATTTGAGTAGCAATAGAAGAAGGTGGAATGGGATGTCTCCCAAAAAGTAAAAAGTAAGGAGAGAAATGAGATAAAGAGGCGTGTTTGGACATCCTGTAACCCATGGCGATGTATGGGAGGGCCAGGTCCCAATCCTCTTTGTTCTTAGTGAGGCAAATCTTCCGAAGTCCTTTCTTGCATGTTTGAACCATCCTTTCTGCAAGGCCATCAGCTTGGGGATGATCTCTTGAGGTTCGACGATGGTCAATGAAAGCATGGTCAAGTAGGTCTTGGAATTCTCCCCTGAATTCTGATCCTTGATCAGTAAGGCACTCAGCACAAGCCCCAAACCTACTTAGAACCTGTTGTAAGAAGGCTTGGCTAGTGTTGTGTGATGACTTATCCGGTAGCGCAACAAGCTCAATCCACTTTGAAAAATGTTCAATCATAATCATGATGTAAACACTAATCCTGGAGGTTTGTGGTAACTCTCCAGCTAAATCACATGACCAACGATAGAACATGCCCTGAATAGGGAGTGGAGAAAGCGTGAGCTGTCGAGAGGAGAAAGAAGTTCTCACTCTATCACATTGTTCACACCTAGCAATGATGTCTTGGACTTGAGCATACATACCTCTCCAATGGTAATGAGGAGCGAGAAGGCTATAAGTACGCTTAACTCCAAAGTTTCCAAGCTCCGAGTGTACTTTTTGAATAAGACCAGGTCGTTCATGGGGTGGTGGAACCACTATGTCGCCTTGTGGTAAGCATCGGACGAGGTGATTGTCCCTCCATGAATAGCGCTTAGACCGTTGTTGTATGCGATCTCGCTGACTTGATGTAACTTGGCGAGGGTATTCCCCATGTTGAAGAAACCTTAGAGTGTCCAAACCTCCCATATATCGAGAATGGGATGCTCAACCAAGTTACATTGCAGTAGTGCAAGATAACTAGATGCCTTAGATACAGGTACTGCTGGAATCTGGTCAAAATCTTGCCTGGCTTTTGAAAAATCTTCAGAGGTAGTGAGGGGTCTTCGTGACATGGTATTCGCATTCTGATGTGTAATACCAGGTCGGTGAATAACCTTGAACTCATATTCTTGAAGTATAAGCGCCCAACGAGCTAACTTACCAGTAAGTTTATCATTGGTCATCAACCACTTGATAGGCTGGTGGTCCGTACATAAAGTGAAATTGGTGCCATAAAGATAGGGCCTGAAATGTATGACAGCCCATACAACAGCAAGGCACTCCCCCTCGTATGAGGAGTAGTTGCTTTCAGCCTTGTTGTTGCTTCGAGATGCATAGGCGATAACATATTCCTTGCCTTCCTCATCAAGTTGGCCAAGAATAGCTCCAATACCAAGAGCACTCCAGTCAGTGTGTAAAATGAAAACCTTGTTGAAATCAGGTCTTCTCAGAATGGGGAACTCTGAAAGCTTTTCCTTGAGTGTGTTGAAAGCTTCCTCAGCTTCATCTTTCCATGTCCAAGCCACATCCTTCTTCAACAATGCATAGAAAGGATGAGCAATAGTACTAAAGTCTTGGACATAAATTCTATAGTAATTACATAGTCCGATGAAACTCCTCAAAGTGTGAACATCAGTAGGACTGGGCATCTCCAAAATGGCTACTACTTTGGCCCAATGAGCCATAATACCATTTGGTAGGATTCTGTGTCCAAGATAGACCACTGAGGTGACAGCAAATTCACACTTCTTAGGATGGATCTTCATGTTGACTTCGTGGAGCCTCTTGAATAACTCCTCAAGATGAGCCAAATGCTGCAGGAGTCCCTTGCTATGCACTAGGACGTCATCTATGTAACACTTCAGGAAATTTACCCCTTCAAGAACCTGGTCCATGACTCGTTGAAAGAAGACAGGTGCATTCTTCAATCCAAAAGGCATCACAAGCCATTCCCATAGCTTGTTGCTTCCATGGAATGTTGTTTTCTTGCGATCCTTCGCAGCGAGCATAATCTGGTTGAAACCTTGCCTTAGATCCACAATTGTGAAGATGTTTGAATCTCCAATGCTATCAAACAATTCTTCAAGGATGGGCATGGGGTACCTATCCTGAGGTGTAACTAGGTTCAAAGGCCTATAATCCCCGCACATCCTTTTCTCAGTCCATAATCCAGCTGAATCTTTTTTTGCTGGCATTACTGTAGCAGCTGCGAAATCAGAACGTGATGGTTGAATGAGACCAGCCTCATGGAGCTCCTTACATCTTTCATCTACCAATTCCCATTCATGTTTGCTTAACCTATGCCTTCTTCGATAGACAGGTGTCTCATCTGTAAGGTCTATAGAGAATTGCATGGTCTTGCACCTACCTAAGTCTTTCATTGAGAATGCAAACACATTCTCATACTTAATTAGCAAGTTTGTGACTTGTTCTTTCTCCTTCTTGGTGAGCTGGTTCCCCATAATGAAAGGGTAGTTGGAGACACCTGGAATGGAGTTGGAAAGTGTGTTTAAAGAACCTGGTGTATTGGGTTCTCCGTTATCCAATTGCGTAGATTCGTAGAGGGTTGTAATTGCTTCTCCAGAAGTTGATGTACCTCCAGGTGTATTGGACATAACTTGAGTCAAATTACATGGTACCTCCTCCCCCCCAACACTGAGAATGAAATGTAGGGTGTTGAAGATAGGCAAATGTACTTGGTCGGGGTGCCATGTGGATGCATCGCTGGAACTGCAAGTTGATTGAATCAGTGTTGGTGTTGTGTACATTTGAAAGAGTACACAAGTTACCAACAACCAGATAAGGGAGTTTAGGTCCATGCCTTTCCCTAGTAGAGCATTACGCTCCAATCTAGTCACCTTAGTGTGACTAGTAGTGCCAGCTTGGAACCCCATAGCCCTTTCTCTTTCTTCTGGGCTTGGTTCATCCCAAGTGGCTGAAGCATGACGATACACCAGGTCTGGTCCATCTCCTTGAAAAGCATGCGTTCCTGGGAAGGAAACAAAGGTGGGCCAAGCACCTCTTGGTTTTCCTATTGTGTTCGCAGGAAACCAAGGAGGTTTTTCTTGCCTTGTAACTAGTTGGCAAGAACTTTGATCATCCAATATGTGAAAAACCTGTAAGTTGGGGTCTCTGATAGTGTATTTCAGAGATAATTGCAGAATTGAAAGTGGTGCCAAGTTGGTCCACCAATTGCGCAGCCGGTGCGCATAGGAACCGCATTGTGCTGCATCAAGTAGGAGCGGCTCTCCAAGGTAATGCTTGACCAGTGTGTAGTGTTCCTGGACTTTCTCCCTTTGATCAAGTTGAGAAGGAATGTTCTCAATTACATAGCCAAGTGTAGGAGAAATGGATTGAGCCCAGGTGATCAGTCGTATCATGTCCGTGAAAAGACCAGATCTTGTGTCACTCAAGCCTTCTCCAAATCCAGCTGCTGAAAATCCTTGACATTCCCAACCTGAAATGATGAGGTCGACAGGGCCAAGTAATTCCATATGCTTCTTCTGAATTAGTTGTATGTCAGAGGGCAAAAATGTGAAACTAGCCTTCCATGCAGTGGTTGCAAATTGTTGTGGAAATCTTGTTGTGAACTCCTTCATTCTTGATGCCGCCACTTGCCTTGCAATAGGATCAATGTCTACGTAGAAATACCTCCGAACCACCATCCCTGACTGCAGTAGGGCTTCGAGACCTGTACCAATACCACCAAAGAGTTCTAGTAATGTAATCCCTTCCTTAGGTGGTGTCCAGGTGACTGGCTGACGAAGTAATGGCTTAATTGGTTTACCATGGCTCTCCATGCTTTCAAAACTAGACAAAGCTTTGACCAAAGGCTGGTGGGCTACCTTGAACCTTTGTAAAACCTCTGGTCCATGTTGAATGTCAGTAGGAACCACCCTCAAGCTTTCAGTAGCTTGAGCGTAAGCTATTTCCTTCTATCCATTCGTGGCTAGCTTGTTGGATGTAGGAAATGGTGTGTGCTTCCTTGAGCATACAATGGTGAGCCATAGGACTATGGTTCCCATGCAAATCAAGGGGTATGTATCCCAAGTGGTGGCCATCGGTCTCCCAATCCACTCGGTAGTATGCATGTTCAAACCAGTTGTCAATTGTGAAACCTGGTGGAAATAGGGCCTCTTGCCCAATGAGCACATCATAACTGGTGGCATTGGTGACTAAACATCTGACCTGTAAGCAAAGCTCTTGATCTGTACCTTCATTGAACTTAAGTGTAATCAAATCTGAACTTTCCCCAAGTACCTCCTCTACGCTCCCACTAGCAGTGCGAATCTGCCACATAAATTTTCGTAGATTGGAGTCAAGCATGCCCATCTTCTTGGCGAATTGAATTCCAATAATCACTGGTTGGGCACCTGTGTCAAGAAATACCACTCTGGGTGTATGTCCTCCCACTTGGATTACTGGCCTAGTATTGTCGACAATGGCAACTCCAATGGCAATGGAAGTTCTCTCACTAGGCACCACCTTCAGAAATGAGTGAGAGACTTTGTGGAGAGAATGGCTATCCACAACACCTTTGCTAAGTAACAAATCCACAAGGGAGGTGTTCTGAACTCCCTTCTGATATGTGAATGTAGAATCAGAGGTAGGAAAACCCACTAGTTTAGCCATGCTAGAACTAGTGACCAGATTACGAACGCCATCTGCAACACGTGAGCCAATCGAATGTCTCTCCAAGGTGTTGGATGGAACCTCTGTAGCATGTGGTTCAGGGATTGGTAAAAGACCTGATGTAGTGTTCAAGGTATCCTCTAAGATTGCAATTATGTCCTTGGTGCTTAGCTTTAAATCTTGAAAACTAAACAATGGTGTACTCACAAGCTTTTGTGCCACTTCATGTATTTGAAGTTGGCATTCCATAAGCTGATCAATGGAAAATTGTGTGTTTTCCTGATGTACATGTACTCCTCGGACACGAGAATTGGATGCCCTAACAGCTTGTGGTGTAGTAGTCTCCTTCCCCCTCGCCAACAAGGTGCGTTCTTCTTCCATGTTGAGAGGACGAAAAGATTGTGGCATGACTGCTCGAGCTCCTCTAGCCCTGGTAATAAGACTTGAACCAGATGCGAGTCCATCAGTCTGAATTACCTGCCTAGTGGCAGAAACTCTAGGTGCCACACTAGCTTTTTGTGCCGCGACAGGAAGGGCAGAAAGAAGTAGAAAATTTTGGTGTGAGACTAGAGTTGTGTGGAGTGGAAAGAACATACTCCCCAACCATGGCATCGTGTGGAAGGCCATAGAATGATCTAGGAGGTCCCTCTCGTGATCCTGAATCTTGTAGAGGTTGGGCATGACTAGCTGGTTGGGAAGACTTGCCTTTGAGATTAGCAAGTTGAGCCCTTAATGATTCGAGTTCATTTTGTAAAGTCTGAACTTGAATTACATGGGCTTGAAGCACCTCCCTTTTGTCAGCATTGTGCTCCTTCTTCTTAACATTCTTGTTGGAATTACCCTTGGTGGGTAAAGCCTGAGTGGAAGGTCGAAGTGCCTTGGCTTTTGGTTGAGGGACAGCGGAAGATGCTGGCAGATTTTGCTGTTGCAATCGGAGTTGTTTCCGCTCTGGGAACTTGGCAAAACAAACAGATTCCTGATGTCCCTCTTTCCCACAATAATCACAAAAGAGATCCTCGGAAGGAATGTTCCACTCACTAGCTTTGTGGGCAGGATTGCCTCAGTAGTTACAAGAAGGTAGGATGGGTGTATCCGAGTGCACCGCTTTAGTCCTTGAAGTAGAATGTGATGATCTAGTTGGCGCAGCTTGTGTAGGTTGAGGCCTTGAACGTGATGGAGGCCTCATAGTGCTGGCCTCATAGTGTGCATGAGCCAGCTCCAACTTTTCGGAAATGTTGTACACATCCAATAAAGTGTACGAATCTCCAAATTTTGCAAAGACTCGTTGCAAAACCTGTGCATGAAGTGTTGGAGTACCTTCCAAAGAACGAAGATACAGGTGGGCAGCTTCCAAGTCGGTGATGCTCTGGGTATCCTCTTTGAGTTTGAGAAGCCTCCTGTAAAGCATCTTGAGGGTTTCATCCTTCTGCCGAGAGAAGGTGGCGAGTTGTAGAATTTTTTCGGAACTTTTGACTGGAAATTCCAGCTGAAGAGTTCGGAAGAATTCC
Organism: Sphagnum tenellum; assembly: GCA_963921925.1. Lineage (NCBI taxonomy): Eukaryota > Viridiplantae > Streptophyta > Sphagnopsida > Sphagnales > Sphagnaceae > Sphagnum > Sphagnum tenellum. Next base: position 20,629,999 of record OY998143.1, on the reverse strand, counting down.
CCCACTGGATCAGCAAAAGCTGGCGCATCGGTGGTGGGAGGAATGTTTGCAGTCGTAGCAATGAGTTGTTGAGGAGAAAGGTTTACTGAGGTAGGTACTGGGTCTGGATTATTCGGCACAGTCCCGTGTTGTGCAATTGCAGCTTGCAATGCAGCTTGAGAGGCGGTGGCAATGGCCATGGCGTAAGCTGGATTGGGAATCTGGGTGACGCCCAAAATCCTTGCAGAATGTTGCTCGTAGACATCCAGTGCCTCATAATGCACATAATGAGCCAACTGTTTGAATGCAAATGCCTCGGTGTAATTAGCGCCGTACTTGAGCTCCAATTCACAAACCACAGTTGAGAAGGTTGCCTTGAACTCCCTCAAAGAAATAGTACCTGGCCTTCCGCTGAACTTCTCAATTCTCCCAGAGGAGCTGCTGACCTCCATGGTGTATATGGGTGTTGAAGTCACACTTGCAACGGAGTATATGGTGATGGTGTGAAAGCAGGTGCAACAATAGGCGTACCCCACTAATTAGCCCCTCCAAATGGACTTTGATGTACTGTTGATGTAGTGTAACCTGAATTCCTAGTAGGAGTTGTACTAGATGATGATACTGCTGCGGATGCTTGGTGGTACCGTCGTGAGGATTGTGAACTCAAAGATATTGGTTCAAAGGGTTGTGTGTTACTACGTAACTGATACCTTGGTTCTAAATGAGTACTACTACATTCATCATCCGAGGACATGGTGTTGTCCCATGGCCCAAAATTTTGTGATAGTACGTAGCACTAACTACAAAATTCTAACACAACGTACAATTTGAAAAGTACCATGTGTTGTTGTGAATGATGCAGGACGCAGGATGGTAGAGCGCAAGACCACAAGACGGTAGGGCGCAGGGCGTCAGGACGGCAAGACGCAGGACGGATGACGTCAGTAGTGACGTCCGGCAGGCCGCAGGACGGATGACATCAGCAGTGACATCCGGCAGGCCGCAGGACGGATGACGTCAACAATGACGTCCGGCAGGCCGCATGACGAATTGCATGACGGATGACGTCAGCAATGACGTCCGGCAAGACGCAGGACGGAAGTTCAACGGACGAAAGTCCGACGTCGAACGTGTAGAGTTCAGCAACCGCTGCGGTGATGGCGCGCGGCGGCGCTACACTGCAGCTCCTCGCAACGCTACAGCGATGGCCGGGAATGTTGCAGCTTGCAGTGTTGTTGCGACGTTGGCCGGCAACGCACTACAACTTGCAACGTTCTTCCGGCGGTGCTGCAGCAACGCGCTCGACGTCGCAACATTGCTGCGATGGCCAGCAACGCGCTGGACCTCGCAGCGTTGCTGCGATGGCCGACAGCGCGCTGGACCTCGCAGCATGTTGCTACGATGACCGACAGCGCGCTGAACCTTGCAGCGTGTTGCTGCAATGTCCGGCAACGCGCTGGGTCTCGAAGCGTTGCTGCGATGTCCGACAGCGTTACAACTCCGGCCAATTTTTATTTTTATTTTTTTTTACCCGACAACTTGAAGAGAGAAAAAGAATGGGAGAAAGAGAGAAGTTTTGACACCTGCTCTCTAGTGTTTCGACTTCGTTTGTCCCTGCTTTGGTTGGTTGTAAGAAACGCAAAGCTCCCTCCAACAACACGAGTAGCAACAGCAGTAACGCGCTCCTTCCGCCAGTAACAACACAAGTAGCAACAACTCAAGAATTTCAAAAGCACAAGAAATCTATTGCTTTCAACATGAAGCAACAAGGAATAGAGTTTTTCTAAAATTGAAATGTAAAGAAAGAAAGAAAGGAAGTGTATGTAGACGGTGGTCGTGCAATGGCCACTGTGAGCATCTAGAAATCCTAGCTTATGATGGAGGAAAACTCATGGCAAAGAAATTCTAGAAAAACTAAGAAGAGAAAGAAAGGGTTGGCCCTTTTATACCGTCGCCAACAACTGAAACCCTAAGTACCTAATGGCGTACAGTCGCCTAAGACTGTGCATTAACCTTAAAAGCACACATGGGCATGCCCGTAACTGGCCATCATGTATGAGGCCATATACGGGCATGACAACATGGGGGAGGAGCAGTGGGAATTGCAGCAGCAGCAGCAAGAAGCAACCTGGGTGGTTGAGAATCGAGTGTCATCTCTTAGAGTTTCTGAGAAGAGACAAATTCTAGCAGCTATCTTGGAGAATGAATTCAGCAACACAAGAAGGTAATAAAGAGTCTGGAGGCTGAGTTGGGGGCAGTCTTGGAGCAGTTGGATGTTTACAAGCTTGTGCTACTGTGCTTGGAAGAGAGAGTGGGACAACTAACAGGTGAGGTTGCTGTTCATGTGAAAGAAAAACAAGAGCTACAAACACATGCCATGACAATCAAGAACTTATGGAGAACAACGCAAAGCGATTTCTCAGTTTTGAAATGAAAAAAGGTTCTACACCATCGAATATTACTCCTTTTTCACTTGAAGGGATCTTACCCTGCCATCAGATTCGCTCTTTGCTGAAGAATTAGCAATGAAAAAGCCAACGATAGAGGAGATATCTTAATAAATTTCGTATTTTCCGTATTTTATTTCTGTAGCACGCCGTATTTTATTGAAACACGGAACATAGGGATTGTTCCGTAGATGGAGAGGCCTCAGATGAGACACCATGCACTAGGGGCCCTTTCTTTTGGGAGAAAGGGTGGGAGGGGGGAGTGCAAGACTTTTGTGGTTCTTATTGTATTCTCACAAAGTTTTCATTGTGTTCTGATCAAGTTCCCATTGGGTTCCCAATATGTGTCAAAGTTCCCAATGTGTTCCTCCACATGTTCTCAATAGCTCCTCAGCCTTAAGTTCTACTCTTTTATATATGTAGTCCAAAGGAAGAGAGTACATGGCATGTCTTTTGGGAGTGTCCAAAGCTTGATTTAAAGGGCATCGTCGTATGTTCGATATTTATTGCCCAGTGTATTTCTCAGAGTACATTATGGAAGGATCTGTCACCCATCAATTTCTGGCTAAAGTTTTGGTCTCCTAGGAATCTTCAAAAGTATTTTTATCATAACAATTTTTATTTTTTTTGGCTACGCCCCACTTTTCTTGCCGGTCCCTATAGAGCCTATTTGGGTGATCCCTAGTTTGAGCGTTTGGTGGTTTGCTCATTGTTTAGTTACGTGTACTTTATCCTCCCACCAAAAAGCTTCTAAATAATATGCTTTGTTTCCCCGTGCTCTTATTTTTTTTTTTTAAAAGCATTATATATAAATTACATAGTATACCCAATTATATATAATCAATAAGAAGATTTGTAGACAAACACAATATACCTTCCGTCGACGCTTCATGCTAGATAGCAAAAGAAAAGTGATAATAGATATTTTTTCATTTTTTCAATCATTTTTTTAATTTTTTTAATTTTTATTTTTCGGAGTGATGGGCCAAACAAAAATGCCCTTCACCAAGAAAAAATAAACAAAAGAAAAACAGAACTGTAGATGTTCCCACCACTAATTAGTATGAGTCACAATTTGCTACCATTTTTAAGTCCCTTAGCAAAGTCTTTTTATCACTTTTGACATTGCACTTCACAACTGAGGCCCAGACATTTTGGAATGGAAAAGCCTACATTTTAGGAAGGCTTTTTGGATGTGTTTTGGAAAACTCACAGCATTTCCATTGTCATGATCCCTCACCATAATGAAAACAGAGCCTTATTGTTCCCCTTCCCCACCCCTTTATGAACTAGTTGTGTTTGCCCCATACATGCTTGGTAAAACCTAAAATCATAAGTGCATCATGTCTACTATCTTAGGGCAATAATAAATTTTTATAACATTAAAGGCAACAACAATATAAACAGATTAGTCAATTAAAAATTAAATTCATTATGATTTTTATTATTAAATCTTCATCAAAGCCTTATTGAATTTTTATAAATAATATCAAATTCATTTAAAATTTTTATAGCTCAAAAATAAAGTTTACATTATTTATTTTATTTTTTTATTTTTTTATATTTTTATTTTAATCAATTCTTGCATAATTCTTCAAATCAATTTTTTAAGAATCTCATTTAAATAAGATTTAAAGGAATTGAAGCTAATTATTTGTATGTTTATCAAACAAATTTCATTTTTAAAATTAGTCTGTTTTTTACATTTCAAAGTGATACAAAAAGGCAAGTGACAACCCCAAAAAAAAATGATATAAAGGCATGATTAAATCATTTACCCAACATTCATATTTTGAGAAGAAACCCAGCAAGGACATGGGTACACTTCAAAACAACCCATCAATTGGATGGGTGCACCCAAAATCTACACATGCCCATCCATTAGCTTGGGGCAGAAAAAAGTGAGAAACTATTTAAATCTCACCACCTGCGCCAATGTTATTACATTGGCCAATGAAACATCAATTCCTTTTGATGACACTATTGAAGGAAGACAGTATCCATGCACAAAAGGAGTTCTACATTGTTTGATTTCCGAGTTCAATCAAATGTTTAGTGTAGATACCATTTTATTGTTGTTGTGCAAGATGCTCCACCTAAAAGGGGACTGCAAATCTAGCAAAGGTTGTTCTTTTCTCTCTTTTTCCTTTTTAATGACACAAAGTCACCATATTTTAAGGGGGAAAATTTCATCAGATTTAGACCATAGCTTCTTCAAATTGGCTGAAGTTTAGGCTTTGAATATGACCTGCAAACATCCAAAAACATGCACTTAGACCATAGCTTCTTCAATTTGGATGAAGTTCAGGGTTGGAATAGGACCTACAAACATGCCAAAAGCATATACGTGAGAAGCTCTACCCATATACTGCATTTTTATGCTTGGTACATTAGATTATCAAGAGCCACAAGTAGCACCAGAGCTCAAGTACAAAGTCTACAGGAACTCAAGTACGAAACAACATGCAATCAAATAGATACAGCCAGCATATCTGCCTACAAGGTCTAATTAGGCTCCACACATATTCTAATTCAAGCTGCAACTTTTTAGCACTTTAGCAATCTCCCTCAACTTAAAATAACCAAGTTGTAGTCAAAGACCCACATACTAGTTGCAGCTGCATCTGACATAAGTCAAGTTGCATATAGCTAGTACCTACCTCCTACATGTGATTGATCATTCAATTGACAACCATTCCATTTGATTGGCATTGTATTTTAATATGCCACCAAGTTTGGCACATTAAAACTACAATTTATTTTGGCAGGTATTTTACTCTATAGGTATACAATTAGTGTACAATAACAAGTTCTGTAGCAAGGTTAAGTCCATCTTGTCTCCTTTAATATCACCTTCAAATTCACAAATGAGTCTAGCTCCTACTTGTACAGTTTCACCCGTTGTCCAGCAGATACCTCATTTGGCAGGTCAAAACCATCATTCTTGGTTAAAAGGAATAGGCTCCAAACTGAAACTAATTTTCAGAGCAGGAACTACTTTTTGATCAACCTAAGGTTTGCAGGCAGTTAACTGCTGATTCGGGTCCCAGACAGTAATTACCAGATCCAAGTCAGACCAATTTTCAAAACCAAACCTGAAACCAGAACTCCAGGGAAAAAAAAAAATAGAACAAAACCAACACCAAGAAAATTCCAATCTGTTTTTCAAAAGGGGAAGCAAGGCTCCTCATAAAAGTAAAGAACTGCCCAACATTGCTTTGAGCGTCTATGAATGTGATCTGCATAACTCATAAGATAGTTCTCAATGATAAAAACCAACAATATTCCCAAGAAATTTACCAATGCTAATATGTTAGTATATTAGGATTCTAACTGGGGTTTTTTTTTAATTTGGTGAATTTAGTTGAGCTTACACTAGAAATACAAATCATCCCAATTCCCAATTCTTTTATTTTGAAGACAACAAAATTTATCACCAAAACAAATCACTGATTTCATTTCTAACTGCTTAGTTTGTTAGAATTCTTACTCAAATCTACTTCATTAAACATATATTTCTGTCACAAGTATTGATTGTAAAAGCAACAAATCTATAGATCAGCATTTTGATGTGTAAAGTTGTTGTCTTTTGGGGTCATGCCACACTACCAATAGTGGAAGTTAATCTCATGGAGGCCTCTATCTACCCACAAGAGCCAAATCCTTCCTAGACTCACCTAGGTGTCGACATGATGCTGGACCACCACACAACTGAGCCACCTGTAGGAGGACAATCAATGAAATGGTGTGAGCCACATCTCTATAGTACAAGCACTTGGTGAAGTGGAGTGAGTTGCAAAAAGAACCTTGTTTACATTAAATAAGAGACCTCTTAAGATGCCAAGGAGAGAAGGTTTTTGTTTTCAAACTTCCTTTGGGTCAGATTGAAGTGAGGACAAAAGAAAAAGCCTTAATTTGTGGATTCACTGGATGTAACTTGGGACCTGTTACATGCAGTGAACCTATGGCATACAGCATGGCTAAGTATGGCATCTTCCTAGGACTTACCACACAATAGCAGCTCATGGGCCAAACTTCCCCAAGTCAGCAGTTGATTTTATGAGTAGAGGTTCTGTTTCTGGCTTGGGAAAAGATCAATCAAAGAGAAACTTCATGCCCAGTTTCCGGATTGAACAAATTGCCTTGCTATCATCAACATGGGAAACCATGATGAGTTTCACCACCCTCCACCACCACAAGTAATCAAAGAGAAACTTCATACCCAGTTTCTGGATTGAACAAATTGCCTTCCTATGACCAACATGGGAAAGCATGATGAGGTTCACCACTCTCCACCACCACAAGTGGCACAGGCCCAACATACACTTCTGGGGAAGGAGGGGACTCATTCCGTTCCCCTCCAGAATAGGGCATTCCCAGCCCCTGCATAACAGTGTCAAAAACTTCCTGCCAACACAGCTTCTGCACGATGGTGTCGTCAATTTGCAACAAAAAAGTTTTACTCCAATCCCAGATGTGGAAAGAATGCTTCAATGCTGATATTCCACAGCAGAAATACCAGGACACACAAATAGCCAATTCTGCACATGGGAAAGACGGCAGAAAAAGGGAGTCAGAAGATCAACCTAATGCTCCCAGCCCTAGTGAAGGTCTTGGGGAGGTAGAGTAATGGCATCAAATTGCAAATATGTGCTACCTTTCACCAAAAGTGTTGTCAAACACCATGCAGGCTTCTGGGAATGCAGGCATTGAGACTACAATCTAAGAATTTCCAGAGAGAGGCTCATAGTTCACTGCCAAAGACCAGTCGATCAAGAGTGAAACTGAAAGCAACAAATTTACCTCTCACATCACCTTGGTCTTCCTTCTCTTCTTCTTCAGTAATAACTGCAAATAAAGCTCACCACAAAAACATGTATCAGTTTCTGTGTTGTGCAAACCTTCTTGAGACCACAACCACCCAGCCATATATCAACCACATTCTTTTCCTGTCCAGTTATAGTCACATAAGAGAGGAAGATTCCCAAGCTGTGATAATGCTTACTTTACTTCTCCAATGGCATTCTGTGGCAATCAAGATCCTCTAGAAACTGTGTTCAAGCCATTAGTTGGATATATTATTAATCTCTCAGATGGGAATGCTTAGAAATATGTGAGATTGATATATCTCTCATAAGAATCAAGAAATCTCCATTCTCACGATTAAGAAAAGGCAAAGTGAGGTTAACACAACTTCAACCAGCCACAGAGAACTCCAAAGAAGGAAGGACAAAACAGAGAACAAAGGACCAGACACAAAAAACAAAATAAAACATGAAATATGTGAGATTGACTACAGAATCCTCAAACTACCTTCCAGAAGAACCTAACTGAATGTACACCACTGTGTTGGCAATACAGACTCCTGCACAGTTCCATCTACTCCCACTTGTAATGTTACCTGCAGTTCACTTGAGAACGCAACCACCTGACACTGCAAAAATATAATCAGTCAAACTGTATGTACTCTTGTAGGAAGTCATCAGATTCTGAGGCATTTACCTCCTACCAAGTAATATGCCACACAGAAACATAAGTTGCTGTACCTGCAAGGAAGCATCAATACTGTAGAGCCACAGTGCTCATTAGTAGCACAACCATTGCCAAAGAATCAAAATCAATTAATGAATGTTGTTCAATGGAAAGACCCAAACCTTTGGAGGAGGAGAGTCTGGCTTGCTTGGATGTTGAGTGGTGGGTATGTTGCATGCAAACTCTTCATCCTGCATTAGAGCTGGACATCATCATACTGCAATACAATTCACAAATGTGTCACCACTGATTGCTTCATGCTATATCAGACCACTATCACAATGCTTTCTTCTAATAAAATGATTGAGAACATCCGATTATCAAAATAATGGAGTCCCATATTTCACTAACTGCTACAGAATTTGATACTGGAAAGAGGGAACAAAGAGGCCACTGTGTTGAAAACAAACACAGCTCAGGCAGAAACAGCTCATTCACCTTGTTTTCTTCACAATTCACCACAACACCATCTGCAACACAACCCTTTCAGTGTATACAGGAGTAGTTTGTGTGCCAAACATCATGACATGTTCCATGAAGGGTGGGTGATTTGAACTGCAACTTAGCTTCAGCTATATATTAATAAATCGGGCCAACAAAACCTACATGTTCCATCTCGCTAATACATTGGCTGAAGCTGTGCAGATTGTCTGGTCCTCTTTCAGCTGCCTGCTGGGACCAAGACAAACAAATCATCACTGCATCATGACATTTGTGTGCTTCTGAAAATGAGAAAATGTCCAAATCTCTGAAACAAGCTTGGGACTTTCAGTCGCCATACCGTAATTGTGTTTGGCATTCTTCCCCCATTCAGCTTCAGGCCATTCATCAATCTTCTTGTCTTGTTCCATAATGCATAATCAAAGCTCCTTCATGTAATGGGTACACTCCAACAAACCTCAAATCCGAAACAAACCCTAACAGACCCTAGCAAACCCTAACAGACCCTACCAGACCCTACCAAGGACACAATATTGTGCGTGGACAAACAACGGCGTCTAGGGTTCTTCCTGGGGCTCCACAACCGTTGGATGCTGCATCGGACGGTCCAAAACGGATGAAAAAACCGAGGGCTAATCTGGCGGCCGGCGAGGGCAAATCTCCACCATAAAGACCTCGTCGCTGCGACAATCACAGCCTCTTTGGTGGTGTAGCGCTTGCGGCGCTCTCGTGTTGTGCGAAGAACTTGTCGTCGAGTTGCGTTGCTGTTCTTCTGCGAGTTCTGAGGTACAAGTCTCTTGCATCTTGTGTTTTGATCAATATCTGGAACGGAAAACAAAAGCTAATATGTATTTGTTTTGCCGTCATTTAGGGCACTTGCTTTCCTTCTGACTGTGTGTCTTCGAAGTCGATCTTCGTTTCTCCGACTGGTTCTTTTCCGCGTCCTGTTGTTGAGAGTAAGTGGTTTCCGTTTATGGATTTCGAGTATTGGTTTCAAAAGGAACCCCGTGTTCTGTTTGTAGGTTATGCTTTCATGTTTTGCTTGTTTGTAGGTTTCTTCGGTATGTCGTGATCTCTTTCTTGCTGGGTTTTTTGTTACATCGTGATTTACTTTCCTGCAGCTTTCTTTGTTGCCTTACGGTTCGTTTGCATGCGTATTTCTTTGTTACATCAGGACTTTCTTTGTTGTTGGGTTTGTTGTATCGTCGTTTTCTTTCTTCGCAGGTTGTTATCCGCTATATTGATTATTTTCTTTGTGACGGGGTTTTGATTGCAGATCTTTGGCAAAATGGGAAAGGAGAAGTCACATATCAATATTGTGGTCATTGGACATGTCGACTCCGGCAAGTCCACTACCACTGGTCATCTCATCTACAAGCTGGGGGGTATCGACAAGAGAGTGATCGAGCGCTTTGAGAAGGAGGCTGCTGAGATGAACAAGCGCTCTTTCAAGTACGCGTGGGTGCTCGATAAGCTCAAGGCCGAGCGGGAGCGTGGTATCACAATAGATATTGCGCTGTGGAAGTTCGAGACTACAAAGTACTATTGTACTGTTATCGACGCTCCCGGGCATCGTGATTTCATCAAGAATATGATCACAGGTACATCTCAAGCCGATTGCGCTGTTCTCATCATCGACTCCACCACCGGAGGTTTTGAGGCTGGTATTTCCAAGGATGGACAGACCCGGGAACATGCACTTCTCGCCTTTACTCTTGGCGTCAAGCAGATGATCTGCTGTTGCAACAAGGTATGTCTACGGTTTCAGTGGTCTTGTTTCCGAGATACATTTTCTATCTGTGTTATCCTTGCTCTGTGCGTTAACCGATGAAGTTGGGTTTCGTTTCTGAACCTACTTCGTTCTTGCAGATGGATGCCACAACCCCAAAGTACAGCAAAGCACGTTTTGAGGAGATCACCAAGGAGGTTTCTTCCTACTTGAAGAAGGTCGGGTACAATCCAGAGAAGATCCCCTTCGTCCCTATCTCCGGATTCGAGGGAGACAACATGATCGACCGCTCTTCCAACTTGGAGTGGTACAAGGGCCCCACTCTGTTGGAAGCCTTGGACCAGATCTCCGAGCCCAAGAGGCCATCAGACAAGCCTCTGCGGTTGCCTCTCCAGGACGTATACAAGATTGGAGGCATTGGAACTGTGCCTGTGGGTCGAGTGGAGACGGGTGTCATCAAGCCTGGTATGCTGGTAACCTTCGCCCCCACTGGGCTGACCACTGAGGTGAAGTCAGTAGAAATGCACCACGAGTCTTTGCTTGAGGCTCATCCAGGTGACAATGTCGGATTCAATGTGAAGAATGTTGCTGTGAAGGATTTGAAGAGAGGGTATGTTGCTTCTGACTCTAAGAACGACCCTGCCAAGGAAGCGGCCAACTTCACCTCCCAGGTCATCATTATGAATCACCCTGGTCAGATTGGAAATGGCTATGCACCAGTTCTGGATTGCCACACCTCCCACATTGCAGTCAAGTTTGCTGAGATCTTGACAAAGGTTGATCGCCGCTCAGGCAAGGAGCTTGAGAAGGAACCTAAGTTCTTGAAGAATGGAGATGCTGGGTTTGTGAAGATGATTCCCACTAAGCCCATGACTGTGGAAACTTTTGCGGAGTATCCCCCACTAGGCCGCTTTGCGGTGCGGGACATGAGGCAGACGGTGGCTGTTGGTGTTATCAAGGCTGTGGAGAAGAAGGAACCCACAGGTGCCAAGGTGACGAAGGCAGCAGCCAAGAAGAAATGAAACTTGATGCATTTGATCCTGAAACCAATCTTGACTTACCTGCACATAGGATCAGTGCTTTTGAGCAGAAATTATCTACTGTGTGAAGTCTCAGAACACTTAATGTCTGCTTGTCAGAGGCAAACATGGGTGCTTGACAGGAGGTGGCATGGTGAATGACAGGTCTGCTGTTAGGGAGTTTTGAAGACTGTAATACAGTTCCAGAATTGTCATTTTTCTTGAGGCATGAATTTTTCTTGCTGATGCTGGGTGCCTTAGCAAAAAAATATGCTATAAGTGGAATTTAAACATGCTCTTTCTCATGTGTTGACATGCGTAAATGGATGGAAGTTCTGACTGATTGATGGGAGGTTATGTTTGCATTCTGCAACCATCGGTAGAGCTGCAATATCTGAAGAACTTAATTGTTGAGATTAATCACGTGCATCTATGAGGGACTATGTGTCCGGGCAGCTTAGAACTGTGAAAGTCAAGATCCTAGTTTCGATTATTGTTGAGTCTCTGGAAAGGGTGGAGTTTTCTAAATATGGAAGATGAACATCATCCAGAAAAGCGGGCTTTTCCTTAGGATTTTAATATTGGGGTTTAAATGTGATTCTTATGTGACCGAATAAGTAGGTCAAAACCTACTGTGTCTTCTTTCACGATAAAACGTCTCTTGCACTGCACCTGTCTTGAGGAAACATTGGTAATAACTACATGTGCAACAACTTCATTATCTCTAATATGGCAAAAAACAAAAAGTATCTTGTTCTAATGTGGATCGAGCAAAACATCTTTTCAATGCCATCGGCAAAGCATTCTACCACCATCGCAAACATTAGCCCCCATCGAACTTTGACTCCACACAAACATGTTCTGCAATGAAAGACGGTTCATTGGAGAAGATGTAATAACGTATAACCTAAACCTAATATAATGTGCCATGTTTTGCGGCAAGCATTTAATGCTTGGAGCACTAAATATGCAGGATTTTGACATTAATTGGAAATGTGCATACAATTAAGTGTTTGGTGTAGAACGATGTGAAGGTGAAATACTTATAGAATTGACAAAGTCTTATTGCATTATTGTGTTGAGGTTTTTTGTGTATGGAACGTGGAGCCAACAGAGGAAAGGATTATATGTTTTCTCAATGCAAAGACTACCAACATCACTCCTAGCGCTACACCTAGTGGGATCGTTGCAACCCAAGTATACTAGCTCCTAGAATCGACACCATTGAAGAGGTTGAAGATGAAGTGCAGAGAAGGATGAGGGGAGCACAACAATGGAGAAATAGTTGCCATGCTAGCAACATTGGAAGGAGATGATATCTTTTGCTTTTGAAGGTGCTACCCATCCACACATGGGAAGATCATTACATGATCTAGTCATAACAACATGAGCAAGATGGGTACTAAAGGTACCTTTCTCTTCTTTCATTATAAAGCTTCTTATTCTTAAACGTCAATTATCCTCCTACTTGAAGTATCTAATTTTTCTTGCAACTTTCAAGGGATAAGTGTTTATATAGAATTGTCTCTTGATTGTCCTTATTATATGCCTTCACTTGTCACCAATGCTCCTATGTCATTCCTTTCTTATTGTATAATTTGAACTACAACATTATATCCACAGAATGAGTACATGTGAAAATATGTCACATAGAAACCTTCATGTACATGTTGAGATCCATGAAGAGGCAATTTATGCCACAAACATTATTCTACATAGCAATGGCCACATGTCAACAATGTGTATTAGTCTCCATGTTAATTAATAATGTGTATTGGTCCCTTGACATTTTGTTTCTACATAGCAATGGCCACATGTCAACAATGTGTATTAGTCTCCATGTTAATTAATAATGTGTATTGGTCCCTTGACATTTTGTCAACGATTTCAAGTTTCCAATTGCAACTTGCTAGGATTCAAATTTAATTTAATTAAATGGGATTAAACAACATTTATTCTTTCAAGGAAATTCTCTTTTTGCCTAAAGAATTCAATTGTTAATTAAACCCAACTTTTCAATGTTTTGAAAATGTGAGTTCAACTAATGATTTAACTTTTGGTGTAAATGCAAGATTCATGAATGATGATGTTATCGTGGTGTTGATTTGGTGTTCATAGACCTTCCCTAGTACACTATTGTTGTATCTAAGATGTTGTATTGAATACATCCTCTTTTTCCTATAGCATGTCCCATCCTTTTTAATATTGCCTTTAGCCTACCTAGCACAAGAAATCAATGAGAACAAAAATGACAATGGAGGAATCTATCAAAAGTGCCCTTACCATGTACACATAAATTACTACTTTGCATTCTTCAATATGATGAAAATTTTCAACACAAACCATTGACAACCAAAGGCTGACAAATGTTTAATGCAAATATTAAAAATTCATGTTTTTGTTGTGTGGAATAAATAACACATAAATTAAACTAATTATTATATTAGAAGCATGTATGTTGTCTTACTAATCACAAACTTAGCATCTCAAGGCATAATAATGAAAATTGTGCAAATTCATTCATTCATACTTCGTACATTTCATGCATTAGTATCATGGATTGAAAACACATTTGACACATAGATTTATAAGAAGATGTGAAATTAATATGACATTTTTTCATTCATAGATTTTTACTTTATCCATTAACATATTATCTATGTATCAAATGTGTCTTCAACACATGATATTCATGTACAAAATATATGAACCTACAAATGAATGAACTTTGCACGAATTTCATTATTAATTCATCACATGTTAAATTTGTGATAATAATTGGTTCCATAGTGTTCATTGCTTAAAGGTTTATACTATAATCTTATTTCAATTGAACATGCATGGCTTAATAAAACATTTTCCAAAAAAATCAATTTTAATGATTCATTGGGGAAAGGTATTGTCTCACAAATGGATTTGACACAAACTTTTAACAAATTGTCTATGTTAAATTTTCATTCAACAATCATATTGACCTTGTAAAATGTCCATAGTCTTGCATGAAATTTTTTTAATTATTATAATTATGTTTGTAGAAATAAGGGTTCTATTATTTATGATGTATCAAATCTTAAGGTTTAAAGAAGTGTAAAACAATCATAATTTTCTAATTTGAGTTTCAATTGTGCAATTGTAGTTAAATTCAAAACCTTGATGTTATGGTTGGGATCAAAATAGTACATGTTGAATGTCTATCATGCACATATGGTCCTTTGTTATCAAACCACCCCCCAATTGATCGTTTTCTTTTTTTTATTCTTTAGGTTAAGGTATCTTCTTTTGCATGTGTATGGATTTGTTGGTGTTGTGTAAAGATATCTATAAATTTCTATACCCATACTAATGGATCATCTTTCAATTATAGTTTGGATTGGATTAAATCACAATTTTGAAAAAAACTCAAAACTTATAAATATATCTATTCATTCATAACCATAGAAATAGGTGAAAATGAAAAGCCTAAAGTAACAACATATTTTCATGTGGTCATGTTTCCATTAACAACATTCATTTTTAGCATTCATTTTATTTTTGGGTTTAGAAATGAATAGAGTTTAACAATTGAAAATGGGATTTGAAGTATTCAAGCTAGCCACCATTAAACAAAGTTTATTGGACTAAATTTGAATTTTTTTTCAAATTTTTTTAAAAACAAATAGATGCACTATATTTATGTTTGATGACATTATCAATTTTAAATTTGGGAAAACCAAAAAGCAAAATAGTGTCTACATGACGCACTCCCCGATTCCTTGACAGACTCAAATGTGAGTCCTAGTGAAGACAACGGAAGAGGGAGGAGTCGGGACACACTCCCTAGCTCACAACACTTGGAGGGGTAGATGGGCGTGTTGGAGCTCCGGGATGGGACGAGGAAGAATTGACAAGCTTACTCCCTCACATGGGCCTACACACAACCCACACAAAGTGGTTAGTGCATAGTTGGAACACCTTTGGTGCTAGAACGAGCCACGGGCAACATGGACACACAAGACTCACCACGGCCCGAACTTGGGGGAAGCCACCACCTTCCCCCTTATAGTATACTTTGGACCTCTTCACAAGGCCCACATCCAAATGGTTTTTCTCTCTCGGGACTCCCATGCAATCTCGCCAGCCGGGACTCCTGCCACTTTGGAGCCCCATAACTTTGCAAGCAGACCTTGAATTGAAGTGTGGTCTGAAGCAAAGTTGTAGCTCTCGTCCAAAGCTTTCCAACGACATGTGGCACGTTGTCTGCAACAAGTAAATCGGGTCAATTCCCGACTTTTTCTGGTCGGGAGTCAAATTGGCAATTTGACTCCTGACCCTTCTTTTGGCCATAACTTGTGTTTCAGATGTCCAAATGAACAATGAGAGCCCATTTTAGACATCTACGTTCAAAGAGATTTCTAATGTTATAAAGAACGTCACAAGCCATTGAATTTTGACCCCTCAAATCGCTCTCTGAAATTTCAGGAATCCACCGGGACTCCATTTCCCAAAGTGGGAGTTGCCTTGGGAGTGTGAGGGTTCACTCCCTCACACTTTCTTACAATCCCGGGAGTATGTGATGTGACTCCCGGGTTTCCTCTTGGCCCGCACCCTTGCAACCCCTTTGCCTTGGTCGCAAGCCCAAAGCTAGGGTTGCGACATTACACTTATCCATTATGATGTAGAGTAGGCATCCATTTGTGGGACTTTATTTTGAGGAATATGCAAAACTTGCATTGGTAATTCACTTCAATTACAAATAATTCAACATGATCTATAATAATTGATCTACCCTAATGTAAATTCTACAATAAATGTATGAAAAACAAAAATGCCCCTTGATATCACAAGATGATGAATTAATGCTTTGAAAATAAGGGGAAAAATATGTTGAAGACATACTCCAAGTTTGGGATACAAACAAATCCAAGGAAATCCATGTAGATTCAAATGTGCCAATGATGGTGAAACTAATTTTATGAGCAAAAAAGATGCGCCAAGTAAATGACATGGGGAAGTTTTTGTTATGCCATGGTCTCCATGGCCAAAAAATTTTAATTAGGAAAAAAAGGTCTATGACTTAAACAATAATAATGATTTCTTTCTAACTCTAGATCAAGTTAATGATAAGCATGTGAGTGTGCTTAAACTTTCAATTTCAAGGAATAATGGTGTTTCCATCTGGTTACATAAGAGAAGGCACAAGGTTTGGCCAAGCAAAACAAGTCAAATGCACCATGTTTGGGGTTATTAGGTTCACAATCCAAGGGAAGTAACTTGCTTTCTACTCACATTACTTTGTCACATAGGGATGTAGCATAAATCAACATAGCAAAAGATGAAATTTGGGCACAATCTAAGTTGCAAAAACTTTCACCATAGAAAGTTCATGTGAATTAATTCAAGCTACTCCAATGAAATATGGATGAATGGCTTGTATTATTGAAGATGGACAATGTCATGAATAAGAAAGTCTTGAAAACCTAAATATATGGTTCTCCTTGTGAAAATGGAAACAAAGGTCATTAAGTAAATAGCACCCTTGTTGTCACATTTGGGCAATGGTATTTCTATCCTCCACATATAAATGTTTCCATATTTACAATTACTAATATCTATATTGTTCAACATATGTATTTTTCAATGTTCTAGACCATTTAATTTTCGTGTAAGATAATGAAAAAATTAATATGACTATTCAAATTTCAGATATTGTTAAAAATCTTTGAATGCATGGATATCTGAAGGGGGTGGATAAAACATTATGCAATGATTTTGAAAGATCAAATGTTGGAAAAAATGCATGTAATATTTGAAATTAAAGGAGTATGAGGCAAAGAAAAAAAGGGCTTTGGAGACCTTCAAAAAGAAAGGGAAAAAAAAAAGTTTTATGGCAATTGTAAAAAATTGGCATACATGTTAATGCCCTTGAAGAAAAGACAAAGTGGGGCTAATCATTGTTATATGATGTATTGAAATGGCATCCTTTAGAATTTGGTCCTCAATGTCCAGGGATCCATACATGGGACGAATTATAAAAAATATTAACAAAGTTGGAAAAGGAAACAAAACCGTTTTTAATGCCCACACATAATGGGAACATTCAAAATGTTCTACAAATCATCATTTGGGAAATTCCATCCATCCGTTCATCCCCTTTATGGTTTGATAACCCAACACATCAACTTACATTATTTTATAATAGCTCAAGAAATCTCATTGAGTACATGTTTGTGTGATTCCCCAAAATGCATCAAAGCATTGAAGGTGTATCTAGGTGTTTGCAAGAGTTGTTGGAGTTCCTAGGATTAATTGTGATCTACAACATCCAATTATAAAAAGGATTTTGTTCAAGATTATTCATAGAGCAATTGTTAATATTATACATAATGCAAGAAAGTTGAAAGAGTTTGAAAAGATGTGATGTTATGCTACCTCAATTGAAGATTGACAACAATTCTTCAATGAGGTATAACAACTGTCAATTCCATTTAGTAAAAACCTTGATTCATTTATGTGCCCAAAAAAACATTGAGTGAATTACATTGAAATGTAGTTATGTTCACATTGTGAATGATGTATGCTCTTGAGAATTCAAACATAGATGTAGGTTGGTTGTTTGTTAGGAATTTTGACTTGGAGCAAGAAAATGTTTTGTTTAAAAGATCGACCAAATGCAAAACAATTTTACCAAAAGTTAAAGATTGTTTATAACATGTGTTGTTGGTCAAATTAAGGAAGGCAAATAAACCCAAACAAAACACTATAAATTTCATAAATAATGCTAAAAAACATGAAGAAGATGATCTTGTACACAATAATGGAAAGGTGACTATTGTAATTCCACCAATTGAAGACATTACAAATATAGGTATGACTACCTTATATTTAAATTTTCATCTTTGGTTGTTTGTCTATTTGCATATGTATTAGTAACTTTGTTTACATGTCAACCACTAAGTTTCCCAACATGTTTGTATGTTTAACAAAAACAACACATTGCAAGGGCTTGAAAAGATTGTACACAATGGACCTAATAAAAACATAGGATTGAACTTTAACGATCAAGTCAATCTAGGTGAATGTAGGTTGGATAGAATTGAATCTTTAGGTTTTAATGACACCAAACCATTTCAACCACAAGATTTATTTCATGTTCATTTTTAGGACAAATTTACATGGGATTGTAAAGTCTACAATGTTGTTCTATTGCAATCCCATACATCAAGAATCCAAGCCTTGCTACACCAATGCATGCACATATTTTGTTGGGTCCCTTTCATCCATTTACAAATACCTTGGCATTGGCTCTAAGACTACACCTTTTACAACAACTTCGCATAGTCCCATGAGATTCATCCTAACCTCTCAATGACAAATCCTCCCAAGGGTAAAAGAGTCATCCCCTAAGGTTACATCTTGTGTGGATGTAAGTGAAGGACTTGGGAAAAATGCACCAAAAAGGGTTGAAAAACATAAGTATGTTTTTTGAAAATTAATTGTGTTGTCAATTGGACTGATCAATATTGTAAATTCTTTTGTGTTGAAATCATAAAATCATTGTTTACTTATTTTGCAAGTTGGTGAAAGTGGTGGAAGACTTCATTGTTAGCATAGGAGGGAACAACTTGATGTAACTCTTTCCTTCATACTTTCTCTTAGGCAATTATTTGAAATGTTAAAAATTGATGATGATATTATCACAACATTACAAGGCACTTGACTACAAACGTTGTGGATTTCATTAGGCTTTGATTCTCCCACTTTCGCATATCATAGAGGGAGATACATCACCCATCTTTCATCTTTGGGATATTTTCAAGTACTAATCAAAAGAAACAGGAGAGTTTAAGGATATAATGGTGTCTACTTTGAGAGAAAGAAAATATTGAGTTCTAATGAATGTGAAAGTCATAGTCCCTTTGTAAGACATAAATCACTAGAGTGTCATTGTAAGAGTAGGTTGACCAATGCATTGTAATTGGATGTAAAATAGTAAAAACTTTCTTATGTGATTCAAAAAAATGATTTTGAAATAACATATTTACATAGGATGTGGTGGTTGGCAAAAGTCATGACAAAATCTAACTCCTA
Organism: Sphagnum tenellum; assembly: GCA_963921925.1. Lineage (NCBI taxonomy): Eukaryota > Viridiplantae > Streptophyta > Sphagnopsida > Sphagnales > Sphagnaceae > Sphagnum > Sphagnum tenellum. Next base: position 20,610,785 of record OY998143.1, on the reverse strand, counting down.
TTGTTTGATTTGTCCATTTATTTTGTTAGTAGTAGTCTTGCATTTTTCAAAGTCCCACTTTCAAGTTTATGGGTGGGGTTGGGATATCTAAATAAGTAATAATAGATGTTAGAAATATTGATGCAAGCTTAAATACCCAATATGAGTGGAGTTGCTATAATCAATGTTAAAATGTTTTTGCATTATGATTCATATTTTTCCCATTAACTATTATGCATCATTTCTTTGCAAAGATGTGGGTAGTTACATAAGGTAAACCGTCTAGGATTTTAAAGTCAACTTTAGAGTTTAGTGTGACCCCACAAACCACAACAAAAATTAGATTGGGAGTTTATAATTATGTGATGAAGTTCATAACAAAATATTGCAATTGCATGTCAATTCCAATAACATTAAGGTATGATGATTTTATACACCCACCCACTGAATTTTATTATATTTTATTTTATTGCATTTTCGTATTGAATTACACATCCTCTTGTTGCAAGTGACACACAATTGATTTTTGAGGGCTGAAGCAATTCATTCCCTACATGCTACATTGCACCATGCAATTTTGATACCATACATCATTTCGCCAAATTGTGACCCGAAAAATATGATTTCGACATATAGAAAGGATTTTTTATTAGTAAAAATTGACCCAAAAATTCGCCAATTTGTGAATTAAAAAAAAAATTCCAAATCACCAGAGTTTATTTGATAACTTCCAGAAGGTAGCAAAGAAATATAAGGAGGATTTTTTTATTGAAAAATAAAATAAAATCGTACCTTCATATGTCTATTGTGTAACCAAATTTGGCTAAATTATTTTCTGGATGATCACCACTTTTTGGCTACATAACAAAATCCTTAAAAAGAAACCCTGCTCCACCAGAGTCCAAACAGTTGTGCCTGAGCCCAAGTGGTACGAAAGGGGCAGTTGTAGAATTTATGAAAAACAGTAAAAAGCATTATTCGGCTGTCCAATAATTAGGTCAGTGATGCACATTCAATTCACTCATCAATGCTGCCCCTGCCCGTCTCTCCCTACCCTTTACCCAAAATGGATGTGCATGCGCATTGACAGTGTTTTACTTTATTTTATTTTATTTTTAAAAACATTTATTTAGGATTTTTTGTTGTAGGCACAATGGCAAATCATCCGTAAGGAAACAAACATGTACACATTCAAACAAATTTGGCTATAAACCAGAAATAAAGTACTCATCTTTATTCATTCTTCTCTATTTTTGGCTACACAATGGAAAAACTATTATATGAATATGGCGATTTAAAACTTGTTTTACCCTCACTTTTGGCGACTGAAAACCTCCAAAAATAATCACAAATCATACCTATGAAGATTTAGCCAAATTGGCTATAAACCAGAAATAAAGTACTCATCTTTATTCATTCTTCTATATATTTGGCTACACAATGGAAAGCTTATTGTATGAATCTGGCGATTTGAAACTTGTTTTACCCTCACTTTCGGCAACTGAAAACCTCCAAAATTTAGTCTTTTTTTCGAATTTTAATTTCTAACTTCGCTTTTTGGCGAAGTTTCGCAAGTAAATTATTTTTTTATAAAAAACACTGGTGCCCAATCTCAGTCTTGCCTGGCTGACAACAAGCGGAGTTCAAAGCTTCTTCGCGTCTCTTCTGCTTCTGCCGACATCGCTGGGCTTGGCGCTTTACTCTTGGGGCTGGGGGCTGGTTGTCATCCCGTGCAAGCGAAGTTAATAATACTCCCTGTGAATTTCGGCCCAGGCAAGCACGGAACATTCTTTAATGGCCATGAATCACTAAATGCTAGCATGTGGCGAACTGTACATGTAAGGTAAAGCCGAAGGCAGTTAAGCTTTACTGTGCAATAAGGGCCCATGTGAGTCTGCCTCAAGTGCGGGCTTTAGCAAACCTTCATGAAATTTTTATTTATGTTTTTTTTCTCATCACTCATCAGGTAAACCCTAAACCCTGAAAAACGAGGGCAGGCATTTCCCTTCCCTTCCCTTCTCTTGTAAAGATCCGCTTGAAATTGTTTTAGTGTAGTTGAAGGATGCATTATCGCATGTAATCTTTTTCCTCCACAACGAGCGAGCATTTCAAAATACATAATGCCCATGATACACACTAATTTTTTTTCAAGCAACTCTTAACAAGGGAATTGAAGGTGTTGGTATGGTATATAGGCATGCACCTGGTATCAACTCTGGTAGCAAGGACCTTACTAGTTTGGTATGAGCCGAGGTAATACAAGCCTATAGTTGTGCGTTCACACCTGATGTTAACTCACTCTTAAATGAAAATCTAGGTGGCATCCTAAGTGGCACCCAATGTCAAATGGGCGATAGCTTAATGTTAAGTGAAGGGTAGCTTAAAATAAAATGTTCATGGTAAGTAGGTGTAAGTCCAAAATTTCTAGCCTCGTGTTAATGGACTCAACACTAGAGTCCCTAACATCAAGTGTGGATGCACCTTAAAACCTATGCCAGCCTGATAGAGGTAATAACCAGGTGTATAGAATATACCTGCTTCATACCAGCCAATCTAGAGCCTGCCATTCTACAATCAAGTGTGAATGCCTTATATAGGTGGTAAGGGAGAAGGAGCAGGGAACTTTAGGACTAAGGTCCCAAAGCCATGTTTTAGGTATAGGGAAAGGCCTGCTCCTGAGGGCCGAGTCCCCTAATTTGAGGGTCATAGGCTCAAGGGCATAAGCCCAAAATTTAGGGTTAGGTTTACAGGAGTAGGTCTTTCCCAGCTTTAAGTATTATGAAAGGTGTTTTTTATTAGAATGGTGGTGGAAGGTTTGCATGCCCAATTTGTCACTGATTTTCTGTCATTTTGTGTAAGGTAAGGTTCTTCATTGAGGATGTTATCCGTGTAATCTCTTTATACCCAAGGGCCGGAATGTCCAAGAGACTGACCCAAGATTCAAGCTGATGAAGAAGGGAGGAAAAACAACATCACAATAAACAAAAACAAAAAGAGAGACTTGCAGAGAATGCATCCACAAGTGCACTTGAGTGGGCAAACTAATGATTGATTTTTGCCGATACCTATTTGTTTGTTGCACTGGCACAAAAGACTCAACAAAAGTCAGTTCACAAGCGAAGTCCCAAATCATAACAACAAACTCCAGGATTCCACACAGAGGAGAGGAGGGGACCAGGAAGAAACTGAAGAAAGAAGAGAGGAGGGCCCCAACTCCCTGATGCTCTCTCCGCAGCATTCTCGCTTCTCCTCTTTGTGCATGATCCAAGCTCAGATCAGAAACAACTACAAACACCCCTCTACTCCACCACCTGCATTGGGGGATTTGGTGTCTGAAAGAATGAAAGAAAGGAGAGCTTTGTTGTTTTTCTCTTGGTAACAGTTTGTGTGAGTTCTTTCTTGGACTTAGAATAGAGTACTTAGGAAAATGTCAGGGGCCGGGGGAATGTATGTCTAAGAACAGTGAGGAGTTTTGGGAGGTGGAAGGAAGGTGAGAATGTGTTTTTGGATACTGTGAGAATGTGGCTGGATTCTTCTTCTTCTCCTTCGATTTTGAGCTTGAGGACGAAGCTGATCATGTCGACGGCTAAAGGAAGGCGTTTGCAGAGGATGATGAGGAACTGGAAGTTGACAATCATGTGTGGGTTGATGACTATCCTGGTTTTGCGAGGAACCATAGGAGCTGGGAAATTTGGGACTCCTGCTCAGGACTTTGAGGAATTGTCAATACATCTCAAGTCTGCCACCATTGGGATGCATCATGGGTTGCAGCGGCGGGTTCGACTTGCTCAGGTGGAAGAAAAGAAGGAGGGACCTGGCAAGAGGCTCCTCCTCCTCAGGAAACAAGACGAAGCTCATAATGTACGTAGGATCCATAAGCCGTATCGACTTGGACCTGTTATCACAGATTGGGACGAGCAACGCCAACAATGGAAGGCACAAAATCCCAACGTGAGTATGACGACGTCCAAAGGAGGGAAGCCGCGAATGCTTCTTGTCACCGCGAGTTCACAGCCGACGACGGCAGCAGTAGCAGCTTGCCAGACTTCAATGGGAGATCACCTTCTTCTTATGTCGATAAAGAACAAGATCGACTACTGTCGTCTCCACAGCATCGAAATCTTTTACAACGTAGCACAGTTGGAGCCTGAAATGGTTGACAGTTGGGCCAAACTTCTGCTGATCCGTAAGCTGATGCTTGAGCACCCGCAGGCAGAGTGGATATGGTGGATGGACAGTGAAGCCATGGTGACGGACATGTCGTTCCAGGTACCAGTCGAGAAATACCAGAATCATAATTTGGTGATGCAAGGCAGCTTTGACAACAACAACAACGACAAGAGCTGGGACACTGGACTTCACACCGAAAGCTTTCTCATACGCAACTGTCAGTGGAGTCTCAATTTTCTTGACGCCTGGGCTGGTGGTCGACCCATCATAGGCAGCAGCAGCAGCATCAGAAACAAAGGAGGAGGTGTGGATTCTCGCTCTCTCTCTCTCTCTCTCTCCTCTTTCAGCTCCTCATTTGATTCAGTTCTTCCTGCTCTCTCTTGTCTTCTTTTCATTCAAACCAGGGTTTTTTTTTAAGTAAAAAAGGCTTAAGATTCCTTCACATTTTTGGAAAATGCTAGAACCCAATAGAGAAATCTGGTTATATTTCCAAAAAGAACTGTAGAATGTTGGTGGGTAGAAAACCCCAAAAAACACATATTTTTAGCTATTTTGAAATTTTTTAGCCAGGAAAAAAAACGGTTGAACTTCAAACGAGAAGGTTTGCTAGAACTGTGAATGATCATCAGCTGGGGCTTTCCATAGCTTCTGATGGCACATTTGTGTTCTCAATCAGTAGTATATGGGAAACTGGGGTTTTCTTTTCTCTCCAATGAAAAAGAGTCAGTCTCTCCTTTCGTTATCAGAGGTTGCATTCCAAAACTCATCTCTGTGCAGTGGCACACAGCCAGAGCTAGTTGCAAATTTGCACCTTCAAGAACAACAAGGGTCTGAAATTCCTCCCATGTAATAATAATGTTTTGCAGGTGAATTGCTTACAAAGAAGACCTTGAAAGGAGGACAGCTGAAGTTTGAAGCTGATGATCAATCCGCACTTGTGTACCTCTTGACCACAAGCACACAAGAGTGGACTGACAAAGTGTTTCTGGAAAACTCCGACTTTCTCAATGGCTTTAATTGGGCCATCTCAGTTGATGAGGGAGTGATGGGGCATTCTCACCCAGGGCTAGGAGATCATAGATGGCCATTTGTGACAAGCTTTGTTGGGTGTTTCAAGCCATGTTCAAAGATTCAAGGCACTGATCATTCATCATCAGATGAATGTGCAATGCAGATGGAGAGAGTTTTCAATTTTGGTGACAATCAAATTCTTGGAATCTATGGTTACAAGCATGTGTCTCTTATGTCAAAGAAAGTGGAAAAAGTGAGGAATGATACAGCTGATCCTTTGCATCTTGAGGCGGAGCTCATGCAGAAGCTGGATTCCTCAAATGCTCCAGCAGAAGAAGTCACTACCATTAAACCCCAATCTTAAACCCTGGCAGTCATTTTAAGTAGGGGGAAAACCTAGTAATTGAGATTCCATTTTTGCATCAAACCCTGGACTCCGAATGCACAATGATGTTTGACAAATCATATAGAGAAGAAATTTGGGTTTTGGCTCTTGGCTATTGCCCACCTGGCAGCAGCCTGTGATTTAGAGCCAGCAGACACTAGTTATAATTCTTTGGCGATAACGCCTTTAATCTCCTGTTCTTATGTAACATCTCCTTAGTCTACTGATGTAATATAGGAAATTTCTGTTCCTCATCCTATTCCTTGAATCAGAGACGAGAGCTTTGTGGAATCCCTTCTGTCTATGTGTTCTATTTATGATCGGCATGTTATGAGCATTCTCTCTTTTGCAAGCTCTTTTTGTTCTCAATTAGTTTTGTGCAAGCTATATTGTAGTGCCAAAAACCCTGTGGAAATGTGTTTATTAAATTGGGATGCCTTCTGGGCTTTAAGTGCACTGCTGAGAATTTGGCAGTGTATTTGGAGAGCACCTTCTAAACTGGAATCTGACATCCACTACCTATCAGTGCCTTCCATTATCAAGAGAACCCTTCTGTTTTTTGGGATCTCTCTCTTGGTTTTAAGTGCCCCTTCAGCATGCACATTACATTTGGTAAGGCCCTCAGTCAAGGACATTACCAGAAATGGGCCCACTCTTGGCTCCCAGCTCATGTGGACCCTTCTCCTGGTTATGCCCTTGACCTACGGCCTTACCCTACTCCTATCTCTTCCATGAAAGGCAGAACCTTCTTGGAGTAAAACATGGACGGAACTTCTGTTTTTTGATGATGACACATGAATGATTGTTCCTGCATGTATTTTGAGAGTATCACAATGGGCTCTTGGTTGGAGCCAGAAGTTGCTGAGATGCTTTTTGAAGAGAATTGATGCTGTTGAACTAATCTATAGTCTAGATCTACAGTTTTGTGCCTGAAATTTTCCATGCGAATGGAGAGATACAATGTCTGGTGAGATGCTTGAATGCAAAAGTCATGGTCTATAGGTGCTCTGACAATATTAGCATGATGTGGAGTTTTTAATGTATGCAGGATACATTCTAAAAGAGGTGCTTCCCTCTTGAGTGCCATTTACAAAGTGTGGTACCTACTGGGCAAAAGTGTTCTTTCACATGTAACATTTATGATTTGGACCAGGGTGCATGTGAAAAAGTAGTGTACATGCAAAAGCAGAAACCCCAATGTACAAGAGTCGATTGTCTCCATCTCTGCGCATAGGTCATTTTGCACCTCCGGTCAGTAGTGATTGTGGGTTTGTGTGTATTGAAGTTGATTTACTGAATGCAACCGACTTGCCACCAGTAATGCATCATTCAATGGCACACTTGCCATGCCACTGATGTGCTATTTGACAGAAGTTAACATATTGATCATCTCACAATGACCTTTTCCTTTTGTTTGTGAAGAACTTATGGTCACACATTCTTTACTTATAGCTTGCTGCCAGCCAATGATAAGATCCACAACCAACACGATGGATTTATCTTAAACTACCAAAGCTACAATCTGAATTACAATTCAATAAAGTTACACAAAAATGTATCTACTCTCATAGCTTGACGTGACAACCACAACAGAATTTTTGTTTTTAAGACTCTTCCTACCAAACTAGGAAGTCTTGCTTACAAATCTATTTAAGTTGATTGATCTATTTAGGTGAGAGAGTCTTACTAACTGATCTATTGTTTATGTATCCAGATTAGTTACATATCTAGATATGGTTTGTCATTGATCTTTCTCCACACTCCCCCCTCAAACAATATCCAAATAAGGAATCTCCTCTATGCACTATGCTTTATCAACCAAAAGAACTATGATGACAATCCATGCTCCTGTCCTTTAGTGTGTTTGTCACATGCTGATGTCACATGATTTTCTCTTTCCAACTTAGAATATCTTGTAAACTTCTCATCCCAATTTCAAGCCTACATTTTTCAATTTTTGTTCTTCCTAAAGCTTTTGTTAGAATATCAACTAACTACTCATGAATAGGTACATAATTAACAATTATGCTACATGTGAGAATTTATTATCAAACAAAGTGGTTTTGAATATCAATTGTTTTATTTTGACTTGGAAAATGGGGTTGTGGGCAATCTTTGTGCTACTCTAATTATCACAAAACATTTGTGTGAATGTGTCATTTGCAAGGCTTAGTTCCTATCATATTTTTCTCAACAAATTGACTTCTTTGTGCTTTATGTTAAGGCCACTATGGATTGATGGTTACTTAACCAATATATTGGTCCTAATCCTAGCCTAGAGATGAAGCTACTAGCTGATGTCCTACTCTCAAAGTCATCTATCCGATCAAAATATGAGAATCCATTTATGACATTTGAATTTCATTTGCAGTAAATGATTCCAAAGTCAATAGTTCTTTCAAGGTAGCAAAATATATGTTTAACAACTTCTAAATGTGACTCTTGGGGTCCCACCATATAGCTACTAACTTCTCCAACAACAAAACTAATGTCAAGTTTTGAATTAATTAAAACATATGACTTTGTCTACCATTACTTTGTGATGTGCAACATCTACCTCTTTCATTCCCATGTCTATTATTAATCATAAACCTTTTATCATTGGTCTCTTGTTAGGCTTGCAATCCTACATGACAAAAAAATTTAACATCTGTCACACATCTAGTTATTACCGCACATGTATCCCATAGTCCACATGAGTGAATTGCATTCCCAAATATCAATTGAGATTCTCATACTAGACATTTTAAGTTTACACACTTTGAAGTTGCTTTTGGATCCATTATTGTTTTGCACCATCATTTCCAATTAGGACCAAATGATCCACATAAAGCACAAGAACAATATTCTTTCCAGCTTGATTAAGGTAGTAAAGATTGTGATTGTACTCATTAAGTTTGAACCCATGTTCTTTCAATAGGTGTTGATCATTTCGTACCAAGCCCTTGGAGCTTGGTTCAATCCACATAACATTCTTTTTTATGACTTGTAGACATTTCCCTCTTCCCTTGGTTTCACAAAACCATGAGGTTATACCATGTACATTTCTTTTTTCAATTTTGCATCAAGGAGGGTTTACATCTAGTTGATATATATCTCCCATCCTTGATGAGCAACTACAACTTGTGATCATATTATAGTACCCCATTGAACTACTAAAACAAATGTTTCATCATAGTTGAATCCTTGTATGTGTCAAAAGCCATAAGCTATCAATCTTATTTTCAAATTTTCAAGTCTTCAAGGTACCCTACCTTCACACTATAAACAGATTAAATATTATGGTGAGTTGTTTCCTTTCAAGCAAATCGACCAACTCTCAAGTTTGGATTGTTTCAATTGACTCCATCTCAAAGTGAATAACCTTTCTTCAACCTCAAATCAAATTTCCCTTCATCTAAGTTTCTTGGTTGTTGTAACTTTCCATCATGATGATGAAATCATCATATCTCAATGGAAGTTTCTTGGGTTGATTTGATTTCTAATATTCAAATTGAGTGATGGAAGTTATCAAGAATATTACTTCCCAAACAATTGGCATTTTTTTAGAATTGTCATTTGCATATATATATTACTAGTTCATGATTTTTTCGAAGTCTTGTGAAAACAATGACCATATTCTTGTATTAATTGGACATTGATGCTAGTATGTTCTTTCAAGGTTTCATTTGTGTTTTCACCTTATAAAAATGTCTTTAGACAAACAAAAAGTTGATGCAATGACACCTTGTTCTTGAGATTTGATTATTTGAATCTCACCTTGAATCTCTCCAAAACCAAACTGGTTAACATTTGATCCTCTTTAGTCCTATTTTTCAAAAAAAATGTTTAAACCTAAATCTCCATTCATTGATCTTGACATTTTTAATGATTTTCACTATTTTTTTTTAGCATGAAATTATTGTAAATTTTATGTTGCTCACATCACACCATACTAGTAGACATTTGCTCCAAATCATTGTTGTAGTTTGCTCTTCCTATGTTTAGGAGTATGAACAAAGGCTTCAAAACCCCAACTCTTGAAATTTACTAATTTGTGTTTTTATCAATAAGTTTTTATAAAAAGTTCATACCCCGATTTGCTTTAGAGTTAGGATTTTTCTAACTAGGTAGTTGGTTGTTTTACATGTTAATTAGATCCAAGAAAAGAGTGGAAGTTGACTAGGCTAAAGGATTGTTCTAAGCTTTCTCCAACATGGTTTGAAATTCTCCTCTTCCCATATTCCATTTTGGTGTGGAGATTGTGCATGTATAATCACTAATCATGTGGATAGACCATTAGTCAAACCACCCATTTTTTGGTGGTATCAATTAGTGGGTACCTAATGGCCTAGTTGTTTTGGATAGTGGTTGGTCCCCGGTGGGATTAAGGAAACCATTTGGTAGGCATTTGGGTGGTTTGGAGAAGTTTGATTTTTTATTTTATTTTTTGGGTGAGTGTTCTTAGGCAGTGGGCAAGTTCATTAGTGGTTTTATCAATGGCTTTGGGTGTTTTCTTAGTGCTTCTATGGGTTTTTTAATAGTGGGCGAGGTGTTTATCAATGAATGGTTTTAAGGGTGGGTTTTTTGCAATGGTTTTCAAGTTACTTATTAGTGGTTATAGCTGGTGGTCTATTTCTGATTTTTCAATGGTTTGGAGGTGGTATGTTTTAGTGGTGGTGCAATGTTGTTGTAATGAATTTATGGTGATTTGTTATTGTGGTGGTTTGGACATGTTTGTCAATGGATTAAGTGACCTATTTTAGTGGTATGTTAGTTGGATTATAATAGAATTAAAATGTTAATGTAGTTCCATTGTATTGAATTTTTGGTGGGTTTTATAATTGAATTAGAGTCGTATGGTTTAATGACATTGTAATTATGTTATAGTGGTTTATGGTTGTTTTTTAGTGGATTGGGAATGGCATATAAGTGGTAGTGTAGATCCATCGTCGATGTAGTTCAACGTTTGGTTTATTTGGAGTTAATTCCATGTCAACTAACTATTTGGAGATTATCCACCTCAATTACTTGTTACGCCTAAACAAAACATTAAAATGCTAGGTCATGAAAAATGTTTTTGGGTCATGTTTGGATGAATGTGTGAGCCTTACCAACAAAACCATGTGCGATACTTTCAATTTTCAAGAATTGCATCAGTGATATTGGTGTGTGAAAAGGTTATTAAGGGTATTTAGCAATTTCATGTTAGAATGAAAAATGATGGATGTGCATGGTTGCATGGGAGGGTTATTTTTGTTTCAAAATTCAATTTTTTCAACAAAAGTTGATAATCATAATTTTAAAACTTCAATTGTGTGATTGGGTGTGAAGTTTGTAGAAGGTTGGAGATATAAATAGACAACAAAAATTTTAATGTTTGGCAAAACATTGGTTTCATTATGGTATTCAATGGATAGTCATGTACATAAGAATGATTTAAGATTCTTAAAATAATTAAGGGGTGTCAATAAAAGGGTCCAATGGATATAAAATAATCTTCAAGAATTATAAGCATGTAAGATTAACTCAAAACAACATAACAATTAAAATGAGTAGGGTGATATGGCGGCAATTACAACATGGATTTCACCATGAATGAATTTTTTATTTAAGTTATGGAGAAGATCAAGGAGGAACTACAAGTACATGTTGATTCCTAGGCTATGCCACAATGGTAGTTCATAATTGTAGGAAATTTAAGATGTCTCAAATGGTGCAAACTAAGTAATTTTCCTTGCTATTAGGAAGTAGTCAACAAATCGGATTGTGCAACCAATGGTAGTGTCCAACCTTGAGAATTGAAAACCATGCAAAATTGAAGTGTTTTCAATATCATAAAAAAAATTCGCAGATAATTTCGGGTTCATTGCTAGAAGCAAGGTCGATTTGCAACAAAATCCCCTAAGTAAGATAATTCAGAAAAAATTGATAATACCAAATATGAAAGGGTTTGATTTCAAGGTGAAGGCGCACTTCTCACGGTTTAGATACTTCATCACAAGGATGTTGGGTTAGTGTCAAATATATGGATGACTTCTGAGGCGGTTCTTTGTTCATTTGTGAGGCTTGAGGCCCATAAAACGTAATCATGCACAATGCCATGAATTCAAGAAAAGGAAAAAATCTTCAATATGGAAAAGTTGGTACTTCTAGATGTGTGATTATAATTTATAGGTTAAGGAAAATGAAGGAAATATGGGAAATAGTGGTTTAGAACCATGGTAAAACAAAACCTTAAAATCAATGGAAAAAAGGTATAAATAAAATCTTATGGGGTGAAAAATGGAAGGAAGTGAAAAGGATGTTTTTCCTTTTCCTTCCAAAGGCAACCAAACATGGAACATTCAAAGGGCCACCAAGCTTGGAACCTTCCATTGGCCACCAAACAAGATGCTTCTCCATTGACCTTTAAACATCTGATTCATTTCAAGGGCCACCAAGCAAGATGCTTCCACATTGACCTCCAAGCATCTGATTCATTTCAAGGGCCGCCAAGCTTGAAACCTTCCATTAACCACCAAATTGGGGTTTTCCTTCATTTCCTTCCTTCCTTTTCTCCTTAAAGGCGCAATTTTGATCATTTCTTCTTCAAATGTGATTTTTTTAATTTAATTTTTTGAAAACTTTTTCCTACAACTTTCCTTGGGACAAGAAGAGTGATTAGTCCTCGTAGATGGTGGAAAGAAGGAGAATAGATTGGATGATAATAGTACCTTTGAAAAAATGGAAATGAATAGGGGTAGATTTATAGCTTGAAATCTTAGAAAAATTTCATAAGACCTTTTGGGTTTTGCAACATTTTTTTATATATAATTTAGGTGCAAAATTTAAGATTTGGCGAATAGGTGCACCTTGTAATTCACTTTCCAATGAACTAATGGTAAGCTAGATTTAAATAGAGTATGTGATGGCAACAACGTTTCAAGTGACTGGAGGTCTGTTGTCAAATTGAACTTTTTGCTTCTGTAAAACCCTTTTAGGTTCTATGGGACAATTTTTTATTGATGTAGGTGCAGGGCTTGAGATTTGGCAAGCAATGCGCCATGTAACTAGCTTTCCAATGAACTAATGCAAATTAGATTTAGATAATGTATGTGATGGCAATAATGTTTGAGTGATTAGAGGTCTGCTATCAAGTTGAACATTATGTCGGCTCCTTAGAAGTTGGTTTAAGTGGGTTATAGTTTAACATGAAATTTTAGGATTTGGAGAGTTTGAGTTTTGAAAATATATTTTTATCAATTCTAAATCATAAATGATGCATAAGAAACAAACTATTTGTTTTCAACTATAAACGCAATTCAATATTTAGATATGCACTTTGCATTTTTCCTTCACCAATAGCATGTGTATTTCCAAGTATAATCATCTCGTAGAACCGGGAGTAAAATGATGAAAAATCATTTCACAAAATGTTAAAAACATCTATTGAACTAACCATTAGTCTCATGCATAATTTCATGGTAATCAAAATGAAAACCATTCCTTACTTATAGATTCAAAACTAGAGATGTCACATCTATAGTAGTATACATGAAAGTCCTTTGGACAAGTGTGAAATGTTAAGTCATAAGATGCCACATACACAAAAGTCATTAATCTATAACCAAAAACATATTTATGAGATTGTAGATAAATCTTTACAACACTTTAGAGGTCCCACAACAATGTGTCAAACCACCATATTCACTATGAAAGGTAGTGACAAGCTATAATGACTACCCATTAGTTTCATCAACTCCAAATTGGAAGTGTAAATCATGTACAATAATCTACCAAAAATTTCAAGAAAACTCAAGATTTTCATCTTGTGTTTCTACCACATTTCTAAAACCAACATGATGACTCGATTTTGATGTCGGTTAACGCTAAAGCAATTCAAAATTATATTTAAAATTTACCTTGATAACTTCTTGTGAAGCAATTCCACCAACAATGGAGGCTATAATGTGACTTTCACAAGCTCCAAAATGACAGACCTCACTAATCAAGTTTACAAAAAATGTTGCCCCTCCTCCCCCCATGTAATTCAATATGCTTATAGGTATGGCTTTCAACCTTGAAACATCTTCCTTCAATTCCTTGTAATCAAAGCCAAACATCAAGCTAAGCATATTGCAAAGATATGTTGGAGGCAATGGTTCTTCCAAATTGGAAAATTGTGTAAATTGGCTTATCCATTCCTTTTCCTAGATAAGGTAATACTTGCTTCAACTATTCAAATAAAAGTGGCCAAAAACTTTGCAACTTTGTCATCTACGTTTTTGGATTCCATCCTAAATCAAATAAAATCATAGCAAGAAAAGAAAACCAACTTCATTCAACTAAAGTGTCTTCTGATACGAAAGACTTATAAGACATTAATACCTTGCAAGACCATTACCCTTAGGGGTGGAATGTGTCATTTCTTTTCATAGATGAGTAAGAATCATACTATCAGGAACTCTAGGATATTTGTTATAAGTTGTAGTAAAACGGTCCACAACCCTAAAACAACACACATAGTGTCAGACGAATGCATAACAAGCACCTTCCACAAAGCCTATTTTGTAGTCATAAATTCCTATTTATTTTTCATAACTTAAGTTATTAGACGGTGGTATGAACTATGAACCATGAAATGAACATGGTAGCAAAACTATGGTATTGAATGCATAAAAACTTGTTTTCTTCATTAGTAAGTAGTCTTTGCAATTCAAGCCTTGCCTTTGAACTGAATTCATCTCTTAATGTTGAAAACTTCAACACTTGGATTAACAAAAGATCCCACTAGCACCTTTAATCAATGAAACATAGCCACACTAAGTTCAATGTTATATAATTAATGTAAAAAAGAAATAACAAATATTTTTCTTGCACACCAATTGATTGTGATTGCAAGAAGTCTAATCTAGCAATAGTGGCATGCTACAACAATTGGTGAGATTTAAGATTTCATCATGTTATGTGCAGAACTAATTTATGGCCAAATTTACAAAACCCAATTTCACCCAAAAACAAAAGGTCCTACATCATCAACCAAGGACAAGATTTCATTCAACATGAACTTGACAATATGAATTTTTCAAATCAAGAAATCAGCTTCAAATGCAAGGAATGTTCAATCACCATCTATATCAATTACAAATAGTTGCAAATCTTGTTATTATATTATTGGGTGAAGGACAAAATCCCAACATTATTGCAAGAGAAATTATCTTAAACTTTAAGTCAAAAATAACAAGTAAACCCAACACAACATACCCTTAAATGATGTGTGTTCTTGCAAAAATGTTGGATGGTGGTTGTGAGGAATTCTTACACACCTTTCACATGAAGATATGCACTCACAAAACCCACTTGGGAGTAGAACTACCATGTAGTTGTAGTCTAACGAGTAAAGGTGGTTCAATGTAATATAATGAAATTCATTAAAAATCTAATGCGTTGTGTCCACTTGGAAGATACAGAGACATTGTGGGAGAATCATAACTCCCCGTGAAGGAATGTGAAGGAACATTATGTTGATGTTCATTCAATGTTCATGCTTGATAGTTGAACCTCCTTTGTTCCATTCATCATAACATCTTCATACAACCTCTTAATCTAACATGCGTTAGATTTTTGAAAAGTTAATCTAAAAAAGAACAATGTTACAAAATCTTATAAGTTTTTTTTTCCCTTAAAATTAAGAGTTATGCCTCGGAGCTAAAAACTATTTTGACTAAATTTGAAGGAAAAACAAACAATTTCAACCCCCTTCACTTTCGGCAATTGTAACTCCCTTGCAACAAACTCGATGATGCTGAAATTTTGAAAGAACCTTCTAAACTTCCTAAACTAAAATTGTTTAAAATTTGACACAAATCCAATGGTAGATTTAAGAGGAACAAATATTTTAAATAAAAATCCAAAAGCTTTGTCATGGAAATCCTTCCATGAATTCCACTATAAGTACTTGCTACACACAACTTCTTTCCATGCTCTTGTTTGCACACATCTTTCCCATGAACAACACCTTTCCACACATAAGAATTAGTATTTTTCTCACACACTCATTGTTTTCTTTTTCCTTTTCAAAATGCAAGATATTCTTTTCTTTCTTTGGTAAGCCTCCATGACCCCTCCTTGAACTTGTCCTCCTTGTCCAATGGAAGTTTGGAATTCCTTCCCTCCAATCAATGGTCTCCTCATCCTTCATGAACTGATGAGAATCGAAAATGATTTTCTCTCTTATGGAATTTAGGATGAGAATCCTTATGCCCAATGAAACACGAAGAAGGTTTCATTCTCTAATCAAATAGGATGATAACCTCATGACCAATGGAACCGGAGGATTCATCCTTTTCCTTATTTTGGACATTTTGATGAAATTTTTGAGCTCCATCATTGTTAATTTCGTCCGTTTGACTTTAACATCCTATTTCTTCATCCTAATTATTATAAGTAACTAATTACTAAGATAATTTACTGGTATTAATAAGTAAACATCCTTGAATTTCCATTTGACTAAATCAACTCAATGGTAGTAGTAACCTTCTCGTGCACCATTTACTCTTTTAATATTCCCTAGTTATTATTTATCGTGTACTAATTAATTATGTAGTACACAATAAATTAAAATGAAATTTGAAATTACAAGGATTCCCATGTACTTCTAGATCCATCGTCGATATTAAGGCTTCAGAAATTCATTGAAACAAGGATGTTTGGTTTCTCACAAAGTTACGACATCACTACCACACCTCACGCCTACCTTAATTTCTTGAATAAAGGTAATGACCCCTTCAAATGTAAATGCCAAATTGTTTTGGCTGCCTTTCAATTTTTGTTGATGCAGGTGTGAAACTTTAATTATGGCGGATGATGTTATTTCGCCCAATCCTCCAATTACACCAGTAAAACAAAAAAAACTTGAAGAAGCATCGCTTGATGTGAATGTTTTTTGATGGTCATACGAAGAAGAACCGTCCAAAAGAGTGGTGCGCACTCGAGTCGATCGTTCGGCATGGGATCGTTGATTGTCTCCTAACCCACACTCCTTAACAATCTATTTAGAATTTGTTCCTGCTCGTGGAGCCGCGCCATAAAGGTTTGAAGAGTGTCAATGTGAAAATGATGATGTTCGTCTTCATTATCGAACTTGGGTTCCCGGTGATGGCCATTATCGATGGTTACAAGGCCCAACAACCCCCCTTTCCATGGAGCATCGAGTCGAATACCTCGTTAGCACCATTCGTCGAATTTTAGATTTTTTATATTTGTGATTTATCCCCTTTAAGTCGTTTATTAAGTTGTAATTCACCCGAGGCTACTCAAGTGAAAATGTTAATAATTAAATTTCATCTTGATTTTATTTAGGAGTTTGATAGAAGTGAAGATTGAATAAGGATGTATTATAAGTACATCCTAAAAATCTTATAAGCACATCATTAATGCTTGAGGATTATTCTACAACGAATTTCATATTGTCAAGGTGAAATGTTATTGTTAATTATGAGCTTATATTCTTAATATATCAGTAAAATCACATTTAATTCTACATCCCCTTTCACCTTTTTACAACATGAAAGGATAATGTATTTTAAAAGGTTTACTAGGTCCTAAAACTAACTAAGCTTTGCATCAATTTAAATAAAGAAGTCCTTTACACTTGGAAATATCCAAAGGTAATTCAACTCTTAATAATTACTACTTGGAGGTTTATAAGGATTCAAATCATTAATACTAAGAAAAATTATGGAACTAAAGCTTAACAATTTGTGGTATTATAATCCATGGCTCATAGTGGTTCGAGGAATATAAGACGAATCTTGTCCAATTTGCTTTAATATGTAACTCACATGTCTTGCCATAGTTGTCACATGAACCACTACCCTAGCTTGGTAGATATTTTGTGGTTTTATATAGTAGTAGATACATAAATATTTAATAACATCGTGGATCAAGGCAAATGTATGTTACTACCCATGATTTTGATATTGATTGGAAGGATTTCAAAGCATGACTCTTTGTGTTTCTTAGATGAGCAACTTGTTTATTTTATAAAAAAATGCATGTGTAGAATAGCTCCATCCAAGGGAAGCTCCCCTTGGCCTTCTTTTGTTATGTATTGTTGCACAACACCTCAAGATTAACAATTAGTAAAGTCAATATAGCTACAAATGTACCCTGCAAACTAAGTGAAGACAAAAATATATCTCTTATTATTCACATGTTTTATGCTCAAATGGAATAATCTTGATCATCCATTAATATCCTCATGTTTGATTCCTTACATTATGCATTCAAGATACCTTTTCAACTAAAACAACATGTTATTTCACAATTTGTAACCTTCACAACAATGTTTACAAACCTTGAGAGTAGCCACAATGACACAAAATTTTGGTGATGAAGCATCAACCTCAGTTGATTTATATTTTAAAATTGCAATTTTGGACCTATTAGTATGCAAGAAATTTTTAATCTTAATGTTGTTTATTTTATCTAAAGTTGATGCATACCTACATCAACTCAAGACATGGCAAAGGGCAATTGTGAATAGTGGAGGTAATATCACTTGAGAACATTTTATCCAATTTTCCCTACCATTTTTATTGCACACTACTTTGTTTGAACCACTAGCCTTTATCATTGTATCTTATTATAAAGAAATTTCTATAAGGTTGTTTCAAAGAATCTCTAACCTATGCATGTTTACAAACTTTGACCACACTTACAACTCATATACCTAACTCATATAGTTATTTATAGAAAAAAAACAAGTTCAAGAAGAAAGCTTATTGATTTTAGGGGGAAACAATACAATGTATGCCAATTTCAAAGCATCAATGTAGTTATCTTCATCCTCTTCCACTTACCATCTTGCAATTATTGATGCTTGGTTCTCTTGCTCCACTAAATTAACACAACGATCTTCATGTATTCCAACATAGGAAGGTAAAAACACTTAGTTTCATTTGACCCACCCATAGTTATGACATAAGTCTCCTTATGTTGTTGTTTCTCCGCATATGCTTCAACCACAATTTTAGAAATTTCACCTTCAATTTTTGACATTTATTGGAAGCTTGCCATTGTGAACTTTCTTCCAATCCTAAGAATCACATGCTGCCATACTATTATAGCAATGTCTAGAGGACATGTGGGATTGTGGCAAAGTGATCTATATGTCACCATTCAAGCCATTCCACCCTTCTTGTATGTCACATGTTGCCATTGTTCCACCTATCGCACAATTTTACAAAGTCAACCAAATGACTTCCCTTTTGTGTGCATGAGTGAAGAAAGTTTGGCATGAGTAAAGAAAGTCATGAGCAAAATGGACATAGATGCAAACAAAACTGTAGCTCTCCATAATTTCCACAACA
The DNA here is from genome assembly GCA_963921925.1 of Sphagnum tenellum. Taxonomy (NCBI): domain Eukaryota; kingdom Viridiplantae; phylum Streptophyta; class Sphagnopsida; order Sphagnales; family Sphagnaceae; genus Sphagnum; species Sphagnum tenellum. The sequence goes on along the minus strand of OY998143.1, from coordinate 20,591,906 downwards.
ACACAAAGTTTGAATACATGTAGTTTTTGGAAGAATGTCCAGTTACCTGAAGATATGTATCTTTGCGTTCTACATAGTAGTCTTTAATGAACTTGGAATCATTTGCTAAATAAAGTGTGAAATATTTTTGGGTTGTGTCATTAGTAGAAATCGGCCAAAATGTAACCGCTCCGTTTACAACTACATGTGATTGATAGTCATTTGCAACTAAGTTTGGGAATATTTACAACTATAAAATCAAATTTCAACTATTTTGATCATTCTAATAACTATGATGCAACTATTGAAAATTCCGTCCTGTCGATTAGATGGCTTTTAAGTCTATTTTCATCCATTAATGTCCCATTTGTCACAATAGTCTCCAAATTAGTCACATCTTAAAAATATTTTACAATGACATAGGGGTGTATTTTTATGTATGTATTAAAATTATATTTATGATATGTTAAATATATCATAAATTTATATTTGTGTGTATATTAATTATGAATATGTTTGTATATTGTACTTATAATAAATCTAAAATTTAATATTTGAACTTTGAAATTTATTATTCAAATATGAAAATTGATATTTAAGTTCTGAAAATTATATCTGATTCTAAAAATCAATATTTGAATCTGAAAATTATTATTCAAATCTGAAATTTCTATTTCAATTCTGAAAATTATATTTTGAATTTAAATATTTTTATTTGAATTTGAAGTTTAAATATGAATTCTTAAAATGTTAATTGTATTCAAAAATATGTGTGTTGAGGTTAAAATTATAATTCCAATCATGAAAATTATATATAAACATTAAAATCAATGTTTCAATTATGAGAATTGTTGTTTGAGTTCATTTTTTAATTATTAAATTAAAAAATTGATTCTGAAAATTGATGATTTATTCAAAAAAAATCTATTTGAATTCTTTTTATTATTATTTGAATTTGAAAAAACACTATTTGAATCTACAAATTAATAATTCAATTGAATTTTAATTTTAATTTTTTTCCAAAAAAATGTGATCTCAAAATTTATATTTGAATTCTTTAAAAAACTAATTTGAATTCGAAAACTTGATATTTGAATTTGAAAATTGTTATTTCAATTCCTTAAAACATTATTTGAATTTTTTAATTATTTAAATTAAAAAAGATTATTTGATCTAAAACTTGACATTTGAATTCTGAATTTTTAATTTAAATTCAAAAGACTTATTTGATCTTAAAGTTTATATTTGAATTCTGAATTTGTTTTTGGGAATCTAAAATTAATATTTCAACTCAGAAAATTATTAATTGAGTTTTAAGGTTTTTTTTTACTAGTGTTATCCATAATCAGTCACTTTTATCAATAACTATGAATGATTATAGTTATCAATTATAAGTTACATTAAATAATTATTGTTACAACATAGATTTTTATGTTATATAATTTATATTCTTATAGTAAAAGAAATGAATTACTGTAATTAATGTTACATTATTTTAAAATCAATGTAATTAGTTCAGATAAAAAATAATATATGCATAATTATTTTTAATTGAATCATTATTCACAATCTGTAATTTACAAGTTGAAATCTGAATTTTTTTGGAAAATTTATAATGTAGTTAAAATAATTAATCTAAGGATTGTAGTTTCAGGTATTATCATAAAGTATTTTTGTTTTTTATTTTTTAAAATTCTGCAATTACTTATCTGTGATAAATATTTTTACAGTAATGTTTTGTAATTATAAAAATAATGATATGTTAGCAAATTATTGTATTTATAGTTAATGTTTACCAATAGGAAGAAAATATTTACTTGACCAATAATTTTTTTACAATAATAAATGTAATTATACAGTAATTAATGTAACTAGTTTAATAATATGTTTTTTAAAAAATCGTGCACGAATTTATTTTTAATAACAATTGTTGGTTCATTATTTTTAGTTTTTAATTTTTTAATTTTAATTTATTTATTACAGTAATTATATTTTTTTACATTATTTATATTATCTGTAATTCGACCAGACTTTTAAAAGTAATAAAATATGATTTCAAAATCCTCTCCAACAACTTCACAATCTCTCCCACATTAGGCAATGATAACAACTTTAAGAACTTTTCCCTTCCAAGAGCAATATTGTAACTTGGTTTCACTAAACTAAATCTTCACACACCTAAATAAAAATAATGATGCCATAAATTAGGTGAAATTACTCTTTGTATGTTTTATGGAATATGATAAATAAAAGGGTATTTTTTTGTTATGCTATGAAATAACAAAATATCTCAAAAATATCATATTATAATTTTTAAATATTATAATTATATTCTCATAATCCAATTCTATGCACCCTATTTCCATTTATTTATTTAATTTATTTTCTCAATAAGTTGCACACACTTTTTTTTTTTTGCACATCATTTGGGGAAAAAGATGGAAGTATTTTTCCCTAGGTCACAAAACAAATCCTCTTCCCATTTATAACCACTTAGAACTATGAATCTTTAACTTGTGTTATTATTTCTTGTTCTTTATTTATTTTCCCTCCTAGCTTGATGTTTAAACAAACAACAACCAACAACCTTCACCAATGCATAACAACACAAGCTACAATGTCCTACTAGCACCACGTGCCCACAACCCCACCTCCCCACACATTATTGTCAACTTAAAAACTTCAAATACAAAATAAAACTAAAATTTCATACACAACTTTCACAACTTTGCCCTTCTATTTTGTTTTTTAGCCTCCCCGTTCCCCAAGGCACCCCCCATATGGTTTTCTCCCTCTTTAGGTTGTGTCCTCTTCTCTTCTTGCCTCCTCCAATCCTTTTTTAATGTCCCAAAAACTCTTAAACCTAAAAACTCCTTAAAAACCTAATATTATTATTCAAGTTGTATATTATCATATTTTATGCCTCCATTAATGCCTCAAATATGTTCCACGATTTAACTCTACTACTACTATCCTTACCGCCGTCCCAAGCCCTATCTATGATAGTGAATAACTAAGCTCTTATTGTCAAATTCTAAACCCTAAAACCCTAAAACCCTAAACCCCCCTACTAGGAGTAACCCAGCCTTGTTTGTTTTCCCATCCAAGCACCTTATCAATCATTGGGGTATTATCCCTCATAGTATCACTACAATATAGCATGTCCTTTTCACCATTTCTCTCATAGTTTTCAGTTCAATAAAAAAGATTAGTCATTTAAGCCAACGATTTGTTAGCACTTTCGTCATTGGCAAGTGTTTGATAGTGGCTGAAATTTGTCACGTCTCTTTTGATTGAAACATGTTGTGTCCATTTTGCTAAGTAATGCTAGTTCATGTGGCAATGTTTTTTTAAGTTTTCAAAAATATTTTGTGAATAATTTCTAGAATTTTGAAATCACAAAAACCATTTTTGCTCCAAACTAAAAATAAATAAATAAGAAAAAAAAACTATTTTTTTCTCTTTTTTTAAACAAGACTATCAACATGTGACCATCAAGCACTCATTGTCAAACCATATGGTGTGTGTCTATGTGCATGTCCTTGTCACACCAAGGTGATTAACTTTAGTCACACTTACTTGATTAATTTTATTCACAATTATAGGATATCAAAAGTGAAGTTTGAACTCTTATCTCCATAGCCATAAAGTAAGTCCTTAACCATTGTACCACTACATATGATGACATATCTTGTAACTAATGTTTTGAATTTTTCAAAATAAAATATTATTTACCTATTTAATTCCATAATCAAGTTAATTTCATGTGGAGGTAGCTAAATGAGAGGTGGTGATTAATTATTAAGCAAGTAGACCTAGGTGCTAGTTGTTATTAGGTACATACATATGTAGTAGGTGGTAGGTTGTAGGTAGGTAGATGGAAAGTATGTAGCAAGGACCTACATAGTAGGTAGGTAAATAATATGCAATATTGGTTATAAATAAATAGTGGTTATAAGTAGGTAGATAGAAGGTGCACAATGGCTAGGAGCAAGGTTGGATGCCATGTACCCAAATTGCTAATAGGGAATTGTTAGTTCCAATTTCAAGTATTAGGAACCAAGCCCAATTTTAAGAATTAGGTAAAAATCAAATTTGAGTTTAGGGCCTAAGTTTGGAAGTGGGGGTGGAACTTTCCCCTAGTTCTACTTGATTTATTGTTTTTGGAATTTTACCTTGGGTCCAATCTCTAGGTGGAGTTAAAATTGGAATTGGACCGATTTTGTTTTGTTTTGTTTTAACCCAGTTTCAATTTCAAGTGGATTAGAATTGGGAATGGGGAGTAAAGAGTCTTGTTCATCCTCCTTTTGTTTTTTCACTTTGCACTTTCTAAGAGGATGCCTCTCAAAAAAAAATTCTTTTGCAATGAATCATTTTGATTGGCCCATCACCAAAAAAATAAATAAATAAAAAAGACACCTTTAAAGGCTCCCCAAAATAAAATATTCTCTTGGAAGATGGAGTGCCTCCTCTATGGCCCATGTGTTATATTTGAATGGGGAAAACTTTGGGCAAAACATATGGGATAAAAGTGGGGTATTATTCAAAACAACTTGGGAAGGACATTGGGAACAATAGAAAATCAAATAATCCAAATGCCTCACCCTCCCCAAAAGAAAAAAACCATGGGTTTCTTGGGTTCATGTTTCATTGACTCATTGGCTAAGCAAAATTTCTATTTCTACATTTGTTTCTCACCATTTTCAACCAAATTTAATGGAAGGAAAAGGGAGTATGGGTGTATATTGGGCTTGTGTTTTAGGAGGTGTTAAGGGTGCAAAATTGTGATACAAGTGGGGGACTTGAGGGCACAATCGTGACAAATTTGTGGGGTGAATTGAGGGGATTGGGGACTTCTTTGGAATCTCAAATGAGGCTAAATTGGGGGCTTGTTTGAAGCAAATAGGGAAGACTTAGGGGGTTTTTGAGGAGGGTGTTTTTTGGGGCAGTTCTTGGGGTTGTTTTCATGGTATTTAAAGGTGGAATTAGGTAATGTGTTCCCAAAAAATTAGGGCAGATTTTTGGATAATTTAAAATTGAATTTAAAGGTGATTAGGTCATGTTTCAATTGCATTAAACTTTAAACATGAGACCACATGGCAACTAAAAAATGGTTCTAGACTTCAAGAAACCTAGCATTTTAGTTTAGAAATTAAAAATTAAGTTTTAATGATGATGAATTTTCCATAGAGATGGTTTAAGTGGGACGAGAATAAGCTCCCATAGTACTTTGTCCTACCATGTTCCTTCCCATAATATGTTAAATGAATTATTCTAACTCAAAATCTATTATATAACTACCTAAAGTGGCAAATTTATATATTAATGCCCTTTTCTATGGTTGCAGATGTCTTGAATTTTTTGTTTTTATAATTTTTTGTTGCATGCATCTTTTGAAATCTCTTTATTTTATTTCTATTGGATGCTTGCTATTATTATTTTATTTTTATTTTTTACAATACTCATGGCCTTTCTTTTCATTTTTACTTGTATAGTGTAAAAAATGAAAACAAATTTTATTTTGAAGAATTTGAGAAATCTTTCTCTTTTTTTTGATATTGTTATCATAATCACAATTCCAAATACAAGTAGAAATTTATTGTCAGCGGTACTACATAGCAGTGCAAAACCCAAGTTACTTTGTATTAGTATAACATGTCAAACCTTTGAAATATAATTGAATAAAAAAGAAAGAAAACCTTAAATTGAATATGTTGCTAACCTATATAACCAAATAACAAAATTAAATAAGAAGGAAAAGATTAAAATATTTATAACAAATTAAAAATTCATCTTGTTTTCACTAAAGTGTTCAACTTTCTTGGGTGAATGTTTGAATTTAAATATGTTTTGTTCTATTCTTGTATAAATTTTCCAAACTTCTAGAAACCAAGTTATGTTTGACATTAGATTTTAAATTTAGAAACCTTTGTTTAATATATTCTTTTATTGACCATGAAAAAGGTTTGAATAGTGTTGAGGAATATGATAGACAATTGTTATATCATATGCTTTTGAAATGTTATCATTAATTACATCCAATGGTAGGATCTAAAGTTAGATGTGTAAATTAAGTAAAAGATGTATGTTCTAATATGGATATTTTTGAACAAACTCTTAGCACAAGTGAACCTAGGAACCAACATTGGTTGGAAAAAGTCGAGGTGACACGTGCACCTATTCCCACTATTTTTCCTTTGATTCCTCGATGAGTGGTTTTGGATGTAACAAATACATGAGTCACATAGAAATTGACCTTTATCCCCTACATATTGAATGGGCTACAATATGGTTAACAAAATTTGTGTCCTTGGGTGCGTGTCGCAACCCCACTTTGGCCAAGTGTGGGGGTGAAGCCCAACACTCCCAAAGTTGGGGAATTGGAGTCCTCCGGGATTCCCGAATGTTGAGAGCTCGACAGCAAGGCCCAAAACACCTGGCATTGAGGTTTTATTAGTGTCATTGGAAAGTTCTTGAAGCTTAGATATCGAAAATGGCCTCGCATTGGTCATTTGGACATCTGCAGTCTAAGTTATGGGCAAAAGAAGGGTCAGGAGTCAAATTGATAGTTTGACTCCCGACCACTAAAAGTCAGGAATCAACCTCTTCTCGACCTTCGAATTGAAATTGCAATACGTCGTTGAAAAGATCTCGACGAGGGCTACAAGTTTGGTTCAGACCTCGTTGCGATCAGACTTTGCAATCGGAAGTTATGAGCTCCCAAAGTCCCGGGACTCCAACCGGGACAATTTCGGGACTCCAACTTGGAAGTCCCGGGAAAAAGAGCCATTTGGATGTAGCCTCGACGGAGCGTCGCAGAGAATACTATATGGGGGAAGGTTGTGGCTTCCCCCGAGTCCGGGCCGTGGTGTGTCTTGTGATCCAAAGTGCCCGTGGCTTGTCCCAACACCCAAGGGTGCCCCGGAATGTGAACTAACCACTTTGTGGTTTGTTTTGGATGCAGATTCAAGCTTGATCTACTAGTCCCTCTTCCTAGTCTAATCCCGGGACTTCTAGCACGCCCCTCCACCCCTTTATAGTGTTGGAAATTGGGAGCGCCTTTTGAATCCCAATTTTTTGCAATTACATTTTGGTGAACCTTCAAGTGGGTTCATCCCAGGACTTGGGAGTGCGTCAGTGCGCTTATTGAATAATGAATTTTTGTCAAACCTTTGATTTAAAAATTATCAAAGAAACTTAAACCTTTCATTGAGGTTTAGATTAATTTATTTTCTTTCTTATACATAAATATTATAGCACCTTAGCAAATTTGGCACCCTAATGCCAAATAATTATTTATTATTAAAATGTATTTTGGTATATACACTAGTACAAAAGTGGGGTGTAGTTCACTAGCTTAAATCATTGTGGGATTTTAAAAGTGAAATAAGTTCACTACACTTTAGTGATTTCACCTTGGTAAAATTATTTCACTATAATATCATTATGTAAACATTGTGTTTTAATATTAATTGATATAATTCATTATTATAATTTATTGTGGTAAATATGTTTATGTTGTTGTAAATACCTTATGCTACTTTATGATATACCTTATATTATTTTTGGTTACTTTAATTATTTAACTTATACCTTAAGTTATTATAAGTTATCACAGTCTATTATAAATTATTATATATGCCCTAATTTATTATATGTTATTTTACCTTAAGGTATCATAGTTAGTTATTTATAAATTTTTTACTTTAAATTATTTAAAATGAATTGTTCCACTAACCTTAAGTTATTTTATTTTAAGGTAATATATATTATTTCAAGTTATACTTTAGGTTATTCAAGGTCAGTATACTTTTTATTCTTATAAATTATTTTATCTTAAATATAATAATTTAAAATCATTTAAAATATAATATAATGACCTAAGATAAAATAACATAAAATAACCAATAATAACCTATAAAAATAATTTAAATGACCTATAATAAAATAATTATCAATAACCTATGATAATATAACCTAGAATATCCAATAATAACTTATAATATAATAGCCACCAACAATCGTAATATAACCTAGAATAATAAAAAAACCATCAATAGAATATCCATGAATAACCACCAATTGAATCATTACCAATATTCATTAATATAATAGCCGTCAATAACCATTAATTAAATAACCACTAATAGCCACCAATAAATTAACTAATAATAGCCACCAATAACCATTAATAAAAAAACCATTAATATACACCAATAGCCACCAGTAAAATAACTACCAATATAATAGGCACCAATATAATAATCACCAATATAATAGGCACCAATAGAATAACCACCAAAGAAAACCCAACAATAAAATACCCGACAATAGAATACCCAACAATAAAATAACCCCCAATAGAATACCCAATAATATAATAGTTACTAATAGCCACTAATAGATAATTAACGATAGCCACCAATACAATAACCAATAATAACCATTAATAGGATAACCACAAATGTTTTATGGTAATATAACCTAAAATAATCAATAATAACATAAGGTGAAATAACTTGTAATAGCCAAAATAAACCTATAATAACCTCACATAGTTGAAAATAACCTAAGATGAAATAATTTAAAATAACCCAAAAAAATGTATAATAGCCGCAAATAATCTAAAGTGAAATAACTTATTATAGTAAAAAAAAATTGAATAAAAAATTATAATAATAATAAATAACCTAAACTGAAATAATTTATAAAAAAAAACAACCAAAAACAACTTAAAATAACTAAAAGTAACCTACGATGAAATAATAAAAAATAACAAAAAAATTTAAGAATATCCATAAATAATGTACGGTGAAATAATTTAGAAAAATGAAAAATAACCCTAAAATGGTTAAAAGTAAGTTAACATAGGTAATATTATTATATTAGCAAAAATGTTATCCATTTTTTTTTCTCAAAAGAATTGTCATTGAAATGTTATAAAATAATGATATCCAAAAATAATAATTATGCGAATGATTTTACACTTTCAATAGGAAATAAATGTAATTATGTACATTATTGAAACAAATTTAAATTCAACTTTAATAATTTCATTTGGACAAAATTTCAATAAGATATGAATTTTCAAAGGTTTATGTTTTTATAATGTTTAAAATGAAATATTTGATAAATTAAATGCAATGTAACACATTATCACAATAAATGTGATGGTTTGATGGTTGGGGTGTTTGACTCCATCATAAAAATCAATGGATCAAATTTCACAAACGGTGTGTTTAAGGTCAATAATGGTAAGTTGATTGAATATTATTCTATGTAGTTTTGTAGAGTAGGTGCCTACTTAGGTTGATTACATGGCCTATGTACCATATATTATCTTATATAGTGACACGTGTCATTAATTCATAGGTTGAGAAGTATGAAATTATCAATATATTAAATAATTTAATTTAATTGATTTCCATATTGCTTAATAATTTAATTATCAAGTGAAATGGCTTGATAAATTTGTATTTCATTTGAAAATAACCTTGTTTTACTAGGTATTAATACACTAATTCATTATCTGTAGCAAATAGTCCCTGTTCACTGGGAGGTTGACTAGTTTCACCATGGTCAAAATGTTCAAATTCACTCAAAATTTAGTGAAATCCAAATTGAATTAGGACACATTTTGATATTATGATAATGTAATGTTTTCTAAGGTTTTCAAATTGTATTTTAAAAATATTAAACATTTTTGGCATGAATTTATGGATTTAAATCAATTTTCATTCATTTGAATACATAACATTTATTTGTTACATCTTTTGATTTTTGTTTGCACTTGCCTGTAAGTATTTTAAAAAAAATCTTGTTTAACATTTAAAATGTAATGGATTGCATTAAGATGCATGAAGGATTTATGTTGTTGATGATGAGTGAAACTTTAAGTAGTGTTTTTTATGAAATGTGGTTTTAAGACAATTTGAAATGATCAAAATTTGACATTTACACAACGATATCCACCAAAAAATTGCACTCACAATACCACATTATGCACAAAAGTTCAAGATCATATTATTGGCAGTTTAGCAAAACATGTATGACATAGATGATTAAAAGGAAAAGATGAATAACATGGTAATGACCAAGGCCTATAATTTTTAGGTTTCCAAAAAAATGGTGCAATTTGAAATTTCAATACTTTTACATTGCATTTATCAAAAAATCAACATTTTACAACCCCCACTTTGGTTGCATTCTTAGTTCAAGAAAGTTTCACTAAACTCCATCGTGAAATGTGATTAAAGGCCTCTTTGGTATTATTAAACGTGTTGCCTCCTTTTGAAAGTGGGCTTTTTGTGTCCTTCCACCATTTTTTTTTCAATTTTCAATTACCTTTCATTATATACAATTCTCAACCCAACATCTTGAACTTTTTAATCAAAATAATTCATTTGAAGCAACAAACCTTGCTTGGATTGAACATGAACTTCATCTTCCAAACCATGCTTGTCACAAATGCAAACTTGTGGTTGTGATGACATTGCCAATGGACATGTTGTTGCCTCCCAATGCAACCTTGACTTCTTCTACTCACACCATGTCACAGAAATTTATTTGGTTAACTTTGGATCTTCTAAGGGGATCTTGTCTATTTTGTCTTCATTTAATTATGGTACAAGTCTTCATTACATCCTTAGTTAATAAGGTCATAGCTTTGCACATTTTTCATTCTTTAATGAGAATACTTATATTATAATTACAACATGGTGTGTGTGTCGGTCTTTTACTTATCTTTTACTTATTTCTTTTTCTCTGACGTCATTTCGCTTTCATTATCTCTCTGGCTCCCGTTCCTTGTGGAGTGTTTTGGGGGGTGGGGGAAGGGAAAGCCCGGTGAAGCACGGGGTGGGGGGGTACGAGCGGGGCAGGGCAGGGGAGGGCAGGGGGGTGCGGGAGGGCAGGGCAGGGGGGGACTTGTATCTAATCAAACAAAAATATATTTAAAAAAAAATTATTTTTATTATAGAACATATTAAAAAAACTATAATTTTTTTAAAAGAAAAAAGAAAAAAATAAATACATAAATACATAAAAACAAAAAATTTGAAGATAGACAATATAAGAATAGAAAAAATAAAAACATGAAACAAATAAAAAATTATAAAAAAAAGAATGGAAACAAATTAAACAAGGAAAGGGAAATACAATAAAATAATTTTAAAAGAAAAAAATTCCAAAAATGAAAAAACCAAATAAAGAGTAAAAATTAAGAAAAGCCCTACTTGAAAAAAAATGAGGTGTGTCTTCTTTCTCCAAACTTCAAACTTGCATCCAAATAAAATATATATAAAATAATAATAAAAATAGAAAATACATAAAAATAAAAATAAAAAAGTTAAAAGTTTCTAAAACATGAACCAAGGTGGCCGAAGGCCATGGGCACCACTAGTACCTATAAAGGGTTTTAAATAGAAAAAAAATCAGGTTTTTTTGCAAAATCAAAGTAACAAAACCTCTTTTTTTAAACCTTGTATAAAAAATATACAAATTAGTTTTTCTCCAACCAACAATTACATAATTATACAACTTGAAGTTTTCCATTGTTGTCGAGCTTTTTGGAAAGCCCAATTTGTAGCACATCAACAATTAAACACAATGAAAATATTCAAATTGCTCTCAAGATCATATTACCATTATAAGTAGATTTTCCATTAACAACCTTACTTCTAAGGTAACACATTTAATGGCATAAAAACTTTCAATTTATCAAATAAAGTGTGACTTTCATTATTAGTTACCAAACCAACAATACATTTCAAGATCACAACACAAATTCATACAAAATACACCATCATTAGTTAATTTGATTATGAAAAAGTAATGAAAAAAAATTCAGTTCAAAAAAACCAAACAAATGAAGGGAATTAATTGGCAATAGAAGAACAACTAGGAAAGTGGTCAAGGTTAATTTAAATAATATAAATTACTTTATAAAAATAATTTGATGCTTGTGAATTTTGGTGCAAGAAAAATACACAAACATTGAAGTTGTAGCAATATTCATGGTGATGATCATCATAGCTTTGAATTCTCAAGCTTATTTTCACCATTAATAAAACACTTTTACCTTTTTTCCACACAAAACGGTGATTGCATGTGCATGTGTGATGGTTATTAGGAACTTCTTTGATTGCTTTTAAATGATAAGGATTTTTCCATGACATTGATTTTTTATCCAAACATCACAAAACCAAAAAAAGATCTTCATATATTTCCATGATTACTTCCACTTACGATATTAAACAATTAGTTACATGGGTTTATTGAAACCAAAATGACAAATAATTAATATGTCATATTTGGTTTGATTTTGAGTTGGGTAAAGTGATAACTTAGAATATCATATCATGATGTAAAATTTTGTTTTGGAATTTTGTGTAACCACTTCAAATATTTTAAAACATAGACTTAGCTAACAAATTAATCATTTCACAAATTACAACATTTACACTTTAAACACAAGACATCAAACTTGTCTTACATATGTTAATTTGTTTGTTTAATGTGTCACACCTTAACAATGTGAGATCTTGATTATTTCATAAAAATATAATGGATTTGTCAAGAGATTGATTTTCTTGATGGACATCTTTAAGAACAACAAGTATTTTCTCCATTAATATAATTACTTCATTTGTTGAAACAGATGTGATTCAAATCTACAATATGTGTAAGCTTGATAACCAAACAAATTAAACTATCAAGATTCAAGAACATGAAAATTATAACAAGCAATTATGCAATAAGTGTTATGATAGTCCCAAATTACAAAAATAAAAATATGGCTAAAGACACAAAGTATGTAAAGTATGATAGTGTACCCATTATCTATAACATGAAGAAATTTGGAACAAGAAACTCAAAAACAAGTATGAATGAGGTTTATTTCGTAGGTTGTCTTGATCAAATAAAAAACAATGAGTTTGCACACTTGTAATTGTATCTATTTGAAAATTAGGTCATTGAAATTTCCATAAAGGCTACCATCCAACTAAGTAATTCAAAAATATATATTATAGAAGAAATGTGGTTTTATGGAAGCATTTTTGCACATTTATGGACTTATAAATGAAATGGAGCTAAGCGAATTTCATCCATCAAGAAAAAATTACATTATGTGAACTATTTAGTAAACCATAAACTATTTTTACATTTTTTTCAAATGTCATACGAATTATGATAATGTTGATGAATGTTATCACAACTTAGTAGCCTCAGTGTTTGGGGCATACAACCATTTAGATTAACATTGTCTCTTATGAAAAATGTAGTGATCAATGATTTTTATAAAATTAAATCAAACTTAAATTTCCTTCCAAATTGAACTTTGAATATCTCAAAACTTTTGAAAAGTCTTATGACTTTTCATGGTGAATGTTACTTCCCTTATGGTGACATTTTCATACCCATAAACCACGAATGGAAAAAATTTCATTACTCCTTGTGCACTCATCCTCCCTAGGCAAGAATGTCTCTCACCTTGCTCTGTCAAGCTTTTGATGTTCCCTTTGAACCAACTCTGATACTTGCACCAAGCCTTCAGACCTTCTACCACTAAAAATCTAAACCCACTAAAACACCACTAACTACACTAAGTGGTGACTCGAGGTCGTCACCACTAGAGGATGAAAACAAATAGTTAACTTAGAGGTTGTCACAACCCGAGGCTGAAAAAAAATAGTTAACTTAGAGGTTGTCACAACCTGAGGATGAAAAAAAATAGTTAACTTAGAGGTTGTCACAACCCGAGGATGAAAAAAAAAAGTTAACTTAGAGGTTGTCACAACCCGAATATGAAAAAAAAAAGTTAAAGTAGTTAACTTTGTAGTGGTAGAAGGTCTGCAAGCCTTGGTTGCAAGCCCAAGTTTCAAGTCATGAGAATTTTCCCTTTTCTAACAATATGAATATTTGGTTACCTCCATACAAAATACAATATTCGCATATTTGTGTTGACCAAGCTTTGCTTTGGATAACACAAATGTTCAAAACATGGCTAAATCAAGCTTGGTTAAATGTTCAAAAGCACTCCCTCTCAATAACCTCACTTTTCTCAAGCAAGAAATGTCCATCAGTCCTCAAAACATGCAAGTCTCATTCCTTCAAAGTCTTTGCACTAGCATTTGGTTTTGCTACTAGCCCACTTCCACTTCACATTGGATTGGTTTCTCCTCCCGTCCTTCCTTTCTTGGTTGCAATAAAATTTGCCAAGTTCACATCACAAATCGGAGAATGTCATAGCAGAAATTTCTAAGTCAAATCTGACTTATGAATCTTGTTGCCATGGTGGAGTAAGAGGTTGCGTTTTCTAAGAAGGTGCTTTCTCTTATGGGGACAATGCAGAAATTACTCTAGAACACTGTCACCAAAGGCTTACCCAGGTGATATTGAATTCAAAAGTTGCATAATTTCAGAATTCTGGCACCTATCAAAGAATACAAGGATGGATATATTTCATATGATTCAATTGCTCTAAGCATTGCAATTTCTGTTGTTGGTATACATGTTTGATTTTGAAGGCACGAGGAGAAGTGTAAAGGAAATGGGTACTTTGAACACACTCAACAAAGTCACCTCTCAAAGAGAAAAAGAAAGAGAGACATGCATATCTATCTATTGGAAGATTTGTAGTCCTGTTACAGGATGCTTCAAGTCATCTTTCCCCTCCATTGAACACTAAATTCTGGTATTCACGGTCAGCATGATTCACCAATGCCCATCTCAAGAAACACCCGTCTCAAGAATGGTGATCAGAAATGGATTTATAATTCTGCTATTCGTGGTCAGTATGATTCGCCAATGCCCATCTCAAGAATGGCAATCAGAAATGGATTTACAATTCTGCTATCCTTGTGCAAAGTCCCAGGCTCTTTAGAGAAATGAGTCCATGATTTGCATTGTGAAGGTGCATTTGCAAAAATCAGAAATGTGAATTGTTGGTGAGACTTGCATTCATCATTAGTTGTCCCTCAGACTGCTTCCTGAACTTCTAGATAGGCTAGGAGTAATATATATATGTATGGCTTCCAGTGTAGTTTTTCAGCGAGATGAAATGGGTGATACAATTTGCTCAAGTTCTAATATGATCCATGAAATGGGTGATACAATTTGCTCAAGTTCTAATATGATCCAGAAATGTGCTAAACTGATGAAAGTGCCCAGAGGTATGTATGTGTGACTTCTTCATTGCTTCAAATCTCAGAAGAAAGTACTCAACTCAAAAGAGTAGACCTTCTGAAGTCAGAGTTCATGCATGTGTTTCCCAATTCAAGTCCTACTACATCTTCCAAATTTTGCCTAGAAATGGCAACATTTTCCAACCACTTTCCAGACCAGTAGTATTGGCCAGTTATTGAGCTTTGACCAGGTTATCAACTCGGTTGTTAATAGCCTACCAGCCGGTTACTTTTTTGATAACTGGTTAAATTGATAACCACCTGGTAGTGAAATTTCAAAATCTAATAACCTACCTGGATGACCTGATTATCATCCCTGCAGATTATCAATATTTAAACACTAATAAATAAATAAATGATATATAACGCTTATTTTAATTTTATAAATAGACCCTATAACCTGGTGTATGACTGGCATGTTTGTATTTGTATTTCCCTCAACCTTGTCTAGAGCCTAATGAATGAGCATTCACAATGGAACGCACTCGCCAAGCCAGCAAAGTGGGTTACAATCATCAACACCAATGTCATACTCGTATATTGACAAGAAAGCTGTTATCAATAACTAGTATATGCATTTGATCTGAGGTACCATGGTTTAGGGTTTAGGGTTGCCTTCAACACAACCACCCATCCCCAAGATATCAGCTTCAATCTTCAAGTCCTCCATTGGACCGACTCATCTTGGCATTTGTTTGCTCCTATTCCATCACATTGCCAATTCCATCCACCACCCACTACTAGCAATTCACTAATGCCATGTGAGCCACCACCAACTAATTGCAATCTGGTAACTTCTCTAAGGTAGGAATAAATTGTAATTTTCAAAGCCATTGCTTGAAGGGTTTAATATTAATTTGATCTAGATTCTAGGTGCAAATTGAAGGCTCAAAGTAGATTGCAAGGCTTTAATTGTTGCATGCAAGATGAATTTGCAACTTGCAAATTGTTGTGAATTAATGTTGTGATTCTTAACCATTAAGTGTTGTTGTACTACAAATTGGTCCTACCTTTTAACTCTGTGATGATTGTGGCAATTTATAAGGGATGGCTACTTAACCCATCATTTTTCTTCCACACCACAATTTGCATCATTTCTTGTGGGTTGTTTTCAGTTGCGAGTTTCCATTGGCTTTAGGTTGTTGTGTTGAGCATGCTTCCCTTGAGGCTTGATTGCTTGCTCAATTAGCCATTGTGCTTGTATGTGTTCATTGTTGATTGTCTTCCTCTATGTCTCTTAATTTCAATTGTCATATTCTATTAAGTTCTAAGTAGTAACCATGTTTCCTTTAATTGCAATCACCATGTTTAACCTTTTATGTTGCAACTATCATGTTGTTGTTATGTTGATTTTGCTTGACAGCTTTGTTCAACTAAAGTGTTTTCAAATGTAGATTGTGCATCCATGGTTTGTTGGCATCATGTCATGTGCTCTTCTACTGATCATGCATCCCCTACTTGTTGCCATTGAAACTATTGTGTCAATTGTTGATCATACTTCCCTTGGGCTTGTTCATAGCCATTTGTAATTTTAAAGAGTTAAATAGTCATGCAATGCCTCCATTGAAGTTAATTCATAACTTTTTTTTAATGTATTTTAAAAATTATGTATGTTTTTTTTTTGGAATTCAATAATGTTTTGGATCAAATCCACTTATTGGATAACCTTGAGGGTCATGTCTTTAAATGGCATAATTTTTCATCTTCTCAACCTAACTATATTGTATCTTCTAGCAATAGTAGAGTCCATTTGAAAAAAAGAAGGAAGTAGGCCCAATATGATTTAGATTGCAAGTTCTAAAACTTATAAACAACAAAATACACTAAAGAAAAATTTGTTATTGGAACTTATGGTTTATCCATGCTAATAGTTGTAAGGTGTGTTCAAAGGTTGAATGCAAGTATGAGTTGTTTGTTCAAGATTAATTTTAATAGCCTTTCCAAACATCCTGCTAAGAGGAAGGTGAAGGTTACAACACAAGGTGTTAAAGTAAGGAGTTTTACTTTTTTGAAGATTCCCAACATGTCAAGAATTAAGCCAGCTATGTGGGTATAACATGAAAGAATATTTTATATCTAATGACGTGAATGGACGTTGATAAAGAAAAGCTTATGCAATTCACAATTGTAAATCACATTTGCTCAAGGAAGGAATAACTGATTTTGAAATGTTAAAATGCCTATTGAAACAACTCAATCATCAACGTGAAAAACCACCTTGAGAAGCGTTGCAATGACGCTTTAAAGTGGTCAATGGTTTGCACCTATACCTTGTGGTATTAAATGCAACTAAAATTGATGTGAAATGTTTTAGTATGTTAGTGTAAAATGAAGAAATCATAAGCATGGACAACCACAACTTGGGCTAATGTGCATGCTTATGCAGTTCATGATTAAAATAGGATAATACTTATTTTTTTGTATTTGGATCAAGTTGTTGAGGTTGCAAGTGAATACAATAAAACCACTTTCATCCTTTAAAGTGAATTGAACATTAAGAGATAGCAAAAAGATCATATATTTTTCAATGATCAATATGAACATTGTTTTTCATTTTACGCAATTATATGGAAGAACTAAATGTTTAATATGCATTTTTTTTTAAAATGCAAAAAGATGCACACATATGCCTTTTTCAACAAGTAGGTTGCAATTAGATGAAATATTGGATTTTTTTCCTCAAATTATCAAAGCTCATATTGGGGCCTAATGGGTTCATAATGATATTTTAAAATATTTTATTGTGCTTATGTTGAAAAAATAGATCAATTTAAAAATTGCTTTAAAAAATGTACCTTAACATGCTTTGCACTATATCTTGACTTTGGAGGGTGAATGGTTATTTACACAGTCAATAAATTCTAGATTATAATAATTAAAAAAAACCCAAAAACCTTATCAACAAATCCTTCATGTTGTTGATTGATTAACGACAAAAAAATAAAAATATCCACATGGGTGTGACTATGCAAATTCAAGTATGCATCTTGCATGGTGTGGGTGCACTACACCAATTTGGCATTGCAAACCTAGATTTGTTTATCCCTTGTTTCAAGGTTAATTAGAAGATTAGTTCTAAGAATTTTGTATTCATACTTTGCCATAAATGCCATTTCAAATTCCAAAAGTTGACATAATTAATGGAAACAAAAAGGAAAATATGTTAATGAGTGTGCACCTTAAGTGGGTTAGTATGTTTCCAAGCTGACAAAACATGTGATGGAGGAGTGCTACACATTGCTAATTGAAATATGTGTTGGTGACCAACACAAGCTAACATTGTTGCTAGCTTAGATCACTTTATGGATATGGAAGTGTTGCTAGGTTTGTCAAGAGTGTTTCCAATGCTAGAAGAAGTGCATTTCCTTTTCAAGTTTAGTTAAATGTGTGTATGACTTTGTTGTAATAGTGAGTCTTTCCCAAAGGGGATTGAATATGCTTTGTATTTTGACCCATCTATAGCCTTCAAATCCATTTCATGATCCATAATTTCATTTCATTGGTGGAAGTCTCCCACGAAACCATGGGATGAATTAAACCACAATGATTGACCAATTGGCTTTTGAATGCTATGGGTAACACATACAAGTTAAACATAAATCACTTAAACAAGTACTCATGCACATGTTTAATATTCAAAGGTTTTTCATGCTAGAAAGCTTTACAATGAAACCATTCTTACTTGGAAAAAGGTTACAAGACGATAGGCCTAAATGCATGAGTGATGTTGTTTTATAACCGAAGTGTTTCAAGTGACTATTTAGAGTCCAATTTTGGGTGGCTAATTGGCATAGGTTGTGGGTGCAAAAGCACATCCATTTCAAAAAGAAGATTCTAGAAAGGCTAGGGTTTAATTCCCTTCAATGTAATTGACATTTGTATTGTTTTAGTTATTGAGGAAAATAGGAATAAATTTTTTTGCTCATTGAGTTGGAACTTGTAATTTGTGTGCATGTTCAATGAAAACATAATAAAATAGATAACTCTCAATCCTTGGCAACATAATAAGTAGCCATAAAATAGCTTAATTGACATCAAAAACCTCAAACCTCAAAATAGCCACCTTAATTACATGAAAACAGTAAAGTAACCACCTAAATGATATCGAGTAGCCCCAAGTAACTAGTACATATGCACCCATGTTTGTGTGGGTATAGTTTACCCGGATATATCCATCATGTATATAAAAATATACATGACATAACTTAACCTATGTTTTCAAATTTGATATACCTTAAACTTATGCATATTCAAAAGCACATATATCTGAAAGATTGAATGTATAAACCTTAGGGTAAATAATGTCTAAACCTATATAACATATCTATTTCGATCTATACCTTATAACTTAACCCTATCTATCACTTTAAAAGCTTAAAACTTAACTATTGTTCAAAGTTTGCTTCCTCAACATTATATGTGCACATAAATGTTACTTGGGCAATACAAAAAGTACTAATTGTTTTTTTTTTCCCCTTCTTTGCTCTTGGCTTGACCCATTTTCTCCTCTAAAACCATGGATGATGCCCAAACACACTTTGCACCCATGTTAGACTTTGCATGGATGTTAGATTCCACCCTAAAATAGGGTATATGATTTGGGGGAGGGGGGGGGGGGGTGGATACCCAGACCCTACCCTAACCCAAAAACTTAAAATTTCATAAAATGGAGTCCTACCCTAATGGGAATTTTTTTAAACAAGTAACCTACCCTTCATTCTATATAACCTACTATGCTGGTATTTCAAAAACAATATCCCCACACGACATCAATATGCACCACCCAAAATTTGTTGTAGCCAATAATTATGACCATGGTATTCACATATGAAAAAATTTCCAATACATATATTGTTTCCATGTTTTCAAAAATTCCAGAAATATTGCATACCTATATGAGCCTGAAATGAACAAAATAGGATGCCAGTCCAACACTGATGTTTTAGAATTTAAACACACATATTCTTCCTTTTTCAAAAAAAAAAAAAAAAAAAAAACACTCCATTAAGAAAGAAAGGGTAAAGGGACCCCATTTGCCTTCGTTCTTCCTTCACAAGATGTCTCTCTCCCCTATTCTCTCACTGGGCTAGCCCTAAACCCTAAACCCTCTTGATTGGGTCACCAAGACCTACAACCCTAAACCAAAACCTTTGAATAGGATAACCCTCAAACCTTTGAAGTCCCTGGTGTGGTATGATGGTACCTTACCCTAACACACAAATCAAGTACACTACTCATCGGATTGATACCTACAAGTATTCATTTCTTGTCCAGACGGTAGTTGGACATACCATATCCTTATCCGCCACACTGAACCAGCACCCACCAGTGCACCATACACTGGATGCCCGTTATTACTCGGTTATGGATGAACCTCAACTGAGTTGGTTAATATTTGGTTTCACCTGGGTGACCAATTTTGTAGGAAATAGGTCTCATATGTAGGTAGATAAGTAAGAAAATAAGTATTTACCAGGTAGGTAAATGGTTTATACATAGCTAATGGCTGTTTTTATCACCTATCTACTAACAACCTGCTTGTGGGTAGTTAGTAGGTACGTGGATATATATTTTTTAAAAACATTTGAGCTAACAATCATGATTAGCTAGGGACCTTGAGCTAATGACCATGGTTAGCTAGGGAATTGGAACCTGACAGAAAGTTGTTTTTTTATCACTTATCATTCATCTTTCATGGTGAGCTAGTGGGTGCTCATTCAGGTTGTCATATTATAATAGGTTCTTCAAAGTGGGAGTTCTGAAATTCTCAAAATTCGGAGTTGGCAAGTTTGGGGCTGACACTGAGCTTTTGTCTCTTTTGTCTCATTGTTAGTTGTGACTCTGGGCATGCTTGACTCTGAACATGTTTTTAAGTCCCCATTTGGTTCCATATTGTTGGGAGTTGGCCATCCGAGACGTGGGTTGGTTATGGATGGGGAGTGGGGCAGCTCTCTGCTCATGCTTAATTAATATTGATAAAGGTTATGCCGCAATTGACGCTGGGGGTGTTTAGTAATGTCATGTGAAGAAAAGCAAGCAAACATATTTCCCACCTTCCCTCCTCCCACTATTCCCCTCATTCCAATACACCCTTGTTGAATGAATGGCACATTCAACAAGAATTATATTATTTAAAAATATGCTGAAATTTTGAAATTTTTGAAACTTTTTTCAAAGATATTTTTTTTTGGTGAAGCATTTTTTTAAGGTAATGTTAAAGAATATTTTTATACTCGTCAAAATGAAATCTTCAAAATTAAATAATTATTTGGCAGAGACCCAACCCGACAGATATGCTACAAAACTATGGTATGCTTTTACTTATCTACTTGTTTACTTTCTTCGAAGGCACCCTGCCCCCTCCACCCCAAAAAAAACGTAGTCACTCCTACCGAGGGCAACCAATTCCTGCATGCATTAAGCAAGGTGCCAATATAAAATTTACTCTAGTTTTGCAAGACAACCTTCAATGGCCTTCTCTTTGTCACCGTCAATCACCACCCATACCTAAGTAGTGACAAAAGTGAGTTTACCAAAATAATCATCCAATACTCATCTCTCATCCGGATGTGTTTTTTTTTTTTTTTCCTTCAAACCTGTATTGGTTGCTTGAAGATGGTGGTTCCCAAGTTCAGATGCATCCAAGAACTCTCCCAAAAAAAACAAAAAAACAAAAGTTCATCACAGTACGAGTAGTACTCTCCTGAACAAATAAGTCAAGAAAATCATAATATCTAATGGGGTGAGTCTTCAATTCAATCCTCCAAGAGGGGTGGTGGTGATGGTGGTGGTCCTCTTGATCTAGATCAACAAGCAAATTTTCAGCTGCCAGTTTCCGTGCACTTGGTTCTTTTGTACGTATCATCCATCCACCCATTATCTCTATAATGCCATTGGTGTTGATTGAAATGCCCAGCTATTGTATCAAGTACAAACTAGATGGGAAAAAAACCAAAGGACTACTCTTCTTCCATCACAGTATGGGTGAATTCAAAGCCAGCCAAGTTGTAGCAAATTATTTATTTATTTATATTTTTTGGCACGAACGGGGAATTTTTTTTGGTATAAAAAATCCATTGCAGACCAGTAGCAATTTTCGAGCTGATCAAAGCAAAAAGAGTCCAGACACCAAGTCTGCCCGATTGGCTATAAAAAGAAGAAACGGCTGCTGCTGGGGCTACTCTTTACACCAACCCAAGTGTTGGCAGACTTTTAGAAATATAGACTTTGCAAGCTTTGACATTGTGAGAAAAGACAAAAAGAACCCATCTTCTCCTTTAAAAGGTTGCCAGCTTCCCACAATTGCATTGGAAAAAGGAAAAGAAAAAAAACAATAAAATAATATACATACCCGTCTTTGGAGTTTGGGTGCTCCTTACTTTGTCATTTGTTGTGAGCTTTGGGGTTTGGACTTTGGAGTTTGTCATGGGTTTCCCTGCTGAGGCCATATCTTACAAGATTTTGTGCTTCAGGGCAGGACAAAACAACAAAGAAACCCTTAAGAAGTTATTTTATACATGCCAATTTGTTTGCTCCATTGTTGTTGTTGAGCATATCATGGACACACCACAATGTCACCCCAATCCGACATTGCAGTATTTGTGACTGAGGCCTTGTGTTGTCATGCCCATGATAGTGTTGGAGGTTCTGGCAAACCCACTTCACAGGTTTCAGCTGGTGAGCTTCTGGGGCTGCACCGGGGGGGGGGGGCAGATCTTCCCCCCTGACAATTAGACATGGTGTTGTTGAGAAAACCTGCTGCCCTGACCAAAGTCGGCTCTTAGAATCAACCGCCCTCCCCTCAAAAAACTTTTTTAAATAGGGTTTTAATTCCATGGCTTTTATGTATGGGTTTGATTTTAATTTAATGAGTTCCATGTATTTTTCTTCCATGTCCATAGTAACTATTACTGATGTTAGAGTATACCTGTATCCTTCACGGTCTGTGGGTTTTGGGGCAAGTGGGATGGGCACCCATGAAATAATAAGGCCTCAGGTGACCCCCCTAAACCCTAAACCCTAAACCACCCCTCCCCCCAGGCAAATTTGTCTTTGGGGTTGTTTCTGAACATTGTAGATATCCCATTCCTTAGATTAAACATGGGGGATTTCAGAGTCCAAATTTAACATTTCCTCAGTTACTTATTAACTCTAGCTTGAAAGAGGCCATAACTCAAGAAGGTGATGGTACCATTGTGTAGGTGGCGATGAAAGAAGTACCAATTACAAAAGTTTCCTTGAGTAGGTATCTTCCCCAACTCAACTTTTCACCAAAAGAAATGGGTATGTAAAGGGTGTGCCTGATTATTCAAAATGTGTTATTTTTTGCATGGTCTTTATTAGCTAAGCTCTTTCATGACACATGTCCTCCTCCTCCTCACCTTTCCACTAAAAGTGTGAGAAACCAACCGTTTTTTGCAATCATGTTTTACAGCTACCCTCATCAGCACGCCCATGACGAGCCAGAGACTACGTCTCAAGTCTCAACCTGATGATAAGACAAGACCGTGTCTCAAGTCTCAACCTGATGATTTGGCGGGAGAGATCATACATAGTGGACTTGGCAACCGACCACTCACCGTACTCATCATCATCATCATCATCAATCTTGTGAGCAGAGGCACTTTGGCCCAAATGTTGGGTTTCAAGTTGTTGTGGAAGACCACAAGTTGTGGGTGGTTGTTGTTTGACAAAATGAAATCCATGAACTTTTATTGCACAAGTGGTGGCTGTGAGATGGGGAGTTGAGAGAGAGTCTGTCATCAGAGAGCATGTTCTCCTCTCTCACATTGCTCTAAAGCCTTTTTTTTTGTTTATGATATATATACCTTCAACATCAAAGAAGTGGCAAAAAGATGTCAGTGATGGAAATGTCAAAACCCCACCTTGTAAAACATAACTAGAAAGTTCTGCACATAATATGGCGTCCTCATGTTCTGACTGAACCCGTCTATAGGCACACCACCTTATACCTGCAAGCAAAGCTTGTTGTGGCATGGCAAATTGAGAGGGGGTGGTGAATAAGGACAACTGCTATTGTGTTGTATACAACATAGTTAATAGTTAGTCTTCTTATATTATACCATATTTTAATATTGTAGTACTACCCAACTTACAATGGCATTAATTAATTATTTTTTGAAATTGTCAAAATTATTATTTTTTGACAAATCTGGAAAATGGCAGCAGTGGGACATGTTGAAACACTTCCCGAAATTTTGGAAAGACAAATAACGACAAAACAAGTTGTGTTTTTCAATTAGCCCCTAAATGGGCGTTTATATCTGTCACGGCAGACTTGTGCATCTTGTTAAATTGTAAATGTTCCTTTTACGATATCATATGTAACATGCTTCAATCTAACAAGAGAAAATTGCCTTAATTGAATGCCTCTTCTTTTAATTAATAACCATTGGGTGTCACTTACAACCCTAATTATTGATGTTTCTAAACATCAATTTCAGTAAAATGAAATATTAAATTATAAAATATTATTATTATTGTTATTTATTGTTGAATGCAAATGACCCAAAAGAAAAAAAAAAGAAAAAAACATTTTTTAAACACCTTGGTGCCGATTTACACTAGGTACTTCCACACTATGTCAAGTCCTTGTGTGATCAGGTGCATGCTAAAAATTTTGTGCAACAATTTTGTGCAACATCATTCACACTAACTATTGTGTTTGATTCTGTGCAAGTATTTAACCCATCCTCTCATTGCAGTGGTGAAGGTCAAGAAGGGGCTGTCAACTTACCTACATGGGGGGACATTTTATGGCTTCTCTATCTACATGTGGTAATAAGTGTTAATTTAATCTGAGACATGGGAAGAGTGTGCTTTTGAGAAAAAACTAGCTGAAATTAGTGAATGTTAATTCTTCAAACTTTGTTGAGTCATCAAATTTTGGAATTGTTCATTGACTTCAAATCACATGTAGTGCTTTTTTATGGGCAAAATTTTGTCACAAAGGAATTTTTTTGTGAAAAACATCTTCCAAATTCATCACATTTCAAGGGGGGAAAAAAGGTTGAATTTGCCATATCTTGATTATAGGTTCTTGCAAGTCATTTAGTACATAATGGGGTTTCAAAAAAATTCTACTTCGCTCTTTCACATGTAGCCAACTTTGGATAAGTTGACTTGTGGAGGATTGGCAATCCTTCTACCTCATGAAATTGAAAAAAAATCTTGTTTACATGATGTGCTTTTATTGATTATTAATTTTGTAATGTAACAATAGCATGATGAGGGCACATTAGGGGGAATCAAAATTGTTATCACATTGTATGATTTTTCAATGGTACCCATGTTTGAATTTCAACCATGTCATTATTCACAATGGTTTTGCATATAATGGTAAGTCAAAACACAAAGAAATCAAATACCAAAAAAACTACACCTTTTTTCCATACGATGTGATGTTAAAATGTATTTGTGAAATCAAATGTACATCACAATGTATAAACAAATACAAATGTACTAAAAAATTTGTTTGAAATGGTTTTTAGTTTTTATGAAATTTGGAATATCCATAAAACATTGTAATTCCATATGACTACAATAGATTTGTGAATCATGTGAAGAGTTCGATAATTATCATATCACAAATGCATTTTTTTCAAAGCAATGATTGTAAATATGTGGTAAAAATTAAAAATTTGACAAATGGTCACTTTTCAAATGGAAGATGACAAGAAATGTGAAGTGCACCATTTTTTTTAATTTCAAAAGTTGATTAATTCAATCCAATCTAAAACAAGAAACAAGTTTTATTATAATGCATATCCCGTAATTATACCCATTATTCCTTGAATTTATTTATTTATGAAATAACTAATATTACATAGAATTAGCTTTTGTGAAAGTCAATATATAAATTCAAAAAAAAATGCAACACATTTAAGAGGTGTGTGCTTTTCAAACATGTTGTGAAAATGCCCAAGTTGGCCCCTTCATAGTGTGCTTTCATTCATGAGCTTCTATAGATACATATTGATTTAATTGGTCAAAGTTTGGTATGTGACCATTAAAGTAATTAGTGGATAAACTTGTGACAATACTTTCCCCACAAAAAATGAAGGTGATATTTGGTGATTTTGTTTTTTAAAAAATGATTTTTTGACAAAAATTTGAGTCAATGTAACCTTTTGACAATTTTTTCCCCAAAACAAAATTGGTTTTAATATGTCCAAATGAAACAAAGGTTGATTTATTTTATTTTAATGATAAGCCCAATTTTCCCTCTCCCCCCTTCCTCCTTAAAAACAAACTTGTCACCGTTGGAAAAAAAGAAATCCATACCAAATTAAGATGCATTACAAATCACAAGTGTTTCAACTAATAAATTGCAAATTTTTGCAATGAAATGAAAGATTAAACATTTTGCAAAACAACTATTACTTTTTGTTTATCCATATTGTTTTGAAATGTGTAACATTCAAAAGGGTTGGGGTTGGGTTCTAAAATGATAAGAATAAAATAAAACAACATAATATTGAATGGGAAATCCATTTCACATGTGCTTGTATGCGTTCAAATTGGAAGAATTACTTGCACAAGGTGTTAATGTTGAGAAATCAATATTGATCATAACTTTCAATTTCCAAATAAATGGTCCAAGACTAGCTCCCAACACATAAATGTTATTGTCCATAGGCTTTTGAGTTGCGTTACAAGTTGAAGTTAGTATTTGCAACTACATTAAAATTTTGCATACTTCAATGAACTATATATATATAATTTTTGGCATAAAGATTTGCAAGGAGTTTTTTTCATACATTGGAATTGTCACTTTTCACAACTCAATTGATATAACCTTATCATTCAACATCATTGTTTAGTCTAGATCTTTCATTTGTTAATGAATGTGGCAACGAAATGAGGGGAATCGAATGTTGTTAGAATAATGCAAGCAACCTTTAGAGTCCTTAAAATTTATTGCATACCTATCTGTCAACTATCTTTCAAATTGAAAGGTTGGACAATTGGAGGTTGAAATCTAATGGAGATCATTTTGATCTTTTTATTCCTTCACCAACAATCACTTTGCATAAAATGGTGCACAATAGATGATATTTTGGGGAAGTCTGCCCCATTTCTTTAGTGAAAGTGTTTGGAATGCTTGTGTAATGGATGTTAACATTATTAAAAAATGTATTTCTTTTCATGAGGTTTGGGAGTTTGATTACATAGTATTTCTTTTATAAATCCAATAAGCATATCTAGGTTCTAAGGCATCTAATGGTCATAATTCTTCACAAAAGGTATCCGATGAAATTGCGCAATGGATGAAAATCTAAAAATATTGGCCCCATTTTGTTAGGTGTTCAAGAAAGTTCACCCCATTTTGGGAATGAAGGTGTCCACAAAATCTATTGAAAGGATAAGGAACCCATGGAACTTGGCCACAATTTTCTAGTGAAATGCAAAATATATGACAATACTTCATATTATATTCAAGAGGATGAGAATTATGACCAATGTTGGGTCGTTCTAAAAAATGAAATGAAAAATTCATTAGGTTTTTCGATTACTTTTCACCTTGAAAATAACAAGTATCACAAATGGTGATATCTTTAGTGAAAACCAACTTGTTAATTTTTGTTAAGCTAATAATCAACTTTTTGAAAATTTCCCACGGTATATAAATGTTTTAAAAATGAAAACCTTCTCAAGGACTAGCACATACCCAATTAAGGTTATTTGGTCTATGTTAGCATATAGAGTGTAGGGTGGTTGATAATGCTTATTTAACTAGGTTTTAGGTTAGGGATTTTAAAATTTTGACATTAGGGTTAGGGGAGGTGCCCCATAGCCATTGTGTGCGTGGAGGCATCATTTCTAGTTTATACATTCCATGAATATTAAAAAAGGCCAAGCAAATGCTTGGGCCCCACTTCTTTTTTTATTGGTTGTTTCTTAGTTTGTTTTGTTGTTTTGGTTTACCTCGTTGCTTTGTTTCACCTTATTGCGTTGCCTTATTGTTTTGCCTTATTGTTGCATCTTGTTGCATTGCCTTGCTACCACACCTTGCTACATCACTTTGTTACCTTGCATTGCTTCTTCATTTTGTTACTTTACCTTGTGGCATCACCTTGCTACCATGCCTCACTATTTCATCTACTTACTTCACCTTGCTTTTTCACTTTATTGTTGTGCATTGCTCTACAACTACACCGTGTTGTTTTGCCTTACTTTTTTGCTTTACTATCACACCTTGTTACTTCACCTTGATGTGTCGCCTTGTTATTTCACTTTGTTGCATTACCTTGTTGTCACACCTTGCTACGTTGCTTTGTTGCACCTTCAAGTGCCTTTATGGCCCTTGTTGTTGCATTTTGCTTGTTACTTTGCATTATTTGTTGTTCCACACCTTGGTGTTATTAGACTAGAACTCCCCCCCCCCCCGAAAAAAAATTGTGTAGGTCTTGGAGTGCTGAATTTCAATTAACTTTCATCTCCAAGTTTCACAAGTTTTTCACTTCTCATTTTATTTAATTTATAAGAGAATTTTGTATGTGAAATATTGTTTAAATTTTTTTTTGCTTTGATTGCATTGTTGTTTTTCTTCCTTTCTTTGTTCTTTGTTAACATATTGGTATATGTTGTTGATTGTGAAAGGGTTTTTGGCTACTAGAAAAAAGTTGCATGTTTCACATTCATTATACATTGCATTTATTCCAGAATGCAAAGAAATGAACAATTTTGTAAATGATTGTAATTTTTTTGAGTTTTATTTGTTTTACTTTAGATAATTCATTAAATTAACATACTATAACATCAAAACCTGTGTGAAAGTATTGCCTCTCCATCCCATCAATATTTTATTGTGAATAGTGTTTTGTTTGGAAATGGAACAATAAAATCAATATGAAAATATAACAATTTTTTTTTTAAAATGAATAAATTGTCAAATTCTTCCAAATGAAATTTCTGTGGAAGAAGAACCTCTAATAAATAATTGAAAAACAAATCCCAATTCGCAAACAAAAAAACCAACTTCAATTTTGCTTTGAAGTAAACATAATTCTTTGAACATCCTTGCTATTTTTTTTGTCCTAATGTGAATTCATATACTTCTTTTTTAAAATTGTATTTTCTTAACATTTGGATGTTTGAATGTTTTCATGCCATTTTCTATGTTTTTTATTAAACTCCTTGTGACTATTTGTCACTTAATTTTCCAAACCTGAAATGTTCATTTTCTACTCCTATTCTTTTAAAGTTAAAAAACCCAGGATTTCACTGGGTGGCTTTAATAGGAATAAATGTCGTCTTGTTTGCTATCTCCTAGACTATTGCAATGACATTTTCCTTAACCACATTTCTTTCTCTTCTTGAGTAATACAATTCACAAGTTTTGTCAAAACAACCTATTTGTGGGCCATCTTTTGAACTATAAGACTACAATCATTTTATGGGTATCTAGGAATTCAAGAATGTTTCCACATTAAAACTACTTTTTATATCAATAATCTCCTCTACATAACTACTTTTTAAATCAATGTGCTCTTTGTTTTCCTTCAGTTGACAAAAGATGCTAGCAAAATTCTTTTGACCACACACTTGCATTTGAAAGCTTTATTTTTTACTACATCTGCAAGAGATAAAAATCTATAAATTATCAACTTACAAGAACAATGAATGGTTGGAATGCAAGATCAAGGTTCTTCCTCACAAGACATAGTATAGAAGTGCAAAAACTCTTCACTTCCACCAATTGTATGTTGAAGACCTCCACTTATACAATGCAATGTTCACAGTTCTATGGCTGAAAAAGAGTGAGCCAAAGTTGATGCTTGGCAAAAGTTGGCTTCAACTATTTGATGTTGTGAATAAACCTTTGAGAATTAGATGTCAAAACATTCTCTAACTCATGTGCTGAAACCTTAGAACACAAAATATGAGATATCCAACTAACCCAAGGGCCAAAAAATTTAATTATTTTGGCACTGGGGTACCAAAACAAACATCAACATATAGTAGTACTATGTAAGTAGGTAATGACCTTGGTGTCTACTAGATAGGTAGATGAATGTGGATGGTTAGTACATTGCTATGCAATGTGGATAGAATGGAAAAGTGTTTATTGTTCACAAACCATTCATCTTGCATGGTGCAAATGGGTGTTGGTTCAATTTGATATTTCTGGGTCTTTGGCACTAACCTATTCTAACATGCATTGTTAACACCCAAATTGAGCAATATGGAATATATAAAAAATCATTATGTATGGCCATTTAATATTTAAGGTTGGAAGCAAGGTTGGTTCTAAAAACATTTTATATTGAAGGGTTTTTTCAAATATTCTTATGGTTAAGGGTCACGAGTCACAACATTTTTGCTATTTGATGCCTATGGTATAGTTGCCCGTGTACCAATCATTAAGGGTCATCTATCAAAAAAAGCATTTTATTATGGTTTCTAGTATGGGGCAGTTATTTGATTTTGTTAACAAGCTCCATTTTAATTTTTTGAATATTTTAGAATTAATGAACATTCGGTTTTAGTCTTTTTGTAAAAATCAGAATTAAAAAACCTTTGGTTTTGGCAAAACCCACTAAGAACCAATGGGTGTCATGAAAGAACTAGCAAAGAACAATTGGTTTATAGAGGGTTATTTGATTAGTTTTTCAGACTTGTAGTTATATACTAGAATTAGTTTATATCTATATTTAAAGACCGTGGTTCTATATATTCTAAATTTATTATTTAAACCACAATTATAAAATAAAAGAATGGTCTAGAGAATGCCATTTCTACTACCCACCTATGTTGTTTCACCATTGATTTTCATGGCAAGGAGTCCGGAGATTTTTGAAAGATTTCCAAGAGTGAAAGTTCAAAGGTTTACATGATGAATACTCACAAGGTCCTCTACTAAATGGGAAAGAAACATCTGAAACATTTGAAAAGCTTTTTCTTATTACCTTGTTGAAAATTGTGAAAGGACCCTTGAAAACATTTTTGAAAGCGTTAAGTTAGCCCTTGACACCTTGCCATGGGAATATTTTCAAACCTTTAACCCAATAATGAGCCTTTAACCATGAGAATGATATGCCTATAAAACCCAAAAGCCCCTAACCCTTAACCATGAACAAAGTTTGGATCCCCAAGCACTAATCGTGGGAATAGTCACAAGGAAATAAGTGTGCTTTGGGAATGCCTCACTCTGGAGGGCATTATTACCCTACATAATAAAGCATTGGCAGAAATTTGGTTCATTTTTCCTTGATACCGGATTGCTACCCCCCGGGTATAAAAAAAAGAAGAGAGAGAGAGAGAGAGGCAAGGTGGTGGTTTTGTAAAGCAAAATGCCCAAGGGGTAAGTTAAGTTAGGGTAAGAGGATTGCACCATGCACAGATTGACAAGGTAGTCAGGAGTTACAAGTTAGAGCAGTCCCAGAGTCACAGTTAAAAGTTAACCCAAGTAAAGTACCTAAGCTGCAAAAAGTTGGAGTGAAACAAACTTGTAACCTGGCTGACACAACTGGGGTTAACGAGATTGTTTGGTACTTTGCGTCTGACTTGACTAAGGCTGGTCAAGTCAGTCCACGTGAAATTTATTACACCTGTTCGGTGGGGGACAGTTCTGTGCAGCCTCCAGTCACCAGTGCACATAAGCGTTTTTTTTATTTTGTTTTTTTTAAAAAAAAATTTGGGAGCCAAAGTGGCAATTATTCATAGGAAGATGTAGAAAAAGTGACGATCTTCCCTAAGAAGATTAAGCCGAATCTGGCTATTATAAATCAGACATGAAATAAAATTTTTAATTATCCTTCTCTATTTTGGCGACACACTGAAAACCAATCATAGAAATCTGGAAAGTTTTCACATCTTTCCCCCTCACTTCTGGCGATTGAAAACCTCCAAAATCACTTAAATTTCGATTTTTGGCGAAAGGGTGGAGCGTCACTGATGATAGCCCATCTCCTCCTCCTCCTCTGCCCGGAAATCCCCCGACCGAATTTTCTGGCTCTTCGGCCCGCGGCCCGAGAGTCGGTGGCCGTGCTTTGTGCCCCTGTTTTCTGCTCCCTAAACAGGAATCTGACGCCAGCAGCGACATCTAGCCCGGGCGGGTAGGTGGTTGGGACCCGGGCACTGGGCGGGGGGGACCAGCACTGGGGCAGCAGGGCAGGCTGCTGACAACCGGCCTCCAAGAACCCCCGGGTATAAATCTTGTTGGAATCCGGGGTCTAAATCTTGCAGTAGAACGTCTGCTTATTAATCCTCCATACCTCCACCGCCAAAAATGTTTGTGAACTTTTTGAAAACCCTTGGGCCCTTGTGTGATTTAGGGCCATTGTTGAACCAATCAAAAGAGCTCAACCTAAAGGCT
The DNA here is from genome assembly GCA_963921925.1 of Sphagnum tenellum. NCBI lineage: Eukaryota > Viridiplantae > Streptophyta > Sphagnopsida > Sphagnales > Sphagnaceae > Sphagnum > Sphagnum tenellum. The sequence goes on along the minus strand of OY998143.1, from coordinate 20,559,401 downwards.
AAATCCAAAATGAAAACCTACCCTAGGTTTAGGTCTAACTTAAGTGTCACATTGTGACTTAGATTTAAGTGTCATGTGGCTTGGGCCTTGGTGTCATGTGGCCTAGACCTAGGCCATGTGACCAAGATTAAAATTTGTACTTTTATTTGAATTTTTTAAAAATTCAATTAATGTGCCATGTGGGTAGCTTTCACGTTGGTCATGTGTATCAATTTAAACCTTCCAAAGTGGGTGTGAGAGATTAAACTCTTAATTTTCTTGACATTTTTGAGGTTATGCCATGTGCCAACATCTAATTGCTCATCAATGTAGTTGCACATTATGGTAACTAATAATAAAGAACTACATGGTCAATAGATGGAAGAGTATATGGTTGGCCGTATATTTCATCCATGTAGATTATGTTGATGTCATGTTGAGCCACTATTTGCAATTAATCTTGGGTACACTTAAACTTATGCAATTAATGGAAGAGTTAGTTGTTAAAGTGATTTGTCACTAATTTATAGTTTAAAATTGAAGTCACAAAATGGGGTTTTTCTTCTAGTGAATTATTTTCAATTCATAGCATAAAATGATGCAATGATTACAAATGAAAGGGGCTACTATATGATAGGGCCATTAGTTTTCTTACACAATATATTGTCTTGGTGCAAGTCTTCATTTGAATTTGTCATTGGTCTCTTCAAAATCAATGGCTATTTCAAATAAGATCCAATTTTAGGTATGATTATTAGCTATTGAAGAAAGTATGTGGATAACAACGTAAAAAGAAAACTAAACAAACGTGCAAAAGAGTTTTAAATTAAGATTTACATTAAAAAATTCTTTTTTAAACCCATATTTCACCTAGTCACAATCAAACAAACCCAAGCCTTAGCTCCTTGGAAGCTTTACGATTTCCAACATAAATATTTTGCACCCATGCCCCTAACACATGATTATCATGTAATATAGTAAAGCAAATTGAATGTTTGTGGAAACTTTCTTTTGCATCAAACTACAACCAATATTGTGAATGGACCACACATAAATTGTTGATGATGCCATGAATAGGGAATTTCCCTTGTAATCCTACAACAAAGCAATCAACAACCCCTACAACCTAACTCCAATTTTTGGTTCATTTCAATGCAAAACAGAATGGATAAAATCATAGCAGATAAAATAAAATATAAGGGGATTACGGTTTAGTGTTGAATTTGCACATTTCTCCTCCACCTATGTGATAGACCCAAACAGAAACATATTTGTTCATCACATATGAAACTTCATGAACTACAAATTAAAATGAGTGGCCCAATTCACATCAAATGCTAAATGTTCCACACTTATGTTCAAATCTATCATTTAGTACATGACTATTGATTCATGCTTAACACACAATAATAACTTGTATCAAATGCATTAGGCTTGAACCCTGTGTTTAAGTTTGTGTGTAGTTCATAGATTTCTCCTTAACATACTTGTATTGTTGTCACAAAATCACAAATCAAAACATCTTGTAATTGGGTAAATTCAATCATGTTGTGGACTAATTACAACAATGGAAGAATAGTAGCAAGCCCAATAAATTTGTTCCCAAGGAACATGGGTCCTCGAGGCAACTTAGGCCCCTTTCTTCTTGGAAGACCCGGTTGTTCTTTAGGGCAATTCAGGCCCCTTTTTCCCCAAGGGACATGGTTGTCCTTCAAGGCAACTTAATGTCCCTTCTCCTAAAGAGATGAAAAACTTTTTGGGGCCAACTATGTGCTCAAAGAAGCAAGGGTTTAAATTGCCTTGGAGAGCAACCATGTTCCCCAAGAACAAATGTGTTCAAAACTTTGTGTGAATGTAACTTTTTCATATGAATTCCAATTGAAATGTTTTTCAATTGCAAAGTTGTAGTTCTTCTCGATACTTTTTCCAATGATTGGTTGCAAGCCTATATAAAAATGAATATGAAATGATTATGATTGCAAAAATATTCAAAACAAATGTTTCCTTGGAGTAGTTCAATCATTTGTTGACAAAAGTTCATCAATCCATGGGGAAGATGTCTTTTTTCCTTTAAGAATTTTTTCCCACTCCTTGTGAAAGTTACTTTTTGGGGAACTTCATTTTCTTTCTAATGAAGTTCTCTTATTCTTTGAGAAATTAATCCCTTGTGTTCCCTATGCACATGGTTACCCCTAGGGAGCAACCATGTTGCCTTGGGGGGTAACGGGCTTAAATTGCTACAAGAGCAACCATGCCCTCAAGGAGAAAGGGCCTAAATGGCCTCGGTAATAACTTAAGCCCCTTTTTCCTTAAGAACATGGTTGCTCCCTAAGGCAACTTATGCCTCTTGCTCCCCAAGGAACATGGTTCTATTTGAGGAAATTGATCTTGGGCAACTAACTTTAAAAAAATTACTCAAAGACAACTTTTTTCATTGATTTTGTTTGTGGATGAGAAGGAAAATTTAGGAAAAGGTACAAACTTTAGACCTTTGTGTTGCAAGGGGGATTGAAACAATATATTAGTTTTTTCCTTTGAAAATAACATTTAAAAAATACTTCAAACATTAAGTCACTGTGGGGGTACAGTGAAAAAATGTGATTTTTTCCCTACTGGGCACCATATTGTATTGTACTGTGATTGTGTCAAACTCAGTATTGCATTTAACTTATTGCTACTGTTTAATGTTTGCTATTTTGGAGTGAGAATATGAATGTGAGGACCTTTGACAAGGGACAAAAGGAACTTTGTATTAAAATTAATGGTTCAACTCATTAATGAGTTTTCAAAGCTAGCCCAGTAAGGTTTGGTAGGCTGAGCTTTAGCCTTTTGGGTAGCCCCTTCATATGAAGAAAATGGTTGCATGGGGTTTTCTTAATAAAACTTTCCCTAAATCCACTTGGTTGCGCTCGAGTTGCAATCCATTAGAAAGAAGATTTGAAGTGTGCATTCTTTTTGAAAAATCTTGTTTATGTTTATGAACCAAATGTAAATTCTATGAAAAAACATGTACAATTGTCCAAAAAATATATTAAAAAAAACTAGAACCAGTTCTCACAACTGGTTCTCATTCATGTGAGAACCTGAGGTCAATTCTCACTCTGGCTCCCATTTTGAAGGTGCTAACCAGTTCTCATTTGTGAGAACCAGGCTGAGAAGCAGGTGGGCATTAGAGAACCACCCAACACTGGTTCTTACTTAAGTGCCGAACTAAGTTCATAGTAGCACTTGGTGAACATTCCACAAAATGTGCCACCAAATGAAACCTGGACGGTTTCTTTTCTCTCTCTCTCTCTCTCTTCCCCTTACACACAATGTTCAAATATTGCCAATACTGTATGTAGTCTCTCCTTTACATGCAATGCCAATAATAAATTGCCTAACAGAAACAAGTGGGGTCAAGCTTAATCGGAACAGTGTTGAGTGCAGCCAGTTTCTTACAAAGTTGTTGACATGGCTTGAGAGATCAATTTAGAGTGGCAGAAGGAAGAAGGCAGGCCCACCATATTGGAGGTGGAATATGGGCCTCCATAAAGGATGGAGCTGAGAGTGCTTTCCCACATATTTTCAAGTATTATACAGAAAAGTGCAGGTCATTCTGTTGATGACAGTCATCTGATAAGGGGACGCATACTAAGGATTTTTGTGGAAAAAAAAAAGCCCTAATGTGCAAGATTTCTACAAAAGGTTCCAGTAGGTAGCCAGAACATAAAAGGGTTCTTAAAACATTTCTACTTTCAAATTTGGTCTGTAGCCAAATTTGGCTAAATCTTCTTGTGGCTATAGACTATATCAAAATCACTGGTTTGACTACACCACACAATTGGGGGCAAAATAAACACATCCCTGCCAGTAAGTAGCCAGAATTATAGAAGGAAATTTATTTTTTGGGGGCTTGATAATTGGTTTCTAGCCAGATTTTCTACATCTTCCTATACACTATTAGGCTACATTAAAAAAAAACAAACACTGGGGCCCATCTCCTCCCTCCCTCCCTCCACATCCCCCAAACCACCTACCTTCCTTTCCTCTGACAGTACCTACCCATTGATTGCTCCAGGTCCAAGGCCTCATGCTTTCCATGCCCCCTCCTACCCCCCTCACCCTAAGTGCACACTACTCATGCATAGCACTCAGCAGCACGCTCAAAGTGAGTGATTAATGAAAGGGTTCATAGAGGGGGTGTTTTGGACTGGGGCTTTTGTCACTTCTGCACACCATGTGGAGTAAGGTGTCTGTCCCCTACCGGTTTCTCCGGGCTGGGGTATTGACTCTGTGGTATGTATTAAAAACTTAATTTTTTTATTATATTATTTGTAATTTTTTTTATTTTTTTTAAATAAAAAAATCAAAGAATAGAATTTTGTGAAGTAAAATAGAGTTTCTTCTTGAAATATTCAGGAATATTCTGTGTTTTACAAGGCATCTTCAAAATTAATTAATTATTCAACAGAGATGTGTTGAAGCTACACTGAGTGGCTGAAGAGATGCAATGGTAGTGAAAGGAACCTCATCAAGTATACAAAATGGCCAGTACCAACCAACAGCCATCACCATACCATCTCTTGGAACGAATCTCTTTTTTCTGGCTAATTTTGCTAAAAGAAATTTCAAAATACCTAAAATGTGAGTTTTTTTGGTTTTCTAGTCACCACATATTTGGTTTTCCAATATCGTACCTATGACTAATACTCAGCACTTCTTTGCCAAATATTCATTTATTTAAAAAAATCAGGTTTGACAATTTCAAATTTCAACTTCAATTGAAAAACTAGTATGCAAAAGAACACCTTGCATTCATGCATTTGTAATAGTAAACCCAATGGTTTGGACAATAAACATATTTTCAACAATTTTGGTAAATATCAATAATTTTTTTGGCTACACACTTTTCGCAAATTATTTTGTGCCAAACATCAGTTAGTTGTAGGTTACAGTATTACAAGAATCCTTACTTTAATTCTTGTACAAAATTGGGATTACAAAGGAAAATTTTGAAAAGTTCTTTTGTTGAATGAAGATCAAAGATGGTCTCTACTTAGATTTAAATCTTGTTCACATTGGTGTAAAGAAATGCCAAAATAATCAGAAAATGTTTGTCATAATGGCCTCTTGTGAAAAGAAGAGTCAGTTTTGAAGGCACTGCTTTCTAGGGAGTCTCATTTGTCTGGTATTTTATTTAATAAATATTTTTAATTTTAATTTTCAAATTTATGTATTTTATTACATAAATATTTTATGTAGCTGCATTAGTGGTCAGCCCAAACAATACTTAGCATCAATTGATGAAAATTTTGTGGAAAAATGCGAAAAAAATTCCACAAAATTTAAAGAGAATGTCAAAATGTTGGGAAATCTATCCCAAAAATTAATTTTCTTCAACATTTCTTACTTGCCCGAAATTATCGGGCAGTATAAAGTTTTTCCCAAAATGCCCAAAATTCTTTCTGGAGTGTCAGAATTTTCCCTGATTGCCAAAGAAAAATTTGGCAGCAATGAATTTTTTAAAAAATTGTATCTTCCTGATCTTCCAAACTGCCCGAAATTTCTTAAGCCTCCTGGAAAATTTTCTGTGAATCTTTTCAAGCTTCAGGATTTTTCAAGTTCCTGAATTTTTGAGCAGAAATGTTTTTTTTTTTCCAACCTATATAATCTGCCCGAAATTATCGAACAGAAATTCCCAAACTGCCGAAATTTTCTTAAGCATCCTGGAAAACATTTCTCAGGAAAAGTGCAGAATGACCAAAGTTTTTGGGCACCATGAAAAACATTTCACACGTATCCCTAAGCTGACCAAACTTTTTGCATAGATTCAAAAAACCCTAAATATGACCAATTCAATGTAAGGTGAAATTAACCCCATCATATTGTTTTTTCTATCTCCTGTGTGTGAACAACATATTTTAGTCATTTTAACCCCCAAATCAAGGGCCAGAGTGGTTCACAAGCAACCCACCAGTGTAAAGGATGGATGATAAGTGGTCACAAAACAGTTTTCTGTTGGGTTCCAGTTCCCTAGCTAACCATGGTGGTCAGCTCTTTTATTACCTACCTACTAACAACCCACAATCAGGTTGTTTAGGGTAGGTAGTAAAAAGAGGCCTTACCTATGTTTAAACTATAAACCACCTACTTACCTAGTAGTTATCTATTTTCCAACCTATCTACCTATATAGGTAGACACCTATTTCTTATGGAATTGGTTACCAAGGTGAAACCATATACTAACTCAGTTGAGGTTCATCCACAAGTGAGTAAGAAAACAGGCATCCAGTGGATGGTGCACTGGTGGGTGCTGGTTCATAGTGGCCCACAAAGCAACAGAGGGTTGTTAATAATGGAATACAAATATCCCCTTCTAACCCTTGGTGCAAATCCAGCTTAGGAGATGTGATCTCCAGAGTATGATGAACAAACTTGCACATCTGAGTATCAAAGTTAAAAAAGAGCACATTGAGAGACTTGATTCCACTCTTCCTTCATGCAATTGAAGATGTCTAAGTTGTCAGAACCAGTGTTGTCTGCACACAAGCGGTATGAGACAAGCTGGGTCTAGATTGAGCCTAATGGATTATATACATATGGGTAGGGTAGAGCGGTCCATCATCAATCACTAACCTATGACTGATCATTTTGGCAAATCTTTCTCACTTCTTCTCCATTTTGAGTGATTTAAAATGTTATAGGAGTGCCTTCTCAAGCTCTACAAATCATCTTTGAAGTGCAAAGCCAAAGGAGCAGCAAAAAAAGGATCAGAGCAGTGAAGAAAATACGTTTTTTTTAATTACAAAACGTGTTTTTTTTCATTAAATGTTTTTTTGACCCCTCTTACTTCATCAGTGCATAACTTCCTCATTTTTTTTGGGCTCAAATTGAGTGATTTAAATTGCTTTGAAATCGTCATCTTAAGCTGTACAAATCATCTTGTAACTCTAAAGGAATAGAGTAATATTTAACTATTTTTTTAGGGGATTGAAAATAGGCTATGAGCTGTTTGGTTCAGAATTTTCTGCAAAAACGACCCCCCCCCTACTTCGAGGGGCCCTAACTTTCTCACCTCCAGTTCATATTTTCCGATTTTTAGTGCAATAGATGGGCCATGAGGAAGGCTCCATCTACTCTTTGGACACCATAAACAATGGGGCCCTGCTGCAAAACGGTGAGCAAACCCTACCTTACGCGATCACTCATGGGCTGTTCTACCCTATATCTGGGTAAATTAAGACTTAGATGTCCAACACTAGTCACAACAACATCACAACCCTATTTCTTTACTATTAGTTTATCGAAACATTTTAATAATAAGTTGACGAGGTTTACATAACCCATTGCTGCTAGTGTCTCACTAATGTGGCAGCATGCCATCGGACAAGAGCTCCCCAGTTATATCACATATGTCCTACTGCATGTTGACATTTTCATACCTCCTTAATAGGGTTTTGCATGGTCTTGGTTGTTGGTTGGATGAACCTCATAATCTGTGTCCCATAACCAAGAAGCTTGGTGCTCCTGCACAATCAGTATGTCCACCAACTGGCTTAAGTGTGCTGGTTACTGTGAATAGTTAAGGTGCTTATGTGCCGAGACCATCCATGACAAGATGAGCACCTCGACTATTCACAGTAACCAACACACTCTTGCGCGTTACCTAGTCTGGATCAATTATTGCTTGATTGAGTTCCTTTGATGGTAACCTCTGGGCACTAAAGCTAGGCCCACAAATCTGTCCAGCAAATTCTCAACACATATAGAAGGAACATACTGACAGAAGCCAGTGCAGCTGAATTTGGGCTCTTTTTGTCCCTTGTGGGATTTGAGCCCAGAGCTTCTTGGTTTATGCACAAGAGTTGTATATACAAGTATATGCTTCACTTATTACTGGGTCATATTTCATGGATTTGCAACTCTGCCCAGGATCAGGATTTTCTCTTAATTTCCTCGTCCCCCCCCCCCCCAAGTTATGTGACCTAGCCACACTGGTGATGATCGTTCACAAGTGGAATTAGCCAAATTTGGTTGTAGGTCACATAATTCACCATAAACCACTATTGTTTCAACACTACAAAAACATTGCATACTGAACTTTTTACACTTCAATTTTGGCATAACCTAGCAACCTTTTTTCCAACTTCAAAAACTAAATACTTAACAACACTCTGGAAGTTGAATAGAGTGTGAGTAATTATCACAAAAGTAGACCTGCCCATTAGTATCATTTCAGAATTTCACTTTGGTGTGGGTACCTGTTCCCCAAAAATTGGTTATCAAAAATAAAATCTAGAAATAATATTTAGTTATGGCATGGGGTAAAAAGGATGCGTAGATATGATAAATAAATAATGACCTTATGGGTCCTATGAATGAGGATTTATCTTTGACTTAAAAAAGATATTTTGAATTCATATATGGGGTTAAATAATTATTTTAGTTTAGGCACACATATCATACATGCGATTGACAATGGGCAATTTTATGTCGAAATATTGATTTATTTCAGAAAAAAGAGGTTTGCTAGTCCCAAATTGAATATTTTAGAATTTTTACAGCAAGAACAACTACACAAATTGCACCTTATATTTTAAATTTATAACAATTATCTAGTGTTCGGGATAGGATTGCCATAGGTCATGAGTTTAATTCTGAAGGATTTCAACAACTAGCATTAACATATTCTTTTCTTTTCAACCAAACCTTTTTGAGAAGAATTTAACACCAAACATCAGTTGCACGCATTGTAAAAGTCAATTAACGTGACGTCACATGTGACAAAACGAAAAATTCTAATGAAGAAGATGCCAAATAATATAAAGGTTTATTCATGTAAAGGATGAATATTTTACAAAACTGTTACATGGCATCATCTTATAGGTCTAAACTTAATGAATGAAAAATACCTTTAGACCTAAATGAAAGAGAGAATCATTCATCCTTTTTTTTTCCAAGTATTTAAGGGGTTTTGGGCAGAGAGTGATAGGCAAATTCTCATATTTCATTCTCATACTTTTTATTCTTTTTTCATAAGATTTATAAGGGAACTTTCGTGTGTAATGATTTTTGATACAACAAATCCATGTATGGTTTTGATTGTGAAAGTGTTCAAAACGGAGGACTAGTGTGGACTTGGTGGACAATCCCCATAAGGCAAGGCCTTCATATGTTTTGATGAGCTCCAAAGTTTTTTAAGAATATATTTTCGGCAGCCTAAGTAGTGATCATCATTAAGAAGATTTAGGCAAATCTCTGGCTCTAAGCCAAATACAAAATACAAATCTTTACTCATCCTTGTATATTGTTGACTACACACTGAAAACCAATTATAACAATTTGATGATTATTTATTTTCTTCTGACTTCTAGTGATTGGAACTGACATCCAAATGACAATCCTTTTGGTTTTTCAAATTTTTTATTTGTAAATTTCAATGTGTGAAATTTCAGGAATAAAAAAGAGGCCAATGAACTACCCTTCGGGTTATCCCACATAAAGATCAAAAACTTACACACATGGGTGATCCTTGCCCAAGAAATGTAAAATTTTCATCTCTCTTGTGTTTGTGTATGTTGTGCATGTTACATGAATTTCAATTTGTTCAATTAAGCTTCTTGTTAGAAGGAAATTATATTGAAAATAACGTCCCAGGTCTAGACCCATCCTAGGCTTACATACCACTTGTTTGTGCATTATTTCATATGTCATCAATGTGTATCTAGTTTCAATTGGGAATTTTGCACTGGTAGGTCATTGCTAGGTACCTAGTACCTACCCCCTTGTGTGTGCATAATTGTATGCCAATGCGCATCCAAGCTAGGTACCTATATCATGTTGAAAAAGCAAAAGAAGAGGGGAAAACAAAAGGTTGGTCCTCCCTTCAGTCACCTACTTGCCAGGGATGTTTGGACGAAGGAAAGCATCATCATCACGTGTTGGGTGATGACAGCTATAACAGATACAAAATTCAAACAACGGTGGCAGAATAATAGAAGGGATATGGTTCGGATTTGGTTTTTCTTGGACTCAGAATCTGAGTGTGAATTATATGGCCTCACACCACTTGGGGTTGAGATTTGTGTCACACCCCTTTTGATCAAAGGTGCGGGGTGGGATGATTTGGTGAGTGTTAGTTAGGGCTGGCGTCGTGTGCATATGCAATCCGAGTGCGATTGATTGTTGCAAGATCAGCAGGAGGAGAATAATGGAGTGGAGAGTTGCAAGTACATAAAAGCCAAACAGATACAAAATTTGTTCAAGCATATTCCATCTACTAACAAAATGTTCAATTTCTTTCCTGTCTTCAAGGTTATTACTCAAACTCAAATGAATGAATTTGTTCAATTGTGCTCATTAAAAAAACACCCAAAAAAACCAAAAAATGAACCATAACATAGGGGTTTGAAAAGTGGATATAAACAGACCAAACTTGAGTGGATTGAGAGCTCTGCAAATTGGAGCTTCCATCTATTACTTACAAGTACCTAACTAGCCTACCAGCTACAGGTTACTGAATCCCTCATTTTGTTGGATCTCTGATGTCCTTCCTCAACACAATGTGAAGAGGAGCTGAACACAGCAACCATATAGAGTATTATCTGCACTTACAACTACAGTAGTACTTGTATACCAGCATCAACACCTGGGTCAACTAGTCACCCTTTTTGATTTTTGGATCAAAAGTTGTTGTCACGTAACACTTTAAAAATTTGACAAATTTTAAAGCTCCCACCCACTCTCATGCATGCACAACGGGTCAAGTGAGTACCAAGGCCACTCACTTCGCTGAATGGAAGGAAGTAAGTGTTGGTACATGTTGGTACAAGAGCAAATATATGGCAAGCACACCATCAACATCACAGCTAGCTATGAAAAGAGGTATATATCGTTTGGCTTGATTTGCCACTATAAACAAACAAATGATTGTGAAAGATGAGAGCATAGTAGTCACGAATCCAATCCTCTTGTATTTCAATGCAATACAGTTTTAACTAGTGTTGCAACAGTAATGGCACCAAACCCCCACTGGTTATCAGGGTGGTTCTTTGGACTACATAACCAGTGAAAGCATGCTGGTTATGAGAAAAAGTAGACCCAAATGAGCAGCGAGACTTGTTCTTGTAACTGGCCTGCTCAAGCCATGTTATGAGACATAACCGATTAGTCATAGGACAACGTCACCAGACAAAACAACATAGTGGATGGGTGGGATTTCATGCGCTCATAACCCTTCAGTACACCAACAGCCCAATTTCAGCCTGTAGTTGTGTACCCGTCTGGTCGACCCAGTAATGGGTGGATACGACTTGTAACCTGCCAGCTCTGAACAAATGCAGTGCCACCACCTCACCGAAATCCCCCCCCCCCATGAACTGGTTATGATCTCATAACTGCTGTTCTCAAAGAACCGAGTTTGATATTTGTAACCACCATTCTCAAAAGAGTAAAATCTTAATGAAAGAACCACCCAGAAACCCATGGTTTTTTTCACCAGTTCTTTCATGAAAACTGAAGGTTCTTTTAAGTTTTTTTAAATGCATAGAGAACTCACAATGATTTTTTTGGCGGATTTTTTTTGCATTTTGTGAGAAATATTTGAAAAATAATAGTCTGCCACAAAATCCCTTTTGAAAAATCGCCAAAAAAATGATTTTTCTTAATTGCAAAAAATTGTCCGAATTGCCTACAATATATGAAAGGGTCCTTAATATTTATCTACTTTCATATTTGGATATCTCCAAATTTGACAAAATATACTTATCAACTATTGCCACTTGACCAACATCACTAAATGGGGTTAAAAAAAAAACTGCACTGAGAATTGGAGGTTGTTTAACTTTGACTTTTTTTTTAAGTTAGTTTTTTTCTTCCACAAACCAAAACTTGCAGGTTCTTTGATTTTAAAACTTCAAGAAAACTGGAACTAGAGGTTATTAACAAAATCAAATACCCACACAACATTTGTGTTTCTCTAAATTATGAGACCCAAAGTGAACAGATGGAATTTGAACTTATGTGTTTGGTTGCTTTGCTTCTCTATTAGTAAAACATTTCAATATTGTAAGTAGTGTTTTCATAGATTGGTTTTCAAGCAGTGCAAGGGATGCCATAACTGACCTCCAAATCATTGCTCCCAAAAGACTAGGTATCCCAAACCCAACAAAGGCTCAGCTCCTTTGTTTAGAAAAAGGTCGCCTGTCTGAACTGACTGACAAACAACAAACCCTACAAAGTTAGCAAAAGAATTCAGATTTCTAAGAGCTCTGTGCAGTCACCACTTTTCTTGAGCTATGATAAGCTTGCACCCACTTATAGTCTTTCGTGATTGATGATTTGAGAATAAGGCATTGGCAATTGAGAGCAAAGGGAGAAAAAAACAAAAGTGGAAGTTAGCCATGAATGTACATATTATTTTGTTGCAGATATAATTTTCATATACACCTATCTCTCAACAGCAAACAGAACGCTTTTATAGCACTCCAAACCAGGGATTTAATTTTTTTTAATTAAGGGAAAGTTTAGCCACTGTGGTGATTATTTTTTTAGAAAATGGAAAAAAAAAGAAAAAATGCTTTTTGGGTTTTCCAAATCACCAAAATTTCAGAAATTTCAAAAAAAAACTCCAGATTTTTTGTATTATGTTCCCTTCGAAAACAAACAATTTTGCTTTCAATTTTTTGTTCTTAGCTCGATTTGCTTTAATTGTCTTATGAGTAGTTGCCACTTCAGCTACATTGCAGATATTGAAACACAAAGGAAAAAAATCTAAAAACTAAAATCCTAAACCTTAAACTCTAAATCCTAAAATCAAAACTTTAATCCTAAACCCTAAACCCTAAACCCAAATATTGTGGTGTGGGTGGACAAAAACCTTGGCATAAAGTTTTGTAAGTGCTGGAGGGAGGCTGTTGTTTGCATCATGGAACTAATTAAAGTTTGTCAAAACAAAAAAAATTGGCCACAGTCACTAACAGTCTGAACATCTGATAGATGTGCAGGAGGTCTAATGTTTGTATCAGAGTGGGAATTTTGTAAGGCCTTCTGGCTTGTTCTGCACAGGACAGGAATGCACTGCATTTCCTTTCTGCTCTGCAGTGGATTTTGGGTTACACAGAAAGTCTGCTTACAATTGACATTAAGTTGCATCAGGCAAAAGTGCTCTTTTTCATGTGTTGTAGGATTTAAGAAGCAAAAGAAAAGAAAAGAAAAAAAAAAAGTACTTAGTTTCAGTCACCCTATTTTGGCTGCTCTATTCAACAGTCAGATTTGGAAAATCACAAACCCTAAACTTTAAATCCTAATCCAAAAAATGTGTTGGAAACTCACAAACCCTAACCTTAAACCCCTAAACAAGAAAAACCCTACTTAAATGAATAAGTAACAAGGTCGTTTCCGATATTCAGTTCATAATATTCTGAACTCAGAAACAAATGTACCCTTCAACCTTTTAGGGTTTCTTTCAGATCTGGAGGTTGGTCATTGTGGTGAATAGATAGAGAAAATACACTATATGTTATTTCTCAGTGTTGAGTGGACCACTACCCATGAGGTATATTGATTTTTGAGATGTAAGCTGCTGGTAAGGGCTTTACATACCAATTTGAAATTTTTTTACCTATGAGCTAGTTAAAGGTACATAAGCTTCAAAGAATTTGCAAAGGGTACGGGTATATAGGCTTTGCCCAACTGTAAATTGGGGCAAATGTAAGTGATCGACATTTATCATTTACCTTACTTTTACCCTAAGGATACAACTAGGGTAAATTGAGGGGTGAAAGTTGGGGGCGTGGAAATTTTAGGATAAATTGGAATGATTTGTAATTGTGTGTAAAACTATCGCACATAGTAAGTGGGAAAAGAGAATTAGTTGTGCAAGTAGCATTGCAAATGTGAACACATGATATTCAAAACATGGACTAACAGAAAAATACTAAATAATAATAAAAGAAATGGTCTAGGACTTTTAGTTATACATTTGTGGCATTCCTATAATGAATGACAAATGGTAGTTGAGTGTAAAGAAGCTATAAGAATGTAAAGCAATAGTGGTTGCTCAAAGATAATTAATGCAATAATTGGAAATACAATGCAATAAGCCAAAAAGTAAACTATATAGTCATCATTATTCAACAAGGGCCGTGTCATACTACGGCCTTGTCATTTAGATTATATCTTAAGGCAAAAGAATAATTATGAAAACGCAAATATTTGACCATGCAAAAATATAATCTTCAAAAGATCCACTAAAAGAAACCCAAATCCTTCCAGATATTATAACTAATCTCAAGTTTCAACACAAGCTAAAATATCAAATCTTTCAAAAATCCTAATATAAAAATAGACCTAATATTATTACCTAGGGGCCGGAACCCCCTTCAGGTGCTATTCTCTAGAATGAATCTAAACACACATATCCTTGCCTACCAAGGCAAGGCCAACAAATCCACTCTAATAGCAAGCATTCCAAAATGCACAAATATTCATGTAAGCACAATATTTTCTTTTCTTTTGACCTACCCCTCTAAGCAAGTACCTGTCCCCAGCAAGTGATTTTTTCAATGGTGCATTTTCAGGTGTGTCAAAGTGGGCAAGGTACTAGGATAATATTAGTGAAAAGCTCTAAAGTTTTTTTTTTAATTATTTTATTTATGAAAATGCTACAGAGTTGCTTTTTTTGAGAATCTAACCAAATCTTATTGTTCCAAAGGTTAATGTGTGTAGACTAAGGTTGAAAATATCACAAAATATCATGTATGTTGCAGTGCTTTTTTGGGGGGTGAATTTTTCACCACTTGGCAACAAAAAAAAATCCAGTGCAACAAAGGATTTTTGTGAAAAAAAAACAGCAAAGCTGCCAGATTTTGAGAATTTATTTTTTATTTTATTTTTTTGAAATTGCCATATTTGAACAAAAGGGTCCAGCAGGTTGCCAAAATATTTCAGACGTCTTTAAACTTTTTACTTTTCTCTCTGACCTGTAGCCAAATTTGACTAATTCCTCTTGTGGATGATTGCCATTCTGACTACATCATGAAATTGGGGGAAAAACAAAAAAAAAAAGCCTCTCACATGTTGATGATTATCTCTTTTGATCTGTTGAATTAGGTGGGGGGGTGGCTGTTTTTTAGGTTTAATTAGGTAGAAGGACTGGGTACATTTAGATTATGATTTTCAAAAATGGTTGTAAAGAAAGGTAACCCTAATCCCAGGATTTAGGGTTTTATGACATGGGATAACTGTGTTGTAAAATATTCAAATTTCATACCTGTTTGGATCTCCCCGTAATTTGGGCCCTGGAGATGTTTCCTACAAGTATTTTCATTGGTATTTCCAAGTGTTAAAAGGTTGAATAATGTTAAGGAATCCCCCTACTCCTGAATCCTGACTTGCAACAATTTTTTAAACTGGGGAAGTTTCGCCAAAAAGACAAATTCAAAACTCGAAAAAGAAGTGATGTTGGATGTTTTTTTGGTTTCCAGAAGTGAGTTGGGGGGAAGGGGAAGGGGAGGGGTGTAAAATATGCAGATTCTTTTTCTTTTTTTTTTCTTTTTTTTGGAAAAAAAATATAGAAGGATGATTAAATAATTTTAGTTTATTTTTTTAATTTATAACCATATTTGGCTAAATTTTCCTAGAGATGATTTCCACTTTGGCTACAACCAAAAATTCCTAAAAAAGACATCAGCCCTGAATCATGGCCCTTACAGGAGTACTAGTTTTGACTGCAGTCACACCTGCTCAGTATTTAAGGGTAAGGCAATTTTTCTGTTGCCTCATGAGCATTGAAGAGGGACCAATTAACTGCCTCAATGATCAACCTACAACCTACTACTACTCTATAGCTAAGGTGACTGACTCAGTGTTTTTTTCTTTTCAATATTTTATGTCCAAATTTTTGGGAGATTTTATAAAAATTATAAAAATTAGTCAAAATTATAATACACCCCAAAAAACATTAACAAAAATCCAAAAAAATTTCAATTTCTTTATCGAAAAATGGCGAAATATTTTGCCAGAAAACAATTTACTGGACCGTCACTGACTATACAATTTTAAAGTCTGTTTTACTTTAGAAGGCACTATAGAAGGAACGAATAGTGGTCTGTAAGGCCCACAGAGGGGGCGTTACCAGGAGAATAAGGTGCCCACCCAAGGTCACAGCTCAGGGCAACGCCAAATTCTGGTAATGCCGCTCCCCCTCCCCCATCCAAGGCCCTTACCATATAAAATGGCATGTCAAAGATTTGCAAAGAACTTTTATCGTGCCCAAAAAACACAGCAGGCCCTTACCAAATGTGTAAGGCACCCTACGAATGCACAGAGAAAATCTCTAATAGGCCATTATGTATAGGGAAAGGTCAGCTGCAAAGGGTTGGCCTGGAAATTAGTAGGGGTAGGCCCTTGGGAGCAGGCCAGACCTTCACTACCATAAAGTAGCAAACAAAAAAAATTCATTTGCATGGCAGAAGGTTTTGCATGTGTTACGGCTGAAGGTATGTTCAAAACGATGGATGAAAGTATCTTCTGTGCCAGGATGTGCATTCATCAAATACAAATGAAACCCAAAAAAAAAGAAGAAAAAAAGCCCTTGGAAAAAGGGGCAGGGAGGGAGTTCTTTTTTGTGGGGGAGGGTGGCAGGAGCCCAGGTAGGTAATTTGGCAGAGATTGTGCAAATCTGGAAGTAATTACAAACTAGTCAAGGTCTCCAATACTCACTGTGCACAAACAAACAGAAGTAGTAATAACAGAAGCAGTCAGGGAGCGTTTTGGTAAGTGAAGAGTGAAAATTTTGGCAGCCCTGACTGACTCTGCAACAATTATTTGGCCGATCCAGGGAGGGAAAAAATATATATATATATATTTGTAGGCTGGGGCAGCAGCAGCAGCCAAATGGCAGCCAAGCCTGCCAGGACCGCGCGGGCAACCGGACGGACGGACGGACGGACGCACGGGCAGGACCCCGCTGGCGGGCTGGCTGGCGGGCCGGCGGGGGAGCGGAGCCGTGGGGGGGGGGGGGAGAAGAAGAACTTGCAGCGTTACTTTTACTGACGACATCTCGCCAAAAAGCGAAATTAAAGATTAAAAATTCGAAAAAGAAGTGAATTTGGAGGTTCTCAGTCGCCAGAAGTGCGAAAACAGAAAAGGTTAAATATCGCCAGATGTAATATTTGGTTTTTCATTCTGTATTCCAGAAATATAAAAGGACGATTAAATATTTGTACTTTATTTCTGGTTTATAGTCAGAATTGGCTAAATATTGCTGGCGATGATCGCCACTTTTTTTGTTCTTTTTCTTTACATTTTTTTGTAGATGATCGCCACTTTGGCTATAAACAAAAATTCCTTCAAAAATCATTGAGAAGAAGATGGTAGCTCCACACTTGGCGTACTGTCTTTCAGCAGCGATAGCCATAGCCACCATCTCTGCGCACTGGACCCTACCATCCGCTAGCTCACCGCTAACAGCTTCGGTCACCGCCGTTGGGCACAAGCGAGCGAGCCCGCCTGAGGGAAAGAGATGCATGGCGACTGCGAGCCTTTGCACAACTTTGATTGCGCCCATGCCGCATAAAACTCGACGCGGCATTCATGTCTTTACCACAACAACGACAACCATTACTACTACTACTACTACTACTCCTGCTGCTGTCGTTGCTGTTGGAGTACTAATACGTTACTACACCTCCTCAGCCAGCCGCACAGTTACCTAGAGTATGTGATGTGATCGCAACAACCTAATGGAAAGCCACTGACATAGGACAACAGCAGGCTATACTAGCCTGCTGCCTCGGCTTTGGCGGTCCTAGTCATGGCCGACTCCTGACTGACGTTGACGTGTAATAGATTGTAGGAGGAGGAGGAGCAGCAGGAGCAGCAGCTGCTGCTTGCGGGCTCCTCCAGCAGATGAGTAATCGAAATTGTGGACATGTATAAATGTAGAAAAGGAGGTGTGAGCAGTCAGAAATATGTGATTTGATGGAGGATAGTGGTGTCATTATAGCGTGAGCTTCTTGCAGCTGGTTAGACTCCAGTTGTTGTTGTTCGCCCATAACTGTTGTGCTGCGATCCTGCTGCTGTGAGTGAGTGGTCATTCCTGTAGTCGTCAAGTGTGAGTATTTTTAGGAGAAATTGTTGTAACGCTTGTGGTCAGTGTCACGTAATGTGCGCTGATCCCGCAGTCCGGTAACGTCTGGGATCGGTTTTTCTTTTCCTGGAGTGCAGCAGTGATCGGTTCTAGTCTCGGGAAGCACGAAAAACCAGCTGGGGCCCAGTCTGGGAGCCGGCTGGCTGGCTGGCTGGCTGTGGCAGAGCTCCGCTAACTTAGAGCCCCCTAGCTCTTGTGCTCTCCCTTTAAGGGAGATCAGCAGCTCTGTTGTGCTGTCGAGTTTGTTTCGTATCGTAGTTTGGGGGTGAAGCGCGAGGAGCAAGTTTTTGTTGAATGTTGCGGTTTTTTTTCAGTCTTGGTCGAGGTGGTTGCAGCTTGTGATCAGTCGGAAGTTGTCGTTGCTGCCAGAGGATCGATTTTTCGGAGTGGGTCGGACCTTGCAGGAGTTGCACTTTTTTGGTTGTTTTCTTTTGGGTCGTTGCTTGCTTCCGGGTGGTGAGGAGAAACGGGTCTTGAAGCTGCTGCAGCAATGGCGTTTAACGGATCCGGTGGATTACCATGTGAGGAGCAGTTTGCGGGCCGGTTCCAAAAGATGAATGCGGAGCTGCAGCTGGGGGCGCCCAAGAAGTCGGTCATGCCATCGCTCGACCGCATGGGATCAGATCATCAGCACGATGCAGGACAATTGAGGGGGGATCCGGAATCAGGCCATCATGATGCTGCAGTGGATCATCACCTGCAAGCTGCTGGCTCCTACAAATCTCAGGGATCCCAACTTCTGGTGTCCAGACAGACGGTTCATTGCGTCGGTCAAGGTCGAGATCACTCGAGACTTGCTTTTACACCCACCACCCCGCGCTCGCTCTTTCATGAAATTCGCGACTCTAGGATCAGAATTTGCACGCGTCCAAAAGCTTCGGGGATTAGTACTTGGCGGGAATCAGAATTGGAGCAGAAAATTTGCTTACAACCCAAGTTCAGGATCAGCAGTAGAATTCGCGAAGTCTGTAAATATCTCTAGACTGATCATTTGCCGTTTGCAATTGTGGTGCGTGTTCTGTTGTTCATTTTGATCTGCATGTGCGCAGATGCTTGGTGGGAGGTGGGCTTCCATTTCATTGCAGCAGTCAACAATGCCTTCATCCTGGGCTACCCAGCTCTCATCATGGCGTATCTGGGTTGGGCAATGGGCTCCATCTGCCTCATCGGAGGCGGCATCATCTCCTTCTACAACAACTGTTTGCTGGGCAGTCTTCACGAGACTGGCGGCAAGCGCCACATTCGTTACCGTGATCTTGCGGGCCACATCTATGGTAAGGGTATGTACAGAGCAACTTGGTTTGTGCAGTACTTCAACTTGAGTATTGCAAACATCGGAACCATCATTCTCGCTGGTGAAGCTCTCAAGGTACCCAGTTTCCTTCCTTCCTTCCTTTCCTTCCCTTCCCTTCCTTCATCGAAGTCCTTCCACGTCCTCTGTAGCTCTGAAAACTCAATCACATCTGCTGCTGGGATTTGCTTCGAATTCTGGTGTCATTCCTTAGGGTCTCTTTACATTGGGCTGCTCTGATCACAGTGTGATGTGATCACAGCAGCACAATGGAAAGCCAATGACATAGGGCCTTGTTTCTTGCTGCAGGGCCATTAACTTTCCATTGGAGAGCTGCAAGTCTGTTGAAAATATGTAACTTTGGAAACACATGTTCTCAATTTTTTTCTAAAGGGACAGATGTCATTCACAGCATGGTGAGTCACAGTTTGGCTCATAGCTCTCAGAGCTCCTGCAATTTGTCAATCTTGACCAGTAGAGCTGTGAGATTAACTGTGAGCACACCTAATTGGAAAAACTTGAATGAAAAGCTGTTGTGATCACAGCAGCCCAATGGAAAGATGACCTTAGGACCTCCTCCATGAACATTCCAAACAGATGATCTTCTTCTAGTAGTTAGCATGATGGAGTGATCTAGTGCCTTGGATCAACATGCAAGACACAATCAGGTCAGCATTCAGCTTTGGAAGAAGAAGAAAGGAGGCTGAAGAAAGACTGTTGTTGCTCATCAGGTGTTGTGATCATGAGGGGGGAGCTAGGGGGTACCTACACTCCTACTGAACTGAGTTATAATTTGTTGCTGGATGGTAATAATTGGGGTCAACCTTGGGTTAATTGCAGGCAATATGGGGGGCATTCAGTGATAACACAAGCGTTAAGCTGGCTGGTTGGATTGTGATTGCGGGCATCTGTTTTGGCTTGTTTGCCTTTGTGGTTCCCAATTTACATGCCCTGCGATTCTTCTCCACCTGTTCACTGTTTCTGTCTCTTATCTACACCTGCATAGCCATAGCTATCGCCTTTTCAGATGGTATGTATGTTGTTCTTGCTCCCTTGTCTCTGTCTCTCTGGACATCTCTCTCTGTCCTGCTTCATGTAGAGACAGTTTTTTGGTGAGCTGGGTTTCTCACATTTCTCAGCTAAACCCAAGTGCGAACTGAATTGATGTATGATTATCAATCTAGAACTCAAAACTTCCCTTTGAACATCTTGAGGATACAACCACCTTGCTTGTCCCAGTACCAGAGAAATCAGCTTCTTAGTGGCTTTATACCCAAGGATAATGTGGGAGTGTACATACACAGGTCTAAGAAGTGCACCCAGGGACTACTCACTCAAAGGAACAAAAGCTGATAGAACATTCAATGCAATTGGAGCTCTAGCTACAATTGCATTTGCATACAACACTGGCATTCTCCCTGAGATGCAGGTATGTTGACACTCAACTGTCCTCAGGATGATGCAATTGCTTCTACTTCTGGGGAAGAGTGTATGGCAAGAGTATTATATGTTCAATGTCGGCACATCAGCTTATTGGTGAAGAACTAGGGGTATGGCAGGATCCTGCCTGCCTACCGGGATTTAACACAAATTTTGGTATTTTGCATTGCATTGCAGTCGACAATAAGACAGCCGACAACTACAAACATATATAAGGCTCTTGGAATGCAATTCACAGTTGGGACTTTCCCTTTCTTAGTGCTCACCTTTGTTGGCTACTGGGCTTACGGGAATGCTGCCAATCCTTACTTGTTGCTCTCCCTTGGTGGCCCAAAATCCTTAGTCACTATTGCCAATGCTGCCGCCTTCTTGCAAGCTATTGTCTCTCTCCATGTAAGTTCACATGATCCTCACTACTGATGCCCCAAAGAAAACTCTTCTTTGGAATATATTTACATATTGGAATCATACTTACATTATTATACAATGCATACTCAGGACAACATCTTCTTCTTGTCTCTTTGCAGAGGACTAGATGGAGTTTTCTGTAACTTATAGAAGTGGGCTGCTGCTGCTGCTGCTGCTGCTTGCTTGTGTGTACAGATCTATGCAACACCAATGTATGAGTTCATGGACACATACTTTGCAAGGAAGGATCAGAGTGATTGGTCTCTTCACAGTATGCTTGTGCGCTTCATCACCCGAGGCACCTACATCACTGTCAGCACATTCCTTGGAGCATTGCTTCCTTTCTTTGGGGACTTCATTGCCCTCACTGGCGCCATGGCTGCCTTCCCCCTCGAGTCTGGCATTGTCCACCACATGTACCTCAAGGTCTCTTAATCTCACCCTGGAATATTGCCCCCCTAAAAAATTCCATAGTCTCTTTCTCTTAAATCCCAACAGCTCAACACTTGTACCAAAGTCTAGACTCGCTGTTGCAACTTATATCATATTGTCATCAAGAATACTAATCTCATTGCTGGGACAATTAGCTGCCAGGGTTATAATGATATCGATCAAACTTAAGACTATGTATGGTGTGGGGGCAGTGAACTGTTATATGAACTGGCAGTAACTTGATGTCAGCTGTAATTTGTTGTGCCATGATTGAAAGTTGGGTTTTGTAGGAAGCTGAAATTATGGAACCCATCAAGATGTTTTGATTCATTTGTTGTGACATGGTTGAAAGTCAGGGTTATGAGAAGCTGAATATAGGGAACTCATCAAGATGTTTTCGAGTAAATTTGTTGTGACTTGGTTGAAATTCAGTTTTGGGAAGCTAAATATATGGGAAGTTCCCATTGAGATATTTTTGAGTATATTTGTTGTGACATGGTTGAAATTGGTTTTTGGAAGCTGAATTTATGGAAGTTCCCATCAAGAAGGTTTGGAGTAGTCTGTTGTGAGATGGTTGAAATTTGGTGTTTGGGAACCTCATTTTATGAAAACCAATGAACATGTTTTTGAGGAATTTGTTTTGACAATTTGAAATTTGGTTTTTGGGAAGCTAAATTTTACAGAACCGATCAAGATGTTGTGATGCTTTGAGCTAATGCTTTTTTGTGGCAATGTGAGTTTGCAGGTGAAGGGGAAGGGTTTCAGCATATGGAGGCTAATATGGCACTGGTCAATTGTAGTTATTTCAGCAGTGCTGACAATAGTCACTTGTGTAGCTGCAATTCATTACATCATCTCTGATTCAACATACTACCATGCTTTTGCTGACATATAAAAGGTTGGCAGCAGTTTGCATGATTGCAAAGCAAAGCTTGCATGAATGTAGCAGCTAGCATTAGCATTACCCTTCCCAGGGGTACATGAACAAATTACAAGACAAGGTTTCACCCAGTCACTTTTTTGCTACAGATTTCATACACATGTGCTGCGATATGATAGAAACCCACACACAGATGCCTGATGGAATTCAGCAGATGAAAGACATTTTGATTGATTCCATTACAAATTGCTCCAATGCTTCATAATAAAAGCTGGAGAATTAATTTTTGTAAAGTCCTGTTCCCTTGAATGTGTGGGTCACTTTCTATTTCTATGTGTGCTTCAGTGCGGAGTTGCACTATAGGCTATGATCATTTATGAGGAGATGAGTGACTTGCAGACGATACCAATTACAGCATCCTGAGACTAGTTTTCTAAACACCTCACCCTTTGTGAAGGAGAAATTCCATTTTCAAATACACCAGAGTTGTTGACTTCATTGTTGCAACAATGGAGTCTAGACAGAGCTGTAAGTTTTGTGCAGCCATGCTGGCGAGTGCAAACCACCACCTGGGCAAGTGCCTTCATCTTCTTGAGTGCGGCCTCTTTGAGGCTACATTTAAC
The DNA here is from genome assembly GCA_963921925.1 of Sphagnum tenellum. NCBI lineage: Eukaryota > Viridiplantae > Streptophyta > Sphagnopsida > Sphagnales > Sphagnaceae > Sphagnum > Sphagnum tenellum. The sequence continues at coordinate 20,536,215 of OY998143.1, read as the reverse complement.
CAATGAATTTTTATTTTTCTTACTCTGACACCCTGATTTTGTCAAAGGACATGATATTTATAATGTTTAAAAACAACCCATAAATGATCATATTTGTAGTGTTTAAAAGCAACCCATAAAGGATTGGGATTTTGTACCAATATGTGGTGCTATATTGATACTACCTTGGTATTTAGACTAATAGTGATTATAGTATCAAGAAATTGATCATATTGATATAACTTTGTTATAATATTCTTATGATATCTTATTACTGCATATGGTTGTCCAAAGCTACCTCTATTGGTATTTGACATATTTAGTTCGTAACTACTTTATGTACAGATTGAGGGTTGAGACAAGTGTTGGTTACTTATTGCTTGTTGTGTTTAGGGTTTTTTTATTGATGACTTTGAATATTGAAATGTGTTAAGTACTTATTTGAAAATTAATTCCAGCGCCAGGTGCGGGTCGTAGTGGCTGAGAGACACACGCTCGCTAGATCCTCCATCTCCCCGCACCAGCCATCGATCGCGTTATTAATAAATAAATAAAATGAAACAAAGTTGTAACAAAAAAGAAATATATTTTATTTTATTTTATTTTTAAAAGGGGAAAAACTAGAAAAGAAAAACAGAAAAACACTTTAACAATTAGAAACTTTATTTAAACACTTAAAAAATGAAATAAAATGAAATAAATATAAGATCTAAAATAATATTAAATATATATAAATATAAAATAATAATAATAATAATAACAGAAAACACATTAAAATAAAAAAAGATAAAAGTTTCTTTAAAAAACTAAAACATGAACCGGGTTTAAAGAAAACGGGGGACTTCACAGTGTCCGAAGGACACAGGTACCCACTAGTTGAAAATAAATAAGTATAGTGTTTTTTTCAACTACTTCTATGTAGTTTTTTTTCCATTTTTTTTCCTCCAAGAACTATAGAAAAATATTCAAATATGATATGCATGCCATTTCAATGAAGGTCAAATGTCATCATGAAATATCATAGCAATATTGGTGTTGGTTCGTCAACTTCAAAAATCACAACTATTATTACTACTACTGATATTTAGCTTTTTTTTTGGGACAAAATTTGTCATTTAAAAAAAAATTGACTAAACTTTTTTTTTTTTTGAAAATTTTTGCCAATATTATTGTATCACAAAATTAAAAGAAGAAAAAATGAATCATCATAGACTTGTTGCTTTCATGTATATGTGTTTACAACCCTTTAACAATATGTTCAAAATATAAGTGCTAATGAAATGTTGATTAATCATTGATTTCATGTTGTAATGGCATTGTAATATAATGATCAATCATCACAATGTGTTACAATGTCATTACAACATCATATCAATGATTGTATCAACATTTTTTAACATGTAACTTTGAACACATTGTTAAAGTGTTGTAAAGCACAAAATACATGGAAAGGGCAAGTTTGTGATAATGGTACACTAATAATCAAAATATTTTTAGTAGCCTAAAATATAATTTGAAACTTATTGATTTCCAAGGACCTAGCTAATAGCAAATCCCTCATGAACATTTTCAATGTATGAATTAATGTTAGACACGTATTTGCTTTCAAGCACACCAAATGGACAAGTTAGCATTACTAAAAACACAAAATCACAATGTCACAATGTCAAGGAAACTCATTTTTTAACATTTGTTATAGAAAACCTTAAACAAAAAATCTAAAATCAACTGAAACCACATACATGCATGACATTATTTGCATCATAATTGGTGTTATACATCATATTTAACACATCATTATGATAGCATAAATTGCATCAAAGAATGGACAATATCTTTAAAATCCAATTCAAAACACATTGGGTGACCATTGGAATCAAATTTTCATTCACTTTATGTGCCAAAACCCATGCCTAAGGAATAGGAATTTTGTTATGCAAGACAATTGTTTTCCATCTATAATACAAGTTTATGCCATCTTTCACTCTAAGAAATGGTGTTCATGGAAACTTCACTACCCTACAATTACAGCTTTTAAACAACTAATCTGCAATTATGTTGCATATCCTATGGAAATATAAGGAATTAAAAATATAAATTGCCATGTCAAAAATTTGTGGAGTTCTATTATAATTGCATATTAGTCCCAAGATGGATTGCTATATGGATGAATGTACACACCGTATACATGGTTTTGGTCAACCATATTTGACTTTGTTACCAAGTTACACAAGAATCACATATGATAACTACAATACAATTGGAATAATTGAACAATCATGAACAATTTTTTCGAACTAATTTAAAACTATTCTATTGGATTTTCATGCAACTACCCAACAATTAGCTACAATTATTATTATTATTATTATTACAGGTTAGGCTACCATAACCTAGCCTAGCATAACTAAAAGTTAATAATAGTTAGGTTAATGTATTCTTTAATAATATTACTATCTTTACCATTATTGTTATTATTATACATTATTATTTAGATTAGAGATTAATAATTAGTTATTAGATATTAATAACTATGAACTATAATAATTAATATACCTTTAATAGATTTTTTGTGTTGGGTAGAATCGCCCATCAATGATTGTTGGCCAATGATTAAACAATTTTGGATATTTCTCCTTTCTTGTCTATATTAGGTGATGTAACATTATGTGAAAACCAAGATAAGCTATACATTGTATGTTTCAGCTCCAAAAAGTTAAGGAACAACACAAAAGAAGCACAAAGCATTTCAAAATCACATAATGTGTTTTTTAAGAAAATAACCATTTAATTTTAAACCTTTTTTTTTTTGGTTCTTGTCTATTTTTAACGATCTAAATGTTATGGGTGCACCAAGTTAAGATTTACATCAAACAATTGAGCTCCAGAGGTAAAAGAACAACACAAAAAAGCCATGAAGAAGAAGAATGTGTTGAATCTTAAAATATGAATTAAGCTAGTGACCAAACATTGACCTTGCTCACTTTTGACAACCATATCTTCCGTATTTTGTGTCTTTTTTGAGCAATTTAAATGGTTATGGGTCTACCAAGTCAAGGTCAAAAACCACCTTTTGCATTTGAAAAGCAAAGGGACAATTTTTTCTAATGCCTTTTAAAAACTTAAACATTTACTCACTAGCTTGTTTTGTAATAGTCTCAAATAAGTTACAACTAAGATGCAATTGTTTTTTTCCTCCCATATTTTTTATCATATCTTTCAAGTTTAAAGTATATAGTTAAGTACATTTGGAGTTTTTTTTTTAATGACATTTGGAATAAATCAATTAAAAAAAGTTTGGCCCTACATGTTAAAATCAAAATAAAATAAAATAATTCCAAATTACCTACCTACCTAATCTAAACCTATCTACCTAGGTTTAATTACTTACCTATTTAACTTGGGAAAGGTAAGTAATAATGCTTACTAACCTTAGGCTTACTTACCTATTGACCTATTTGTCATGTGTCAACATCTTATTGGCCTTAAGTTAGATTATTTAAATTAAACTAATAAAAATATTAAATATGATTTTTTATTTTTTTTAAATGACATGTTCATTGATGATTTGTCAACACATCATTGCCACTCTAGCACATTGTTGCTTATGTAATTGCATAGGAGTTATAACATAGTGACACAATAGTTGAAATAATTTAATTGCAACATAGTTGCACAAGTTACATATGTATATGATTTCATATATGATGAATTATGTCCATTAAAATTCTTGAAACTTGTCCAAAAACACTCATGTTGTAAAATTACATTTGAATTACAAGTGGTCCTTGCAACTCAAAAAACCTAGTTGCAATCCTAGTTACAAAACACCCTATTTTCTCATAGTGTTGATCCCCCAAGATTTGCTTGAAAAATATAAATTTAGACATGAATAGAGTTTTCACATGAATCTTTAGTTTTCAAGGGCAAAAATATGCATTTCTACAAGTTTTAGCCCATTCCTATTTGGTCATTTCCAATTCTTTTGTTCTAAATAAAAATCTTCCAAAAAGAAGAATGAACATCTTTCACTGAAATCTTTTTCATTCCACCACAAACTTTTAGGTCATTATTAACATATTGAGAGCATTTAATTTATTTTTAATATTGAAAAATCAATTTTGTGCATGATTCCAATGTTGAAAAAATCAATGATGGAAACTAAAGTTGGTTTTTTTACTTTTCATTTATTTTAAAATATTACTTCCTACATTAAGAAAAATAATTCTTTTTTTTATACAAGTTAACACATATTAAATTACTTGTTGGACTCTACAAAAGTTCAAAAATACCAACAAGGAATTTTAATAGTTCAAACAAAGCATATTTCAATCATAACTACGACCTAGTGACCATTAGGTTGTTAACAACCCAAAAAAGAGGTTGTAAATTACATAAAATGCAATTTACATAGGTTAGAAACATTTATTGGATATTTTAAACACAAATTGAACTTATTGGCTATTAAGTTGTTAATGACCAAAAAGAGGACCTTGTAAAATTTAACAATACGCCATGTACATAGGTCAAAACATTTGAACATGGTGGCCATCAAGTTATTAACAACACCAAAAAGAGGTTCAACAATAGTTTTCATACAAATTTTCAAAATAGTAAACATATCATTAATGGAAAAATAACAATATTTTTCATTACTACAAACTTTATTTTGTAAACCTTAAAAATAGTGTAAACCTTAAGGATTACAACAATTCCTAGTATTATTAGGTCTTTTGTAATTGTACATAGTCAAATATGTAATGGCATTGATGTTATCTTGAAATAAGAATCTAAATGACTAACATCACTTTCTCATTTTCAAAAAACAATGTCATGTAGTCTATGAATAATAGTTTAAACCAACTATAAACATCAATACTAAAAAATACATGAAATAATTTATTTTTAAGTTATAAGATTTTTTGCTAGCATTGAGCCCTTTTTTCAATGCCTTAACTATTTTTCAAGGTCATAATGGAAAATAAAAAATCCCATCACTTCATGATAACTATCTCCAAAATGGACTATATCATTTTGTGAAATAAACCTTTTACAATTGCTTTTTTTTATTGGCTAACACATATAAAAATAAATGAAATAATTTTCCAAAGTGATCAAATTTAGAGTGCATACTTAGAAGGGGCTAAGTATTTCAAACATCCCCATTGTCGTTGTTCATATATTGCATGAACCAGAAATAATTTTGCAAAAATGAATTTAAATCAAGCTTAAAGAATATTTCACCATGATGTCATAATGGATTCAAACTATGTTCACCAATGGCTTTCCAATCAAGGCTAGCCACAAACAGGATGTTAGGTCCAATTGTTATTCCTTACTCTTTAACAACATATTTATTATGAAGGATTCAATGAAAGGACTAGTCCACTTTGGATTTCGAAACACCTTGTTGAGTTTATTGTCAATGAACATGAATTGGTCCACAAAATTTTCTAACGTCAACAAAAGAAGAATTTCAAACACATCCTTAAGTTTAATTATTCATATAAAACCACATTACAACATAAAATTAATTTTTAAATGTTGCAAAACAAATGTTCCAGTTTAACGTTTGTTTCCACATTGCTTGTCAATATATATTCCAAACATTCAAATATTCCCTTCCAAAGTGGTGCATTGTGGAAATAACACATGACACCATTCACACCAAAAATTAACAATTTTTTGGGGTCAACAACTTCTGAATGTGGATGAAAAGATATTGATGTGCCTTTAATCAATGTGATTGGCTACAAAAAACATAAAAATTATAATGACCAAGAATATTTGTCAATAAAACACAATACAAAAACTTATCAATTCTCAATATGGTAGCATCACATTGTGATAACAACATCAATTTTAAAAAACAAGTATACTGATGTTATTAATCTACAAAGAACACCAATAAAAATTGGCCACCAAATGTCCAAATGCTATTAATGTTAAAGGAAATAATATAAAAAAGATACCTAATGGTTGCCAAACATTCATCCACATTTGCCAAGGTTGTTCAAATATGTAAACAATTGGCCAACATATGGTAAATATAATATATAATTCGAATTAAGGAAATAACTTTTAAGAAATTAAGGGAAAACAATTTCAAGAAAATTAATTTTTAATTTTTAATTTTTATAATATGTTGTTTCACACCTACCATTATGACTATCAAATAACGTGTTATAATTAAGATCATTCCAGATTATACTTTTAATGTTCCGAATTTAAGATTGTCCTTAACAAATGATTGAACCCCATATCTAGAAGAATGAAATGCTACTAGATAAAAAATACATTAGAAAACAAATAATCTCCAACTTGAAGAGAAAGGTCAAATGATTCCAAAAATATGGCACTAAAAGAATCATTAAATATATATTTACATTGCACATCATTTATGAGCAATGTATTTCTAATGTCAATGTTAAGAAAACTTTAGAAGCAAACATCAAGGTTTTTATGATTTAGAAAAAAAAAATTGTTAGGATTTGGTAGGATGAAATCATAAATGATCATTATTCTTGTAGGATTTTTGGCTAAACATCCTTGAAAGATCAATATAAATTTGTGTTTCACCCTTGGATTGATCTAAATATTTGTTGATAGACATATTGTGGTATCGGGTTGTGGACCATATTTACATTGTGAATTCAATTAAACATCTTGTTAGAAATTCCTTTAATCTAGGCTTTCAAACAAGGGAGCCATGTAAGCATTCAAGTATGGGCTATAGTCCTTGTTCTTTGAAACACCCCGAGCCATGCCTCCACAAGAACTCCATTTAAGTCAAAAATGACATGTAAAGGATTCACCTTTAATGGAAGCAAATGGAACACTTTAGAATCAATCCTAAGACCTAAAATTGAAGGCATTTTGTCTTCTTTTTCTATATTTAGAGGACGGGAAGTTGAAAACTCCACATTTTCCATAACCTCAACAAAAAGAACACCTATCGCCCCTCTCCCCTACATTGGTTCAAGCAAGATACTTGGAAACTTGGGAATAATTTGTGCAAAACAAAAAATTCATCACAAGATTAACACCATGTAAGTTAAGATGAAATAATTCATACGATTCCCCAAAAAACCCCAAGACTCATGAAACAAAAACATGATGTCTTGGTGGTGATTTTGTACAAAAAATGGCATCGCACTTGCTATTGCATTCTTCAAATATCCTTTTGAATCCTATAGCAAGTATGATTAGATTATTGATGGCACTAAAAGGATTGTCCTTTGTAAATCTAAGAACATTAATTCCAAAGTAATGTAGCAATTATAATTACATGAAAATTTTACCAATTAAGTAGACTAGTTGTTTTTGTTTTTGCAATTTTGAAGGATTGAATGAAAAATATGGCATTCAAGGTGAATATTATTTACTATTACTGTATTTCCAAGGTGAATATAAAAATACCTAGGAAAGAAATCATTAAAGTTCTTATGAATATAAGGATAGTTGAAATGTTGCTTTCTTAACATAACACCTTTGAGGTTGAAAACCACATCTAAAGAATTCACCTCACTCAGTCTTTGTTAAAGGTAGAAATCTACCTAGAGTAGCTAGTCCTATGGGCCTCCTCGTAACTAGATAAATATTAGTGATATATTATTTTGTTGTCTTCTAGTTTATCCTGGGGATGAAGCCATTATGTTAGTTAGCCATTGGAAATGTGTGATTAGCAATTGTTTCCTAATAAACTAGGAGGGATTTGTGTAAGGATTAATATAAGGTGCCTACTTTTGTGGGTGGAATATTGGCCTTGTGTGTTTTTTGGAAGAAGGGGATTAGAAGATGAATTCTTATCATTCTTGTATGGAAAGTTCTTGGAGGAATGAAAGAGAGGGATAGAGATCTTGTATGAGGAAAGAAATAGTACTGGAAGAAAATGTGTGAAGGTTGGGAAACTTTTGGTGTTTTCATTTTATTCTTTCTTTCTTTTTGCCTTACTTTCCTTATTGAATGCTGATCATTTATGGTAGTTTGATGTAATTTACTATAGTTTTCATATTAGTTTATTCCACCTCTTTGTGTTACATTTCAAACTTACTATTTGGATTATTGTATCTTGCTAAAAGGTAATTGTTATAAGATACTAGGAAAAAATGTAATCTATTTGGTGAAAGGCAACCACTTAGCCGGGCATGGCAATAAGCATTGGAAAGTATTAGTTTGTTAAACTAGTCAATATCAAAAGTACAACTACTTGGGCTAGAAGGTAGTTGCCTTCTTGCCCTTTCCATGGATAACTAGAATTTCAAGCTTAATTTGTTTTTGTTTTTATTGCATTTTCTTGAATTTGTGTTGGAAGGTAATGCCACCTTTGTCATAGCAATCCTTGAAGATTACCTCCCCCTTGTAATGTTTTAGAGTTTTACTTAGCAAACCATAATCCAAGTCCTATTTCTTTGGATGTTGGGTTCATATGTATTCTTTTTAAGTAATGAATGCCTAGGTAGTTAGGTAGGTACTAGGTAAGTAAACAAAGAGGTAGGTAGGTCCTAACTTAGTTAACCCTTATCTAAGTAGTTTCCTAATTTATGTGACCATAACTTAAATAGATTGTTGTGTAATTAAAAAAGAAACTATGGTGATCACTTTTGGGAGTTCATCCTTATTTGCAAGGTTGATCCTCACTTTGATGGTTTTGTAGATAGTTCAAAAGGGAAGATGAATGACTACAATGAAGACCAAAGTCAAGCCCAAAATAAGGATTACTTTAAGGATAACTTTATTTTCCAATGAATTAAAACATATGTAAGTGACTAAGTTTAGTAAAGGTCCTTGCAAGTTATTTAGGTTTAATTTCAAGAATGGTGATTAGCTTTTGGTAGAAACTTAAACTAAAAATAATGAAGGTGGAGACCAATGTTAGTTGGTCAATCTTTTTTTTTTTCCTTTTCATAAGCATCCACAGAAGGTCTTTGCTAAAGTACTTAAATTACACAACAATCAAATAACTAGACTTTGAAAATTTTGAAACTCTATTATTACGAGTTTGTTTATTTAAACAATACATGCACTAGTAAGGGTGTGGCCAACTTCATTAGGTTTTCAATAAAATTGTCCCAATTTTGTAACTCAAGAAATTTGATGAATTCACTATGTCCCATATAGATCGGGGGTTAGTTGATACGGACATAATGAATTCACCCACTGAAATCACCAATAACGAATTCCATCATATTTTTAAAATATTTTTAAATGAATATTATATGTTGTTAATAATTTTATCAAAATATGGAATGTATATGGTCCATATATGATTTTCTACAACAAGGTTTGAACATTGGTCTCCTTAGAGGTGTTGCATTGTCTTTGCCACCTAACTATCACTTTGTTTTGTGATAACATGTATAAAAATTTAGATATATATCACAAATACATGATAGTTTTTTACAAATCAAACTTTTAAATTCTTAAAAAAATCATTTTTTTCAAATGAAACAAATCAAAAAAAAATTTTGAATTTCTTTTCAAAGGTTTTCACACACCCACACACACACACACACATATAATTTATTATTTATTTATAAAATTGTAAACCATTGAAAGGAAAACACATTTGTTGTTTAATAACAATTCACAAACTATTTCTTGGAGAAAAAGTATGATTTGATAAGTTCCAACATTTTTTTATCCAAAAATATTTATGGAAAAGATAAATAAAATGTGAAAAACCATTATCTTAATTGATAATTAAATTGGTTTTGATATTTCAAGTTACAATGTAAAATAACTAGTATTTTATGTCAACAAAAGAAAATATTATATTATGTTTTAATTAATTATACTTTTAAATATTGGTTGTTACCTGTTGAATATTAAATTGTATTTGACATACTATCATTTAATACATTTATACACAATTGTAATGAAATATATAAATATATATATTATAATATATATTTTTAATTCAATTAATTGTTTGAATAATACAAAGGTTTGACCTTAGTGGATCACTTCTATTAAATGTGAACATGAATGACTCAAGTCTCACCAAGGTGAAGTGATGCAAGGGTGTGGTGGTCATGTTCACTTTGAGGTAAAATGGCACAAGGAAATGATGACCTATGATGACCTAGTTCACTTTTAAGGCCTAATAGTGAATTGGGTTGCTAAAGTAAACTCCACTTTTGTAGTAATGATGTGGCTATCAAGAATTTTTTTTTAAAATTTTTTCTTTCCTACATAATACTCATTTGTTATGCATAAAGGTGGGTTTTGAAATACTCAACTTGACAATCACCTAGTATAATGTCAAGCTTAGTTTTAGCAAGTAAAACTTATCTCCAAAAAAACACTTCATTCCCATGCACTTCTCATAATTGTGAACTCACATTGGTCAAATTCAAGCCAAGCAAGCAATTGAAATTGGAGAAGTGCAACCAAATGAAATTTGACAACTCAATGGTTTTTACTGTTTAAGGATTCAATAATCTACGGAGACAAAACATGGAAAGCCAAGAGTTGATACCCAGCCCATAAGGATCTCATCACTAAAGAAGTTGGGAGCATGGAGGTACATTTACTTGTTTCCACAGCCAACTACCTAAAGTGGTACAGTTTGGAGTGTAATCATATCCTTGGTTGCAAAAAATGAATGTTCATGGCCATTCAAAGCCAAAAACACTCAATGTCAATGTTTGGACTACACTTAGAGTAGTTTACCTTTACTTTGCCATCTTCTTGGAATACTACTCAACCACAACTTGGATAATTTTTTTCTGGGGGAGGCAATTATGGCTGCTTTCATTGTCAAAGAAATGTTGAAAAACATGATGACCACAACTACCTCATCATGGTATGAAATTCTTCCCATTTTCTTCCAGAAAAGAGGTGCATCCAAATGTACATAGTTGAGATTATTCCCCCTAAAAAACGGAGTCCATCGGAGTATATGCATGGGGAAAATTCTTCACCTACAAAATGAATTGCATCCTGGAGTGCATCCTTTATGTTGATCTGTGTTTAGCAATCATGTAGACACCATATGGTGTCTGGCTGGTTCACCATAGTTACCATCCCCTTGCAGTGCTCAATCAAACTCCCACGATGGTGAGTTGATGTGAATGTTTGCCCATACATTCACATCAACTCCCCACATACCATGTTCCCCTTGTATTGCAAATGTGAAGCCACATAGCAGCATATAATAGGGTTCATGCCAAGGAATGTGTGATGTTCCAATGGATCTAATTTTCTCATGCCTCTGGTCTTTGGTTTTCATCCAGAATGAATTCTGCATACTGCTAAGGTTCCACTCTTCAAGCTCTCTCCCCTAGCTCTTATCTACTTGTTACCCACATCACATCACATGGGCCAGAGTGAACCAGCACTCACCAATGCACCAAGAAGGATGGATTTTGTAAGTGATAAGGAAACAAATTTCTGTTGAGTTCCAGTTCCCTAGCTAGTCATGGTGGTTATACCAGAGTTGTTTTTTACACTACTTACATACTAACAACCTGCTTGCAGGTAGTGAAAGCAGCTCTCACCTATGTATAAACTGTAAACCATTTATTTACCTAGTACCTAGTCACCCCTTTCTCCTACCTAGCTGCCTATATATAAGACCTACATCAGAATGAGTTACCAATGTGAAACCAGATATTAACTCAGTTGAGGTTCATCCACAACACAGCCATAATGGCTATCCAGTGGATCACTGGCAGGTGAGGGTTCAGTCTGGTCTACGTACATCACACTACCTGCAAAGACAACTCCCACAATGCTTCTTCTACCTATAAACCTCCTACCCTTTCTTTTTCATACCTTCTGAAAGGACAAAACGCTTAGCTTCTTCCAGAAGCTAAGTGCCACATCAAAATGGGAAGACGTTAAATAAGCAAAAGGGTCCGTCCTCATTGCAGGTACTACCAGTACTGCTTCTTCTTTTCCTTGTCTGCCCTTGGCCTGATCAATGGATGCCTAGTATCTCTTAGAGGCTCACAATGTGCATAACAGTACACAAAAGTAAATAATGGGCAGCAGTGAAATGTATTGGAGGATCTTGAGACAAATCTTGGAGAGTCCAATTTGTACTGCCTGCAATAAAGGACCTGTTGCTTATTTAACATCTTCCGAATGGTGGCAACTAGTTAGTCACCTCACCATCAATGAAGCCCACCTTCAGACACTTCAAAAAACTTCCAACACTCAACACCTAACTAACAAGCTTCAAGGACCTCGTGGGTTGTTAACCCCTAAACATCATGAGACTGCAATTTTAAATGGAAAAGTAGTCAGATTACACCCCTCTGACGTTTAGGTGTAAGGAGGGAGGTAGTAAAAACAACAAAAAATTTGCTGGGCGCTTGAACCCAACAGAAAAAGTGCTTCCTCTCTACCAGGCCAACCATTATCATCTTTCATGGTGCACTGGTTCACTCTTGGCCAGGAAATTGCAAATTCCCTTCTATTCTACTCTCCTCCAGTTGTAGGCTCAAGAATTCAATTTTCAGGATCCCAGTTCAATCACATCATCCCCCTGAATGTTTCCATTCCTCATAAGTGTATGTTGCTAACAAATTACAAATGTTTCAAGCTTGATGCACCCCCAGTCCATGCACATGAGTGTAGGAGATGTACCCAGTCTAGGGTATGTCTACCGATTACGGAAGATGACACATAGTTACTAGTTATTACTGACATAAGGTGCCTTAACAGGAAGTTCCATCCACATGGCAAACAGAAACCGTCAACTTGGCAAATCAGCCAAGCAAACAGTATCCCATAATTGGTCAATAGAAATGTCCTATAGCATCCAATCCAACAATCTAATGGAGACATGGGTGGGCTGAAGAAGCGTTTGGCCACATTTGGGCATTTTTTGTAGCCACTTCAGTGATTTTTCCTCGATGGCTTAAGATTCAAAACCACAAAGAGGATTGTTGTTTTGAAGTTGGTTGTAGTTATAAGGCAAGGAATTTTTCTGAGGATCTTCCTGGGTTTGAGGTCTAATCCGAGGGTATGGGGTCTTTGGCAACACATAATGGGAACAAGCTTATTTTTTATCTGAACATATTTTACACCAAAACAGTCATCCATGAAGGCATAGTAACATTATGAATTTTGGCCTATGCTTCCGCTTGGGGTAGGCTGTAGAATATTCTGGTGGCTAGGATTCCTGAGACATGTTTGATAAATTGGGCATGTCCTACAATGGGCCCTAGGCTGCCATGTCCAAGCCCCCAAGTAGTCAAGGTTCATTTGGTCTGAGCCCCATGCCACCCATGGCCATAATATTCTAGACCCCATGCTATCACATCCCAACCCTTGGCAACCTAAAATCATTCCATCCTAGGCCCCATGTTGTTGTGTCCTAAACCTTGGGCCACCTTCTCATAGTCCCTAAGTAACCTAAGGTCCATTCAATTTTGTCATGGGCCCATGGTGTTAATGTCCTAGAGCACAGACCACCTTGTCCTAACCGTTAAAAGGTCTAAAATCATTTTCATGGCAGTAGGTCACTTGCCCTAGGCCCCAAGCAAGCTAAAGGGTCCTAAAGGCACCCGTTTTTGGGCCCAGGCACCCAAGGTTCTATTTTTGTCATGGCCCCAGGGCACCCTGTTTTGGTCCCCAAACCCTAAACCCTAAACCCTAAAACCCTAATCCATATGCTATTTGAAGACATAATAGAACATCTAGGGTCGACTTGCGTCATTGGCCCAAGGTTGGCTTGTCTCAACCCTCAACCAGTGACTTTGTTTACCCATAAACTCTTTTTACTTTTATTGGTAAAACTTCGTTGTTTTTATGTAAAAATGCTAAATAAATTGGAAGAATCGGCCAAACATTAGACAACACAAAACTGAAAAGGAAAATCATTACTCAAGGGGTTTTTTTTTCCCAACTTTATGATGCAGCTAAAATGGCAATCATCCAGAAGATGATATAATTAGATTTGGCTACATTTTACATATGAATGTGTGAAAAGACCTATGTAGGGCGGTTCTGGTGTTTAAAAAATTAGAATAAAAAAACTAGCCAGCTCCGTGTATTTCAAAACATCAGAATCAAAGAATCAACTAGTTCTGGTTTCGAGTATTTTTAAAATGTGAAAGAACCACCATCCTTTGCCAATTTTCATAGCTCTTTGTCAATTCTTTGCAAGTTCTTTGATTGTTTAAGTTTTCTTGCAATTGGTTTTGGGGACAAAAGGTTTCACAAAATGAAAACCATCAATTATATACCTACATAATTGGTCTGATAATCGGCAAAAAATTTAGTATTGTATATTTAAGAATTGTTCAACTTTGGAAAAAACCCATGTTGGGCAGTTCTTAGGTTGTAGGAGCAAAAATAAATTGTTTTTTCATTCTAGAACCTTCACTTGGATGATTCTTAATATTTTCAAGGCATTGGAATGGGTTGAGTTTTTTATTTTATTTTGTGGGAACAAATATGAGACCCGATTCTAGATCCAATTTTTAAATTGATGGGCAGTTTTGATTCTAATTTAATAACCACTTCCAAGCTTGGGCTAGTTCCATAACCATCGATTCCAGTTAACCTCCAATTTAACAATATCCAAACATCAAAATGGACAATGAAAAAAAACTAAAAAACTTTTATTTCATGGGAAAAATTTATCACAAAGTTACAATAGTCTCCCACTTAAGTATGCAACTTGAACTTGCGCGGTTTGTGCGTACTTAGCCGGTAGGTGTGTATTTTAGATTTGCTGCTCCCAAATTGCTTGTGTTTCGTTACAATATCAAAGAAACCAAATGAAAAACGTCTCAATGAGCATCAACACTGCGAAATCATCTACAAACTAAGCAAAACGAATGCTCCGAGTAAAAGAGTTCTAGCTCGAGAATACAGCATTAGTGAAGGCACCATCTAAAAGCTGTGGGACAAGCGGGAGGCGATCGTGGAACGGTTTGCCTTGTTGTCTGAAGAAGCTAAGGAGAGGACATTTCAAGCTTCCATTGGACGATTTATTGAGCTTGAAGACATGCTCAACTAATAAATCTTGAACCCTAAATTTTTTGCCAAAAAATGCGTACTTAATCAAGATGCGTACTTAAACAGATGTGTACTTAAGCGAGAGACTACTGTATTAAATTGTCAAATAAACTGAGACCCGTTTTCAAATATATTCTTAGAAACTAAACCCTTGGGTTGG
Source organism: Sphagnum tenellum (assembly GCA_963921925.1). Lineage (NCBI taxonomy): Eukaryota > Viridiplantae > Streptophyta > Sphagnopsida > Sphagnales > Sphagnaceae > Sphagnum > Sphagnum tenellum. Next base: position 20,521,100 of record OY998143.1, on the reverse strand, counting down.
GTTCTGGTTTTCATAGCAAGTTGGAACTAGGTATCAAAATTGACCCTCAGGTTCGGTTTGAGGCCCAGTTTTGAGTAGATTTTTATGAACTAGTGGGTGCCCGTGGCCAAAGGCCATTGTGAAGTCCCCCGTGGGTGCCCGTGACCTTCGGCCAATGTGAAGTTTTATAAGTTTTATTTTTTCTTATCTTTTATTCTTTATTTGGCCCCTGCCCTGCCCCTTGCCCTGCCCTGCAAGACAGACAAACAGACAGACCCTGCCCTGCCCACTGTCTGGTCGCCCTGCCTTGCCTTGCCCCCTGCCCTGCCCTGCAAGATAGACAGAACTGTGCGAGTTGGCCACGTCATCCGCTGTGTAATCCTTAAAATGCGGAGTGTTGGGCTATTGCCACTTGGAGATGAAAGCCTCGTCGACAAGCGTAGTTGAGAGGCCAGTTGCATGTCTGTCACATTAAAGAAAAGAGATCTCCTTTTTTGGGAACGTTTCTCTCCTTTCATTTTAATTCACCGGCAGAACCGGTTCTGCCATAGAAAATGCAGCACGCCGGTTCTGCCGACAAATCAAAACGCAGAATTGTCGTGTCAGACAGACGCACGCTCAAACTACATGAATTTATATATAAGATTGGACCCTTGAGTCCAGTTTTGGTTCACATAACAATTTGAAACCCACCCTTAGGTCCAATTTTCTACTCGGGTCTTTTTCTGCTTTCATATCTAGTACGTAGCCAAATCTAATTAAATCGTCTTCTGGATGATTGCCACTTTAGCTGCATCATAAAATTGAAAAAAAAAAAGGCTTTTGGGGTGTAATGCTTTTTGTTTCAGTTTTGTGGTGTTTAAAGTTTGGTGATTTTTTCAATATTTCTAGCTTTTTATTTTTGGGTCTAATTTACACTAAAAACGAAGTCTCCCAAAAAAATATCATAAAAAAGAATTGGGTCTAGGACATTAAGGCCATGGGTGGCATAGGCCTTAGACCAAATGACACTTGATTTCTTGGGGGCTTGAACATGGTTTAGGACATGCCCAATATATCAAACACACGTTCAAGACTCTAAGCCATGAAAATATTCTACAGCCTATCACAAGCCTAATCCAAAATTCATAAAGTTGCCATGCCTTCAGAGATGACCATTTTGGATCTTAAATATGTTCATATAAAATTTATGGATTAAAAGTTTAAGCTTTTTCCCATTTATGTGTTCCCAAAGACCTTAGTAGCTTAGGGCCCAAGACAAAACATTGAGAGGGCATCATTCATGTCAAAGGACTCCAACCAAAGGAATCTTTCATGATTTGCCCTTGGGCTAGAGCCAAAACTCTCATTTTCAATCTTCTTACATACATGGGATGTTTGGAATTCCATATGGTGGGGCACCATGGCGTTGTGAGAGTTCAAGCCATTGCAGATTGGGATTCAACTCCCCAACTTGCTTTACGAAATTGGGCTATGGGGTTGTGAGATTGTAGTTCAAGGGTGAGATTGTAGTCTCAAAATGAACTTAGGTTTGTTCTTTGGGGGTAACTTAGAGTTCTACTAGGGTGACACTTGGTGTTGTCTCTTGGGATGCCTTGGGACAACTTAAAATTGTCCTGGAGTGACTCTTGCATAGTGTACGCATTTAGGCTAAGTTCTAGTGTCATTTTAGCTAGTCTAACTTAGTTATTGAGTCAGGTCTAAAATAAGCTGAAAAACTTCGAGCTAATCCCATGTGTTGTGGGATGCACAAGTTGCTAGGAATTAAGTGTTAGTAGGTGCATGGAGCTTGGTGGCATGAGGGACGAACAAAGGGGCATCTTAAGGGGATGCTTACACCCTTATTGTGGCCATCATATTTCCTCATGATTCCACATGCCTAAGTGACTTGATTCCTTGGGGTTCCATTGCTGCACATAGTTAAGTCCCTATCATGTTGCATCTATAAGTAGAAGTTCCATGGGCAGAGCTTACCTAAGTTAAGCCTAGTTAATTGTGTACACAGACAACAATATTTGCACTAATTAGATACATGGTAATGACATACATCCATTTAGTTGTGCATATATTGGAGAAAAATATATCTTTTAAAAATAAATTTCATTGTTTGATTTACATAAAGAAATAAACAAAATATGACCTTCTATCAAATGCAAATTGAATTTTTTTCACAAGTAGGTGAATTTCTTCAATTTGGAAGGTCACATGATTCCTTTTTGGACCATTCAACATTTTGTACTTGTTCACATGAATTTTTTTAATTATAGATATAGGATAAATATGTTCAATTTTCTTGTCAATTTTTTATATGGAAAAATTATATTTTCAAAATGAATGTTTTTTTCCCAACTTCCAACTTCAATAGAGTTATCCTTCAAGTCATACTTAGGTCAGCCCTTTTTTGGTACCCTTTTTGTTCTGTCATTCCCTCTTTGCTAGCATTCATAACTTAGTAAAAGAAAATTGATCAAATAACAAAACTTAACATGAGATTGCTGAATTTTTCTATGATTTGCATTTAATGCAATTGTAATTGCATCCATCCTTTGGTTGCCTATCTCAAAATTTACCTTGGGAACCACATCATAAACCATGTGGTTCCACATCTTAAAGCATTAAAAGGAGTCAATTTCAAACCAATTTAACGATGGAGTCGTTTAGATATAATTCATGGTATTCAATCTCCTTTTTTCCCAAAGTAAAATTTGTTTTGTAAATCTCATGAATAGTACAAATTTGTGTGATTTCTTACAATTATGTAAATGTTATATGACAATTGTATGTACAAAGAGCAAGAGGGAGAAAATGTGAAATCATATAACTAGTTTGGTACTAATCCAGTGAAAGTGTGTTTGAAATAAAAAATAAGAAAGAAGGTTGACAATGGAATTAAAGATATTAGAATTGTGTTTTTATCATGTAACTATGATTTATGATGCAACATTTTGTGTTGTGAGTTTGTTTATGTTCAAGCATGTGCACATTTTACTATCTTTCATTGAGATTTGCATTTTTTTAAGGTGTTACACAACAAGTGGTATTCACATGATTATATGAACAAAACAATTGAAAATTTTAATGAACCAAGAAAGAAAAGATGTAATATTCTCTTCAATGCTTTTAAATTTTTAAGTTTTTTTGGCTAAAATCTTATTTTGATGTGTTTTGATAATTTGATTACATTTTATGCATCATATCATTACTATTTAATACAAACCATATGACATCAACCCACTTAATTTGATTACATGTTTTAAGTGACATGGGTATTTATCTTTCAAAAGAGAAAAGAAAAAAATAAACACTTAAAAACCTAACTATTTGTTCAATTATTTAAACAGAATGAAGCAAAAATATTTATTTTGAAATTTTAATAATACAAAAGAAAAGTGATCAAATAATGTTTGAAGAGGTTGTTAAATAATGATTTGTAGATTACTAGATAAAATAGATCTACAATGTATAGTTGTTAGACTAATAAAAATTTGTAATCAACATGTATTATATGTATAAGCTAAAACAATTATTATTGGTTACATTCTATTGGCTATGTTTTACTAACCATTATTTTGATTCCATTTCAAATGTAGATCTCTTGTATATAAACAAAATAAATGAAAATTTGAAAGAGATGATAAGGAAAATGCAATGATGGTAATAAAATGAAAAAATTCATTTGAGACTATTCAATTTTGCATATACAAGTTTTGTGAAGAACAAGATTGTTTTAGGTTGCAAAAAATTGTGTTGCTTACTATGAATCAAAGAAATAGTTTAATACAAAAATATATATGTTTTAAAATGAAGATATGGAACAATAATTGAAATGCAAAAATATACCTTTTCCAAATGTATACTTATAAATAACATTAATTTTGAAATTCACATTTGAAAATTTGATCACTACACCAATATTCATCCAAGTTCACCTTGTGTTTCAAAACAGTTTGAATGAAATTGGATAAATTTACCATGGTGAAAGTGGGAAACCCCTTAGTAAATAGGGTCTAGTTGCTACAAAAGGTTGATAAAGAACAACCATACTTGTTGTCATACTGTAGGTGAAAAGATTAAAGACAAGGGTGTCGTGCCTTGACAACTTTGCTTCCACAAAATTTTGCACACTAGTTTTCGGAAAATGAATGAAGTCCTCGTGTTGATTTATAATGTATAGTTATGTTTGAATGGGGTCAGGTATGGGTTGTAGGTGGGGCAATAAATTGAATTTTAAATACAATATACATTCACCACATTGTGAATGTATATTTGTCTTTCTACTTCGTATCATGGGCATCCTTGTCTTAATAAGGTTATGGATTTTGGGATTGATATTTTAGTATTCTATTTTTTGTTTTGGCTAAAAAAATATCCTCGTCGGTGCTAATGGCATTGTCAAGGTAAAAATGCCACGTATGAGGTTATTCCTCACTATCTATATTGTTAGTATATGAAGTAGTGTAGAAAAGGTGTGATTAGGTAATGTCACCCCTAATTGATGTCATAACTAAAGTGACATCTCTTGTCAACAATAAATACGCAAGCACTATAACACTTAAAACCTTGTGGGTGTTGTGTAATTTGTTTGTAGGTAATGCTTCACAATAGACAATGGTAGTGGAGGATGTAATTCCCACTATAATGGTGTGCCATGGACTATCGTTTCAGCTCATAATGCATAGCATGGCCATTTTTTCATAACATGTGTGATGTCCTATTTTCACAAGGGGTATTAGACCAAAGACATTCCTTAAACAAACCCAAGTTTACAAGTGGTTAGTTTTGGCTCTTCATATGATCACTTACTATAGAGTCATGGGTCTGTTTTGCGTAGGAATTAGATGTGGTAAAGGTGTTTCACTCATGTTAATGCTAGGAAAATGAATAACACTTTTCAAAACCACAATCTTGCAAGCACATGCATTTCTTGTTTATTAGACATAACTTTTTTTTGTATTGTCCCTAAAATCATAATGTATTGGTGCCAAATATAGTTGGCTTTTATCAATGAAGAGATCTTAGTGATGAAAGGGTTTCTTTTATGTTATTTTAGATTATGGGAGAAGCTTGAACATGTTAGTAGCAAGATTAAATACTTTTATTTGGTAAGCTCATGCACTAATAAAAATATAATTGCCATTCTATACTTATGGGGTAAAGTTTTATTGACATTTGTGGAGTTCATAAATCTCAAACTGAATAAAAATTATTCTTTTGCATTTGAAGATCTTTTGGCAATTAAATCAATTAAATCATGAGAATTTCATATGACATACATTCAATTTTTCCAAAACATTACCTAAATGCCACACATGGAAGATGATTCATTTAGAGGTATAATGAATGAATTGTTCCCTAGATGGGTTTAATGGTTGGAAACTTGAACAACTATTGTAGTCAATGGGTGAAAACATTTGTGGGTGTAATGAAACCAATTAACAAAATTCTAGCTCTAATGATTTAGGATAATGAATTAGACCCACAATTTGTACTAGTGACGTGGTTAATGAATTTAAAACTGCATACGAAGAAACGCCATTTTACACAACCTTTTAACATATATGTTTTTATTAAATGAAATCCCCCAAAATCATGATTATGATCTGGACTTATGAAAATATGGCCCATTTTAGACCATTCAAAAGTTCATAACATTTTCTTTTGTTTAAGGTTTTTATAGCAAACTTTTTCCATCTTGTTCCTCTTGCATTAATATATCATATATTGAGTCCTTGTAAGATATTCCAAATAAAAACCATACACAAAATGTATGTATAGAAAGAAACATACAAAAAACCAATTTATATTTTTCAATTTCAAAAGTTCAATATTATATTTGGTGTAGATATACTATAATTTTTTTATATAGGTGTATTCATATTCAACTTGAAAGTCTTAGTATGCAAATGCATGACATTCTACAAAAAATACATCTTAGTATGCAAAAAGCAAACCACACTATGTTGCAAACACCCTTTTAGATGAAACATGCACATCCATCATATGCACACATGGAACTCCAAATGTCACTCACAAATTAGGTATAGTTTGAGCCAAGATTTTATGCCCAAATCCTACATCAATTTGTAGTTTCTTCCTTACAACAAAGTTCAAACAACACAACATAGGCAATATGCCAAAACCTTGTTTATTAATATGAGAAGCACCCTTAGTAGAGTATCTAAGTAAATGAAAATTGAATGACATGTGAAAACTCCATATTCTCATTAAATCTTCCTATTGCATGTTGTCTACATGTAACATGTAAATGTTATTGATTCACTAATCAACAACCCTTAAAACAATGGTTTCTTCTTTGCACCTTAGCACAAGCCTATGATGTTATTATAATATTGAAGTGTTAGTTTATTGAAGTAAACTTTTCAAAACAATTCAAATTTCCCATTCTAGTAATCCAATCGGTCATATATGGTTTTTTCTTTATTCCCCTTTACATTGGTGCATATTTTAATAATCATATTCGTCACATTTTATTCAAATATTTCAAACATAATGATAATTGGACAAAATTTCCATGCAATTCCACTATTAGTCTTGAATGGAAATACATAATCCTTTTATTAAACAAATAGTTTCTCCAACTATGCACTTTTTTCACTGTAACATTGATTAGCAATATGAAAAAAAAAGATGTGATTTTTTTTGAATGTGTGATACCTATTGAAATGTTTTTTTCTGAAAAACACAAATATTAAAAAAATGGATAGTGATATGGATTGTTTTAATCACATTTGAAGGAAAATATGTGTTAAGTCAATGTTTTAAGAGATTAAAAAAAAATAACCAATTAAAAACTAAGGTGATAATTAACATCAAAAGTAACATCATCATCCATATGACAAAAGATGTTAACTCAATGTTTGAAATATCATGTTAAGACTTGAGAAGCCATTTGAGTTATATATTTTAGGAAGAGCTTTAGGTAAAAGGGCAATTTGTAATATACAATATAATGAAATAATGATATATTTCCATAATGAATTATAGGCACCTTATTTACATTTTAAAAATTAGTTTTTAAAAATTCAATAAGTTGCACTCAATACATTTTTTCAAATAAAATGGAGATGATTTAACACAATAGCAAACTAACAAAAAAACCTTTCAAAAACATAGCATTTTGAGTAAAAAAATGATGTTACATATGTAGCAACCCCAAAAGGGGTGCTTTATTTCCATTATAACATACCATTAAGATGTCATGAAGATGATTTTTGGAATTGTGGACCTCTTGTGCAATTCTTGTGCAAAATTAATTCTATTTCTTTTGTTGCTTCAACTTTAATTACAATTTCCTTTGATTTTTTTGGTTTTTTCAAAAAAAGATACTTGGGGTGGTGGAGTGTGGAGTTCGTTCTTATGCAATTTTATTGTTCTTGGCGGAGCTAGGTTAAAATGAACTATTAAAACCCAATGATTTTTTAATAATAAAAGGACTATGGGTCTTTTTGTAGTCCTTTTGATTATTTCATAGAAATTAATTTTTGAAAGATTTTTAAAATAATTTGTTACTAAATTTACTTATAATTACCAAAATACAACATACATTTTTTGTTAATATTTCTTGAATTACTTTGAATTTTCTAAAATTGTGTAGATTCTATCAAATTATGTGTTTCATTTTGAGAAATGATCATAATTTCAAATCGTGCCAATATATGTTAATTAACTTAAACTTTAGTTGTTTTGTATGATAAGCTACAACCTTGCTTTAAATGTTATCTACATTTTAGTAGCCTATTACATGTGGTAAAAACATTTGAAAATTTGAGATGTTTAAAATCTATATTTCAAATTCTAAATTTTTTAAATTCCACAACTTTTAAATTGTGAGAATTTTTTGAATGTGGGTAATAGGTTACTACCATTAACTTTTTTACTATCAATTTGTTTTATTAAAATAGTTCTTAGACATAATCCTTTGCCAAATTAATCGTTATTAATGTAATGGTTGTTCAAATTCCATTTTTTTTTTCTATTGTAACCAAAAGTTGAAATTAAATCAAATGAATTTTAATTTTTCAATGTACATAAATTGACATAAAAACACAACTTGAAATGATTACCATAAATTCTAAATTGTTAAAATGAAAAAATTATGCTATAGTTTGTAAATTTCAATAATTTTCAACACCTTTTTTGGGCTTTTTTGAACTTGTTTTGGCCCACAATTGTATACAGGATAACATGAACTACACCCTCGTGCTTTTGTGACTACTTTTGGAATAATATTTTTAAAAATATTTAAAAAAACATTCAACATATCAAGGTTTATGTAAATTTCTTTAAGATATATGTAAATTTCAAAAAATTAAAATTATTTATAAGTCCTTTAGTGCTAAAAAAAGATTCGTTATAATGTTTAATGAGTGTTTTTTTAATAAATATATTCATGGATTTTTTCAAATTATTCACATGTTCCAATGATATATTATGAACCTTTAGATACCCAAAAAATTCTATTTTCAACACCAAATTAAATTATCAATTCTAAACGTGAAAAATTAAGCATGTGTTACACTTGTTGGGGCTTGTGTCAGTGTGATTTCACCTCCACTTGCCTTGATGTTGCACCTTCATTTTGTCTTCTCTTATAATACTTAAGTTTCTTTCGTATTGGTTGGCTTTCATTTGTAAAGATAAAATTTAAAACAACATATACTGAATTTTTGACATCCATGGAAAAAGATATGCAATAATTTCAAATTTTGGTGGAGAATGGAAGCTAGTAGTACTATTTCAAATCTTGTGTTTCATGTTGTAATCACAAACCTTGATTTTTTTGAAAAAAAAGAAAGGGATACAGAAAAAGTACATAAAAATGGTAAGATAAGGTTAACAATATACCATTAAAATATTAAAATGCATGAAGATTTTTAATTGGATTTTTTTAAAACTCAATTCTTTAAGGATTAAGTTTGTACATAATTGTGTGGGTAGACAACATACAAAGAATGAATGAGAAAGAAAAAAAGAAGAAAGCAAAACATGAACACAAAGAGAAAACACAACTTAGTGCACAAAGTTCAAAATGAGAAAAACTGAATGACCAAACAACATCACCAAACACTTTGGTGGAAAATTTATGATTCATGTGTCAATCATGATGAAGTGTTAAGTCCATATTGTAGAACCTGTTCAAGTTCTGTAGAAATTATATTATTTTTTCAAATGCCAAAATTTTAGAAAATTAAGGTTTCTTCTAGCTGATAATTTAAAGAATTATTATTTACTAAAGCCAAAATTTCATAGTCTATTCTTGAGCTATTTAAAAAAATTCTCCTTTGCCACTAAAGACCTTCTAATCACCTTTGTCCGACACTTTTTATGGGCTTAATAGTATAACCCCGTAAAACATTGTGTTGATTTGTCATAGGGTTTTTATTTTTTTTCCCTTTTTGATTGTGTATATAGTAAATGTTAAAAATAAACCCTTTTCTCAGTGCCTAATAGAATGCTAGTGGTTAATGCTATATTTCTTGTAGGAGAGGATTTGAGATCAAAACTTGTGCTGTGAAACAAAATGTTTGTGTAAAATATTGGTGATGATTAACATGTGAATACCATTAATTTTAAATGAAATTTTATCAAAATTTCAAATTAATATTCATTTTGCATCAAAATCAAATTTTCAAAATAAAAAACTTATTCACTAACCAAATGCCAAACCTAAAAAGATACTATGATAATGTAACCTACACCTAGGTCCTACCATCATCTTGTGAAAAGGCATAAAATGTGACTCAGTTGTCATTATAGTTGATGGTAGCTTTATATTATATTTTAGACATAAAAAAGTTAAGCAGGCGTTAGAACTAAAACCCCTAAACATCAAGTGTAATTGGACCCTGAGAAATAAATGAATTGTAGTTTGTCTTAATAAGTTATTAAGATGCACATTTTTCAAAGTAAGATTATTTATTTTCCTCGTGAGCAGTTTTACACCCGCACCCCTCCTCCCCTTTCCCCCCCCCTCCATTTTTTTTAAAGAGAAGGGAAAAGTTTTTATTCTTTTCACAAATATTTAACTTTCAATTTTTGAAGGAATTTCAAGAACTGTGAGAATTTTACTTCAACATTTTTTTTATTAGATTAATTTATTCATTATTAAAATAATCTTTAAAATTAAGATGTTACTTCCAATTTTCATACCGTTTACATTTAAATCATGATTCACACTAATGTGCTAAATTACCATCAATAAAAAGAGTTTTAACAAAATAAGTTAGTGTTTTTTGAAAAAGGTGTGATGGTAGTAATTATGGAAGTTATCTGCACAATATAAAGGAAGGCAATGCTACTTGTTGCAGCCTCTATTGATGCTTAAACAAAAATGATCGTTTACATAAAAGCCATAACTTTCACACCATTTTCTATCTTTTCTTTTTTCTTTTGTTTTTTGCACGAGTGTAATAGTTGATGGGATCAAGCGCCACCATGATGTCCATCTTATGTAACATGGATATAATTAGTTCTTATTCCAATTTTATACTAACTAACAAGCTTAAAATTTAGGTTTCAAGCTTCCATCTAATATCAACTACTAAACACATTGTGCTGCAAGTTAACATCATCACCAATGACATCTAACCTTCATATGTGAAAACCACCCTAAAATCAGCATAGTTCTCCAGCTTACCATGGCCCATTACATATGAATCATACATGAAATCATTAATGTTATATATCACATGTGTGCACAATATTTTTATTCCATCATGCAAACAATGTACAACAATTAATAAAAATTATTTCATATATACAATCTTTAAAAAAACAAATTCATTTTTGTTAATAGATTTAATGAAAATGCTACAACTCACGCACAAAGGCTATTCAGTTACATACTAATATTGAAACCGAAATGTAAATCATACTACCCACATGCACAAAAGGTGTACAAAATATTCACCGATGGATTAGGGCAATAAGTTTTAAGTAATAAAAGAGTATTTGTGCACAAACAAAATAAAGTTCTTGGTCACACAAACACAACATTCTCACCCAAAAAACAACATACTATATGAACTTCACCAAAAACTCCAAAATTTACACCAAATTTGTTAGGAATAGGCCTTATGTATACTTTGGACCTTTACATATAACTACTCCAAAACATAATTGCCTCTAAATTCGTTTTCATTCTTCTGTAGGAATCGGTCTATGGATGTCCATTGTGTTTAGCGTTCTAGGTTTTAAGGTTGACGAGGCGCAAATAGGGTTCGCCAGAGGGTAGATTGATGGTTTTCCAGCCTTGCGGGAACTGTTGCTTGGCTTCCTTGTCTGAGAGAGACGGCGAGATCAGCACTGGCTCGCCCGGCTGCCAGTTTACAGGGGTTGCAATCTTCTGCTTGGATGCAAGCTGGAGTGAATCCAGAACTCGCAACACTTCGTCGAAATTTCGACCAGTTGTTCCCGGATACAAGAAGCTTAACTTCAGCTGCAATTCCACAAAGAACAAGAAGATCGAAGGTTCCATGCACTACGATTAGTACCCACCACCACCACGTCCACTTAGCAGAACTTAGTTCTGACCATGCAGAACAAAGAGTGACAACTGTAATGACATACCCAGTCTGCAAGTTCCATTGCTACCAGGGTTCTTTTTTTTAAATTCCTCAAGTAGATCGACTGGCAAGGACCCCCAGCAGCATCGATTAGCATTTAAGTGGCGACTGTCGTGGGTGGCCTGTAGCATTTTTCCAAAAGCGCTGCTGACAAGTGGCGACCCAGGAAATGCCTAAAAATAGCAAAATGCTTCGCGACTTTTCATTTTCTGAAAGACAAAATCGCCAAGTTGCGAAAACACTGGTTGCTAGTTGCTGCCCATTGTTCCAGTCTAATTTGAAAGTAGACTGGTGGAATTCTGTTGAAGTTCTTATCACATTGGATCAAAGAAAAATAACTAGCAAATGCATTATCATAGTTGTATACTATTTCAGACTTTTGGAGCTTACTCTTTTGTCAGGGCCAATGATGTGCAAAGCACGGGAAGCCAAAGGCTTTCCATTAGGACCTTTCTCATCGGGGTCCAACATGTTCAGCTCTCCTGTTATCTTCCGATGAGGATCCGCAAGAATAGGATACTGAACCGGCGCATCTGGCTGCAAAACAAATAAAACAAATAAAGACATAACCACAGTTTACATACAAAATTTATATCAACAGATATTAGATGACAGAAGAGGTGAAAAACTTGTCTGAAGGAGATAAACAATCATGTGCATACCGTGTAAGCTTCAATGTCCTTAATCCAGCGCAAGTGATCCTCCACAGAGTCGGTGGACAGACCGAGCAGTTTCACTCCTCGTTTTTTGAACTCCGGCGCGTACGCCGCTATCATGCCCAGCTCCGTTGTGCAAACTGGGGTGAAATCGCCTACAGTGTACTCAACAAGGTAACATTAATCATCATCTCCAACGACACCGGTGCAACAATCCTTGAATTTAAGACAGTACCTCAAAGCTCATCATAATGCACACCAAATTCAAGGAATTCGTGGAAGATACAGTGAGATCAAACAAGGAAGCAGAGATCTCGCAATCAAAACTCAACTTACCAGGGTGAGAGAAGATAATTGTCCAGCTCTCGTCAATGTAGTCATGCAGCTTGATAGGCCCTTGGGTAGAGTCGGCCTCAATATTGGGTATCACATCGCCCAATGCGAGTCCAGGCATGATGAAAGGAAGAGAGACAAGTTGCAAACAGCCAATACGGCAGAAATGTACTGATACAGCAGAAGCAGCAGCTACAATACCCACAAGTTTGTATGCGCAGATTACGTAATATGATTTCAAAACAACAGAATAGCAGAGCCCTTGTTCTCGTTCTTCTGAAGACAAGTCCGAGATGGATGATGGGTCTTATGATGAAGAGTTTGTACTCAATTTGGGGCCTGCGTGTGAGGCAGAAAATGCATGGCGGCCATGTGGCTGTTGTTTTGCAATCGGCGTCTATTTTGCAACGTGACTCCGTCGGAGAGTCGCCACGTTTTTGCAAATGCATGTGCCAACAGTTTCTTCGCATGCAAAAATCGAGCATGGAAATGAAGGAGGATGCAATTTGAATCCAGGCTCGCCTTTTGCATTCAAAGGCGAAATCTACAAAAATCTTGCAATTCTCCGTTTTCTTCTTCCGTTATTCGCTGAGAGTACGGAAATGATTCTTTCGGGACTTGGTGCGAGTACGCAACGGTTCTTTCGTCGTTCCAGCAACGCCGAAAACGGACACCCTCGATTCTCAAATTTGGTTGTCTTTGAGACGCGCGTCATTAGGGTTTGAAGGTTTGGAACCAGCGTTGGGCGGTTATCAGAATCATACCCCCAGTGGTACTTAGGGTTCCTAGCCACGGTTCTAAAGGTGCGATTCACACTTGGTGTTAGGGACTATAGTGTTGAGCCCCCCAACACCACGCTAGTCATTTAGGACTTACACCTTCTTACCGTGAACATTTTATGTTAACATTCACTTAACATTAAGCTATAACTCATTTAACATTGAGTGCCACCGACGATGCCACCTAGATTTTCATTTAATACTTACTTAACATCAAGTGTGAATGTACCATAAAACTATCAAAAGAGCCAGTTCTTGTACATTAGCCACAGCTATAGGGAAAAAAATGGAGAAATGAAATATCCACCTTTATAACCACCAGATCCATGAATTTACTTATGTAGCCAATGTGGCTAGCCTATCACCCATAGAAAGATGTTTTTGAAAAAGGCGGGCAGTCATCCCCTAGGAAGATTTACTCAAATCTGGCCATGAACCAAATGTGGAGTACAAATCATTAATCAAAGTTCTATATTTGTGACAAATATAGAATCTGACAATAGAGTTATTCCTAAAGTCACCCTGTCTTTGAGCCTACCTTCACCCACTATCCCCTCTGTCAGGCAAAGTAATGAAATTTTATGAAATCTCAGTATGAAATGCTGAAATCAGTATTTAATGCAGAAGGTTTGAGAGTACTTATACAAGTTGTACACGTAGGAGCAGTGAAAACATATGTAGTACCAGTGGAGGCACTCAGGGACAACGAAAGAGATGATGAAAGTTTTCAATCAAAATTGTTGGAAAAAACTAGTCTGGGTCCCAGTTTCTTTTTTTGGTATAATTGTCATTCCCAGTTACAAGTTTGATGCCATGGTTCTCACCCCTACTCGCAGGACCTAACGAATAACTCTAACCTTTACTGTTATTTTTCCTCATTTCTTACTATGAAAACCTTCAAATCCAAAATCACTTCACTTTTGAATTTTTGAATCTATTATTTCGCTGTTTGGAGAAATTTCGCTAGTTAAAAAAAATGCTGGTATTGGTTCCTTCATGAAAACTATGGGTAGTTTGAATTCTTTTCAAAAATAATCTGATCAAACCGGCGGTTCTTTGATTCTGATTTTTTTGGGCCCAAAAAACGAGAGTGAGTGCATCCTTTGATCCTGAAATATTTTCAAAACTGAAGCAGCAGTTCTTTATAGAGCTAAACAACAGCAGAACAAAATCTGCATACAGAAGAATCTAGAAATGTGACTCTCTGTAGAACATGTTTATATAGAGTTACGGTGCATTCACACTTGATGTTAAGTCAGTGTTAAATGAAAATCTAGGTGGCATCCCAGGTGGCACCCAGTGTTAAATGGGCCATAGCTCAATGTTAAGTGAATGCTAGCTTAATATAAAATTTTCATGGCAACTAGGTTTAGGTACTAAATGGCAAGCATGGTGTTAGGGGACTGTACCCTAGAGTAACTAACACCAAGTGTAAATGCACCTTTATTGCGATTTATATCAAGCTTTATATGTACTGTACTGTCCCCTAAACAAACTGTAAAGAACATGCTACCCACATATGGAGGCGTCTGGCACACATTGAAGGCACCTCTTTGTGTCTGTAAAGACACCTCTGTACACAGTTGGCCCCACACAAGGCCAGGTTCCACCAATTAACGCTATCACGAAAAAACATTTTTATAAAAAACCAGAAATGTTTAATGTGTGGGGCCCTGGGGACCCCAGTGGTGAGTGTGTAGAACTTGCTTTATAGTGTCAAGAATGAAGTCTTTGAAGCACATTGATGAATTGTTCAATGTTCAGTTTGTTAGGCCTTGTGGTGGGGATATTTGGAAAATAAAGGGCATGCACAAGGCGGAATGAAGATTGGGCCCTAAGAGCATCTCCAACGGTGCTCAGTATGTGACTCCAGACAGTCAACTTTATTGCAAAAAGGTCAAAATGTGCCGGTTTAGCTTTAGGAAATTGTCTTTTCTGCACCATATTTGTGCAACTTGCCGCGGCTGTTAAATGCGCAACACAGTTCTGCAGCTCCAAAAACGAGTGTAATAAATTGGACCTAATTG
This sequence comes from Sphagnum tenellum, assembly GCA_963921925.1. Classification (NCBI taxonomy): domain Eukaryota; kingdom Viridiplantae; phylum Streptophyta; class Sphagnopsida; order Sphagnales; family Sphagnaceae; genus Sphagnum; species Sphagnum tenellum. The sequence continues at coordinate 20,505,741 of OY998143.1, read as the reverse complement.
CAGCTCAGTATTTCTGATTGGTCCGTGGTGGTTTGCTATTAGTACTCCCCACATATATACAGTTCCAGTTACAGTTTTATTGGTGGGGTTGCCAACAGAAAAAACAGCTAAACTTAGACGTTTAATTTTATTGTCCAGAGTAACATACTGAGCACCTGTGGAGATGCTCTAAGAAATTTCGCACCCCTAGGCCTCACCCACCATAAAACAAATGAATGGAAATTTCTTTATGACATAGAGACATGAAAAGCATTGGAGTGTAGTGTTATCCTCACCTTAAACAGTTCACCATTTTTTCCAGAGACAATTCTTTAAATAACAAAGGGAAAATATTTGGCTAGATAAAACATCAAAAGTCTATTCATAAATCAAATTAATCTCTAAATTTTAATGCCCAAATGTTTGGAAGGTCAAACTCCAATTTCTAATTTCCAATTATTATAGATATCTTAAACACCAAACATTAAAATTCCATAGTTTAGTTACTAGATTGTGCAAAGTCCTAGTTCAAATTTCAATTATTATATTGTGCAAAGTCCATATTTTGATTCCACTAGCAAGCTTCTTCACTTGAATGAATATAAAACATCAAAAGCAAATTCATTGTCAAAGCTAACAAGGGCAACAATGAACCAAAAAAATGCATAAATATGTTACACAATGAGGTGGTCGACAAAAAGATGCACATGTTGTAGACCATCACACTTTTCTTCGTGTGATAAACCACCACACACTACACACATGAAGACTTATCTTCCTTCATTTGAATCTAACATATGTCAACAACAATTATACAACTAAAAACCAACCATGATGTAATATGAATACAACGACAATTACAACCAAACAACTTGAACCTTGAAAATTAGGGTAACACAAATGCATTGAATACAATTAAAAAGCTTGAAGTTCCAACAATTGAAAGCACAAATCCTTATTTCAATTTTCAAGTTTCAAGCAAAAAATTTCAAAATTAATGCACATAATCGAACATGATTTGTAAACAATTATTGTGAGAATCTCAATCACAAGAAATATTGCCAAGTCCCAACACCAAAATCTAAATCATAATCTAGATCATAAAATAAAAAAAATTCCTATATTTAAACCATTTTTGTCTCTTTGTAAATTTTTCTACCTTGTTGACCTATAAGGGATTAAACTTTGAAACACAACTTGACAAACTTGACATTTGTTATTATTTGCACTTATTATGTTGTAATGTTTAAAAAAATATTCTTCAACAACATATTAGCATCATCATCATCATGTTTTCTATGATGCATCCCCAATCTCCTTGATGGACTTAATTTCGAATCCAAAGATGAATAATGGAAGGAGGAGTTAGGGCACGCTCACTAGCTCACAACACTTCAGGGGTAGAGGGGTGTGTTGGAGCTCTGAAATGGGACTAGGAATATTGACAAGCACTTCAAGCATTCACACAAACTTGCACAAACCAAACAACAAGTTGGTTAGTGCGTAATTAGAACACTTTAATGCTATACGAACCATGGGCAAACACGAACTCACAAAACTCATCACGACCTAAACTTGGGGGAAGCCACCACCTTCCCGTTTATAATGTACTTTGTGCCTGGCCACGGGCCAAACACTCAAATGTCATTTTGTCCCAGGACTCCCAAGTGGGAGTCCAAAAATTCCCATAATTAAGACTCTCACAACTTTGGGGGCCCATAACTTTGTGTGCAGACCTTCGATTCAAATGAGGTCTGAAGCAAAGTTGTACCCCTTGTTGAAATTTTTGTCCAATGGTATGTCACACGCCACTTACACACAAGAAAATCGGGGTGATTCAAGACTTTTAATGGTCAAAAGTCAAATTGGCAATTTGACTTCTGGCCCTTCTTTTGGCCATAACTTGTGTTTAAAGTGTCCAAATGGGTTATGCCAGCCCATTTTAGACATCTAAGTTCTAAAATCTTTTCAATGATATAAGGAACTCTTCGATCTAATAGTTTTTGACCCCGGCAATCGCTCTTTGAAGGTTTGAAAGTCCATTAAGATTCCAATTCCTAAAGTGGGAGCTCACTTGGGGGTGTGAAGGTTCATTCCCTCGCACTTTCCTACACTCCCAAAAGTATGAGATGTAACTCGCAGACTTCCCTTTTGGCCCGCACCTTTGCAAGCCCTTGCCTTGGTCACAAGCCCAAAATTAGGGTTACGACATTGTACTTGTTTTCTTTATTCTTCAAACTCCTAGTGTGCATCTCCCCCAAACTAATGGCATTGAACTTCAACCATCCTTAAAACCTATCAATATTCCTTACAACATTCCCATGCACCTTGCCACCAAACATCTTTCCATAGAACTCATAGCAACTTGGCCCCATTTTTTTTGCGATTTCACAAGCCATTTCACGGGAATTTAATTTTTCACCTCCCAAATCCTTCGTGCCCCACCATTACTTCCTCTTCCTAGGAGTCCTCCCTCTTCACAACCAAAACCAAATCAAAGTTTTCAAAACTTTATCCATCTATATGTGTGTAGTTTTTCCTTATTTCTTTTAGAATAATTAATTTTATAGAATGTGACGATTTTTTAAAACTAATATTATGCAACATGATGAACGTAAGAATTTTGTGAACAAAAATGAGGCTTTGTAACACAATAACACTTAAAGCACAAAAATGACATTGCTTCCGTTTTTGCAAACCCTAAATGGTTTTAAATTGGTTCTTACAAGTAATGTATAATTATCCATTACTCAAATCATCAAACCACAAGTTGTTTTTTCTCAATCAAATAAAATCACAACCTTATTAATTTTACTACTGCAAAATGTGGGTGTAGTTCACTAATATTTGTTCATTAGTGACGCACATCCCGAGTCCTTGAAGGACTCAAATGTGAGTCCCAAACATAAAACAGCGGAAGGGCAAGGAATTGAAACATGCTCCCAAGCTCGCAACACTTTGGAGGGGTAAAGGGGCGTGCTAGAGCTCCAAGATGGGACTAGGAAGATTTGACAAGCTTTATTTACTCACACAGGCCTACCCAAAACCAACACAAAGTGGTTAATGCATAATTAGAACACCTTTGGTGTGAGGATGAGCCACATGCAACTCGGACTTACAAAACTCACCACGGCCCAAACTTGGAGGAAGCCATCACCTTCCCCCTTATAGTATACTCTGTGCTTCTCCACGGGACTCACATCCAAATGGTCTTTTTTATCCTGGGACTCCCCAGTGGGAGTCTTGAAATTGTTAAGGTTTAGACTCCTGCAACTTTGAAACACCATAACTTTGCATGCAAACCTCTAATAGAAATAAAGTTTATAGCAAAGTTCTAGCCCTCGTCAAGAGCTTTTCAATGGTATGTCGCACGCCACCTGCATGCACGAAAATCAGGTCGATTCCGACTTTTAATGGTCGGGAGTCAATTTGTCAATTTGACTCCTGGCCTTTCTTTTGGCCATAACTTGTGTTTCAAATGTTCAAATGGATAATGCAAACCCATTTTAGACATCTAAGTTCCAAGAGCTTTCCCATGACATAAGGAACGCCTCAAGCCATTGAATTTTTCCCTTTACAATCATCCTCTGAAGATTTGGGAGTCCACTGGGACTCCAACTCCCAAAGTGGAACCCCCTTGGGGGTGTGAGGGTTCATTCCCTCACACCCTCTCACACACCTGGGAGTATGTTGTGTGACTTTCGGCTTCCTTTTTGGCCCACAACCTTGCAAACCCTTGCCTTGGTCGTGAACCCAAGGCTAGGGTTGGGACAACTAGACCGATGAATTCACTATTTTCAACTACTCCCCATCTACTAATTCACTCAAAATCTAGTGATATCACTTGGCATACATGGACACATTTTGTTGTAGTGATATGACACTAAAATAAGAACAACAAAACCCCTCAACAATTTTTTTGCCATGCAACACTAGAAATTGAAATCAAGAATTTTGGCTTGCCTCATTTTCTTGATTTTGGTCAATGATTAACAGGGATTTCAAAAAGACTTAACAAGTACATAACAAAAAAAATTTAAAATAACTTCTCAAAAAACCTAATATTGCAAGTCTTTTAAAGTTGTTATTAACATGGTAACCCAATTTCAATTCTTGCCTTCAATATAACTAGAAAATTCTTGAGGAAGAATCATATAAAGCTCCAACCAGTGTGAAAATTGCACATATGTAATGTTTGCAAATTAGTGGGCAATAATGACAAATGCATATGCTTCACCAAAATAATGGCATCAAACTTGTGGATACAACACATTGAAGAATTTAACATTTTATTTGCAAATGGATTAGGACTTGGAGGTAAAAACACACTAGTGTGAAACATTTTGGTGTCCAAAAGTCCATTTGAATTTTTTTTTCAATTTTAATAGTAACTAATTCCATTTTATATGTGCAAATGATGGAATAGGACTCACATCAACAATGAATTCACTCCTCAAAACACAATGTAAAAATTTCATGTTGAAATCTTTAGTGTCCAATTTGTTGTGAACTTTCAAAATTGTACAAAAATAATATTTAAATTTTAAAAAAGAATATGGACTTGATACATCTTCATATAATTCCCTTTAATGAATAAGTGACTCAATGATAATATAGTGTGATGACATTGATACTAAGGAAAAGAATTTGGAAATATGTTGATGATGAAATTTGGAGGTGTACATAAAATTATGAGGCTTATGAAGAAGTCTTTCTTTCATTGAAATTAATAGTTTAAATTTTATCTTCAAATATAATATTATGATAAGTTAAATTTAACATGTTTAAGTCATGAATGACAAATATCTTTTAACACCTTATTGTGCAACCCATATGATTCAGGGTATATTGTTTTTGTCCTCTTATGTAGTGTACTTTAAGCTCTAATAAATAAAGGGGATTATATATATATAACGTGTTTAAAGGTAGGTAAGCCAGTTGTAAAAACCTAAAGTGCATAAAAATGCCTAAAATAATTGGTGGCCAAGTTGTTTTGGACAAATTGGCAATTAACAAGTTAACATCAAATGGTTAGTGCAAATGAGTCGACTTCTTATACAAAGATTATGCACCAAAGAACACAAGCCATTCAATTCAACATGCCAACGACTTGCCACTTGCCAACATTGGCCAAAAATTACCAAATTAGTTAAAATTTGGTTAAAGGTTATTAAAAGATGTAAGGTCATTAAACTTTTGGGCATAAGAGGCAAATAAAAAATGGACTTGGGTGAAAACACGATTAAAGAAGTTAGGGGTGTCAAACTAAAAGTCCTTTTCCAATGATTACACGTGTCATTTTTGTGTTGGTTTATAACTTTAAAATTTGTATTTTGGGTTACCCCATTTAGCATTGCATTTTACATATAAATAAAATTTGATTTTATATCATGTATCTTATGCATATATGCCCTTTAGCACATAAATATGAAAAACTTTTATGAAAGACACATTTTCAAAATCCATAATTTTCAAGGTCAAAATCACTTTTAAACCAAATGTGCTCAAATGGGTTATTAAAATATAAAAATCATCAATTCAAGTCATTTTCCCCTTTCAATTATCAATGTTAAAATCCTCTCCAATTTTCAAAAGGAATGGTGCACATTTGGTATTAACAAAAATGGATGTTTGAAAACAACAATGACTATCCACTCTCGAGGTTTGAGTAGTTTCAACATGAAAAAACATTTTTAATTTGTGTCAAACTTTGAGCATGTAAACTTTGCAATTAATGAAAAATATTTCAAAAAAAAAATGACAATTTGAATTATTATGTTTCATTTGTGATCTTTGAAACATACAAAAATGTAGTTTTAAGGAGTGTCCACGCATTTGGGTGGCTCCATCAATTGTGTTTTTAACCAAAAAAAAGGTTTGCAATTTTGTGTCTATAAAGGTGGTCCCCAATTTGTCAATTGAAGAATTATGTGTGTATGTTTTGAATGTGCATTTTGGAATAATGAGATTTTGTTAATAATGAATGGGGATTGGAATGATGTTAGTTGAAATGTTTAAATAAAGTCTTTATTGTGATGGTAAAGTATGAACAAGAAAAATGAATACTTGTTGAGAGATCTAAAATCTAATAACATTCTTATAAAATAATCATTTCAAATTATGTGAGTAATGTGTTATTGTGCAAAAGGAATATGGTTTTAGCCATCAAGTATGTGGTACTTAAATGGACTCAAAGAATAAGAACCCAACAATAAAACATGATGATCCATAAAAACATAAAGCTAAAAAATTCAAAATGAAATTTCAGAATGTGCCATTTTTGTTCCACCCTAGTGTGTTGTCACCTTTAAGATGATCATTCATGTTAGGTTTACAATGGATTTATGTGATAAGGAAGCAATTAACAAAAGCCTATTTAATATTAACTCAAACACCATGTCAAAAATTTAGTTTTTTACATCAACATTAAATGGTAATGACATCAAAATCATGGCAAACAAATGTGATTTTCCACATTCCAAATTTTCACTTTGTAAACCTTTAAAAACATATATGCTATCACCTATACATCTACATAATAATGTAGTTTGCCAAGCCACTTAGCATGGCCCATTCATACAAAAAAATTGCACAATAAAATAATGTTGACTATAGAATTTGGTGCACATATCTAAGTGTGTTGAGTTGATTGTGTAATTTGTTACATTCATGAAATTAATAATGTTCAACATGTGTCAACAAAACCAAGCACTTGGATATTAATAAATTTGGCCAATTTAATAAAATTCGAAAGCTTATGGTTGAAGATAGTAAAGGTAAAACAATTGTGCCAAATCCTCTAATGAGAGGATTCAACTCATATCTTCCTATAAAATGATTTCAATTGATGCAATATGGTCACCTTGAAAAAAGAAATTCGAAAATCAAGGGAACCACCACTACCAAAGCGAAGTGCAATTTACTAGCTTAAATCACTATGGGACCTTAAAAAGTGAAATAATTTCATTGCATTTTACCGATATCATCTTGGTGAAAGTTATTTCACTATGTAAACATCGTGTTTCATTCCTAGTTAACATAATTCACTATTATAATTTACTATAGTAAATAAGTTTATATATATATATTTAAAATCAATCTATGTTACATTATGATATACCTTATATTATTTTAAGCTACTTTAGTTATTCGAAATTATATTTTAAGTTATTATAGGTTATTATAAATTATTGTACTCTAAATTATTATATGTTATTTTACCTTCAAGTATCTTAACTAGTTTATTATAAGTTTTCAAGTTATTCTAAATTAAATTATTCAACCAACTTTAGGCTATACCTTAGGTTATTTTATTTTAAATTAATATATGTTATTTCAAGTTATACTTCAAATTATTCAAAGTCATTTTACTTTATGTTATTATAAATTATTTTATCCTAAGTATAATATCTTAAAAGAATCTAAAACAAAATATAATGACCTAAGGTAAAAATAATTTAAAATAAAAAATAATAACCTATGAAAACTAAATTTAAATACCTTATAATATAATAACTACCAATAGCCCGTGATATTATAACATAGAATATCAAACAATAATTCATAATACAATAACCATTAATCATTATTAATAACCATTAATAAAATAACCATCAATAACCACCAATGGCTCACAACGAAATAATCACCAATGACTATTACTAAAATAACCACTAATATAATACTAATTAATAATCATTAATATTCACCAATAGAATAACCATTAATATAATAATCATTAATAAACACCAATATCCACCAAAATAATATCCATTAGTAACCATTAATAAAGTAGCCACTTGTATTCATTAAAAGAATAACCATTAATAAACATTTAATAACAACCAACAACCATTAGTAAAAAGCCACCACTAACCATTAATAAAATAACGACTAATAACCATTAGTAGAATAACCATCACTAATCGTTAGGATAATAACCACTAATAGCCATTATTAAAATAACCATCAATCACCATTAATTGAATAGCCACCAATCGCCATTAATAAAATAGCCACTAATAACCATTGATTGAATAGTCACCAATAGTCATTAATAAAATAGCCACCAATAGCCATTAATTGAATATCCATCAATAACCATTAATATAATAACCATCATAACCATTAATATAATAACCATCATAACCATTAATAGAATAACCACTAGTAGCCATTAATAAAATAACCACTAATAACCATTAATAGAAAAGCCACTAGTAGCCATTAATAGAATAACCACCACTAACCACCAATAGAATAACCATCGATAGCCACCAATATAATAACTACTACTGGTCATTAATAAAATAACCACCAATAACCATTAATAAAATAATCACTAAAAACCATTAATAGCCACAAATACAATAGGTATTAGTAGTTGTTAATAACCACCAAGAACATTAATAAAAAAATAACTAATAACCATATATTAGAATTGTTTAAAATTGCCAAAAATAATTTAGGGTGAAATAATTTATAATAGACAAAAATAGCTTAAGGTGAAATAACCTATAATAACCTAAATTTGTTAATAATAACATAAGGAGAAATAGCCTTCAATAATTAAAAATAATTTATAATAGCTACAAGTAGTTTAAACTGAACTAATTTACAATAGCCAAAAAAACATAAAATAGCCAAAAAAAACTTACAATAATTAAAAATAGTTTAAGGTGAAATAAACTAAAGTAAACAAAAGTAGCCTAAGGCAAAATAGCCAAAAATAACCAAAAGTAATTGAAAATAGCCATAAATAATCATAAATAATGTAGGGTGAAATAATTTAAACTAATGAAAAATAATCATATAGTAATTGAAAGTAGCTTAACATAGGTGGTATTATTCTGTTAATAAAAATAAATCCATTTATTAAACTCTTTTTTTTTCAAAAGAATGGTCATTGAAATGTTATTGAATAATGTTATTCAACTTTTTTTTTGTTCAAATGATTTAAAAATTTCAAAAGGAAATAAATGTAATTATGTACATTATTGAAATTTTTAAAAATAAATTAAAATCATTTCATTTGAATAAAATCTCAATAAGATATGAATTTTCAAAGTTTATGTTTTTGTAATGTTTAAAATGAATTATTTAATAAATAAAATGTAATGTAACCTATTATCACAACAAGTGGGATGGCTTGATGCAAGGGTGTTTGTTTCCATTCCAAATGTCAAGGGATCAAACCTTATGGGTGGTGTTGTGTGTGGTCAACAATACTATGTTGACCATATATTTTCCTATCAAATTTCTATAATAGCTGTTTAGGTTGATTACATGGCCTACCTACATACCTAGGCTAGGCTTTTAACCTAGTGTGGATAATGACACGTGTCAATAAATAATAGACTTTAAATTTTATGAAAATATTAATAATATTATATATGAAATAATTTAATAATTTAAATATAATTGATTTCCATGCTGGTTAATTAATTAACTAGTAAGTGAATGGTTTAATAAAATTGTATTTCATCTGAGAGTAATTTTGTTTCACTAAATACTATTGAAACAAATCATTGTTCGCAGCAATTATTCCCTGTTCACTAGGGGGTACAATAATTTCATTGGGTGAAAATGTCCAAATTCATTCAAAATTTAATGAAACCCAAAATGAACTAGGATGCATCTCTTAGTAATGAACATACTTCCTACTTTCAATCATTGTATGTTTGTGGGACCCTAGAAGTCTTAGGTGAAGGCTAAAGTCTACCAACCTTGAAGGAAAATTACCATTCAGATGACAAAATGAAATCTTGAACACAACCAATATATATATAAACAAGAAAATAACCACTGTGAGAGGAAATTACTTATAACCTTATCAATTGTTAAGGGGGTGTACTAATCAATGAAAGCACATTGTAGTGTATTTAGTTAATGTGTAATTAGTTACTAAATTTGAATTGGAGTGTTGAAGGGAAATTTTGAACATTTTTTCCCCTAGATTTTATTTTTAAACATCAATTTTTATGCAACTTAAAAAGGTTTTTTAACCTTCTTGTTTTTCCAACGAAACTTGGAAATGCTTAATAAATAATTATATTGGTATTATAGATATACATGTAAAATTAAGGTTGCAATAATGAATGCTTACAAGAACAATACATGTTAACATTGACTTTAAATGTGTAATTAATTTGCATGTAGGTTTGCAAGCTTGAAGAATGTTTATGATTGTGTTAAAAAACTTAACCAAGAAGTAAGAATTTAATACTTAACATTTGGCAACCATGTTGGGGGATTCAATTTTAGACTATATAGTTTTGTTTCTTTGTTCAATGTTTTAAATGTAGTTGTTGTGTACAAGTTGGTTGTTAATTGTAAACATTTAATCCAAGGACATTTGTGTTGTTAATTGAAATCTATAAATTAAAATATTAAATCTATTTAAGATCAAAATTTAACCAATAAACATTATAAGGATTTGAATCTATGAACATGGAAACAAATTGGTTTTGAAATTTTTGTGTCAACATGTCAAGAATGGTAACTAGGGGCTTGCAAAGATAATTAGATCAAATAGTTGATAGAAATGATAAGATTCCAACTAAGATGTAGGAAGTTGTGTGTAATAAGAAGGTTACGAGCATTCCTAACAATGTTCATCGTGTAATATAATTTGATCGATTAATTCACCAATCAAACATTGATACTGGATCAACAAGTGGAAACAATACATGTTATAGTTGAAATATATGGAATAAAATCATATGTGTCATTTCACAATGACCTTATTACATACGCAATAACTATTTCAATACCTATTGTGAACCATGTAGTTTTAGTTTCATTAGAACCTATAAAAATAAAATCAATTATTCCCCATTGTTTCAACAACACCACATTACAACAAAAGGTGTTCCTATATGCCAAATGATTTCACTGGATTTTGAGTGAATTGACTGGTTGTAGTGAACAAGACCTAATGGGGAAGTAGTGAATGCATTGATCTAGTGATTGGAGACTACTGAACTACACCCACACTTTGTAGTAGTGTTAGCAAGGTTTATATATTCAACCTATTTTGTTTGGAACACCCATATAAATGAAGTGAAGAGGTTTAGAAGTGCACCAATAATTAGATGCATTACAACCTCTTTCCAACTAGAGATTATCATTAAATAACAAATTTTACACACCATAGAATACTTATGGGAGCTAATGGAGGCAATAAAGATACTTCAAATAGATTTCAATCATTCCTTATTACCACTTGATCTAGGTCCAAATGGGAATAATCAAACTTGAAGATGCAAGAACATGGACTTGAAATAAAACTCAACCATTATCATATCTATACATTCTTTCAGTACATATATAATATTCAATCAAACATGTCATATACTATAGGAAAGTCAATAATGGGAACAAGCTATTCCATACCATCTAGTGGAATTATAATTATATTAATTGGTGGAACAATTTTTTAAAATTATGATGGGGAGGATGGCATCCCCTGTGTGGGGTACTGCCTACTCCAAAAAACGTTGTAACAGTAAAAAGCAAGAGGTAAAATGTTCAAAAATAATTTCCATATCCTCCATATGTTAAGGATATTAATTTTGATTCACATGGGTGGGTGTTCAAAGTTGCAATCAAAGGCAATGTGATGACTAATGACAATGACATTGTGAACTTGTTCATTTTTACATTATGAAATATGATATTACAATGGTTTCAAAGGCTTTTGGGAAAACATGATCTTTACAAGAGTATTCATTTATCTAGAGCAAACATTTTATAAACATTTTTAAATGGTGAAAATTGATGGACATCATCATATCACAAACTTGCCCCCTCCGTGTATATGTGTTTGTACAACATTTTAATAATGTGTTCAAGGTTTAGTGGGTCTTGGCATGGTTGGGCGGACCAAAACTTGACCAAAAAAAACTTGGCCAAAAATCCATTTTACAAGCTTTACAATGTGCACAATGTTGACATGTGATGATGACAAAATTATATTTATCCATTCTTAGCAAAAAAATCCATATGTGATATATGCATTTGTAAGGGCTAATGATTTATGTAAGTCTAAAAAAATTTAACTCAAAAATCCTTTGTTTTTTAATGTTATGAATTTTAAAAATACGTTGTGGTTCTCAACATTAAAAAATACATAACGTTAAAAATCCGATTCATATGATGCAAAACTCTTTTGCATTTTTATTTTTTTACATTTCCACCTTGAAACCAATTCCCTGAACAAACTCTAGATCCATCATGGAACCAATTAAAGTCCATTAACCTAATTGTAATTGACATTACACCCTAGTTAATTTTATTTCAAAAGTCCATAGCTTTTGGGATTTTGTTTTTTGCATTAAAAAATTTGCACCATGTAAATATTAAGGTCTATTATTTGAAAATGAGTCATATTAACTAAACCAAACATATGTAATAAGATATAACAATTGCAATCACACCCATTGTAAAAAAGTACCCCTATGACACCAAAATTGGTCCACCTTATCATGCCAACACCCCTAGGAACATTTCTTTTAACAACTTTGCCATATACACATGGGTCATCCTTATCTTTTCTTTACTTTATCTAGCTTGCAAAATAATCTTATCTTAATATCTTCCACAAATCCTTAATTAGTGGCAAATTAGTGCCAACCACCTTATCTTCAATATCTAACTATTATAATGGTTTTATTGACTATAAGAAAATAGGTGTTTTGCAACTAGGTTTTTAATTGGGTTTTAATTGCAATTTTGAATTGCAATGACGACTTGCAACTCATCATATTTCTACAACTTGAGTGCTATCAAATCAGTTGCAAGAGTTGCAATGAAAAAAATTCATTATATATGAAATTGTACACAATTGTATTGTGCAATTATTTTGTAACTCAATCATTACAACTATTTTGTCATTATGTTGCAACCACTATGCTACTATGTTGTAACTATTATGCCATTATGCTGTAACTATCGTAACACTATATTGCAACAATGTGTTTAGGTGCTAGTGATGTGTTGAAAAATCATCAATAGGCACATTGCAATTGTGATTTTCTTTTTATATATAATATTTTTGTTAATTTAATATAGTTGATTCAACTTAAGGTTGATAAGATGTTGACATGAGGCACATAGGTCAACAAGTAAATAGGCCTAAACTAGGTAGGCACTACTATGTGCATTTCCAAGGCTAAATAGATAGGTAGGTAGGCTTAAGCTTAAGTAGGTACATCATTTTGAATAATCCTATTTTATTTTGGGTTTAACCAAACCTTCTTCTATTAGCTAGTGCATTTAGTTCAATATTTTATAAACATGAAATGTAGGACAAACAATATGGGATAAAAAATGTTAATTACATCATAAATGAGTGAACACCTAAACATTTAGATAGTTTTAATTACTAATACATCATATGTTTACTTCTCAAGTGAATTTTTGTTTAGACCTTAACTTGATGCACCTACAACTATTTAAATTGTTCAAAAATGACACAAAATGAAAAAAATATGGTAGTCAAAACTAAATGGGTCAATATTTGATCATTGGTGCAATTCACATTTTAAGATTCTACACATTCGTTTTCTTCATTATTCTTGTATGTTTTTCCTTCACATTTCGAGCTCAAATAGTTCTTGTAGAGATTAACTTTGTACACCCATCATTTCATATCATGAAAATGGACAACAAAAAAAATAAAATGGGGTTTTAAAATAAAATGTCATTTTCTTTAAAAGCACATGATGATTTTGACATTTTTTGTGATTTTTCTACATTGTTTTTTTGCTTTTAAGTTAAAAACACATAATTTAAAGCTTACCTTGGCATCCCCATGAATTTTTTACATCACACCAAATAAAGAAAAAATAATAAAGATCCAAAAAAATTTATTCACTAACCAATGATTGGTGATAGGTAGTTCTATTTTAAAATAATTTATTTACTACATATATTAATTATTATAATTCATAATAGGGTCTAATTTTTTTAAAGGTGTACCAAAATCTTGTCACAATGTCATTTTATTTTTTTACTTTTCTACCTTGTCATTTTTTACCATGTAAAGACACATTTATGGATGATTATGATGACATCTAGAACTGTCATGATCTAAAATATAATCCTTCTTAAATATTAGACAACCTTTGATTCATTCTTTTGTATGGATATCAAAATATATGGTAAAAAATGATGACCTTAAGGACTAGGTCCTTTTCGTCCTATGTGGTAAATTTTAAAAGATTTTCACCCAATAGTTAATAAGTAATAATGTGAATTATCAATCTGAAATCTAGACACTATTGTATAATAGTAATATAATTACTTTCCCTAGGTTAGTTATTAATTTTTAATTATGTTAAGCAGTTTTGGTTATGGTAACCTAGCACATAATAATAATATTTAGTCATATTTGTATAAATAATTAATAAGAAATTTATGATTATTGCTAGTAGTTGAATAATTGCACAAGATTCCAATATAATAATTATATAGTAATTGCACCCAAAAAATCATTTATTCTAGTTATATTGTAATTGTCATATATGACTATTGTGTAACTTGTTAACAAAATCAAACATGGCTAATTAAAACCATATATACAATGTATACATTCATTCGTATAAGGGTTGATATTGGGACTAATATGTAACTACAATAAAACTCCATGAATTTTTAACATGGCCCATTTTATTTTTGAATTCCCTATATTTTCATATAGGGAAAGTTACAATTTAGTTCCGAATTAGTTGTTTCAAAGCTCTAGTTGTAAGGTAATGAGGTTTTTGTGAACACACTTTTTCATAATGATCCTATAATAAACAGGAAATTATAAATCCAAATTTATGACTAACAATTAAGAAGTTACTGGGAGGCCTTGTAGGCTAAGTAAATAAGGAAATTTACCATATATATATATATACATGGAATTCCATTAAAAAATTAACCTTTAATTATTTTTCCTTAATGGTAATTTTGTGATAGTAATTATCATTAAATAACACCCACCTTTTAAAGCACACATAACATGGCCTTCAACACACTCAAGTGAAATGTGAAATTTTTCTTTTGTTTTTATTTGGTTTGTAGCCTATAATTGTGGATAAACTATATTAAAGGTCGTCATTACTTCATGTTAAAGGAAGTTATGTTAAGGTTTTGTAATCAGGCCCCAAGTTTTCCCCTTGCATTCATCTTTCACTTTGTCGATGGTTTCATTAATAACATCTTTGATGACAAGTTGCAAATTTCCAACAACATTAATGTGTAATTGGTATATTAAGTATTTCCAGCCAAAGAAAAAAGAACGCAAGGTAAAAAACCAATTCTTAAGAAGAATTTCATTAGTTAGAGCCTAATGGATTTAAAATAATTAAAGGAATGATCTTCACACTTTGCATACGAATCACAATAAAAATGATATATATAACTCTTATTGGGCTAGCTTTATAAACTTAACAAAGTTGCAAATAAAAAATCCTTGTTATATGCAATTTTGATTAATGCATGCACACTCAAGCATATATAAGAAAGATATAAAAGATTTTGAAGACAAACACAACACCACAAAAAGAGTTAAAGTTCTACAAAGTCACTTCGTTCCTTGCATTTTCAACATGCATCTTGACAATGAATTAGTGGTATTATGCATAATCCATTTTACAAAAGATAACATAGAAATCCACCTTGTTTTGACATTTGTCAACAATTGAATCCTTTGGTATATAACTAATTAACAACCTTATAAAAATTCTACAATTTCTTTGAGCTATGGTAAAGAAAACATACAAAACTTGCAAAATACCTTCAAGCCACCACATTAGATCTAACTTTTAAAAAGTGATAATTGATCATTTTGTTTTGTGAGCAAAACAATGGATACCATTTTTTAAAATGTTGACCTTTTCTTTGAATTGCAATGTAACACTAGTTAGATGCCTTTGGAACACAATGTTATTATCACAACCCATGTTGACTAACTTGGCTCCTAACTTTTCAACCTCTAGTCCACCTAAGTCTAACAAACTTTTAAATTTTATTTTCAACCTTGGACAACATAATAGGGAATTGATGTCAAGGATGAAACAAAGACACAATTTTTTAAAAACACAGAGACTTAACATAAAAAATCCAACAATGAACAAAAACTAGACAGTTTATTATTTGAACAAAGCATGATGCGAGCTAAATATCACAAAGATCACAACTTGAGTTGATGAAATAAAAGGGTGATGCCTTTTAGAACTCTTTTTATAACATTCAATGGAAACTTTTAAAATATCATCAACCTTCTAGAAATTTTCATCAACTGAACCTTTTATAATTTATACCATATCACCTTAT
Organism: Sphagnum tenellum; assembly: GCA_963921925.1. Taxonomy (NCBI): domain Eukaryota; kingdom Viridiplantae; phylum Streptophyta; class Sphagnopsida; order Sphagnales; family Sphagnaceae; genus Sphagnum; species Sphagnum tenellum. The sequence continues at coordinate 20,489,439 of OY998143.1, read as the reverse complement.
ATGAACTTTGTTAACTGTAGCTTTTACATGTTTCTGCCAATTATTCTTTAAAAAAATTACATCTAAAAAATTATATCAATTATTCTTAAATTATTTTTTTGTTAGTTATATATACATAAATTTAGCATATTTTTGGCGGATTTTATAAAAAACTTTTAGAGACTTTCAAGTTTAGATTTCAAAATATTTTTAAAAACTTCAAAAAACTTCAAAACATATTCTTTATGGATCTTTTTGGAAAATTCTAAAAAATTCCCTTATAGTTTATTGTGACAATTGATAACCATTAAATGTTATTAATTATTGTGACTTCACCTATATAATTGGCTATGAAAGTAGCAAATGCAAATGAGGCTTTTGTAGCCTTTGACAATACACCATGTATAACTTTTGTAATGCCCTAGTTTGATGAATCAAATTGGTGCTTTCTATAAACATTTGCTAGAAAACTTTGAAGCCTTCAAAATCAATCATGGGATGTACATGAAGAAAAAATATCATCAACCCCCCAAATCAGCTTGAAGAAATTTGTTCAATATTAGCCTTGATTCAAGTTTAGATAAAGTTTTGAGCTGCTTGAAAAGTTTTTGTTATTGTACTTTCAACTACGATTTGATTGATTTTCAAGATGGACCAATGGTTGTAGGAATAAAGGGTTGGGTGATGGGAGAGGAGGCCCAACTTCTCCATTCAATGCTGCCAATTATTGTGTACACATGTCATGTAATATCAAGTGGCCTTCAAAATCCACCTCCATTCTTGTACATTACGCCTCCTTTCTCTAATGATTTATGCTAACTCTACATTTTTTAGCAATTTTCTTGCAAATGTTAGGTGTTTGTATTTTGCAAGTGTGTGTTATGCTTTGATGTTAAGTCATTCCACTACTACAAAATGTGGGTGAAGTTCACTAGACTAGTGAATTCACTACTTCTTCATTGGTCCTCGTTCACTACAACTAGTGAATTCACTCAAAATCCAATGAATTCACTTAGCATATAGGGATACCTTTTGTTGTAGTGTTTTTATCAATCTTGAAAATATTTGTGGCTTTCATCAAGCCAAAGGAAGAAAACAAGAAAGCCATTTTTTATAATCTTCAAAGTAAACAAGGTTATTGAGTAATTTGGGTCATTTTGAAACTAATCAATTAATTTGTTGGACATTGTTAAAATTTTAATTCAAATTTTTTCTAAACATATAATAGATTTTTTCCATGTCTTCAAGGTAAAATAAGATATTGGCTTGGAGCAAAGGGTTCTTTCCTAAATGAACCATAGATTTTCATGGCAACCTAATGAAGGAAAGAACATAAAAGTGGGTTAAAAAATATTTTGCAATACTTGGATTTGTTCATACCATTTGTTTGGAATTTTAAAAATTAGTTGGGAATGTTAGGAGTTGGAAACAAGTACATGAGAGAATGGAAAGTTTAACAACAAAGCTTTTAGTATAGTCTTCTATTTAGGGAATTGATTGAATTTTCATTCTTTGGACATGTGAGAAAGTTTTGGAAGTTGCAAACCATTAGGGGTCTTTTGGGGTTATTTTTTTAGGTTGGATGGTTGGTCTTCATTCCATTTCAAGGCTTTGGATTTCTTATTTTTCTAGGTCATTGAAAGTTTCCTAATTTTGATCCCCATTCAAAGAAAGCATTGTGCTTGTTAGATAAGTTTGTTGCACTTTCTTTTTCCCCTACTTTCTTCTTTCTTGATTTGTTGTTTGGTGTTTTTGTTTCTTTGATGTTCTTTTGATCCCCATTGCTATCATGTACTTACTTATTGAATGTTGGGTTGAGATAGCACAACTTGCTTTCATTTCCAATAAGAAATATATGCACCAATTGATCATATGCTTATTAATAATTTACAACAAATTAACTTAGTTTTTTAATTGATTTTTGGTTTTGCCATGTGACAAGTCCTTGACTGAAAATCTCCCCTTGGGATCACCATTGTTTTTAGGGTTTATATTGTAATTCTTTGATACTAGTTCCTTGGGGTGGTAGGGTGAGGAATGAAGCGAAACCAAACAAAAAAACTCTTGATACAATGGCAATGGAAGCTATAGTGGTGGGCATTCTTTCACATATTCCAAATTGGCTAGAGAATTTGTTTGCATTTGATGTCTCCCACATGTTTTTTGAGCCTTATTTAATGTATTAGTTTGTTTCATTTCAAAATATTGAACTTGGTAGTTCTATGATCAAATGCAAGTCTTCAATTAAACATATGAATGGGCTAAGGCTTTGCTTGTTCAAGTATTTGCATCACCATCTTTCTCATCATTTTTCATTTCGATCTAAATCTTCACACATGGGTTTCTTTTGAAAATAAGTTCCATTACAATGAACTTGTTAATTTCATAACAACATTTTGGTTGAAATTGTGATGGGATTCATGAGTGTTAAAATAAGCCATTAATTGACATTGGGTGAATGATTTAATATTCATGATGATTTTCTTGGTGTGGATATATGGTTGTGGGCAACAAGGTGGTATGGAGATTATGAACATAAAAGAACAAAAAAAAAATTATGGCTTTCTCAAAATGACAAAACATAACAATATGGCAGCCCCAAAAAAAATCGAGCCTACATCAAGTGGACATGATGTGCAATTGGTTTTATTCCTGAAAGAACAATGCAATATGTGAAATTTTTGAAACATTCATTGATATAGGGAAAGACATTAGGATGTCACATATCAATGAAGTTAATTATGCTCGTGTGACAAACATGGATGCTATGTTTATTGTGGAGGAAAAAATAAAAGTAAATTTGAATTAATTTATGAGTGGAAGTTGTGGATATAATTATTAATTCCATACATAAAATTTGGTGAAATATGCCATGATTCACTTCTTCAAAATGTGTAGGTCATGATTTTGAATCAAGACAAGAAAAAAAAAACACATTAAATTATCCGCCAAAAAATAGAACTCACATTTCATGATATGTTGCGTGGTCAGGCCTTTGTGTATTAGAAGACACCTTGAAAGATTTTATACACTGATGAGCTTTTTTTATGTTTTGTTGATGCAATTTCATAAAACAAATCCCATTAATTAATTTGTAACAAGCAAGGGAAGATGTCACAAAATTGAAGGGATGATTCCATAACAATTATAATCAACAGCTTGAATCTAGCAAAGTAATCCATAGTATTATGATTTTAATTCTAAAATTTCTTTATGCATTACAATGATTGACATTTTTTATTCCTCAAATTTAATTGTGTTCTTTTGGATGGTGTGATGATAGAAAAAACAAAAGTTATCTATGTTCATTGATGAACATGAAATGGTTGTGGCTTCATCGAATGCATCTAACTACTATCATATGTGTTATGGGAAACATCTTTCCATGAACAAAAAACAATTTGAAAAACATAACAATAGCACTAGTCATCTTTGTTTTGCCACATTGCAAAAAAACATGCATATGTTCAAACACTTCCACATAGGTAATTAAGGTTTAACACATCTTCACTTCATGTTGGAATTTTATCTTTATTTGAAGGATCTAATGTTTTTCAATGGGAAATAGAATGGGGTGAGAGGGGTCATTGCATGGTGTGCACCATTTGTGATGTGCCACTTCATGATTGGTTCGAGGACATTATGATGCATGTTGTTGGTTTGAAACATGTTCAAAATTAATAGATACAACTTTTGCAACCACTTTTTCAAAATGCATGTGAGTATTTGATTTTTTTATAAAAATGTTAATTGAAAGAACAAATCAAATTTGTTTGAAAGTACAATTGTGATTAAAATTTGCATATGTTTGCATGTAGGGTTTTGATGTAGTGGGGAGGAACACTATTTTGACACATGGAGGGGGTGTTTACTACTCGAACTTAATTAATTGGATGTTTTCAAAGAAAAGAAATCAAATTGTCATTATATCCAAAACTATGATCTTCAAGAGGAATCAATACGATTTCAAAATGTAAAGTCTTCAATTGCATTGGTGGAGAGAGAAATTTTGTTTTGTATTGTAGAAATTTTGTTGTATGATGTTATTCCAATCAAGGTTGTAAGAACTTTGTATGAAGAGGCATAATGGTTGGACTTACATGTGGGCAATTGTAAACATGGGCCCAAGATGGGTAGTTCTAAAATGAACTTGGATGGAGACAAAACAAATATAAAACCAAATATGAATCATTCATAAAGGTATAATATGTATAACTTTTAGTTTATTGATTTTTCTTGGATTATTGTGAATCCACAGTGCTCATAGTTACATGTATGCAAGTATAAACATCATGATTCAAGAGTGGAAGAAAAATTTGTCAATTTGGTGAGCAAACTCCAAAATTTTTTATTTTATAAATTTCCAAAAATAATGGAAAGTTTGGAGGACAAATGGAGGAGTTTCAACATTATGGATGGGGAGGGACACCTTGTGGATGGTTCATCATTCACAACATATGCATTTTAAAAACATTATGGAATAAATTTTCACACGGATTTGGGTGATGATGATGTGTGTTTCATCATATGGTTGAAAGAAGGTATATCATCAAATCTTAGGTGAATTTTATTTATTTATTGGTTACTGTTGAGTTGTAATAATCCTTTATTTAATTGTGATGGTGTGTGGTTGTGATGGTGTAGAAGGTGAGTCAGAAGCATATGATGCATGGACATTATATCTACTAGAATTTAAAGTCAAATTTAAGACAGGAAATGGTTGCATTTTCATGTTCCATGTCGATAAAGTTTTACATTACATAATGAAAAATCAAAGTGGCAACCAATATGGTGTGGCATTTTTTCAAAAAAAATTGTATTCAAGTATTTGATGAACTTCAATGAACGGTAATGGTGGGGGATTATTTGGAATTGAAATGTTATTATTTTTTCCGGAATGTTTGAATGGTATTTGGTGGCATGAAGTAATTACATGATCAACATGGTGGGAGTTATGTATTGGGCACTTAAAATGCTTAGACATTATTTTTATGAAAATTTTGGCATTGCACAATGATTCTATTATCAATTACCAAAAGTGAAGTTTGGGAGTCACATTTCATGCTCTTGGGAGTGTAAGAGAGTGTGAGGGAATGAACCCCCCACACTCCCAAGTGAGCTCCTACTTTGGGAATCGAAGTCCCCATGGAGTCCTGAATCTTCAATGGGAGATTTCAGGGGTCAAAATTCATTGGATTGAAAAGTTCATTATATCATTGGAATACTTTTGGAACGTAGATGTCTAAAACAAGATCATATGACCCATTTGAGCTTTTAAAACATAAGTTATGGCCAAAAGAAAGGCCAAGAAACAAATTGCCAATTTGACTCTTAACAACTAAAAGTCAATAATCACCTTGATTTACTTGCGTGTAGGTGGTGTATCACATACCATTGAAAAGCTTTCAACAAGGGTTACAACTTTTTTTTAGACCTCATTTCAATCGGGAATCTACACAAAACATTATGGCCCCTTCCAAAGTCATGGGAGTCTCGGGACAAAATGGCATTTGGGTGCAAGCCCCATGGCCAAACATAGAGAATATTATAAGGAGGAAGGTGGTGGCTTCCCCCAAGTCCGGGCTGTGGTGAGTCTTATGAGTCCATGTTTGCCCGTGGTTCGTATATGCACCAAAAGTGCTCAAATTATGCAGTAACGAACTTGTTGTTTGGTTTGTGCAAGTCCATGTGAATAATTGACTTGCTTGTCACTCGTAACATTCCCCATCTTGAAACTCCAACATGCCCCTCTATCCTCAAAGTGCTACAAGCCAGAGAGTGTACCCCAACTCCTCATTCGTCTACTACCTTGGATTCACATTTGAGTCTATTAAGGAGCTTGGGAGTGCCTCAAATGTAATTATATGAAAATTGATTATAAGTTTGGAAGGAACTTTAAGATTAAGAGAGCAAGATTGTGATTGAGTTTGGTGTTCATGTTTTGTTTTTAAAATTAATAATTATGAATTTTGTATGTTAAACAATAAGGTGGAAATGAAATGGAAGGTTTTCAAAATGAGGTGTTCATCTCTATAAGGTGTGTTATTATATGTAACCAGAATAATATTTCTTTCTAGCTTGAAAGTATGGTATTAGGCGGGATTATTGATAGGAATTCGTTACATGTGTGTAAAAAATGCACCTCATCCAACAAACTTTATAATCCATCGATCTTCTCCAAGAACATGATGGCATTAAAAGATCAAGGTGATTGGCCGTTTTCTTGTTTTTCTTTCTATTGTATTACATTCTCACCAAGTATGGGAGTTTGTTTGATGACCTGGTTCTATTTAACATCTTTGTCAACAATATTTTCATTGACATATATGGCAAATGTGGGTGCCTTAAAAATGCAAAGATAACATTCCACAACAATGTTTCTTAGATTGCTACATGTTCAATGGCTATGCAACACTTTGGAAGGTTCTTGTATAGTTCAAATTAAGTTGTAAAGAGGGTGTTGAAATAAATAATCATCTTTGTTATTTTTTCATCTTGTAATCATTGAACTTAATGTTTCAAGCCCTACATTACTTTGGTAGCATGTGGTCCATTTTATAACATTTTTATAATAGTGGAACATTAAACACCTACATGGTCGACCTTCTTGTGTGGTAGAGGATGTGATGAAAATAATGCATGGCTATGTGGATGGCCTTGTTTGGTATTGCTATAACTTTTTATAATGTGGGGACGATTTACAAATGAATTTCTTAAATTGAACCTTGGATATGCAATGGCCTATTTGTTACTATTAAACATCTATTGTTGTTGTGCTAACTATTGGGATTTCAATGGAGATGTCAAACAACACAGAGAGGACTGAAGGGGTGTGAAAAAATATTGTGGTTGGCCATGCATTAAATGGAGTGATGAGGTGCATACATTTGTACCAAATGATCAAGACCATCTTGAAACAAAAAAAAAATGTGGACAATAGTGTGACTTTCTAGGTAGATGAATGATGTTATTACATACACAACATTTGTCCAACATAATGTAGATGAAGAAGACCAACTATGACATTAGTGTCACCATAATAGCAAATTGGCCATTACATCTAGACTCATCAATACAATTAGTGGTCATGTTCCATTCCAAAGACTCAAGGATATAAAATTTCAATTGTGGTGACAATTAACACATTATCACCAAGTTCTCTAAAAACTCTTAGTGAAAGTGCAATCATGGTATGTTGATTCCAATACACAATCAGTTCAAGCATGGTGTTTACTCATGTGAGAGTAGTGGTGATGCTAGCCATCCCTATTTTCCATGTACTAATTTAGATTTTAGACCTTTCAAAATTAAGTTGTTTCATATATTTCTATACATGTATTGAACAATTATTTCATTAAAACATCTAGGTATGACATGTCCATATATTACACAATGTTTGATAAGAATCAAATCTAAAGAGAGTAAACGCAAAAAAATTCGCCAATTTTGTATCAAGGCATGAGTGTCACTCTTGTTTAGATTCATCCTACTATTTCTTTTTCTTTTTCTTTTTGGTTTTTTAACACTATTAGGTTTCCTCCCTTTTCACGTTGACGTGGTAATGTTATGTCTTCATATTTATAATTCGCTACAATACTTGTTATTAGTTTGCTTCTAAATTCTATTTCAGTTAACTTAAATCCTAAATTATTTGGAGAAAAAAATGTCACATATATTGAATCTCTATAACTTGAGTAAAGGGTCATATCTTGATTCTATTGAGGTTGATTAAAATTTGTAGATATGGAAAAGTTGTCAATACCCATGAAGATATTTAGGATTTGCATGGAGGTTGGCTTGCAAAACTTTGTATATATTTTTTGATGTTCAAGTACTAAATGGTAAAGTGATGTCATAGGATTATCATCCATGGTGGCACAACTTGAGCATCAATTTTGGTTGGGATGCATGTCATTTCAAGGTTTATGGTTCTTCAATAAGGTAATTTCTTTAATCTAAAGTCTAGGTTTTCATTAATATATTTGTGGCTCTTTGAATGTTAAGTAGGAATGTGCACTACATCAAAGTTTGTGTGATAAATTTGAAATACTTGCAAAATTCATCAATGTTTTTTTGGCTTGCTTAAAGGTATTTTTCTCCAAAAAGAAGACATGGTGCAAGGGAAAGATTGATGAATATTATAACATTTTTTGGAGTTACAACCAATGATTGTTGCAATGCAAGCATTCTCCGCAAATGTAGTTAATCCAAGTGCACAAAATGGCTCAAGTGCTACCATATTGAATATGTTCCACAATTAGATGATCTCTACAATGCAAGATCATATCATTTTCATTTGAGAAACCTATGTTCCCATTTCCTTGGTTGCTTGCAAGTAAGATCTTTAAAGATTGTTAGAAGGGTAAGGGTAGAGGTCTCTAAATAGAACTTTTGAGGCTCACTAACATATGTGCTTTTAGTAAATCATAGCCATGGCGAAAGATAATGTTACTAAGGTTTTGCTTCATAAGCTCACATATGCAATGCAAGTGATCCTTACTTTGGAATTCAAGAAAGGTACTTGTTTTAAGGTTCACAATTTTGACTTTTACTTGTTGATTATCATATAAATGTTAAATGGCAGGTAAAGCAAAACTTTACTAAATTGATCTTGCAAAGGTTACTTTTGTACAAGGTGCTATTATTTGATCATACAAATGTTCTATGTTTGTATTAGGGTTGGAAGAAACTAAAGGTGGTTCTATCAAGGTGTGATTAATGACCTTCATGGATTATTTTTTATCAATGAGAACAAGTCCTTGAAAAAAGTAATTGTAGAATGAACACTATATTGGCATTTGTTTACTAATCTTGTGTGGTCTTTGGTTTTAGCCTTTGCTTATCTATCCACATAAATTGTCAAAATTATCAGTTTCTCTATCTCTCTTTTTTTGGTTTTTTTCCTTCTTTCTATTTATTGACGATGACTTGACATTTGTTCCATTATTTGCAAGCTCCTTTCTCAAAGGATATATATTAGAGAAGTGTTGGTCCAATACGTGCTTACTTGGAATGCATTAACATTGCATATATGATTTTTAAAGTGCAAAGCTTCTCAATTTGTTGTCCAAAAGGATCATGTAGGCTAGGTAAGCCATCATTAATTCCTTGTTTATATTATTAATGAACTCTCAAGGTTGTTCATACATCTTGTTTTGATCATGTTAGTTTTCTCAAATGAACAATTGTGAAAGAAATAATAGAAGTTGTAAAATAATTTTGAAATAAAAAGAAAGTTTTTCTAAATATATGGTGCATGTTGATTGCCTTATTTATGACAGCAATACTCATACTTAATGCTCCCATATTTAGAAGTGCATGTATTCTTTTGTGAATTTTAAGTTAATCCATACAATGTTGGTGGGGGTTTGGGGTTGGTAAGCATGTACAACCAATTGGGAGGGTTGATATTAATGTTACTTGGACATAGTATTTTTTTCCTTAAGAATATTTAGGTAAACATGCAATCATGCTTTTCTTCATCTATTCATTTTATAAGAAATATTGTGGAACATTTATATGCAATTTCAAGCACATGATATTATGCAAGAATTTAGTGTCTTGATGAATGTGGTAGCTTGGAAAGGTTGAGTATTGGATTTCCAAGATTACACATCATAACTAGCTATAATGGATAATTGTTTTTTCATTCGCATTGTGGTAGTTGGTATCTATTAAGTTGTGGAAACCATTAGGCTCTTTGTGTGAATATGGTTGTAGGAGATTGTTTATGGACATTATCATCAAGGGTGCACAATGATGTGGGAAAACCTTGTCCCCTAGCCTTATTAAAGTATAATTGAATATGCAACTACAAACTTATAGTGGTTTGGTATGTGGGTTGGTCAATTTCTAAACTACTAACTTTAAAATGAATTAGATTAAGAAATAACATATTTATAATTGTTTAACATGTGGCCTCTAAATGTTATATTTTGTGTTTCCTTTAGCATGACATTTGAATTAACACATTGTAAAATAGATGCATGTTAATGAGTTCATTGTATAACTCTTTTTGCATATATACAACTAACATCTTATATGAATTGCAATAAAGGTTCAATTCATTCCAATTGCATTGTAGTTGATTGGTCAATTCAATGTCAATGGTAGATGGTAGAAATGAGATTATACATGTTATAATTTGTTCAACTATCCACCAATGTAGTTATTGAATAGTCGTTATGTTGACTTGATTTCTATTATGGTTCGACTGCCATATGAGAATGTAAATGGACCATGTGTTACCCCAATACTAGCCCAAATGCCAAATCAAATAGTTGTAACATATTCAAACTTGCAATTGAATTTTTATTACAACTCAGTCCTAATCCGTAAACCATATTTAATTGTCACACATCACTTCACCATTAGCCAAATGCTTTGTTCCTCAAGGTTGTAAACCAATCGACCTTCCAATTATTTTTTTTATCATGGGTTGACTAATGGTGCAATGTTGTGGGTGTGCCATGCATTAGCTCACTACTAGCTAAAATCTCCAATCAACATATTTCAAGCATAGTCAAAATTGCAATTGAATGTTAGTTGACATCATGCCAAATTAAGAAATGAAATCCATCCACCAATTGAATGCAGTTGATAGCATCCCCTGACCAAATTAGTATAACAATTTTCATTTAAATTGGCAAGTAATGGCATGTAGTGGTTATTACTATGGTATTGACATGTGGCATACACTTTTAATTGTAATTTCACTCTCGAATTGTACTTATCGACATAATAAGTACAAAAAATACCAATTGCAAAAAGCAAATTGCAATTATATGTGTAGTTTTCAACTTGGTTTATAGTTGAACACTAGTTCAAAATGTTGTTGCAAAAAGGGGGGTTTTCTACTAGTGCATGTCCCGCTATACAACATAGACATTTTGAATCATCACCTTGTTGAAATGCTTTACCTTGGTTAAAATTATCCAAGCATTATATCTATGTCGATTGTAATTATCCTTTTGATAATTATCATGATTATAACCATCAAATTATAATTATTAATGTTATATCAGTTTTATTTATTTTGTTGATAATTATAATTAGGTTGTTATTCTTGCTTGTTTAATTCCTAATCAAATGGCCGATTATTAAACCTCGTTTAGTTTTTTGGCCTCGAATAAACCTCTTACTTCTTATTGGATGAAATTATTAGTGTTTTAGCTTGTGCCACATCCATTAAATGTTTTTATAAGGACATCATCTTCTTGACAATTGTTTTGTGAACATTAATCAATATTATAATGTTTGTCACTCACACATACTTGACAATGTTTTTGCAACAACTTGCATTCCTTTGTATAATGGCCTTCATTATAACAATTATAACAATACACATATTTGTGTAAGTGTCAAAATGAACCTTATGCCTTTTTTAAATAGTGTTTTGGTAATTGTCATATTCGATTCCTTTTCAAATTCTTCATTATCTGATTTTATTTTTTTTGTTTTTGGTTAAAAAGTTTTTTGTGGTAAGTATTTTTTAAAATTTATTCTTGTTTAGTTAATAACTTCAGTTATAGTTCCTCTTAGTAATGCCAAAATTTCCAATTTTAACTTAATGTGTAATCCTTCACAAAATGTTTCATGTAGGTAAACATCATATAGCCAATTTTGTATCATAGCAAATAATTGTAGAAACCTATCATAAAAATATTTTGCAGATTTATACTTGATTGTTTGATATATTTTAGAGCAACAATAATTTTCCCTTCATTTTGCACAACATTAAACCTTAGTATAAATGCAGATTGGACACCTACCAATCTCGCAATTCGATTTGATGTTTCATATCTTGTAAATTAGTTTGATGTTCTTCCCTTCAATGAATTAGGGAAATTTGCATTACAACTTATGAACTTTGATGTTTTCCCCATTAGTTACACATATCACAACCAAAAAACTTGTCCTTTTCCATTGCTACACCATATAACTAATGTTTGATTTTACTATAATCTAATTAATCTAGAATGCCTTTTGAAACTTGAACACATTGGAGTAGGTCCATAATAAAGGGATGTCAACTAATAACATATCGCCATTTGTTCTTGGCATGTATAATTTTTTTGTTCATGTAGTAAAACCAACATCCACATTGGGCATGGAAACTTTTGTTTTATAATGGCTAACATGTTTTTATAATCCATTCAACTTTGAAACCAAAAATAATAATTTATTTTCCACAATTATGTTTGAATCAGTAGAAAAAATCTTGTCCTTTGCAACCAATAAATCAATGACTACATGTTTTAAATAACTATATCATTGAATGGATATTACTTCAAATCCTATGTGTAAAAAGTTATAATCATATATTAGTGGTGCATTTAACTAGTAAATGATGATATGGTAATAGGAAAACATTATCATTGTTCATTCAAAATTTTCATCCATATGACATCCATGATTGATGATAAAATGACATAGATGTCCAAGATATCATTTGAAAATGTGACTAAGATAAAGTCATTTCAAATATAACAAAAAAATGACTAATAATGTCAATGATGTGAACAAAATGATATGTCATTACATAAACAAGGTGATCATCAAATTAAATTACAATGATTCAAAAATGTTTATTAGTCATTTAATATGAATGTAGATGGGCATAACAAACTATGACATGTATGGAACTAATTTCAATTGACATTTATATGCATATAGGTAATATAAGAAGTTTTATCACCTTTTAAAATATATACTTGATATATGATCCATATAATATAGTATATGTGAATAAATTAATCATTATACATTGAAATACATTTTAATGATACAAATATGGTATATTTAAAACAAAAATTTTTATTGTAAATTTAAAAATAAAATACAAACGTAAGATGTTGGAAATATACATTTTTTGTACATTAAACCTTTATCTTAAATATAAGAAATAAATTATATAATATATGTATATAAAAAAATAAACTCACTTTGCATGTGCAAAAATATTATATCATTACACAAAAATATTAAATTATGTGTAGAAATGAATAAATTTTATAATATTAAAAAATTAGCTAATATTTTAATATTAATTAATATATTAATATATAGTTGATTTATGATCCATTTATAAATATTTTATGTGAATAAATTATTAAATATTTCTAGTGAGTCTTGCATCACACTTGATGCATTTCCCCCCTTTGCATTAATCATTATTTTAGCCCATCGAAATGTGTAGTCTAAGTCCATTAGATTTTTTGAGCTTCCTCATATATATATATGTATTTTTGTTAGGACCTTGCTTGGACAACATATCAAAAGTTTAATCATACACAACAATAAGTAAGCTAACATTAGATTAACCATTAACAAATGTAAGTGGTGAAGGAGACGATGAATTAGCTCCATTTTTAAACGGTGAAATGATAAGATGGATATATATGACATAATTTGAAATTATTTAGAACCTATAGATGGGTTATTGTGCTCTAGGTTTTAACAAATTAAGAAGGAAAATAAAACTAAAATAAAAACCCTAAATTTTCAATGTGCATAAATAACAAAACTATAAAAACAAGCTTCAAGCCTCAAGGAAGATGTTTAAAAAATTTGGAAGGTTTGATTGGAACCCTTGTTGTTCAATAAGCGGTGAAATGATAAGATGGATATATATGACATATTTTGAAATTATTTAGAACCTATAGATGGGTTATTGTGCTCTAGGTTTTAACAAATTAAGAAGGAAAATAAAACTAAAATAAAAACCCTAAATTTTCAATGTGCATAAATAACAAAACTATAAAAACAAGCTTCAAGCCTCAAGGAAGATGTTAAAAAAAATTTGGAAGGTTTGATTGAAACCCTTGTTGTTAAATAAGCTATGGGAACAAGCAAGATAGATTTTGGAAATTGAAAGCTTTTAGTTGGGAGAAAAGATGTTGCATCAGAATTTAATATCAAGACTTTTGAAGTGTGCACCTAGCCTTTGAGTCATGACATCCAAGTTCCAAGCTTTGGTTCTAAAATCTAAATCTTGGGGCTTGAATACAATCTTGAAAATCATAAGATACAAATATTTTGAAAGGAGAAACTTGAAAATAAATCATGCACATTGAGTAACTTGCAATCTAGAAATTGAAATGTGTAAAGTTTAAACTAACATACTCAATTCCTAGACTAAAATTCAAACTTTGGACTTTAGGTCTTGGGATTGTTGCATTCCATAAGGGAAATTTCAAATATTTGATTCTTGAGATTGTAGCAAAATTCAATAGTGAACTTTCAAATGCTTACAACAAAAAATTCCCAAGTTCTAATAGTTCATTGTTCTAACAAGCTTTTTGATACACCATATTTGATTTCAGATCTTTTAAAGTTTCCTCCAAATCACTTTAATTGAACGCTCAAGTTCCAAGTTCCAAATCCAACCATAAGCATTAAGAACCCATGGGAATCAACCATCAAAACAAATTTGCACACATGATTCACGAACTTCAAATTAGATTGGTTAGCTAGTGTTATTATAAACTACCATTATTGTGCATCCTAGCCTTCTTAAAGGTGTTGGCGAATACTAGGTGTGTTCATATTGGTGAATTTTAAGGGCATTCATGTCATTGCATGTTTGAAAATTGACATGAAAAGTGCAAGGCATGGTCATAAAAAGTTCTTGAGCAATGGTAATGTACATGTTGAGAAGACAATGAAAAGGAGAGGAAAGAATGGTGACCTAAAGGTTTATGGTATTTTAATGGTGGCAATGGTGCTGCTTGTCACCATGATGAGGTTTAGGAAAATTAGCTCCAAATCTGGGCTTTAGTTTTACAACATGGTTGTTGCAAATCCTTTGTGTGTCACATTTTGGCAACTAATTGTTGCCAAAAAAATGTTGATGTGAACCTATGTTGCCTAAGAAATGAGATTAACCATAGGTTTTCACAAATTATATTAAATCAATTCACATTTTAAATATGTTAAAACATGTATAGAAAAATGGAGCCATGCACGGGTTTTTCGCTGTGAAATTTTGCCACATGGTGACAAAAAAAAAGAGGTTGCAAATAGTACAAAAAGATTATTTTGGAAAAACATTCCATCGAAGTTTGCAATATTTTGAGGAAGAAAAAAGTTGAAATTACATAAGAACGGGCATTTCCCATAAGAATGTTTGGGTAGGAGAATTTAAAGTAGAGTTGAAGCTAAGATTGAATGGAGATTGAAGACCATTTTGCCTATTGGACTACAAAAAGGTGTAATGCAAATATGACAAACAAAGTCATTTTGATGATGGGATAATGCTAGAGTGAAACAACAACCATCAATATATCATCCATTGGAAGTTTATTATGAAATAATTGTGGATGAACTAAAATCAAGTTGATTGTGGGTGTCACCATGGTGACCTATCCTTTGACAATAAAGGTCATGTAAGGAGGATAATAGTTAACTATGAGGGTTGGATCCTTATAGGTAAAGGTTAGTTGATTGTTAGTAGTAAATAACAAATGAATGGTTCATAGCGTAATGATTTTGCCCTTCATGGTGGGTTCAAAGTTCAAACCAACATTGTTTAGTTCTAAATTTCAAAAAGGAATCATCAATATTGGTCTTGCACTTTTTGAAGTTTTTGATGGAGACTTTGGTCTAATCCTGAGATTGGTTTTTAAAAATTTGTTAAACTCTTCAATTTATATATTTTTCTTAACAAGATTAAAGCCCAATCTAATTTAAGATTAAGTCTAATTCCATCTCCATTACACACAAAAACATATTTATATGAAGTATTGATTTGTTCAACCAATTCACATAGTTCAAGATAAAAATAATGTAATATTCATTATGTAAAATCAATTAAAACTCACTGCTTGCATAGAGTTTTCAAAGAATGTAAAATTTTGACATGGAATCTTCACAATTAATCAATTAATTATTTGACATACATGTGTTGAAGTCAAACCCCCGGCCCCGCCACTGTACTACAACATATTATAATGAAAATGGAATGACAAAAGTGGGAAGCAACAAGCAACAGAGAAGAAAAAACACTATGAAACTTCCCCTATTCCAACATCACTAGAGCCTGGGATGTGCTCGAGCAAGACTCAGCCACAAGTCCAGACTCCAAGGTTAAGACAAGCAAAAATAAGTCATTCTTGCAACTAGCAGCAATTCAACTTAAAGGTCTTGCTTGAGGATGTGTTAAAGGTAAAAGGGTTCATCTCTGGCCTTGCCTTGGTAGGCAAGGATATTGTGTTAGATTCATTATAGAGAGTATAGTAGCTTAAGGGATTCTGGCCCTAGGTAATAGGTCTATTTTTGGCTTGTGTTGAAACTTGAGGTTTAGGTACAGACATATGATAACTTGAAGGATTTTGGTTCCTTTTAGAGGATATTTTGAAGATTATATTTTTGCATGGTGAAATATTTGAGTTTCCATGATTTTCTTTTGCCTTGAGATACTTATAAATGTAAATGGCAAGGCCACAGTGTGACACAGCCCTTGTTATTCTCAAAGAATGGACCGCGGGACGCAATAAGGTAGAACTGAGATACAAAACTGCGAGTGAATCAACATAATAATGACTAACAATAAAACTATACAAGTTGCAACCTGATAGGTAGCCTGCCAATAGCCAAACTAGAATTAAGTTTCAACACTGATTGCAATACAAAAATAAATAAACCTCACTAGTATGATCCAGTAAAACTAAAGTTTCCAGTCTCTCAGGTGAGGCCATCTCCATCAGCACCCCGTTATTTGGGCCCACGGAAGACGTTAAATTAGTGACATGTCCCTTGTGCAGGGAGTACAAAAGTATTACCTACTTCACTGCTTTTTGCAGTCCTTCAGGCAAAGAAGTTGTAATTTATGCCTCCCAGACACCCTTTAAGGGTCATCTAGAGTGTTGTTGGCAGGTTCTACCATTTAGGCAAGTCCAGGTTATAAGTTATAGGGTCTCTTAGAAATCAAGAACCGAACAACAACACTATTCCTGGTATGCACATTTTGGGTCTGTAACCAACAGTTCACCTTCTCTCTCTCTTTTTGAAGGAAAAAAAAAAGATCAGGTGAAGAGTGGAGTCCATCCGTCTTTTGTTTTTCAATTCGCTGGTGGAGCCAGAGTGACAAGCATCCCCAGGCAGATTTGGCTTAACTGGTGACTCTTTTGCAGAGAACTCTTTAAATGTTTAGGTAGACATGAATGTGGTGATACCCTCCCCCAAAAACAAAATTGTTTTCTATCACAATTTGACTTATTTTTTCATAAAAAAAGGAAATTTAGAACAGAATACTTGCTTTTCAGAAAATTATGTGGCGTTTCGAGGATTTTTGCCCCCAAACAAATCACTAGTAGACATGGAAAAAAAGAACCAGGGAATACTTTTTTACTGACTGCAATAAAGACATGTTGGTTATTTAACATATCTTCCTATTTGGACCTGTACAGGGTTTACCCAAATCAATGGAGGGTGTCAATTATTGAGACTGGCTAAATCAAAAGCAGTCACTTTATTTTACTCATCTTTTTTAAGTGTATGTATCGCGGATGCAAATTCTGTTCCATTCATGTTAAATCAAGGCTATACTTCATCCTAACTTCTGTGTGTCATTGCCCAATTAAAATATTATATCAAAGCACACACATTCTATTTGGAAGGAAGATGTTAGAACTAGTTCTAGTCTGTAGTTTGAAAAGCAACCATGAACAGCTTCCAAGATGTAAAAATCATGTTGTTACAAAACACATCAGGTTGCAAGTTACAAAAGACATAGACATGGTGTTTTTTTGAATGATTATAGGTGCAAAGATCAAATGGTTGGAGGAAGGCTCAAATTAGGAGGATTCTCCAAAGGACCACCAATGCTTTTTTTAAAGAAAATTGTGATGTAGTTGAACTGGCAATTATCTGCAGGAAGATTTAGCCAAATCTGTTTGTAAACCAGATATGAAAGTTTAAAAAATAAAGGAAATCTATAAATCTGACAATTTTTTATTCTTTTGTCGTTTTGGTAATTGAAATCCCCTAAAACGCATTTCATTTTTGCAAAATCACTTCAATTTTAGCTCCATCCTTTGGCAAAATTTCTTTACTTCAAAAGGTTGAGGTGCACATGTATGTGTGATATTTGTGTTCTTTTGTGAATTTCTGTTTTCATACCATTTTGAATAGGTACCAATGAAGCATCAACCTATAATCAATTGTTATGGACAGCTGAAAAATTGAAATATATTGTGCACGAAAGCTTTGTAATTGTCTTTATACTTCCTTCCTAGGTATCCAAATGATGTTCTTACCAAAATTCTGGTGATGCTTTCAATGAAGGTCATAAAGCTCTCAATGTTCTATTTCAATACCAAGAAAACCATTTGGAGTGGCTAGAATTGTCATAAAAGTGTGGGGGTGTAGAAGGACTAGCTTGCAAGTGTAAAGAGTCAAGTTATTGAATGGTGAACATTCCCCAATGTTCATATAATAGAAAAGTGATGATGTGTTTTGCTTGGTACTACCAAAGTTTCAATGAAATTGTCAAGTGTATTTCTATACGTTCCCAACAATTATTTCTTTAATTCTAAATCCCTTTCCCATGATTTTTCAAAAATTTCCACATGATGTTCCAATAATGCTTTCAAAGTTTTCAATATTGTTCCACAATTTCCCATTCTATATTCCTAGTGGTGTTCATATTGATATTTCTAAAGTTCATAATCACATTTAAAAAGTGCCCCAAGACTTTCCTGTATTCATTCAACTACCACGGGAAAAAGGATTCTGGTTGAAGGAAGACAAAACAGTGAGAACAAAAGAAATACCCAAATCAAATAATTTGTGAATATGGGAATCATGAATGATCACGAGCATGGGCAAATACACAAATTATTAACACCTAAATAAATAAATAGACCAACACCATCAATTGGAGCTCTCCTCATGAGTAGATAAAACAAGCCATACATATATTAAGAACTGTAGAAACTAAATGTAATTAGTTTGTAAGATTGACTCATGGCCAAGGTTTTGTAGTTTAGATTTCTTCACCTATTTGCTTCTCTCATATATACTATTTATTTATTTTTCATGTCAATTTATGTCCGATTTTTTTACCCCTAATTTAGAAGGCATATTTTATTATTGTTTTCAAAACAAGTAAGTAGTTGAAATGTTCATTGTAATAGGTGTTGCATTTGCATGGTCATAATTTGTTGCTAAACAAAGATTGACTTGAATAATTTTGGAACATCTCTAGTTATCAATGTTGGGTGGTTATGAGAAATGTTACAAATCCCATTGGTTATCAATGTGGGTATATACCCACTTAATTAGAGAACATGATTTTTTTCTAAAAATTGTGTGCGTTGAACCCTTAACGGTCAATAACACAAAGAAGCTTGGATGTACAAGAATTGCAACTTATAAATTATCATAGGTTTTCTTGACCTCTTTTTGGGATGACCAAAAGTTGCAACTAACTTTTTCATGCATGTAATAATAATGATTTTTGGAAAAAAAATTGTAATGAAATTTTTTGTCATGGAAATTCAAGAAGCTTATAGCAATATAGAAAGGCAATGTAGCTCCATTATGAATTATTTTATTTGGTGTCAAATATGAGATCAATGCATCAACTGTCAACTTTGTTGATTTTGAATCGTGTGGAAGTTTATAGTTCATTACAAAAAATCATGGATTTTTTGAATTGCCAACTTGACCAACTTCATTTTGATTAAAAATTTGGTTTTTTTTATTGGAAACAAAAAAATTCCAAGCAACATGCATTTTCCAAGCAACATGTCAAAATGTGACAATCTAAAAGACAAACAAGTGAACACTTGTAATACATGAAAGTGACCCATTAGGAATATATATTAGGTAGGTTAGGTTATGTAGGTAGAAAGGCTACATATGTACATTAAGTACGTACATAGTTAGTCTAGGAAAATAAATTAAATAGGTAAATTAAATTAGGTAAGTAGGCCATGTAGGTAATTAGATAGCTAAATAAAATAGTTGGTAGGTAGGCTTGGTAGGTAGCTATATGTAAGTTGGTAGGTTAGGTATTTAAAAATAAGCCAACCTTTGTAGGTGACTAGGCTAGAGGTAGCTTATATAGATTGAATAAGTAGGCTATGTAAGCTAGTTGTAGGTAGAATTCAGCAATCAAATGGCTAGGCTAATTAATAGGTTGTTTACAAGTAGGTTGTTAAACCCTAATGTAGGTAGGTAGGAACGTAGGCTAACTAGTTAAATATTTAAGGTAACTAAACTAGGTTAAAGATAAATAAATTAGAAAAAAAATGTTCATAATAATATGATGATTTATTATATTATTTGTTGAATGTGATGCAAAGGATAAAGATTTGGTCTTTCAATGTGAACCTATGGAAGGTTCAAATCCTCATACTTGCAACCTCATGACATGTCTAAGATAGGTTGTGTAGGTTAATAAGTTAAGCTACATGGGTTAGACTTATAGCCTAAGTTATTTAGTCTAGGCCCTATGAGCATTTGTTGCCTAGGCTACCTAGTTTAATCTAATATTATTATTTACTTAAGTTATTATTTGTGTACATAATAAATAAGTAGGTAGGATGGCTAATAGGTAGGTAAATGGAATCCACACAAATAGGAACCACAAGCTATGTAATCGATGTTTGCTTTTTCATGTTTTAATGTCAAAAATTGTGTTAATGTTGCAGGTAATTGAATGGGTTTACATGTTTATAATCTATTTTTAAAACCATTATGATATGATTTGGAATGAATTTAATAAGGAAAAAAACTAGTTTTAAAATGTTGTTTGCAATTACTTATTAATTACAAATGACATTTTTAAGTTGCAAATTTTGATTGAAAACAACAAATTTTCTTCTAGTGAAAATATTCAAAAACATTCATTAGACATTATAACCAATATTTTAATATGACTTTTATTTTTGGGGAGATTTTTTTAATACAACATATTTTGAAAGATATTTTGTAAATATATTTTTACATAATAGTATAATGCAACATTTTTTTATTGATAGAAATTTAAATGATTTTTTTTCAACTTACAAATGAAATGTTCTCAAAATATTCCCAACATAAGTACTAACTTAAGTGGGTAGGGTTGGTTCATGTTAGTATGGAGGCATTTCAAATAGGTTGGCTAATAGGTGGGTGTAGCTTCAAATTGATTGCTGATTTGATCAAGAGTCCAATTGACATTACGTAAACTGATTAGTCAAATTAGCCACTAATTCCATGTTGGTCAACTAACCACATGGTCACCTTTATTAGTAGTTAAATTAGACATGTTGAAATCAACTTGTCCAAAATAACTAGCTAATCAAATTGGTAAATATGTAAAATGTGATTTTTTGAATAAAACTTGTGGTCAAATAAACCAATATTTTTTGTTACTTGGTTGTAAGTTATAAGTTTAGAGTTATAATTTGTGGCTTTCAAAAAGTAATTGGTTGTGTATTATGACTTGTGAGTAGTTATTTTGCAAATGATTAGGTGAAGGTTTTACAATTGAAATTAAAGGTTTCAAAGTTAAATTAAGTTTTAAAATTAAATACATGTGAAGTTTACATAAAGGTGCAAACACAATATTAGGACTCAATCCCACCTACTTTGTGATTTGCTTAAAAAATAATGGAAATCTAATCACAACGATGTGGCAAAATGGGATTGGTTATTTAGGGAGAATGTTTTTAAACTCGCTATTCACATTGTATTTGGAATGACATTATATTTGAATATATGGCACAAATTTTTTAAATAAAAAATAAACTTCAAAATTTTTTAATTATGTTTCATTGAATGCATATATCTATGTGAACTATTTTGAAAGAAAAATCTACATTTAATTTATTTGAAAAATATATGAAGGATTTTTTTCATATGTGAGATATTTAAAATGGACATATTTATCACTATACATCAATTCATCACAAGTTGAAGGTGTGTTTGGTTGGTTAAGAACTTGTTTTATAGCTAGGGGGTGATTTGCTTCAATAATCTTTAATTCAATTTAAACTTGTGACTTACATGATCATAATTGAAAACTTCCATTACGACAGTTGGGATGAACTCGTTGCATTGGAATGACATATATGATTATGTACATATGATACTCAATTTATGATAATTATTTTTAAAATAACATTTAAAGTTTAATGAAATAAAATAAATATAAATATAAAAAATTGTTAACAAAATCTTAAATAATTTTAAACTATTTCGATCCACATGGATGAAGTCATAAATGTCTTGGACATAGTCATAAACACCATGTCCAATGTGACAAATCCTATCTGATTACATAATCATCTACATATTTTACATATAATTACAAAATTAGTCATGGATGTAATTATAATCCATGGTGTTGGTTTAATGTATGTCCTCTTGTGATGTCCCTAACACATTCAACATGACCGGAAATGAATAAATTCCAACAAATTTTAACATATCATGGTGGATCTAGCAAAATTGTTCTCAAAGCTTCAATGTTGGCTTACCATCATTGCCTTCATGTTTGATTGATGTATAATGAATAATCCAATGGTCCTGAAAGGTTGATAATTCTTACACGTTGTCTAAACAAGCCTCCTAAAAAATGTGAAAAAAAAATCTCCAAGTTGTCTATCTTCATTTCCAACAAAATTTCCTCCCTTTTTTTGCCTATTCATTTTGTGGGTCTTGTGTTTAGGGCTAAAAAAAAGACATGGTTGCCATTGATTAGGTGTATAAGCATGATTTTGGAGACACACCATAGAACACACTTGTAATGTGAAATAAAACATTTCCTTTTGGGGTTAGGACATTAATAGTAATAGCATAGGTGCCATTTGGGCAAAATCAGAGAGTTGAAAAATCAATGATTTTGCCAAATTGGCATTATTGGAACATGCATTGAACTTTAGTGAAGTTGTGATTTTGGAAATGCACAATTAAACACATTTGTAACATGGGAAGAAAGATATTCCTTGGGCTAAAACATTCATAACCACTCCGTAGTTGCCAATGGGGCTAAATTAGAAACAAGAAATCAACGATTACACCAAATGGGCATGAATGGAATACGTGTTGAGCCTCAATGGAGTAACTTGTAGGTTCCAAATGACTATTCATTTGAGTTTTATATTCATTTAAAAGTTATTAACCATGTGTCACTCAATTATGTGACCATTTTTTAATGTCATTTCCACATTGCTAAAACTCCCATAAATGGCTTCATTCATTAAAAATCCAAATCACTTAGATCCAAATCCTTGATACCATCTTTGTGGTTACCAAAGATGAGGCATTGGAAATAACTAACTTACCATGCTGCTTAATTCTTGTTTGATGATGTAATTAAAAGCCACTTTAAATGACGGTCCAAGGTCCAAAATCTTATGGACCAATTTGAAACAAATCAAAATAAATTGAATCCTTGAATTAGACCCTTCTTCACCATTTTAATTTTTTTTGGTAAAGTACAATGAATGACGCACTCCCAAGCTCCTTGATAAACTCAAATGTGAATATGAGGTGAAAACAACGGAAGAGTAAGGAGTTGAAGACACTCCTTGGCTCGCAGGACTTTAGGGGTAAAGGGGCATGTTGGAGCTCTGGGATGGGACTACGAAAAATGACAAGCGCTTAATCACTCACATGGACCTGCACAAAACTAAACAACAAATTGGTTAGTGTATAGTTGGAGCACTTTTGGTGTTAAGATAAGTCATGGGCAAACTCACAAGACTCACCACGGCCCAGACTTGGGGGAAGTCACCACCTTCCCCATTATAGTATGCTTTGTGCCTATCCACAAGACTAGCACCCATTTGTTTCGGGACTCCCAAGTGGGGGTCCCGAAATTTTCATAGCCAGGACTCCTACAACTTTGGGGGCCCATAACTTTGTGTGTAAACTTCCGATTGAGATGAAGTCTAAAACAAAGTTGTATCTTTTGTTAAAAGCTTTCCAATGGTATGTCATACACCACCTGCACGTGAGAAGATCGGGGCGAAGTGGTCGAAAATCAAATTGCCAATTTGACTCCCAACCTTTCTTTTGGCTATAACTTGTGTTTCAGATGTCCATTTTAGACATTTAGCTTCCAAGAGTTGTCTTATGGTATAAGGAAATTTTCAATCCATTGAGTTTTGACCCCTGCAATCACTCTTTGAAGATTCGAAAGTCTATCGAAACTCCAATTCCCAAAGAGGGAGTTCCCTTGGGGATGTGAGGGTTTATTCGTTCACTCTCTCTTATAATCCAAGGAGCATCAGATGTGACTCTTGGGCTTCCTCTTGGCTCACCCCCTTGCAAGCCCTTGCCTTGGTCGCAAGCCCAAGGCTAGGGTTGTGACACTCTCCCCCACTAGAAAAAAAGGTCAATGTCTTCATTGACACTTAAACATTCTTTCCTCAATGCAATTGTTTTCATTTGGATCCTTGGCCATTGATTGCCAACAATTGCAGTAGGACCTTGTTTCAAACTAACTTAAACGTCCCCAAGTTTTCAACATTTTATTGGCAAGTCTAAGGGTGTTTCATAAAAACCCTTAACCTTTGCTTCATCAAAAGACCTAAACTAGCTTAATTGATGAAGCCCTCTTTTGGGAGGTAATTATTTCATCCCTCCCCTCATGAGGAACTCAAGCCAAGTCTAATATTGACTTAAGTTACTTGACATGACTCCTTTCCCAACCTTGCACCTTGATCACAACAATCAAGCCTAATTAAAAGTGGGCCTATCAAGGTATGGAAACAATGTTTAGGCTTTGCAAAAGCTTAAGTCCCAAACTATGCGATTATAGTACACGAATGGGGTCATGATTTCCTGTGTTGGCTGCCACTACTAACTAACCTTTTGGGATGCATTTTGAGCATGTGCGCACCTTTACAAGTTCACCTTGTTTACCTCCTTTTTTGGGGCCAAGGTTTCTCTTAGTCCCAATGTGGGAGTCCAATTTTGATTTGGGCTTACGCAAGAAAGTTCCATTTGTTCATGACACTTGACAACTTTTTTAGAATATTCACTATGTCTATGATGCAATCTCTTGGAAGTCTTTAACCTTTATTTCACTTGTAACTTGATGTGGTACATTTGTGTAACTCCTTACCCCATTAAAAGAAAGGTGATGTCCTTATCACGTTCTATGTTTCTTTTGTTTCTTTATCGGTCTATTGTGGAATTCTTCTATGGCTTCCTGGGCATGTTCCATGTCCGACTCATTCACTTAAGATGCTTCTATTGGATGGTATCCTTTCCATTTGACCAAGTACTCCCGTTCTTGCCCCCATAGTTTTTTTAACTTGAGCACAACCTCCACTTCAAATTTTGGTTCATTATGAATCAGGTTCGATGGGGGCTTGGAGTTGTGCTCTCAATTAGGCCTTGAAGCATCACGGGTGATCGACTTCGAAAGCGAAACATGAAATATGGGATGAACTCTAAGATTTTCCTATAATTCTAATTTGTAAGTGTCGGGAATTTTTTTTTTCAACACTTTGAATGGGCCCGCATATGGGCCCAAGAACTTGTGGCTTAAACCTTCTGGCAACCAAATTTTTTTGATGTTCAACCACATTTTGTCTCCTTCTTCAAAATGCACCTCTCATCGAAACTTGTCCACAAAATCTTTGTACCATTTATGCGCCTTCTCAAGATTGGCCTTAGCCATCTCCCACAAGCATTGCCTCTTTTCATCAAGTTGTGTGACCATCGGCACATCCTCATTTGCATCACTTGGGGGTTGCCCAAGTGTGGCCTAAGTTGTAGGCACAATTGGTGACTTACATGTCACCATTTGAAAGGGGGTGGAACTTGTTGTCGAATGCTCTAATTTGTTATACCAAAACTCGGCCAACTCCAAATGGTCCACCCAATCTTGTTGATTCGCCGCCACATAATTCTATAGGGATTGTTAAATAACCAAGTTCACTCTTCCATTTTGTCCATTTGTTTGGGGTCATAGTGAGGTGCTCATTTTGAACTTTGACCCCATGTGCTTCCACAAGGCTCACCAAAACTTGCTTGTGAACTTTGGGTTTCAATTTGACACAATGTCCTTTGGGAGGCCATGATGCTTGAACACGTGTGTGAAGAACAACCTTTTGGTCTTTTAGGCCATGGCATTTTCCTTGGTGGGAATGAAGTTTGCCATCTTGTTAAATCGATCCACCACCACCACCATGATTATATCAAATCCCCTTGATGGTGGCAAATTCACCATGAAATCCATGGACACAATGTCCCATAGCCCTTTAGGAATCAGTAGTGGTCGCAACAATCCTGTTTGCTTCTTATTGAATGTTTGGTTTTGTTGGCAAATCAAGCAAGTCTTCACATATTCTTTTGCATCGTTTTTCAAATTAGGCCAATAGTAAGACTTTTTGAGGAATGTTATGGTGAGTTTCATGCCACCATGCCCCGCAAGGGGCCCATCATGGCATTCCTTCAAGAGCACATCCTTTAGCCTCCCTTTTGGAACACATAGTCGATTTGGCTTATACTACAATAATCCATTTCGCAAATGAAGTGTGATTTGATTCCCTTTTAAATGTTTTCCTTCATTTCCTTGGCAAATTCGTCATGGCGGCTCCCTAATTGAACTTCCTTTTGAAGTTTTGTTTCCCCCACATATACCACTTTAAGTTGGTGTTTCCAACTTAGTGCATCGGGCATCACATTTTCCTTCTCGGGTTTATGTCGAATGTTCACATTGAACAAGGCCAATGTGTCTACCATCTCACTTGTTTTGATGACAATTTTAGTTGAGTGGCGAAGTATTTCAAGGTGACATTATCGGTCCACACCACCACATCTTTGGAGCCTATGTAATGGCCCCAAGTCTTGAGATATTGTGTCACGGCCCACATTTCCTTTTCATGTGTTGGCCACCTTTGTTATGTCTCATTCAACTTTTTGTTCGCGAGCCTAAGGCTGGGGTTACAACAGTGAGTGTGTTTAAATGTATAAGGTCCAATTGGTATAAATGTGGAATTCACATGTGAAAGGACTAGGGTAACATTCTTTTTTAATTTTTAATTTTTAATTTTTTGATTTTTTCTTCCTACTACACACACAATGGATGAACATAAGACAAAACACCAATGATCCTAGTTTTTATTATGACAATGCATTGAGTCATTGCACAAGCAGTTTCATTGCAACAAGTAGTCATTACACAACATTAAAATATGATGAGTGCATTGTTGTTTTATTTTCATAGTATATTGACATGCCACCAAGAGTTTAAAGCATATGGAAGTATGAGAAAACAATTAAACACATGGAAATCAACTTTTTGAAAGCTTTTGAATTTTTCGAGAATATGTTTTGACAACATAAAAGGTTAAATCACAACACATTTTGTGCTTTGATTAAAGTTATCAATATAAATTTTGAATGATAAAAAATACAAACATTAGAGAAAATGTCCATGTAAAAACTAGAATAATAAGAGCTTTTCCAAGATTGGGTAAGGAAATTTCATTGCAAATGTGTGGAGAAGTCTATGACATTATAGAAAGTATGGAATTAGTTATAGGGATAGATTTTTTTGCAATAATTATAAAGCTCTTGAAATCATTGGTGATACCTAAATTGATTAGAAACAAGATCAAAGAAATTGTCATTGGTTTTAAAAGCTTACATAAAATTTCTTACATTTTAAGTGCCATAAATGATGGTCATGTTCCAATTATTGCACCTAACATAGATCCAAAATCCTATTATTGTTGGGAAGGTTTTCATTGCACATAGATTCAATGAATTGTAAATGCAAAGTGTAGTTTTTGGGATTATAATTATGGGTGGGTTAAGTAGTACTGGGCTTCCTTTCAAAAAGTAAATTTAGGAAGTCGTGTGATGAAATATAAATTTTTACCTTACAAGTTGATAGGTGATGTTGCTCAATGTGACCACATGGTTATAATCTCCATTCAAATTTGAATTTAAAGATGAGTTGCCAAGATACAAAACACAATGAAATTTTATCCAATTAGATACAAGGATGTTAGTAAAAAAGACTTTTGGAATGTTAAAAGGAAGGTTTAAATTTTACTCAAAATAATATATATGCCATTCTACCACATGTCAAATTTGGTGACAACTTGCATATGTTTGTATAATAAATGCATTGCCAATTTGATTGGCTTTCATATGGATTAGGCTTTGGAAGTTTTTTAAAAAACACAAGAATTTTTTTTCAACATTTGACAACATATGAAGAACTAATATGTTCAAAA
The DNA here is from genome assembly GCA_963921925.1 of Sphagnum tenellum. Lineage (NCBI taxonomy): Eukaryota > Viridiplantae > Streptophyta > Sphagnopsida > Sphagnales > Sphagnaceae > Sphagnum > Sphagnum tenellum. The sequence goes on along the minus strand of OY998143.1, from coordinate 20,461,267 downwards.
TGGTTGAAGAAGTAATTAAACAAGTGAAGAGGTGAGTGTTTTCATAATTGGGGTGCCATAACGAGAACCATGACACCCTTTTGTCCTATGTCCCAATTCCTAAAACAAAATTAGTGTTATGAGATGTTAAACAACGAAAAGGGGATATGTATGTTTAGGCTTTCAACCAATAAGTGTTATTTTGGATGATTCAAATCAATTGAACAAAATTTTAATGTCATGTTCAAATATAAACTAAAAAGGAATGTAAGACTACATGACATTTCCAAAATGGCATACGTTCATTCTGAATGTTAAAACCCTTTTAAAAAATCAAATAATGTCTTTTTTGCACACATGTCTCCTATATTTCTTTCCAAACCTTTGGAATGTAATTTTGTACTTAATAAAATTACTTTGATTGTCCTTATTAATGTAACCATTTATGAAGAAATCCAAGATTTGAACATCAATTCCAAAAAAATTGGTGATTCACCATATGAAAAATTTGTGCCATTGTATAGGACATATTTTATTCAACTTGTGGTTCAAATATAGAGCAATTTGAACAAATATGTTGCTAGTCCTAAGTTGATTCTTGTTCAATAAAACTACATAGTGGGACATAGTTCCTAAACCATATTTTAGGACACTTCAAAACATGTTTTAATCATCCAAATCACAAAATTTCATCACAATTAAGAAGTATGCGAGTATATAACTAAAAAGAAATACCAAATAGATTATTTCATATATGTAATCATCAATCAAAGTAATGTTTCGAAAGTGATTTTGGGGCAAGACATTTCTTATGTACCCCAACCTTGAATGGACTTAGGTTACAAAATCTAGGGATAATTGTTGATGATAGGATTGACATGGAAGACATAAAACATCAAGGTGAATATGAATATATGACAAACATTGAAAATAAGTCCAACAAGAAAAAAATAGAAGAATTTATATAAAAAATATTGATAAAAGTTTTGGCTATTCATGAACTTTTAACAAAAAAACTTTTTTGAAATTAATTTGATAAAATATAATAATGTTGCCTTTTAGATACATTTGAATTGGATGAAATTGTGATAAATGATTCAAAATTCAAATGCTATGTAACTTATATTTTAATTATCATATATTTAATTTGAACATTAATATTTTTGAATAAAACATTAGTCTTTGCCTTGTTTAAAAAAAACATCATATGGAGTGAGAGGTCTATCTAAGGGTTCTTTACTACCATCATCTTTAAAATAATTACATTTAAAAATCTAAACTACCCATAATTGCATTCGTAAAAGCATTCACATGTTTCATCACATTTTCATTTTGATGCCACCAATTATCCAATGCATCATACAAATGAATTTCATAGCAATCATTACTTGAAATTCCATTTTCATCCTTGTATTGCTTGTAAATTACATTGAATTTTTGCTTGTAGCAATTGGAATCCTTGAAAAACTAGGGATTGAAGCCAACGTTCAAGTGTGCAATTTGAGCCATATTTTCACCCTTAAAAAAGAAAGAAATTAGGATTAAAAACCATGATTTAGGAATTGAAAACAATTTTTGAAACAAAAAAAATCATAATTAATTACATTGATAAAATAGTTGAAATAAAGTTCACTTTGTGGTTAAATCTTGTCTTCCCCCCCAAGGAGATGTGGTTTAAAAGTTATTTGTGGTTAAAGTGGTGATATTTGATGTGGAAAAAGGGGGCAAAAGGCAAAGGCGCATAGGCACAATTTGAATTTGATTAATTGATTAATTTATTTTTGGAAATTTTATCGTTTTTTTCAAATTTTGGATTTGGAAAAATAATAATTTCATATATTACAAAAAGATCATTTTCAATATTCTATCAAAACAAACATAATTAGGGTTTCAAGTAAAGTAAAATGTTTTTTTTTTCACACTTCTGACAAATTCAAGTTCCATCTTTCTTCGTAGTGCAGTGATATGTAATATTTCACCACATGCCCAATGTTTTTATCCATTTCATTTTTTTCATCTTCCTTTTTCACTACAAATACAACCACCTTTTTATTTCTTGTCACCTTTTTTTGGGGAAGGGGAGCTGGTTTAAGGATTTTTCATAAATCTAAATCTCTTTGAACTTGTGAAAATGGGTGCTTCAACCCTCCATGACTAAAAATTTCAACTTTCATTTTTGAAGCACTTCCATTTTGTGCATTTGCAAAGGTTAAAAATGCAATCCTTTGAGCAACAACCTTGTGTGGATTTACAAATCCAACCATGTTAACACTAGATGTGCTAAAAAATGAAGTGACGAGTGTGCTTTCAACAATGTTTTCAATCCATAAAATCTTTTCCACTTTTACACAATTTCACTTTGAAAAAACAAATGAAAATTTATTTTAAAACAATGAAGGAGACAACCCTAAACCCTAATTGACATTTAGGTTTTCCAAACCATGAGCTTTATTTTTAACATTATTTTAAAAAAATAAACCAATTGAATTTCCTTCCAAAATGATGTCAAATAAATGCCACTTCCAATTGGGTTAAATTGATCTTGAATCTTCATTTATAAGCCTTGAGTCCAATTTGTCACTCTCAACAAATAGGATTGTTCCATTTTGTTGGACCATCCCCTTTAGACCTTCATCTAAAGTGCCCATAAAATTATCTTCTTAGATTTTGGATTACTCACAAGATCATTTAATTTTTCTATATTCTTGTGATTTTTCTTTCATTAAGTCTTGCCTTTGTTTAACTTTGAGCTTTCATTAAATACTTGTCCTTGTTTTTTTGACATAATATAATTTAGCTTTCGTTGCTTTGGATATTTGTGATGGTAAGGTGTTTTGTGAGCTTTGGAGGATATAAATCTTATAGTAGCAATATTTGTGACACATTTTTGCTAGAGGATTTTTACTTCATAAAAGGGAAGTATTTTCAATGGAATAGCTGGAAAGCTAATACCTACTTGTAGGTCAAAAGATCAACAAGTTGTTGATGATTTCTATGTTTTGGTGATCATTTTGTCTTTCTTTTTTTATTTTGTTGATGGTGTTATAGTTATGATTGTTACTCCTACATACAATGACTTTTTTGTTCCCCCACTCATACAAAGTGAATGGTCAATTTCTTAAGTGAAAAGTGTTATTTGAAATTTCATGTTGGAAAAGACAAACCCAACCAAGGAAAAACAAGAACAAAAGAAAGAAAGAAAAAACAAACCCCCAACAAGAACCACTCAAAAGCAAGATAACTCCTAGTTGGGCCAAGAAAGAGGACTAGACCTACAAAAGTTCATTAAAGAAAATGTTTATTTTTGTGCATAGATGTTTCACATTTTTTCCAAAAATTAAAGCCACCATATGGTGAACACGTTTGTGTGATCATTCAGAAATAATGGTCACAGCCATCATTGAATCTAGTGGAATCCCATGTCCCCCAAGAATGATTTGCCTATATTTTATTACAACTGCATTTGGTGATTTGGAAATAGGTAGAGTCCAATTACAATTCATTAACAACATTGGTAGCATGATGCTTGTTTTGGGGGGGATGGCCAACTAGTCCATTGACATATCAACGGTTGTTAATGCAAAGTAACCATGGATGGAATGAAGGTGAATGCATTATTAGTATTACATGTGCCATTAACTAATGTTAAATGTCCATTTTTATGTAATATATGCCACAATAAATATCACTTGTTATACATTATAATGGATGGAACCACAAAATTTACCTCACAAATGTGTCATGAGAATCATGACTTTTTGTGTGGAAAAATTCAAGTCCTCTTGCACTAATGGGATTTGCCCACCCATACATCACTTGGGTAAATTTTCTAATGTTTGAGGAGGGCACTTTATATCTTTGAATATCTTCCCTAGAAAAGATGAAAGATGTTATACTTAGTCCAAATTGAGAATGATTATGTGCATGTAATGAATCTTATTTGCATTGTAATTGAGTTTATGCTCCTACTATTGATGAGTATGTGTGCAAACCCTAACAGGGCCATGGTGAACCAACGCACCATCCATTGGATGTTTGTTATTACTTAGTTGTGGAAGAACTTCAAATGAATTAATATTTGGTTTCATTTTGGTAATCGTGGGTAAAGGTGAAACTAAATATTAACACAATTGAGGTTAACTTTGGGTGTTATTTTCAGAGATTTGTGTAATGTTGGGGTCCTTTAGCGAACATTGTCCCTTTTACAAGGTTATTTTGTGGTGCTCCTTTTTCTTTTTACTTCCAACATGGATGGCATTTGGAGGGGGTCACCATTATTGAATCATCTTCATGCATGAGGCAAGGTGACCCCTTAGGAGATCTTTTATTTGTTTTCGCACATTATTGAACTCTTTTAAAGACCATCATGTGGGCCTCCAACTATGTCTTTCCATCCTTAATGGACGATACCCACATTGTAGGGCCTATGAGTGAGATTACTCGTGCTTTTGACCACCTTTTGACCAAATTAGCCGTAGTTGGCCTTAAGGTCAAGGTGTCAAAGTGCAAGCTTTGGAGTCCATTGGGGATTTCTCCAAGCATAAAGATTCTTTAGGGCTGCATTTTGGTCACATATGGCTTACCCATTTTGGGTGTGCCAGTTGGTTTTCAAAACTTTTTTTGGATGATGTTTTATCTCAAAATGCAGCGCATGTTGATGATCTTCCTCTCCTAGGATACGCCCATGTTGCTTTGGGCATTTTGTCCTCATGTGTAGCTTGTTGACCATTGTATTTCATTAAAACAATACATCCTTCTTCATCCTTTTTGTCTTTTTTGGTGAGTTTCAATAGGAAAATTATGCAGGTATGTGGGGACATTGTGGGTCTAGGCTCTTGATAATCCTTTTAAGGCCCCTTAACGAGGTGTTAGGTTCAACTATCAATATCTTTTGGTGGTATACGTTTTTTTTCTATGGAGGATGGTGCCCCATCTGTATTTTTAGGAAGTTGGGTTTTGGTGCTTCCATATTTGTGTTATAGGTTTCATATTTTTGATAGACCCATTTTGGAGGAATATGTTTATCAAGTTGAGGGGGGCCCACACATGTTTCAGTCATGCTTATGTGGAGTGTGAAATGGCCTTCTTCTTATAGCTAGGGAGATGCACTTTTCTTTTGAAAATTTGGCAATTACTGGCGCCCCAGCTGTATAGGCATTTTTGATGGACATCCACCATGACACATCCTTTAAATCATTCTTGGAAGATAACTCCATTTCCTTAGCATCTTGAATTCGCATTCATTTTTGTTCGAACAAGGGGGCATGGCTATGGTTGATTGTTAGGCCATCTATTTATTCATTTTACATTGCACACTTTAGTTTCACCTTGGCATTGCGTTTTCATTTTGATTTGATTTAGCCCTCAACATCTAGTGTGCACATGGGTTGGACGCATTTGGCATGCACTTAACTTGTTGCATGTTTGGAGGTTAGCAGATAATCACACATGATGCCATCTGAGATGTCATGTATGCCCTTGCTAAAAAAAGTGGCCACATTATATGGAAAGAGCAGTGGTATGCCTTTACATTAGGAGTCTCATTATGAACCGATTTTTACATGACTTGAGAGGACCAAGTTTTTGTTTCTAATGTCATGCTTATGGACCCAACACAAGAAACAATGGCTTTGAATGTCATTAGTTGACCATAATGTGCAACTGTGAAACTTAATGTCATTGTAAATATAGAGGGCTTCATGAAGGGCACCACTTTATTTTAATGGCCATGGAGGTGCACATCGTATTCGAGCGTGATATGGATCATTTCATAAGGGAGTGTGTTCATTTTTTTCATGATAGACGATTGGGAGGTCATTTATCTTTTTGCATTCAATTTTTTAGGCAACGTGTTAGTATTGCTTTTCAACATGCTTCAACCTTCGCTATAGAAAGTAAGATTGCTTTAATGAGTGATGTTTGTTCTAAACCTCCCATTATTATTAGATCTCATTATTTGCATGCTGATGATATTAGAGGGGTCGTGGGTGAGATAGTTTACTACCATAAGAAGGACTTACTCTTTCCTTCTTTTTTTTTGGTTCTTATAGGTTGTGCATCTTTTGGCCTTCCTTTTCGTCTCCCATGTGATGGTTTTGGCCATTGATATTTTATTGGATTTTTGTGACATTTAGTGAACTAATGATGATGATCAATGCACCATCCATGGAAGCATGTTATCATTAAGTTGTAGAGGAAACCCCACTTCCTAGCATTCGACAAGTGCTGCACAATTTAGTAGTCACATTTGTTATGATAAAATAATTTAATAGCCACATTTTCATTGGTGAGCAGTGTTTTTTCTTTGGGGGGGGAAGGGGGGAGGGGAGGGGATCATACTTTTGCCACTTGGCAACCAAAAAAGAAAGCCTACAACTTCTACAAAGAATTTTGTGGGAAAAAATGTTCCAAATTCGCCACATTTTGAGCAAAAAAAATTGAAATAGCCATATTCAGACTGTAGGTTCTTGCCACTCATCAATTGATAGTTAGATTTAAAAACAAGCTACTTTTCTCTCTGATCTGTAGCCAGATTTGGCTAAGTCCTCTTGTGGAGGATTGCCAGTCCACCTTCCTCATGAATTTTATAAAAAAAACTCTGTTGGAGAGATAATTAAAAGCTAATGCATGATTCAAAGACATTTTAATTGAATTGAAGCACGAGATGTCTGAAGCGGTGTTGTGTGTGTAAAATGGCTTGGGACTTACACACTGTGTAAGTGTAAATCTCACAATGAATTTTATTTGATGCAAGTGTAAATGTAATAACCATGTAAATTTATTTGATTCCGTTTAAATCAGTGTAAGTGTAAAATCAAATATATTTACATTGTTTTACACAGTCCGATAAAACAATGTAAACATGTAACAATGTATAAAATGTGATTTTTACTAGAAGAGGGGGAGATTTCCTAATGTTTTTGATGATCAGTGAGCTAAATGGCCCATTGCAAAAAAGTCTGGTCATTAAAAATATATAATAAAATATATTTATAAAATATGGAAAACAACGCTAGAACCCTCAGTTTGATCATAAATAGGGTGAGATTCAAAAAATAAACAACATTAGCATTCAAGGGTGGGGGAGGGGGACTCAGTTTTTGTGATGAACTGAGTTTCACCTCTATTACTGCTCCTACTTGTAGAGCTCCTATAATTAGTCTTGAACCTTGTGCATTAAATGCTGATTCTCAGCATTTCATTCCCAGATTTAATGAAAATTTCTTACTTTATGATACCCCTGAAAGAAGGGTTTGGGGGTGAAAGGAGGTATAAACGCAAGGTGACTATACGAATAATTTTAGTAATTACACTTATATATACAGCTATTGACACTTACACGCACAACACTGCTCGAAAGCTTGTTTCTGGTTTGTGTAACAGGCCATTGAGCCACTGAAGCCTGCTGCAGGTAAGGCTGCAAGCCCCTCCCCCTTTGAAGGGAGGCATCAGTAAAGCTGAGGGACCCAGATATCGGTGGTTAGGCTCTTTTGCTCTTAGACTTAAATGTTCAATCCTCCCTCTTGACAATTTAGGTTAGAGTAGTTTATAAGCTCACTAAACCTCTGAAGCCATATGGACTATTGGTGAATGTGGTGGTCAGAAACTATATCAAGTCATTGAGGACCTGACATCACTTGCACATGAGTATTATGCACTTCCATTTCATGGCAGAGCTGTACTTTCTACCCACCTCTGCCCCGTGGCCACACTCGGCCAAAACCATTGACAAAAGGATATGAGATATGTGAGTAGATCCAAAATTGTGCTTTGCCAAAATGCTTGTTCAATGGAGCTTAACATAAGCAGTGGTTTTTAAAAAAAAATTCTTTATGTAGCTTAAGATCATCCTAGGAAGAAGTAGGAAAAATGGCAATCAAACCTAGATGTTAGCCAAATCTGGCTATACACCAGATGTGGAGTACAAATCCTAATTCAACGTTCTATAGTTATGGCTACATTGAATACGGGAGCATGTATATTGTGGAAACGAAAATCAGCACAACTATTGGAGATCCATGGGAGCAACATTGAAGGTCCAACATAAAAACACCCATTATGGAGAACTTTGACAAACATTATAAGAGATTTCAAGGTGCAAATTGTTTGAGAAGTGCTTTGGAGAGGAGTATTGTGAGGACGCCCAATTGAGGAATCAAATTAAGGATGTGTTTCATTGGAGACCAGACAAACAAAAAACTACCATTGGGTGGTTGTGGTTCAAGTGGTAAAGAAGTTGAAGGGGTGATGACAAATGCTGGAATTAGGTTTTGACCAATCATGGAATATATGACACCAAACATACTAACATTTGTAGTCGAATCAAAGTTGGACAAGACTTTTCGACCACTAAGTAATATTGGTGAAATCCTATGTGTCCCACATTGAGTCATCATTGAATATTTGTGTTTGAAATAGAGGTGGAACATCTCTAAAACACTCCAATAGTTAACTTAATCCCTTTCAACAAACCATGGGAAAAACGTATGTGACCTCATCCCCGTGTTGTCTAAGTTTTTCCCAGTTCTAAAATGTCATTGGACACCCTAATTTTATCAGCAAGCTGCAACTGAGGTGGGCTAGGCTATACTAGTTACTACACCTTTCAAGATTTGAAATAACAAAATGAAACGGATAGGTGGAGTGTAAATTTGAAGGCCGGTGAAAATAAAAAAGCCACCTTAAAAAAAATTGCAATACCAATGGGAAATGGAAGAAAATATGTTGACCTTTGTTGTTACCATTGCTTTTAAACTAGGCAGAAGAAAAGAGTGCTGGAAAAAGCAAACCATAATCTTACTACCTCCTTTACAAAGACAACAATTTTTAACAGCCATGAAAACAAACAAACAAATAAACAGGCAATTGTTTTTGCACAAGAAGTGAAAGTTATAATTTTTGCACAACAATTAGAAGTCCTCAGCCGCCACCAGTTTTGGATGATAATCAAGTTTATGCACTTAGTGTATGTGCCACCTAACCTGTGTCTAATTCGGTTAGACCAGATTTCATTGTACATGCTTTTTGGACACCCTTAATAAAAACTTCATCATGGAATTCATCCACTGACAATTGTACATGCTTTTTTTACACCCTTACTAAAAACTTCATCATGAAATTCATCCACTGTTATTGACACCTTCCTCGGAAATCAAACCACTTGGAGACAACAGAAACAGTTCAAAATAGTTGAATTGCAATCATGCCCTTTGCCCTACTAGCGCTCCACCAGAGCAATTTCCAACACCGCTCTGGAGCTCTCTGTGCAAACCTTCTGGCCTACACAGCCTTGGACACATTCTTTTACCCTTTTGCAACTGGAAAGACTACAGGGGGGCTTTTATGGCAACAACAGGCAAGGGAAAAAAAAAAAAAACACATGATTAGAAAACAAATGTTTGGTGGCAGCTTGGACAAAAAGAATCCCATCCTACCTCCCTTCACTTTCCCCCCTCCCTCCTCACCCTCTGCCAACAACTACCCCACCCCATTTGCCCTGGTGGATAGAATCCACACCTTACATGTGGTGTACTTAGTACAAACATCCCCAGTGGCCAGTGCATGAATGAATGAATGCATGGTAAGGAAAACAAGAGGTGTGTGTCACACTGTGGCCTTGCCATTTACATTAAAAAAAGTATCTGAAGGCAAAAGAAGAGTTAAGGAAACTCAAATATTTCAACATGCAAAAATATGATCTTACGAAAATTCTATAAAAGAAATCAAAATCCTTTAAAATATTATAACTCTATAACTAATCTCAAGTTTTAACACAAGCCAAAATATCATCTTTCCAAAAATCCTCATACAAAAATAGAGCTATTACCTAGGGGCCAAAATCCCTTAAGCTTACTCTACTCTATAATGAATCTAAACACGATATCCTTGCCTTGGTAGGGAAGGCCAACAAAAAACTGTTGATCCATAACACACTAACTTTACTTAACTTTCAGTTAATTTTACTTTACTACAGCCAAAAAAAGGCAGCAGGCAAACCTTGAAGAACCCAAACAAATACATATAATTATGGATGAAAGATTACCCTGGTGGATAGAATCCACATCCTACAATGCATGTGGTTGTACATGGTACATTCCAGTGGTGAGTAGACTCAATGATGCATGTAAAGGAAAAGAAAAACTGCTAATCCATAACAGAATAACTTTACTTACTTTCACTTAATTTCACTTTACTACGGCTATAAAAAAAAAGGCAGCAGCAAGCTTGAAAAGCCAAACAAATGCATATAATTATGGATGAAAGATTACCCTGGTGGATAGAATCCGCACCCTACAATCTATGTGGTTGTACATGGTACATCACCCAGTGGTGAGTGGATGAATGAATACATGACAGGGAAAAGAAAACTGATGATCCATAACAGAATAACTTTTACCTACTTTTTACTTACTTTTTGCTTGTACTGATGCAGCAGCAGCAACCTTGAAGAACAAAACAAATATGTATAATCATGGATGAAGATTACACTGGTGGATGGATAGAATCCACACATTACATGTGGTGTACATCCAGTGGTGAGCGAATGAATGGATGCATGACAAAGGTTTGAAAGAAAACTTTTGATCAATAGACAGAGTTACTCTTTACTTAATTTTACTTTTGACTTACTTTTACTTTTATTACTGCAAAAAAGAGGCACCAGCAACCTTGAAGGAGAAGGGGCTCCCATTCTGATAAATGGCTCTGCCCTTCAAATGACATCCATGAGGATGATAAATGTTCAACATACTTAAATTGAAAAAACACTTGGTGGTTATATAGCATGGTGAAGCCCAAGTGGATCCTTCAGTTACTCTGAAATTTTTTCTTTAGTGGACTTAGAATGGAAGGATACCAAACTTGACCCATTTCTGGGTGCATCACAATGTGAGTACACTGAGGGGCAGAGGCAAGATTGGATGAAAGAGTAACAAGGCGGATGCAAAGTGTATGAAAGATCACCAAGGTTGGATGAAAATCGATTCCCTACGTATGTAAAATGAAAAATTAGGTTAACTGTTTCAAACTCCACATTTCCTTCTTTCACAAAAAAGAACTTTAACTAGTTACTGGTTAAAGTTACTAATTTAAGTAGGAAATTTCTTGCGAGAGACCACGCGCGTTCTCGTGCAATTGCAAACGGGGTTTCTGTCTGCCTGTCGCAGTTCCCCAACGCCGCCACGAAGCCTGAAGAAGAGAGAGAGAGAGAGAGGGGGGGGGGGGGTGTGAAGATTTTCTCTCAGGGAAGAAGACCCACCACGCGAAGAGTGAGAAGAAGAATCCGCAAACGGAAGTATGAAGAAGAGAAAGAAGACGCGGGAACGCGGGATCCGTAAAAGATCGGCAGAGCCGGCCAGCGAGCAGTCGGTCCCTCCCTCGCCGGCCGGTCGGTCCCCCATCCATGTTGGCCGCGTAGCTACCCTCACAATCAATGTCGCACAAGAGTGCACAAGAAGTCCATCATACGGTAGGCAGTTGCAGAAAGTGCGGCATTAATTCTTCACAGCTTCAGCTTCCCCTCATCCCCCCTCCCCTTTAATGCACGGCGTCAGAACACTCTACCCAAGTGCTCAATCCTCTCTCTCTGTGCTGGCTTCCATGCCAGGCAACTGCAACAAGAAAAATATCGACCTTGGGATTGTTGTTGCTGCATCTACCGGTCTGTCACATTAACTCATTACTAGGACCAACTTACTACCCACTAGATCAAACCTACCGTCCTGCTGCTGCTTTTTCTGTTGTTGTTGTGCTGTTGTTGTTGCCATTAGCTTAGCTGCTCTGATTTTTTGGGATCCGAGAGGACTGTCAACGTATTGTGTTGTCGACTTTTTTCTTTTATTCTCAAAAAGTATTGTTTCTCCTGAAGTTGTCTTTGAAATTATTATTATATGTATCTCGCGGTGAGGTTTTATGCATTTTGAAACACTATCTTATTAGAGCAGCAATATAACTTGTTATCGTCCTGTACATGACATCTAATAGAGCGCGAGCATCGCGACTGATCTTCCTGTGTATTTGTTCGTTTACACTAGTGGTAGGAGTAGCAGTGGGGGTTCCTTTTTTCTTTTAGGGGTTTGGTTGTTTTCACAATCTTGCGGCGTTATTCATTCACTCTCGGCAGTAGCGATCAAGTATTTGAGGACACGGATGGTGGTAATACGCAGTCTCCCTATGATGTTGGGTTCTTCTCCACAGAAGCTGTTGCAGCACAAGTTTCCCTGCTGCAACTCGTGTATGTTAAAGACTCTAGGTTTCTGATCGTCTTCGGTTGCAGCAGCACCTGGTTTCTTCATATCTTCTTCAGCTGCAGTTTTGTGACCCAGTTTGACCACTGGTTTAAATGGCGGTATCATCGATCTGGTGAGAGGCAGTGCCGACCACGCAGGCTCGTGTTCGTAACCCTTGTACGCCGCACATTGGCTGCACAACCTTCTTAGGGTCGCTGCATGGTCCCTGAGATCATATCTGTCCTCTACTTGTTATAGCTAGCTAGCTGCAGCTCTTCCATCTTACGTCTTCTTCGCACAGCAGCTTGCTTAGGCTGGCTTCCATCATCGACGGAAGGTTTGTTTCTTTCTATGTGGACGCTGTTGTCATGCAGTCTTCTGCCAGAGGCTGCGCGCCACCCGGCAAGCTTGACGATGAGTTACTGGTGTTAATGCTGTCCTCAGGCTTGTAATAGTAGTGGTAGCAGCAGCAGCAGCACGACACAGGAGCAGCTGGCCTGCTCACTCATCATTTGTGGAGCTGAGAGTTTGACCTTCTTGAGGATGGCATGCCTGGGGAAGGGGAAGTTTAGGGAGATGGAGACCGAGAAGAAAGCGACACAGACCACGAATACCACCACTCGGAGCAAGATAGTGTGTTGTTGTAGTGGGGAGTGCACGGGAGTTACAAGTAAAGACAGCGGGAGGTTATATCCCTACATCAAGGCGTCGCAAGTAGCAGGAGGACTACCATCGCCATCTCCGTCACCTTCACGGAGCACAAGCTATGAGATTGAGGTACGAAATTTGTCTTACAAGATTGTGAAGATCGAGGGGACATCCAAGAAGGGGATGCTACAAAGCGTGAGGGCGGAGGCAGCAAGGTATAGAAGCAAACCGAGCCACTACCTTCTGAAGCACGTGACATGCACAGCTCGACCGGGAGAAATTCTGGCAGTTGCGGGTCAGAGTGGAGCGGGGAAGTCGACTCTTCTGGAAGTTCTAGCAGGACGCATCCAGCCGAGTAGTCCTTCTAGTAGCATTCTAGTCAATGGATTACCCATGGACATGCAAAAGTTTCGCAGAATCTCAGGCTACGTGATGCAGGACGACGCGTTGTTTCCGGTTCTCACAGTGCGAGAAACTCTGCTGTATAGCGCGCGTCTACGTCTGCCATCTTCAGTCCCGATGAAGGAGAAGGTGATTCGAGTCAAGGCGTTGATGAACGAGCTCGGGCTGAGTCACGTCGCCAACACAAGGATAGGCAACGAGACTATCCGCGGAGTCTCGGGAGGAGAGAGAAGGAGAGTCTCCATTGGTGTGGATGTGATCCACGACCCAGCGGTTCTCATCCTTGATGAACCGACTTCTGGTCTCGATAGCGCTGCGGCCTTGCATGTAGTAGCGATGCTACGGACCATGGCGGTGTCACACAATCGGACGATCATTCTCAGTATTCATCAACCCGGTTACAGAATACTGCAGCTCATTCATTCTGTTCTCTTACTTGCTCGAGGCTCCGTTGTACACAACGGTCCATTGGAGCTTTTGTCTTCACGGCTAGCTGCAGCAGGGCATATTGTGCCTCCGCAAGTGAATGTGCTGGAATACGCTATAGATGCAGTCGATTCCCTCAACTCAGACGAGAGTGGGATCATCTTTCCAACAATCAATGTTGTTGGAAAGCAGCAGGGCAGTTCCAATATTCTACCGGAGCTGACATTAAAGGAGCTGTTCCAGCTGGAACCATCTCTTGCACATGAATACGCTGCCAGTAGTAACTCCTCAGCTTCTCCAGACAGGGGAGGAGACGATCTGGGACAGCAGCAGAAATCCGACAGCAGCGTAACATTCGCCAACTCCAGTGCCACAGAGGTGATGGTCCTTGCACACAGGTTTGCCATAAACATAATCCGTTCCCGTCAGCTGCTAATCGCACGGACAGTGCAGGGAATCGCAGCTGGATTAGGACTGGGAAGTATTTTTATAAAAATGGGATACGGCACACGGGGAGCATCAGAGAGAGCGGGTTTCTTGGCTTTTACACTCACATTCCTTCTCACCTCCAGCATCGAAGCACTCCCGATTTACCTGGAAGAAAGTCACATTCTTGCCAGGGAAACGTCCAGAGGCGCGTATCGTGTATGGTCGTATGTAGTGGCCAACACCATTGTCTTCTTCCCGTTCCTCTTCTTCCTAGCCACGCTCTTCACGGTGCCGGTGTACTGGTTAGTGGGATTATCATCCAACTTTCACGCGTTTCTGTTCTTTTTGTTAACAGTTTGGATCACGTTAATCGCTGCCAATTCATTCATCGCGTTTTTCAGTTCATTGGTCACGGATTTCATCCTCGGGAACTCGCTTGTCACTGGTTTCATGGGTGCTTTCTTCCTGTTCTCCGGCTACTTCATCAGCAAGGAGAATATGCCCAAGTACTGGCTCGTCATGCATTATACTTCCTTGTTCAAGTATCCTTTGGACGCTTTGCTCATCAACGAATACACGCATATCAAAGCTCATGAATGCTTCGGCCCTGTTTATGTCGACAAATGCTTCCTCACTGGACCCGACATCTTGCTGGATCTGGGCTTGAACAAGGAAAATAAATGGGTGAATTTGTGCATTATGGTTGGCTTTGCCATAGCTTATCGGCTTCTTTGTTACGCTATTTTGCAATTCAAGCTGCTGAGGAGAAGGCGATGATGACTGACTGACTGACTGACTGACTGATGACGACAAAGTCATAACAGAGCCGGCCAATGGACATAGCCAACACATGTATTGCCAACCAATCGCCAACACACATCCAACAGACACACCAACTCATAGGCTGTTTGCCATTCAAGCTTCTGGGAAGCCAGAGAAGATCAAGGCAATGATGACCACAACAGAGAGACAGACAGACACTACTGAGCCAACTACTGACCCCCCCCCCCCCCCCACCCCCACACACACTACACAAGAGTCTAGTACAAAAACTTTCTGGCCTCCCAAAAACAATTCTCAAGAAAGCTGCTTTGAAACACCAGTAACAAAATTTCTCAAGACAAATTTTGTTCCTGGTGTGTGAATTTAAACAGCTTGAGAACAAGGTGTGGCAACATTTTCGGTTTGTTAATAATTTGTCCAATTTCTTCTTTCAATATGCTTAGTTAACTTAATTTTCCATTTCTTTTTTGCCCCCTTTTTAAACCTTTTGCACATTGTTGAAACTTTAAAACCCATGGTGGCCACTTAGTGATTATAAGTTAATTATCTGTAGAAGAAAGAAAAAAGATGCAAATTTTTGTTCTTTTGTATGCAGAAAATTTCACCCAATTTTCTTTGCAACTTCATGGGGGGCATGCGCCATGGGGGAGGTGGAGATGGGGGGGGAACACAGCAGTCGGTAGGTTACCAAATGTCCAGTTCTTTTTTGATCTCTTATAACCGGATAATTGTGTCAGTTGTGAGCAACTTCTTATTTATACACTAATTGAGTCAGTTGCAGTTCACTTCTTTCTTGGAATGTGTTTTTGTGTGTAGTACATGGCTTCCCAGCTGACCAGTTCTTTTTTGATCTCTTGTAACCGGATAATTGTGTCAGTTGTGAGCAACTTCTTATTTATACACTAAATGAGTCGGTTGCAGTTCACTTCTTTCTTGGAATGCGTTTTTGTGTGTAGTACATGGCTTCCCAGCTGACCCAACTCAACTGTGGGTTTTCTTACTCTTTGCCTGGATCTGGAAATAACCTGCTAGACATTATTTTGTATCTCCAGTATGTTTCTCTATATTGTGTCTTCTTTGACTATGCATCTGTTTTGTTTGTTTTTGCATCTCTTCTATTGCTGTTGTGTTTTTCTTCCTGTGTTGCTGTGTGATGTTGCTAGCAAGGGTATGGCTGAGTCTTCCTGTTGCTTCCAGGTTTGCAGCAAAAACTCAGTGCACAGGGTTAGCCTATACCCACAGCAGGGAGCTGATGAAGTCTGGGTTCAAAAAAAAGTGATACCTATAGAGAGGTCACTATTATACTGATGCTCTTGTTAATGGTCCTTTGAACAAGTGAGAGATTGTCACTGTTGTTGACAGACTGCAAGTGAGTTTTTTTTCTCATTTTGTACTTGTTGTATTGTCCTTTATTCCCAGTTTTGTAAGTTTCCTCTAAAAGTCTTTCTTTGACTTTTAAGAAGTTTTAACCTTGTTTGGGCTTTCTTAATCATGAGAATGAAAGTTTCATGTGAGACATATATAATTTAGGGTTCAAGGTTACAGGACTTCATGTGTGAGGAAGCATGTTGTTAAGGTACTACAGTTTTTTTTTAACAATTTGGACATTCAACTTAGTGTTTTCTTAGGTTGTGTTTACACCTCTGTGGGACCCAGTTTTTTGGGTGAGTTATGAATTTAGTTGATTCTTCTTGGGGTGTGCTGGGATTTGTGTGGAATGGCTCACACTCAAATATTTGGATTTTAATATAAGTTTAGAACAATGGATTTGTGCAAGTTTTTCCAGTTATGGTACATATTTCTGTTTTTACTTTCAAGTGCAGTTTCAAGTTTCCAGTACTTGAGGGTTTTGTTAGTAAAGGACTGGAAATGCAGAGTAGTAAATTAGGATTTTATTGCTGGAGTCGCCTTAGGTAGTTCTTAAGGGTGAACAAGTCAGGGTGAAATGGGTGAAATGCAATTGCAGTTAACTGGAGAAGAACAGAAAATTAGAGCAAATCCACCCTAATTTGGCATTCAGCCCTGCAAGAATGTTTTCTCATCCAAGATTTTTAAAAAAAAGTGATTCCAAGCTACCATGAACTTGGGACAGAAAAAGTTCATAACCTTCCAATAACAAGGGATGTATCACAATGTGGCCTTGCCATCTTACATTAAGATGTATCTTAAGGCAAAGATGGACACCTAGGTTTGTCAAGAAATATATGTATCCATATTTTTCCACTGCAATGGGCATAAGGAGTGATCTCATATGGTTTGCCCAAAGTTCAACTCCCATGTATATAAACTGAAAAGGTGAAATTTTAGGGGAATACCTTTGTTTCTATATTGCAACTGAGGGTCCAAAGAGGTGCTTTATTGGGGGCAATACCAATGTTCCAAAAAAATTGCTGATGGGGCCAATCAATATTCTTCTTCAAAGAAAAAGAAAAAGATGTGACTGCATCCTTGTTTCCATTCCACTTGACAGCAGCTCTGGCTATGAAATTCCCTGTAACTCTGGTGTGACCTACTTCCAATGTTGGGTGAAGTTTTGATTGAATTAGCCTGTCTCTGTGAGAACACTCCCAGATTGTACAATTGAGTGAATCCAACACCTGTTGCAGTCTGATTTTAGTATTGGAGGTCAGTTGTGTCTGCAGCAGTAGAAAATTAGTAGCTCTGGCTTCAAGTTCTTCTTGGTGTAAAATGTTTGGGCACTCTCTCTCTCTATACAGTAGAGCCAAGGGTCAGTTTCCACATTGACAAAACGAATGTTGGACTCGGTATGATTTTCAAAATAGTTTTAATATTTAACACATAATTAAGTTTACCAATCATCAAGTGTGTCATAAATTCACTTTTCAGAAAACCAGATTTGACAAAGCTATGCATAGTACATGACAAATTTGTGGTTTGATCCATTTCCATATAGAATATATATGTGGTGTTCATTGTAATATGAGATTAACATAATATGTGCCATTACCACATTCAAATGTCAAGGCTTCCTACTGCTGTAAGAAAATTTCTATTCTCTTGCAGGGCAGAGGAAGAGCTTCAGGAGAGGCTCCAGTGTTTTTATTTTTGGCAAATGTTTGCCTTTTTAATTTGAAAAAGCATTATTTCAACACATAATGAGGATTTTTTGTGAAAAGAATGGGCCTAATTTGTCCGATTATGAAAAAATAAAAATGAAATTGCCAGATTTCTACAATAGGGTTCCAGTAGTGAAAAATTATATAAAGGTGTTAATTTTATTTTACTATCATATCTGGTCTATAGCCAATTTTTGGTTAAATCTTTTTGTGAATGCTAGTTTGGCTATACTAAGGGAACCCTACAGTGATTCTGTTCCAGGTTGAATTTATGACCTCCTGAGAGATTTTGCAACTTTAATTAATCTCCATTTTCAATTTCTTTTTTTTCTTTTTATATATTTTTTGATTCTAGTGACCCAAGGCTTCTTATGTTGGGGTTTATATCATTTTTGTTCAAACCTACTTTCATCCTTGAGAGCATCTCCACACAAACCCTCCATCCAGACCCTGCAAGTGTTCACATTAGTGTCTCCCCCGCCCCCCCCCCCTTCCTTTAATTCTGTGATGTTGCTCAAATGGCAATTGCCCATAAGTTTATTTAGCTATATTTGGTGATATCCAAAATATGAAACTAGAATACCTTAAGCACCGCTTCATATTGTAGGCAATTGTGGCAATATCTTGTGACAGAATATCTTTTCCTTTTTTCTTTTTTTTTGCAAAATGGTGAAAACTAGCCACCAAAAAATCAGTGCTTCACAATCCATCATAGAGTGTTATTTATTTGCCAATCTCAACTTATAAACATGAAAAATCAGACAATATAACGTGAGAGTCTATTTAAATGTCACCACCTAGGCCAATTGAAGTGATGCTTTTGTGATGGACTTTCATCAGTTTGCAAAAATAATTTGATAAAATAATATTCTCTCAAAATTTCCCTTTTATAACAAAATCACCACAATTTCAAGCTACAATATGAAAGGGTGCTTAAGATTTTTCGACTTTCATGTTCTGAATATTGCATATGGCTAAACATACTTATGGATGTATACAGGTTTATGGATCATCACTTGAGCAACACCACAAAATTGGAAAAACAAAAAAAAAAACCTGCACACACAGCCAATCAAAAGCCGTGATTTCTTTTGGAGATCATTGTATACTCTCCATATGTGCAGGTCCAAACTCAGATTCAAACCATAATTTAAAGGTTGTACTGGCATCATCCAAATAAGGATGTGGGAACTCGTCCTTTTCAGCCTGGGATGCCTTGCAAAGAAAATATTTTTAGAGTGCAATTTGTTTTTTAGAATTTATGGTGGTACAAGAATGCTGTCGACGTAGGGAATGTGGTTGATCAAAATTGAAGATGTCACTCTTGAGTTTGTCCATGCAATTGTCCTTGTTGTTTGTGACATTTATTGGACAAAAGAAAGGCATTCATCACAACCTTCATCACAATTTAATATAATAGTAATATGAATTATATTTTGCATAGGTTTGTACTATTTAAATATGTATATACCTTTTTCAAATGAATGTTGCATGTATATTCATATTGATTAAACAAGAATATTACAAATTTATTCATATTATTTAGACATGAATATCATGTGCACAATATTCATGTTCACACAATATGAACATATGAAAAAAAATCATAAAATTATTATTAATAAATTGTGGCACAAGAAATTTATGATGTTGCCGTGGCTAGTGGCCTTGTTATATTACAAAACACGTACACAAGAAATCCACATTTATCATGCTTACAAGTGAGAGAGCTTCTCTACAATACATCAAAAGATTGAACTCAGCAGCAGTGGATTCAGGACAAGATTGGACTTAGTGATGCGAGAGTGAACCACAAGCCATGAGCACACTACAAAGGATGGATGATGGGTTTGATAGAAAGGTGGAAAGGAAACACTTCCTCCATTAGGGTTCCCTGGGTAATTAGAGTAGTTAGCTCAATTTTGTTGGCCCCACAGGGACAGCGACTATGGCATTGGATCCAAAGTTTGGAAGTTTTACCTTATTAGAACCAGTTTCACATTAGGAGAACCGTTGCTGACTTGGACATGTTGTTGGGGCAGCTTCAACACATGTTGGTCAAACAATAAATTCATTTTGAAAATTCCATGTTTAAAATAGGATGTTCTTAAGTATTTCAAAATATTCTCTATTTTCCTTCACAACATTTTGATCTTTGGGGAAATTTTTTTTTTTGAAACATTTCTTCAAACAATATTATTAGTGTCAAAGTTGGCAAGGTACTAAGGTATCACAAAAACCATCAATGGATCTAAAGCTATCAACAAGCTATGGAGAACCTCAGCTTGTATTGTAAATTACATTCATTCTCTCACAGTGGAATAATCTATTTACTGAGGAAGGTAGTTTTTTCTTCTTTCTTTTTTTCACATTGAGATCTCCCAAACCCAAGCACCCCTTGTTGCACTCTTGATACCAGGAAAGCCCTCAATGAGTACCGAGGTGATTTTGCAATGCTCTTTGGATGTATCCAAGTCTAAGGGTTCAAGCCATTCAAGAATGTTCTGCACCCAAACTAATTCACTCCTTTCCAAATAATTACTCGCTCATTTCCCCTACCCACCTACACGGATATGAAAAGGTACATTATCTTTATCTTTACAATTAATTTTTAAATATCCTTTCATAACTTTCACCTCCCTTATCATGATTTTTACCCTTTTTTCACATACCCTTTGAAAACTTCCATTTCAAAGTGGAGCCAAATGATCATAATATATAAATATAAATAATTTGGAAATTAATTGGTGCAACCTTTCATAAAAAAATGTCATTTTTTTTTAATATCGAATTAATCAAAATCTTTTTTTCCCCAGTTACAAGGTTCTATTTAGACAATATTTTCATTGAGAATTTAATAAAATAAAAACTATAATTTTAAAGAAATTGAGGTGTGCTCTTGGAATCTTTGGAAAGCCCTCAATGAGTTTGGTTGGGTGATGAGTTCACCCCCTTTGGGTCAATAGCACAAGCCATGCTATCCTAGTTTTATTAGGACTCTTTTGTATAATAAATAATTTAATTTTGAAATTTTAAGTTTGATAAATAAAATATTCTCAAATATGTTTCATTTTCCTTAACAAAAAGAAAAAATTCTTTAAGAAAAAACATTTTTTGAAAATTGCAGCATGTCCAAAAACAATATAGATTTCATCAAACCTGCTATTCAACTAGGGTAGTATGTGCGGTCATGAAGGCAGCATCATGTGGTACTTTGGTTGATATCCTTTTCAACCTCCTACAAGGAGGGTATTGCACACGGTAGCCTCTCCTCCATTAGGATGGATGTTGCAGTCGATGATGAAACTGGGCGAGGATGGGATAACATCCAGCAATAAAGTTATTGGTAAAGTCACCCAGTTCTTGAGCCTTAGTTTGACCCTCTAATACTTGTCTCGTCCCCAATTTAAGGGTAGCCTTAAACTGACTGAAATTGGGTGTCATCAAGTTCAGAAAAAATTTGCATTATTATGACAAGGCTTGTTTTGGTGAAGAATATGCTCCACCAGTGAAGGCGCAGCAGGTAAAGGCAAATCCAAAGCTGAGGATGAACTCCTTTGAGGACCTATTCAGGTGAGAAAACTAGTTTGGTCCTCTTCTTTTTTCTGTGTACTGTTCTCATCCTGACTTGTGATTTCGTCTCCAGTTTCTGCAAAACTGGGATCCAGGAGTCCCACTTTGGGGTAATTCATATGTAACTCTAACATCCATACTATTTTCATACTTTGGATTCTGCCATTTCATTTAGTGATGCCATGCAGTCTCTTCCTTACTAAAATGTCTTAATGATTTTATGGGTACACAATAATGCAATGTATGGGATTATGTTTGCATATCAACATGTGCAAAGGACCTTCACATTTATGGACGTACCTCTTCTAAAGTGAAAGGATGCCAAATGCACCCCCCAAAAACAAACCTTGAAGAAACAAGAAGTCTTGTTGTTTGAACAAAGGGAAATACATATAAAGTTTTGTGAAGAAGGTGATAAATGTTGCTTGAATCACAAAAGAGGTTTGTTAACTCAAGACCATTATATGAACACAAAAGATTGTTGTATGAACAAGTAAGAGACAATAATATGTGATCCACAAAAATAAACTTGAGTTTCACACTACTTCACCACATCAGTGATGATCAATTTGACATAAGGTCAAATTAATAACATATTTTTGAAATTAAAACATTTTGGAGGAAAGATAATTAGTTCCCAAATATTTATATTTCATGATCATACATACATACACTGTCCAAGAAATCATTTCCACTTTCATTAATCCTAGAACATAAAATTTAATCTTCACCTTTTGGGAACATTAACCTTTCTAACACCCCTACATCCCTTGGCAACCTATCTAGCACATTTCCCATTTTTTATGTGTCTTTTGGTGCCCTATGTTGCCCCAAAAACATTTTCTTAAAGCCTTTCCAACATCCTGCAACAGCCTTCCTAATGGCCCATGACACCCCTTGTGGTTCAAAAAAATATAAAATATTTTTGACCAATGTCCTCTACATACTTCTTGATGCCTTTAGTGTCTTTTGACATTTCGTCGAGTGCCTTAAACATCCCTCCATGCCCCCTTTTGCCCCAATTTTTTTTTATCCGACCTAGCACCCCTCATGGTGTTTCCAATGCACCTTTTTGATGCCCTTATTGTTGCTTGTTACAATTTTGTCATTCCTCGTTGGCACTCCTATTTTTTTGTTGTTCCTCATCATCTTTCATCATCCTTGGTTGGTGTTGTTTAGACGTGTTTTTGTCATTGGCGAAGCTTAGGCTATTCCCAAACCAAAAGACCCCATCAATTCATTTTTTAATTAAAGATGTTCGAATTCAAAATGTTTGGTAATTCAACATCTCATCTTGGGATGTCATTTCAGAACCAAGTTAGCTAATGGTTGGGTCAAATCTACACTAATTTAAAATTAGACTAAAGTTGAAATGAAAATTATTTTCAATTGACTGAAAAAGAAAAGGCAATTAAAAAGGAGGAAAAAATATTTACACATTCCAAAGAGAGGTTAGTTAAAAGGGGCAAAATAGAATGCACACCCCCAAATCATGTGTGGAGGTGATATTACAATGTTGTGAGATGCCACTTCCCATTATATTAATGAATTTAATATTTAGAATGAGTTTATTGAGTTCAACTAATTTCATAAACATATCATTGATTAAAAATAGTGTAGACTTGTTAATTTTCACAAAAAAATTTGATAGATATTTAATTTTCAATGTTAGCTTACAAATATGTTTTTAATTTGGATTAAAAGGTGTCCGCCCATATATAAAAATTTGTAAGTTGAAGTTTATTTATTCTTTTTTTTATTTAATAAAATGTTATTGATGTAACTAATTATGTTATTTCTAAATTTGATTACAAACATTATTATTATTATTTAATTACAATGAAATTTCGTATTAGTTTATTTGTGATTTTGATTTTCAATGCAAACCAAAAATTACCGTCATGTTAAACAATTCAATGTCACCATTTGTTGGAGTTGTGAATGTTATGAATATTAAACAATATCAAATGTATTAAAGAATGTATGGATAAAGATTGTGATTTGATGGATTAAAATACACCAAAACGTGTTTTTTATCCTATGATATCAAATGTTGAAATTTAAGAATTTTACAATTTGCAATCATGATGTGTAAGTCAATAATTTCAAATTATCATTGTAGAATTCATGTTTCAAAACATAAATAATGTATTATTTAAATAATTCATTAAGCTTGCAAATACAATTTTCTAATTAAAAACTAAATCACAAATGCACTTGAGTGAATCATGCACTTTTAAATAATGCCATGCACAATTAATCTTAAGGTTTTCAAGATCTTCATTTGATACGTTTTGAATGTTAGTTGAGAAAAATGTGATTTATGGTTAACATGCAATTGATTTGACCAAAAGATTAAATATTATAAGAATGTAGGATATAAAATCAAAAATTAATCTTCGAACATATTTCAAAAATACATTAAAAATGGGTCCAAATATTCTTTTTTTCTTTTTTGATCAACTTGTATGGGTTTTTAAAAAGTCTTGCCCATTAATTTGCAACCAATTTGCAAACATCGGTGTATTGACCATGAATTGGATCACTTATTTTTATTTTCCTTTTTTTGGCCACCTTATTCCTTTCTTTTATAACAAGTATTTAACTAAATTAATATTAAAATCAAAAATTATGACTTGATGCAACCTATTGGTTGTAATCAACTTCACCTAGTGGGCACAATATTTAACATTTTTTTAATCATTTTTGAGATGAATGTCTTTTAAAAATAAGTTTCAATAAGCCTATTGTTAAATAGACATGATAATGTCAGCAACAATTGCAAAAAAAAACATCAATGTCACAAATTATTTGAGATATATATTTGAACAATAGAAAACATTTAAATTTGTGGACATTTAAAAAACTACATGAAGATTTTATCTTATAACTAAATTAATTAAATAATACAACATCCACTATACACCATTTAAGTTTTAATTTATTCTAGTTCACTCAATATACAAATGAAATAAGGAAATACAAATTATATGAACATTTGAATATAAAAATAAATGAATATATGTATACCTCAATGTGTGTGTGTGTGTGTGTGTGTGTGTACATATGTACGAACGTATGTATGTATGTATGTACACATCAATTTCAAAATGTTATATACATGTTTATTAACATATCCTAATGCATTCCATGTGTGATTGTGCACAAAAAAATACAAAAATAATAGTGAAAATAATTAAATGATAAAAAAGAAAAATTATCAATAATTTATCCAAGTTGCCAACATCCTTCATAAATTGGCAACATCAAGATTGATTTTAGCTCAAATGAATTAATTAACAAAAATAGTAATTTGACTTTTGTTTGTTGTATTTTTCCAAGTAGGTAAGGAAAATACAACAATTGAAATGTTGATCCATTGTTTTGGATCTACTAAATTACATTGCAACTTGCCATTCTAACAATCTTCATATAAATATAGTTCACCCAAGTTTGATCGTTCCTTCATTATAACCCACCACTAAATTTTGACCATTCTGAAACAATTATTTTCATGATCCTTGATAACATCATTATGTTCTCTTGGCCACACAAGAACAAGTTTAGGATCATGTGGCCTCATGAGAACAAAATATCCTTTGTTGAAATGTTTAAATGAGGTATACGATGTTGTTTTTAGACGAGGCTTCAAGTTCTTTGACCCATAATAAAAAAACAACAATTAAATCTTCTACATTAGCAATTTCCACATTGCTCAACAACAAAGTTCTAGAAAATTTTGACCTCCAATTACTTGAAGGCCAAAAGTCCTCCAAAAGAATGAAGCTTTTGAGGAGGTTTTGACAAATGCAGTAGAACATCCCACCAATACTTCACATATGGGTTCAACTTGTTTGCATAAGTTGCATTTTGTTCAATGTTGTGCTTCCAAAATTTGATGTATTTGGACAATCCAATACTAATTTTCTTTCTCCACAAACCTCAATGAATCATTGCCCCAAATTAAGTGATATGGAATAGAGCTTTGGATTCAAATATGCAACTTTGGTGATCCATCAATATTAGCTTGCCACAATTCAATTGGAAGGCCATCCTCCACACAAAATATATGAAGGAAATTTTGTACTTATCATAGGCCAATTGGACAAATCAATAAAAAAATATGAAAATATGCATACCAATATGTCCTACCAAAGTTCTAAGGCTATCAAGTTCAAAAAAACCTATTACCCATAATTAAATTTTTTGAATCTCTTCAATCAACTAAGGAATGAAGGGTCGTTCATGCAACACTACAAAATCCTTCATCAAATTTGCCAAAATGTATTTTTTTTTTCTTTCAACTTTTGACAAATACCCAAAGCATCTGTTAATGTCTTCATGTGTATGACTAATTGCAAGAATCCCAATTGAACCTCCTCAAAAACTTTTCTCATGGTCAACACTTGGGAAAAAATGCTAACAAATGTAAATTCTTATTGTCCTTCACACAACTATCCATTTGAAACAACAATTTTTTTGGCAAAACTTTGGGACGAATAATTGTTTTGGAATTCTTAATTCACATATGCAACACAAACTCCCCTACATCAAACATGTAAACAATACATTCTACAAGGGTGCTCAAACAAGATATGTAGTTCATGAATTGGAATTTTTTCCAAAGTTTGAAATAACTACAACAAGGACCTAATTGTAAAATGGGATCATTAGGTCACAACTCATTAGAATATTGTGCATATCTCTCATCCGCATGACCATGTGCAATTATTTTCATGAGGATGATGGGTGATTAACCGGGCCCACAAATCATTTTACTGGTCACTTGAAACCTCGAGAATGTAGTTTTTACATGATTGATTTTGTCATGGATCATGCATAGGAACTCATCTTTAGATGGCATTGACTCATATCTCCAAATATGTTACAAGGTTTTGCATCACTTTTAATGCAAGTTGTGTTTTTCCAACTTCAATTCATATTCTTTCACATTATTGTTGTGTTTTCCCAATTTGGATATTAAATCTTTTAGGGATTCACACAAAGTACATATTGTAAAAGCAAACCTTCACTTTCACACATATACATTGAGAGGGTGTTTCTTCCTCAACATGTTCATTGCAAATTGAAAAATACTTTCAATATATGATTCCTTGTTTATTCTCAAAAATGTAATAAAAAAAGAAAAAAATGAAGGTCTTCAGTAATAAATTTTTTTAAAATATTTCAAACCCAGACCAAACAAGGACAATTGCACTAATTTTGTAAAAAAATATTCATTCACACAACATTAAAATGTTTCATTAATTCAATAGAAGTTACTTGATTGCTTCATTATTTAAGATTCTTCCAACTATCAATCAACAAAACACCACACATCTCGTCTACCATTTCGAATTCCTTTCATTTGCTGCGACATTGTATCAACACACAAGTCAATCAAAGATTGAACATTTGACTCCATAGTTTATGTGTATCTTTGTTGCCATGTGGTAGAAATCAATAACCTCACTTACTTTCAAGTTTGTATAACATATATGTCAATCTCAAAAAGCCAACAATCTTGTACCATGTAGTTTCACAAATATCTACTTTTTGTATCATGATAAATTTTTACCACTTCATGTTTCTTCTTGTATGAAACCTCCTCAGAATATCCAAACCATACATTTTTTGTTCTTCAAAGGATAAACTACAAAACTCTTGTTTAAAAAGCAAGGTTTTTTCACGAAGGAAATGTTGCATCAATTCATTGAATAATATGACACCGCATTCACACTATGCACAAACTCTTCTAACAACAACTCATTGATCCTTGAAATGAAGCATTTGGAGTGATATGCCCCTTCATAATCTTTTATGAAAAGAATATTACTTATTCTTCACACCAATTACTCTCTCTTCATCAACGTCAGGTATATGGCTTTCATTGTATGATATGAAAAACTTTTTTAAGGAATACCCATCAAGAATGGTTTGCAACAACAACCACTTCCAAATGGTCATTATTGTTGATATGTTATTCCAAAAATATAAATTGCATAGTCCCGCATGATCTTCACTAAACTGATCGTCAAGAATTGCATCCCATTGGTGACAAGCTAGTACATGACCTTTTGCAACAAATAACCCAACATCATCCACAAGGTCACATTCAATTCCTCGCCATTGACACTTATCTTTTACTAGAATATTTGAGTTTCCTTTACCCATTCCATTATCATCTCCATCTCATTCCTAAAATTAAAAAAAACTCTCCCCAAACTCCCTTCTTCACCCTCTTTAAAGCTATATCTTTTATACATGTCTATTTGTCTCATCATCACCAACCTCATCAATCCTACCATCGATTTTGTCAACATCATTGAAATCCTTATAACATAAGCTTGAAAAATATGGTTGGTCCTCCCTAAAACAAACTTGTTTCTTCCTTAAATTACAAAAACCTTCTACCATAATAACACTTTGTTTTGATGGGAAAAAAATACCTTTGTCCATCAACGATACATCATTTTTAAGCTAGAAGCAATCAATTCCAATAAAAAACCCATAGTATTTCACACCTAGTGAAGGGCAAAAAATCTTTGGCTACTTAAAAAATTCAAACATAGCCACAATTGAAACAATTATATAGTGTTCCACTCTAGAAGCACCATGGAATGGAACTAGTGATAGATCTTTGCACTTCTTGATTTCGATTTCAACCTTTTCACCCTTACTCAAATCTTAGATGGCAACAATGTCAACATATTTGAATTGTATTTCCATGCCTTTATTGTTATGAATATGAATACAACTTTCAAAACAACATTATTATTTAGTTAATGAATAGAAGTTAAATCACACAAGCTTTAATCTATACTCCATGTCCAAAACAAAAATCTGATGGCCACAAGGTAAATCTTTCCAGTTCATAATAGATGGACATCCAAGTGGCCATAGGGTGTTTCCTTCCATGTCATATCAAAACCATTTACAAAAGGTCCTTGGGCAACTCCTTGCAATTCATATGGGAAATAACATTTAGGGGCCTCCATGTGTATTCTTTTAATTTCATTTCAAAAAGAAATTCATGGCATTCGTTAAACATTTTCTTTTGTTTTATTATTGGTATTTCCCAAAACCAACCAATAATGAAAACGCCTGGTGGTTGCCAAACGTTTCTTGCCAATATTAAATAGGAATGAATTGTTTAATGACCACTAGGCATATCATTTTGATCATGAAACCAAATGAAATGCCTAGTAGCCATTAGGTGATTCCTTCTACTTCATTATTGGAGAGGAATGCTTAGAGGCCACCAAGTATTTCATTCAATGTCATAATTGGAACCAAACATTCGACTACTAAGAAATTCATTCTCATTTAGTATTGAGGAGAAACCAATATAAGGAATTTTGTTCTTTGCAACTAAGAAATCAATGATTAAATGTTCAAAATGACTACATAATTCATTGGAGTCATAAGACATTACTTCAAATCCTATGTGGAAAATTTTGTAATCATATATTAATGGTGCATTTGATTAATAAATAATGACGTGGTATTAGGCAAGATATCATTTTTCACTACAAGTTTTCATCCATGTGACATGCCTAATTGATCACAAAGTAACGTGGATGTTCAAGATGTCATTTGAAAACATGATTAGGATAAGGTCATTTCAAATATGACTAAAAAATAATTATGCAAATGATGTGGAAAAAATGATGTGTCATTACAAAGACAATGTGGTCATATAATGATTTTACAATCATCCAAAAATGACCATCAATAATTTATTATGAGTATAAATGGACATAATGAACTACAACATGTAATGAATTGATTTTGATTAATATTATACATGGGTCAAAATGCATTCAAAGGAGCCGCAAGCGTTACTTTACATTAGGACTACATTTTCTTTTCCCCAAAATATTGTTTTCATGCAAATTTCTTTTGCAACTTGTTATGAAAAATGATTAGAATTGCCCCAATATGTCTAAAAATTAATCATAATCATTTCTTAATAATATAAATTTGTAATAATGTACAAGTTTCTTGCAAATTTGACATTTTGTTTTGAAAAATGAGAATATTTTGAAATCATACCAAAAACTTTAATTTTAAAAAGTTGAACTTAATGCAACATAAACTAAAACTTTGTTCAATACATCATGTACATTATAACCTATTTATGTCGTAATTTTTTTTTGAAGTTTTGAAGTTTTGAATTTTCAAGTGTACATATTTCAAGAATTTTCAAAGTTTCAAAATTCCACAATTTTGAAATTGTGAATGTTTTTTAGTGTGCCAAATAGGTTATTTCCACAACTTCTATGAACGTCAGGTGTCACACAACATTGAAAGGGATGTTTGCTTGATAAAAAAAAGTTGCCCACTTCTTGTCCAAATCTTGTTTTTTGGCTGAATTCAATCCCTGGGGCAATGAAACTTGTCAAAAGGTACAAATGTTGTTATTTGTGGATCTATTAGGACCTTCTATGTTGTTTATAGGGGGGGTGAAAGTTCGAGTCCCTTCCACTTGAAATGTCAAAGCAAATTCTCCTTCCACTCAAGGATTTAATGTTTCAATTGGCCAAGTCCTTTGTTTGTCCATCCATCGTCAATCATGTGGCAATTGAATTTTTTTCAGCCATCACACAATTAAAACTGAACTGAAAATTTTTGGTCACCCTTGGCTTGGTGACTGAATTTATTTAGTCGCTTATGGGGTTATAACAATTAAAATGGGTCTAGTTTTGATTGCCCATAAACATGTTTTAAGTAGCCCGATAGTGCCTTTGACCCTAGGTTGATCAAGGTTGACCTTATACTAATGTGACATAGGGGTGCCTCTACATATAAATGCATCTATTGCATTGTGACAAATGCATGAACATCATAACAACCCTACTTCCAAAAGATGTTTTTGTAATGATTAAATAACTTGGACCTCTAACTTGTTTTGTAACATTTACCACATGTGTAAATAATTGGCCTATTCTTGTAAAAACATTAAAATATTTACACATTTAACATATGTCTTTGTGTGTTCAATTTTTTAATATAGAAAATGAAAAATTACCAAACAAAATTTTTTTGGTTAAAAACAACCTTGTCACTTATGTGCGTTATTATGATGAACATAGGATGAATCATTTTCAAAAACTTGTTTAAGTTAATAATATTATTTTTGGTGAAATAAATGATTATTTTTTATAACAAATTTCCAATCCACATGTTTAACTCCTGATCATGGATTATTATGGTATAAAAATGTTCCTAAATTCAGAATTTTTACAAATGAAAAAATGAAAAAAAATTGATAAATATTTAACAACTAATCAAACTATCTCAAAACAAAACAAAAAAACCAGTCAGATTCATCAACAAAATGAACATGTCGCAAAAAAAAAGAAACAATTTGTCAATCTCAAATCCAAAATCACTAATGAAGTTCACAAAACTATTATCACCTTTAAATGAACATGATAATAATCCAAATCTTCATCAAATAGCTTCTTGAATTTTAAAAACATTTGTTGATATGAGATTAAGTGTAGAAAATTCATTTGATCAATTCCTTTCAAATTTATGATTAGACGAAAAAACTTATTTATTTGCCTTACAATCTACAATATGAAAACTAACATTAGTTTTGAAATGCAAACCAAATGATATACGAACAAATTTTTTAATATACATGTAGGACCTTTATGGGAGGCAAATACAAATGCACAATTCATTTTAAATCCATATTCAACAAAGACTTATTGCATTGTTTACTTAACAAAAGTAGATAAATCTATCACACAAGAAATGCAAATTATATTAAACAAATGTAAATGTGAAGAAACAAAAACATTTGAACAATTTTAAAACCCTAAAAAATGCATTTTTAAATGCACAACAAATGTCAATTCAACAAGCGGTACATTTATGCTTATCCATCCCATATATCATTCAACAAAATCATTCCAATTCATGAATATTTGTCAAGAAAATGATAGAACATTTTTTTTATTGTTTCAAAAGAATTAAACAAATTATTTCCAAATTCAACAGACATCCATTGCAAATCATCAATTAAAAAATTTACAATGAGAGATAAATCATTAAACCATTTTTCTTTAACAATTTTTTTTGCTAATTATGATATTAAATTGTCAAAACAACCTAAACACAATAAAATTATACATTGGGTTTCATTTAGTCTCCATAAAGATCCAAAAAACTATTATAAAAAATAATCAATTTTATAAGCCTTTCCATGGATCAGAAAATACTTAAAAAGGTTAACTTGTTTTATGGAAAGTTTTGTATGTAAAAAATGACATTAAATTTTTAAATATTTTAAGATTTATATTATTTTAACATTTAAAAAAATTATGTTGATGAGTGGGACAATAATTTTCAGTCACAAGTACAAGAATACACTAAAAAATTTGAAATAAATGGATGGGAAAATATCATTACTAATGAAAGTTTTGTATGTTAAAAATGACATTAGATTTTTAAATATTTTAACATTTATATTATTTTAACATTTAAAAAAATTATGATGATGAGTGGGACAATAATTTTCAGTCACAAGTACAAGAATACACTAAAAAATATGAAATAAATGGATGGGCAAATATCATTACTAATGAAATAAATCTTAATGCAAGTAACGCCAAAAAATGACATATTTAGAAATACCATAAAAGTTGAACTATATGATTTAACATATGAACATTCGTGAACATTAAAAAATAAAAATAAAATAAAAATAAAAATTCATGATGTTTCTCCACAAATGGATGAACACATTTCATATGAAGAATTTTCAACAAATATTACAAACCTTAATGATGAATAAAGACTTCTTATAGATGATATTGTATATAAAACAAATAAATATCATTCAAAACCTTTACACATTTTCTTAATAGGAGGTGCATGAACAAGGAATTTTCTTACATTAATGTGTATCATACAAAACATGTTAAGGTATTATATAAAAGATATTCCAAATATTGACCTTTTGAAACCAAACGTTATGAAATTAGTATACACTAGAAAAGTTGCATTCAATATTGATGGTATGACCATTCATGTCACACTTGCAATTCCTCTAAACGAATTCAAAGCATTAAGTGATGGAAAAGGTTATGATTCATAAAAAATTATGATCAATAACATTTATTAATCATAGATGGGAATTTGTTAGTTGGCAATAGAATGTTAGCACTTATTAATCTTATATTACAAGTAGAAAAATAAGTTCATAACCAATTTATGGGTGGTCTTGATGTAAATAATGTCATATAGTTTTTATCAAACACCTCTAGTTCAAGATTCATGATTTTTTACATAAAAAACTAATGGATTTAACATTTTAGAAAAAATAATTTTGGCATGAACATATTAAATGTTATGTATTACATAATATTAAGAGACAAAATGATGTTCATTTTATTAATATTTTGAACAAATTTTGAACTACCTAACAAGCAAATGATGACATAGATTTCATGAACAATTTTTGTTTTGAGCCACTGCCCATAACAAAATTATATATGACAAGACACCTTTTCAAATTTCTTGCAAAATATATTCATTTCGAAACATGTATTTTTCATTTCAAATTACCAATGTTACCATCTCACAAAACTTGTTCCATCATGAATTATTATTTTAAAAATATATGTTAATGGAATTGTGTGCTAGCAATTATGCAACATTAAATGGTCTTGTAAATGGTGCAGATGGCACTTTTCAAGATTATACATAAAATAATTCAGAATTGTTTATTTGGATATATTTCAAAGTTTAAAATTTGAAATAAATTCCTAAATCCTTTAATTGACAATTGCAAAAATTGAATTGTTTTTTGGCAAAACAAAAGATTGATATCCTTCGATGGTTGTGACGGCAACAATTTTTTAGAAGGAAACTAGGCCCAACAAGCATAATTCTTTGTTTTGTTATGCCATCCACGCAACATACAACTACTAGATGGAAAATAAACTTAGGTGTAGTGAACAAGAGCAAATTATGACCTGATTTCTTTAGTTCTTTGTGCCATTTTCAGCTAATATAACATTCACCACAATTTAATCTTGGTTTGTGAAGGGGACAAGGATTCCTCTTGAACCTATCCATAAGAGTTCATGAATGCAACCATGGATGGAAAATAAATTGAAAAATGCATCATCTAAAATCTTTTATTCTAACATACATAACAAAAAAATTTACATTTTGCTACCATCAAGAAGACCAGAGCCAACTGATAACAACATCATCAGATGTAGCTGTTTTGCCACAAACTTGATAACAAAAATTGTGCTTCATTTTCTTTCATCAATAATCATTGGTAGATAAAACCTTAAATTTCATATAACATCATTTACTAGTTTGCATAGGTTGCCCAAGGTTTTTGGCATTTGCCTATTTCCAAACACATATCAACATTTGTTTTGGAAACAAATGTAATTTATTTTTGTTAGGGTTTAGGATTTAACGAACAACATTTTAGGCATAATTATTTAGGTGCTTGAGGATTCATTTTGGCATGTGTCTTGTTATAGTCAAAGAAATGGTGTTAAGTAAACATGTTATATCTACTTGTTTCCATTTCTCAAAAAACAAGATGCTTTCTAATTTTGTTAATTGCTTTATGTAGGAGTGCTTTAAATTTTTTAGTTAGAGAGGTTAGAAAAGAGCTTGTAAATGAGAAAGATCCAAGATGTTTCATAAAAGAGGACAAGGCATTGAAGTCTTGCCAAAAAACATGTTCAGTTCCACATTTTTATCTAATAAAAATTGTTGTCATGAGAATCTTGATATTGATGTTGATCTCCATTTTTTTTCCTTTGCCCAACTTGTTTATCAAAAGCCACCTAATTTCAAATGAATTCACATCACATGTATGTTCCTTATTTAGGTGCAAATAGATCACATGGCTAGAACTTTAGTTTGCACATTTTATCCTTTAATTTGGGAAACCATTTAAGGTTTACCCTAGCACCACCAAGTGTTTTCTTGCCATGGTCATAAATTCTTATTACAAAATTTTAAGTATTTAGTTTAATTTGTGACCATTTTTTTGTTTATTTCTTTTTTGTGTTCCATTTTTCTCGAAGTCTTTTTCACCATGCTAAGAAGGAT
This sequence comes from Sphagnum tenellum, assembly GCA_963921925.1. Lineage (NCBI taxonomy): Eukaryota > Viridiplantae > Streptophyta > Sphagnopsida > Sphagnales > Sphagnaceae > Sphagnum > Sphagnum tenellum. The sequence continues at coordinate 20,426,625 of OY998143.1, read as the reverse complement.
GCGACCCTTGGTGAGGTTTTTTTAATCACCTTTACATATATTTGTGCATCCTTAACTTCCATAATGAATGTTCATGTAATCTATTGTTATTGATTATGTGATGCAAACCAAGAGCATGCATTTGATCATCGTGCCCAATGTTCTTTATCATTATATTTTGGTCTTCAAGTCAACAAAACATATTTGGATTTCTGTAAATCACTATGAGAAAATCATGTCCATTGCAACTAGTCTATTTAGTTGTAATTTAATTCTATCAAACATTTTAAAATTATAATCTAATTCTATTATACACTTTGTAGATACATTAGACAAGTTGCAATTGGACACAAATTTATCATAATGAATTAATCACAATGCATTCATTAACAGTAATTAAGTTTTAATCCATTTGTTGTGTATTAACTAATTAGGTGCACTTCCTAACTTCTGTTAATATCACATAGTTTATAGTATTTTTTTTATTCATTTGTAGCTTGAAGTTCTATTTAATGTGGTGGAAATGGTGCAAAAAAATTGTTGTTTTACAACAACTTTGGGTTGGGGTCCATGTTCCAAGTCCCATCCAAGATGCATGAAGAGGTTGGATACTAATTGAACAGCTAATTTTGGTATATATGGCTTCCACCCTAAACCCAAAATACATCTACCATTTGCCTTTATCATTGAAGACCTATTTCCTGACAATGGTGTCTTTTCTATGTTATATTCCAAAATGTGGCCCTGTTCATAGAGGAGGCCTGAACAATGCTAAGGAATAATAAGAAGAATTTGGTTGTTGATGTGGTTTTGAATCCTAATTGTACATTATTGTTTTATTTGGATGTTATGGCAACGCCTTTCATATATACTAATGTTCTTCTATGGATGTTTTGGTCTTGTTGGATGTAATTCATAGCTTCCTATTTTTGAAAGATGTGACCATCCAATAACATGAAGATGGAGACTTGAAGCAAAAATTGTGTTGCAAAAAATCATGTGGCAATGAATGTAGGAGGTAACGAAGCTTTTATAGATGCATTGACTTTTCATGTAGATTGTGCATTGATGATCGTTATGGTAAGTTTTGATAAGTTTTGATGTGTGTGTGCAAATAAGAAAGGATACAAAAATATGCGTTCATGTAAATGGGTTTAGGATTAAAGTTTTCAATGTGGCATTGAACAACCGATGTGGAGTGCACTTGTAGTGTCATGTATGTAATTTCATGACAACCCAATAAAAATATGATAGTTCGCTAGAATAAAATAATTTTGGTTTTGGTAAATTATGCATCAAAATATAACAAGTGATATTGAGGGGATGTCATTTGTAATTAAACACAAAAAGAGGTAAATATATTGCCCTTGGTTTTATTTTACTCAAATTTATTCCCCTATAAGTATTTTATTCCACTAGGCTTGGAATGAACATATATTGACCAAATTGACTATGTTCACAACAACTTGTCGTTGATTACTAAAAAATATAGTGATTCCACTTTAACAAGATTTCACCTAATTCATTAGACAAGTATCCCAGTGACATGTCTACTGAATTGAGCCTCTATGTGTACTAGTGCATGTAATTTTTGATTTAAACAATGATATCATAATAGAATACCATTTTAACATTATTGTATGGATTTTAAAGGAGTGGTGGATCCATGAAAAATGAACCACCCTAACTTGCAACCACCCAAAAGTGCAAACATCTAAATGAGAAGCTCTAGATCCAACAAAAGAAAAAAAAATTGTTTGAAATTTAAAGGTTTGAACTTGTAATAAATGGTAGCTTAGTCCTTCCATATTAAGCTACTTGTTTTAAATGCAAATGTAAACTGTAGAAAACATAACATTGTAAAACACATGAAAATTTCCATTATGAATTAAGTTGATTAACTCATAGTCCAAATATTGTCTTTATTGGCATACTCTTCCATTACTGTTTTAGCCATAAATTTCAATTTGGCATATGAATCCTTTTTTAGATTTGTTTTTAAATCAACCATATAAACTCTTTTGGTTCTAGAAAATTAGTTTTGAAATACAAAAATTTAAACTCAAAAAATAAAAAGATTGTATAATTAATAGTTTGTTTTACCTTACATGATGGGTGTGTTTTTTCTTGGAAACACATGGATGAAATCCATTTAAAGAAGAAGGTCAAGTATAATACAAGTTGGGATAGTAATCCGCCAACACAAAAAAAAACATTACTTAGGTCTTAGACTTTTAAAGTTGACCAAAAATAGACATTATGTTTAATTTCAAGATTTGTTATTATACTTATTCATTTACTTGCTCAAACTTAACCCAAGAATTTTCATATCTAAAACTTTGATGAAATATTCAATTGCCATAGTAATCATCACATCAATAACACATTTATGCCTCCATATCAACAAAATCCTTTCCATACATCTCAAACATGCAAAACCTAGGTCATTTCTTCTTTACTAAGGTATTTTTTGTGGGATTTATAAAAGGCTTTGTTTTTACGGCCATGTTGGTATTTTTTCAACTTTGAATACTAAAAAAGATACCATTACAATAATGATTTAAAACCTATATTTTACATCATGTTTTCATGTATTAAACTTGCCATATTCCCATATCGAATAATCAAATTTCACATCATGTATTTGAGAGTTTATACTAAATTTCAAAGTGGACATCTATGGGTACTATTCTATAGTATCTCAAAAGGACTAAAACAAGCTAATTAAATTCATTAGCTGAGGTAATTGGAAGTTCCATTTAACTTTATAATCATCTTTACCATATAAGGTGAAATGGCTAGAACAACACCATTTGACTAAATGTTTAATGGGAGGTACTGTGGCCACCAACTAAAATGTCTTGTCACAATCTAGTCTACCACTAACCACTATGCCATCCATAATAAATTGTCATAGTTTGAGTAGTTAGATGAAACTCAGTTGTCAAAAATCCTTTCATTGTGGTCAATCCATTCACAAAAAATGAATACAATTAAAAATTTACAAGATGTTGGCACATGGCACCAATCATGGGGTGCCGCATGTAATTTCCCTTATTTTATGGTCTGAAATTATTCAAAATATAAAATTGTGAATTAGGATTTAGATGTTCAAAAAATGTTTATATATGGAGTTGAAAAAATGAATCATGCATTTGCACATGGCATGAACTATGGGTTTGTGGGGGTGGACAATTGTTAATCGTTAATCAATGGTCAACCACGGTTAAATTTTTTTTTTACAGCTTTCAAATTAGGGTTTTGAAAGTTTTCAATAGTTTACATTTTGAAATGTTTTGAATGTATCACTTGCTGACATGTGGCATGAAAGTGTGGGTTTGTGGGGTGGACAGTCGTTAATTGTTAATCAATGGTCAACCACGGTTTAAGGTTGTTTTTAAGGCTTCCAAATTAAAGTTTTGAAAATAATCAATAATTTACATTTTAAAATGTTTTGAGCATACCACTTGTTGACATGTGGCAAACATTTTGAATCTTGATGGATTAAAAAAATTTAGTTGGGTGAATGCACATTAAAGTGGACCAAAATAACACATGTAAGTTCCATTATTTTACTTTTTCAGATTTTTTAATTCGGATGTTTGGTATTTTGGGAATATAAAATTGTAAATGTTAGCAAGACCTCAAACAAATAGGAAAAGAACACATGTCAAGCCATGGTTTATTATTCTTATGTCACATGTTTATCCATAAAAGGTGAAAATTATGAAAACAATATTAATACATTTTACCCCTAGAACTACGTAAAGGAATACATGTGGCATGTGAATTCCATTGTATTCACACAACATGGGTTGATAATACACATTATAGAATAATTAATATATTTGATTTAATGACCAAAATTGTTTGACCTTATATGAAGGTGACGTTCTCCATGACTATAGTTATAGAAGTCATAGTCATATCCATATTTACGACTAAATCACAACAATGACTAGGTGTCTTAAGTGATGTAACCTAATTAACTAACTAATCGTGTAGTCATGGATGTCCTAAACAACTAGTGACCCACTCATGGGTGTAGTCATAAATTGAGGATTTTGGCATTATGATATATTTGAAATATTTACATCGGCACCTATTATTATGGACTTATTATTTTTGTTCCATGGACTCTTTTACATTTAACTAATGATGCCCCAATTTTTTAATAAAAAAATATAAGATGTACTTTTGTGGAATATGGTTAAAAATAAATAAAATCACCTAACTATGCATTTTCCTTAGAAAGTAGAAATAAACATTGAATTTATGATGATTCTTTTACTTGTAAATGGGCGATGAACAAAACTTCAACAATTTAGTTTTTTCTGGACTTTGTCAATGGAAAAGGAATCCACTTTTTAGATCTCCAAGTTTAGTCCAAAAATTATATTTAACAATTTGAATAATTTCCCTTTGCTACATGAGATTTTCAAATTTGTAAATTGTCCAATGATTTTTTTTGATAATTATCATAATATTTTTCAAATAAAAGGTTAAAGCCCCATAGCCATGATAATTCACAAAATAAAGATGAAATGATAAAACCAGAATGATACATGTCCAACTATACATTTTAGAATTGTCCTCCCCATGTGGACTATATTCATTATAACACACAAAATTAAACATCATATGAAATTAAACATATGTAAATCATAAGACATAAGAGGGGGAAATTTTTTACCTCTACCTTAAGAGAGGGATCTTACAATTGAAACTTATACAAGAAGGTATGGGGTGGCAAATTGTGTCATTTTCTTGACCAAACTATGTGATAATCTTCCAATGACAATCATACACACATAATAATGACAAAATTGCGTTTGTTGAACATTATTATTTAAAAAATATTTATTGAATTGATCACCTTAGACTTTAATGTCATGGAAGGGCCTTTCCTTTGCCCATTACATTGGATGCATTGCTTAGTTCACTTGAACATGCTTGCTAATGACTTACCCAACATCATGGGTAGGAGCATGACCATTCCTTAGTTCATAATGATCTATCATATATATTTTCAAATGTAGTTGGAGGGCACTTTAAATCCATCATCTTCCCTCCTAAGATTAGAGGCCATTTTACATTATTAAGTGTGCATTTACAAATTTTAAAAGGCCATTTGATTTTGCTTCACATGATGAATAGTAGCTAGCATGGTCATTACACACAATAAGGCTTTTGAATGAACATGTCATAAAAAAATTGATGTTGTTTTTGATTATCACCTCACCTCCAGCACACCCATGGTCATTACACGCAATGAGACCTTTGAATGGACATGTTATTAAAATTTGATGTCTTTTACTATTGCTTCACCTCAAGCAAGCAATGCTCTTATTTGTGGACCTTATCTATCACAAGGATTTGAGGGGGAGGATTTTATGAAGGAGAGGATTTTTACACCTTCTCTTACAATTGAAAGGGAACTCACACCTAGGAATAGGCATGAATTTCCTTCCACTCTTAAGATATAGATGTAAGATCCATCACTTTGATGGATATTCATGAATACAAGGTGCCTTCCAAATATTTCAAATGATTTATGTGTAGGGTTAAAGCCCTAGGGTGGAGGCATTCTCAAAAGAAGGGGCCTAGGATGAGGCAATTGGCGAGTTCAACCCCACTTTTTGGGAATGTTCCTCACTCATGAGCTTCATCTATTGTAAAGCATGAGGCAACATTTATCATGAACCAAAACTATGTTGATCAGGAGGTGTATGAATGGGAGGGTTCTTATGTTTACTCCTGAACAGTGGGAGGGTTCTTACACCCATAATTAGGCATAATTTCCCTCCCACACTTGAGGAGTAGGCATAATACCCTCCCAATTTTTAAGGAGGGATATTCATGATGCCCTCCACATATGCTACACATTTGAGGATCAGAGTAGCAGATTGAACCGAAGTAGAAAAGAATGTCATCAAATCAGCAAAATTAGTAGTTAGTACTTACCCAAGTGAGCTCTCAAATGTAGATGACGATGCGTCATTTATGTTCTCTCTCTCTCTCTCTCCTGCTTAACCCTAACCCTAATATTGCAAAGCAGAGCAGTAATTTTCTTCTGTTGGTTGGTTGTTTTTGGGAGCAGAGTTCAGTTTGATGCTTTTGGGGGTAAGGAATAGAATGGTGGGTGGGTGAAGTTCATGAATCATGGAGTTGCGGGAAGTGCGAGGCAGCTAATCAGTGGAGATTGCGAGCGTAGGTGGTCGAAGAAAGTAAAGAGCGAGCTTCCCATTCCTATGAGGTACATAAGTTTCAAATCTGGTCTGTTTTTCCTATGAGGTAGGTGGTGGTGTATTGAGCCTCCCAAGACATTTTTTCTCGAAGGTAGGGCAGGCAGAAATCTGGTTTCTCCAATTTTCATTTTATGGGGCCACAGTTCTCAATTGTTCCATCATCTGCTGTCAAGAACCAGGTGCTCAATTGTTTCCTCATGTGCTTCTAACAATTCTCAATGTCAACTTTTCACCTGGGTCCTTTTTGTCTCACTCCTTTTGTTGTTAGTGACAGGGGAGTAGGAGTTGTTGAGGGGTTTGTGCAATCCAGTGCAGCTTAACTTGCTAATAATTCACACATTGCTGGTTTTGCTCTCGGAGAGCTGCATCAGATTTCTTTTTAGGTCTTCAACAGAGAAAATGCTTGTTGAGTGCAGGCAAGCAAGACAGCTGATGTATGTGGTGGTGCAGATCTTTTGCCCAAACCTCACTGCCTAGTTATTTAAATGGGAATGCATAGCATGCACAATTGTAGCAGTGCAAAAATGGGAACACTCCAGCTGTAGAATAGAGCAAACAAGTTTGCAAAAGTTTTGGTTAATCATCAAGCAGGCCATTGGAGACATAATAAAGATCTATTAACATATGAAATCAAATCAAGAGAAACTGTACTTGCAAGATTGAAGCCATTTTCTAGGAGGTGTGATCTTTTCACTGGGAGGTAGAATTTTTCCTTTATGGAGAGTGGAGAGAGAGAGAGGATGGCTGAGATTAGCAAGAAAGAGTAGTAGTTTGTGCTTCCAATGGATTCAATGCTTCTGCTGTGAAGTGACAATATCCCTCCAAAGATGTCTCTTTTGTAGCTAGATTGTTGGATTCCAAGTGGGGTGTTGTCTTCTGCTGCTGAAGTGTGAAAAACTAAGCTGAATCTTGCAGAATTCCAACAAAAGGAGATGGTCTCCAGTGGTTTCAAATCAGTAAAATGGCACCACCAAGGCCAATAATATGCAAGCAGCGTAGGCTTTACTTTACTCTTGAGGGTGGCAGATAATGCAGATGAATTGATGCTTCTCTCTCTTTCTCTCTCTCTCAAATCTGAAGTGCAGCACACTTACCATGCAAGCAATGGTTGCTGCAAGAAATTGTATCTCTTGATTTCAGGACCACCATCTTTACTTTTTGATTACTGCGGTAGGGAGAGGATGAAAGTGATGAAAAAATTTGAAGCTATAGCACTGAGGGTTACAAGGGAAAATGATGAAATCTGACGCAAAAGCATTGAGGGTGATGATTGAAAGTGACCAAAGAAATCTGAAGCAATTAGCATGGAAGTCAGCCAAGCCCCTTGGGTTCATAGTTACTAGTTACTACACATGGTGAGGATGGAGGAGGGCATGAACTTGTCTCTTGCACTTACTGGAATACTTGCAAATGTCCACATATCAAATTGAAATTTCCATGGAAGAAAAACTGATTCTATAAATGAATTTGTATAGGTTTCCAAATTGACTGGTCCCACTCTTCTCTTGTCGATAATGAAGAACAAATAAAGAGAGAAGAAAAAACAGAGGAAGAAGAAAAAGTGCTGCTGCTGACACTGCAGATTTGCTTTCAACTTTTCTTAAGGATTGTTGTTGTAGCAGAGAGCAACTCCACCCATGCCCAATATGTGGTCTTGCACCGGTATTTCTCACATTCCAAACTTACTGTACAGTGCACCAGTGGAGTTGCTCTAACTCTCTTCACCCAGCTTCTACACACGCAGACATTTCCACCAGATGTACTAAACTAGCTCTTCAAGGAAAAAAAAACATCCAAGGACGAAAGAAGAATAACTCTCCTGACAAGAGAAAAACAAATCGATCGAGTGGGTGGCACATTCAGTCCAGAAACGTCGTTGTCGTCGTCGTCGGCGTAGGTCTTGAGTCTTGATCATCGTCGTCGTTGCCGGGGGGTTGCGGTACACTTTGTCCATTCACGCATACTGTGGTCGGTGTCGACGTTCGTCCACGCATACTGTGGCGGGTGTGCGTGCTGGGGGTTTGTCTAGGGAGCGGGGATATGTCGGTGGGGGGGAAGAACGAAGAACACACACGAAGAAGAAGGAGGGGAGGAGAAGGAGGAGGAGGGGGAAAATGGGTTGTGGTGAGAAGGATCAAGACATTTTGTGCATTTTCTACATTTAATGCGCGCGAGCTAGCGAATGCGAGCTTCACCATATTCTTTCTTTCTTTCTTGTATGTGGTGGTATGTATTATCGTTCCCTGCTCCTGTGAAAATGGGTGGTGTGCTTTCAATCTACGCAATAGGATTTGCAACGAGTTGTAGGGTAGGCGGCGATCGATTGTGTGTGGGAACAGCTTTTGAGCAAGCATGATGGGCTGACGACGACGAGACTTGAGAAGAGTTGGGAGGAGGAGGAGTTCTTTAGGTTGTTGCACTGCAGCCCTTTCTCCTCCTCTGTGTATTGTTCTCAAGATGTAGAGGCAAGCTTCGTAGACTGGTTGATGTATGTCCTGTCTTCGGTAACGCTCTCTCTCTATATTTGCTTCCTTGTTTGTCGTACTTGGGGGCCAGGGTTTTTGTTTACGGTTTTTAGGTCTTGGGGTGGAGACGAGAGAGAGAGAGAGAGAGAGAGAGCAGCGGGGGTCTTGTTACTGTTGCTGAGTAGTGAGCAACCTGTGATGCAGTTTGCGGGGTTGTTGAGAGCCTGAGCCTTGGAGCCGGGGCTTTAGGGGGCGCCATGCAACGCTCTTCTTCCTTTTTATGGCAGCTGATCGTGCTCGGAGGAGAAGGTTTGCCGTAACGCGTTTCCGAGGACGGGAGCAGACACATAAGAGCCTAATCTTCACACTGTGGCGATGATTCCGATCGCCAATTTCGAGCAACATGCTCACAAATTCCTGGAGACCGACCTGCGTACGGCTTCTTCTTTCCTCCCCCTCCTCCTCCTCCTGATAACAGCGTTGGGTTTACTCTTCTTTCTCTAGAGCCTTTTGATTCTGTTGAAGTCAGGCGTGGGGTAGTAGTTCATAAAGGACAAGAACAACTAGGATGCAGTAGCTGCTCCTCATCTCTCAGTCTCGTCCTCAGGGACTCGGCACAGCAAACTAGTGCCTCTTGAAAGCCCTCTGAGAGTGGCACTGGATACATTTGGGTACCAAATTCTGGGTGCAAGAATGTCTCACAATCCTCTAGGTTTCCATTCTGTAGATTGCTGGTTCACACGGTTACTCATCTCAGCTGGGTTGCACTCTTCTGGCAACTCCCATCACATGACTACTTGCAAAAAACAGAGTGGGTCATCATGACCTTGATGCTGCTTGTTTGCTGTGAGGGTTTAAGGCAACACCCATCACATGACTAATTGCAAAAACAGAGCGGGGTCATCATGACCTTGATGCTGCTTGTTTGCTGTGAGGATTTATGGCAACACCCATCACATGGCTACTAGCAATAAACAGAGTGGGGTCATCATGACCTTGATGCTGCTGGTTTGCTGTGGGGAATTGTGACCATGCAGGGGCAACAAGTTCTGTACAAGTGCTGAGAAGTATGTAATGAATGTGTTTCATGGGATTTTTTTGCAGCTATGCAAAGCAGGTTGGCACTGGCCACAGAAGTGCGGGACAGCATCGAGATAGTGCACACCTCAGAGTACTTGAACTTTCTGAAGAGCTATTTTCGTGTCTTCTATCAACTGTTGACGCAGGTGACAAAGGCGCAGAACACGGACAGTGTCGAACACAAACTACGCAATGTGGTCATTGAGATTCTGAATAGATTGCCACACAGCGAGGTCATCCGTCCTTTTGTCCAGGACTTGTTGAAGCTTTCCATGCATGTTTTGACATCTGACAATGAGGAAAATGGGCTTATCTGTTTACGCATCATCTTTGACCTTCACAAGAATTTCAGACCTGCACTTGAGCCAGAGGTTCAGCCATTTTTGGATTTTGTACAGAAGGTGATCTCTACTTACTACTCTGACTTGTGCTGCCCATGACTAGTGTGTGTTCTGTCACACTTCCTAGGAATATGAATTGATCACGTGGACTATAACACGCAGGCTGAAGGTTTCCATTTGTCAGTGACAGGTTTAAGAATTGCTGTTGGGTGTTTTTTGATTGCAGATATACCAGAACTTCAAGAGCACGGTGACCTATTTTTTTGATGATACAAGTGTTGCTGATGCCCAGTTGGCTGCTGCACAGCATAATATGGGCTACTTGGGGCAGAGACCTCCAACAGGAGGGCCCATTTCAGGACAGCTCAATCCCAGTACACGATCATTCAAAGTAGTGACAGAGTGTCCTTTGATTGTGATGTTCCTGTTTCAACTCTATCCCCGGTATGTGCCTTCCAACATTCCAGCCCTGCTTCCTCTCATGGTGAATGCCATTTCCATCACTGGAGTGCGTGAGGGGGCACCCAACCTTAAGAATGTCTTTGCAGAACTGAAGGGAGCACAAGTGAAGGTATGTAAAGGACTGAGCATTGAGTACCATGTCTGTGGACATTACTAGATTTGGCAGCAGGCCACTTGACTTCATTTATCCTTTTGTTTAGTTATTTTGTCATGCTTGTTTCCTGCAGACTGTGTCCTTCCTTACATATCTGTTACGGAGCTTTGCGGATTGCATTCGGCCCCATGAGGAGAGCATATCCAAAAGTATTGTCAACTTGCTTGTTAGCTGCCCAGACTCAGTATCAATCCGCAAGGTAGGCTCTTCTGATCAAAGGTGGTTTTCCAGCTCTTCAAAGGACACTGATGCTGTTTTTGCGAAGGTTGAGAGTATGGGTTCAAGGAAGTTCTGCATAGAATACCACAGAGCTGAGATTTGGGGCTATTTGAGCCAATACTTGTGATAGAATTTTTCATCCAACAATGCATACTTGTGATGAGACAAGACATGCAGTTGCAATTTCTGATTGGCACATTTGAGTGCAGGGTTTGAGTGGGTGTCTTTGGGAGTGGCAGAGTCTCTATTCTATGATTTTTAGTTTACTAATCTGTTATCTTTGCAATAGTTTCTCATTGTCTCCTTTGGATGCAGGAGCTTCTAGTAGCTACACGCCATGTCCTTGCAACAGACTTCAGAAGGGGTTTTTTCTCTCAGATTGATACATTGCTGGATGAGAGGTATGTATCATTCTACTTTCGAGAGGAAGATGTGGGAACAGTTGACCAGTCATCCATGTGTAAACCATTGTCCACTTCACTTGCGTCAACCTCGGATTACTTTGGACTGACTTTGTTCTATGATTCCAGGGTTCTTGTGGGAACTGGTCGGGCTTGCTATGAGACACTGAGGCCTCTTGCTTATAGCCTTCTTGCAGAATTGATCCACCATGTTCGGCTTGACCTGACTCTTACACAGGTAGTGTTCTTATCTGCATTTAGTATTCACTGTTTTCACCAGTTATGAACATATCGGTTATTTCCTACATGACTGCAATGTGTTCTGACATGAAATACTGTGCCTGCAGCTCTCTAAAATAGTGTATCTGTTTTCACGAAATGTTCATGATTCCTCTCTTCCTCTCAGTGTACAAACAACATGTGTCCGCCTCATGCTCAATCTGGTACCTTCTTTGCTTTTAACTCATTTCATTTTTGCTCCAACTTCTTTTTCTCTGCGAGCCCTGACTCCTTTGGCCAACTGATTGGCAAGAAACTCTCTCTTGCCACACAATTTTAGTTGAGAGAACTATGAATTTTTGATATGGATGATGACTTGATATGAACATTGGTTTATTTTGTGGGGCTATGTTTGACTGAGAGAGTGTTGGAATGTGAATGGGCTTTTGGGTGTCTTCTTTAACATACATCATGTAATGTGAGCTTATGTGTTGTTACTTGATTGCACAGGTGGAAACTATATTTGGTCGACGAGTAGATCATTCCAGCAAAGAAGAGGGACGAGCGCTGTTGGTAAAACCTACACACATGGGTCCCATCATTTTTCTTTTGTATTTTGGGATGATATCGTCAATTGGCCTCTCTGTAGTCACCTTTTACAGCAAGGGGCTGAGGCTAGTGGCAGTAATTACTATATAAGTACAGATATAATGACTGTTCATACTAATGGTAATTGTCTTTCCCTACAGGGGCGAATTTTGGATGCATTTGTGAGCAAATTTGGAACCCTGAAGCATAGCATTCCTCAGGTACTCAGCAGTGTGATTGATATCTCTAGATTAGTGCCAATGAGGACAAATTTCAGTAGGCATGTTGGTAGTAGTTTCATAGCAGTAGCTCTTTACTGAGCTGGAATGTTCAGTCTTGTTTTACTTCATGAATGCATGTTGCATGTTATTTTATGGGAGTGGTGTAGACCAAGGATTTCCTGACAAGAATAATGAGGTGAGTGTGTAGTTGCTTGAGGGTGAGGAAGGTGAAGATGGGAAAGAGCGCCCCAGTCTGCGTTCAAGGTTGGAGCTTCCTGTTCAGGTAAGTGTGGGCTCATTGAAGCCAAGCATCTTCATGAGTCACTGTCTCCCAACTAGGCTCCAAAGAATACCTTCAGCTAGAAGATGGAATTTCCACCTTCTCGGACTGAATTCAACCTTTTGGTTGTGCTTTGGTCCCAAATTCAGGATGTGGGTTTTAAGGGTTTGAGTGTTGTTGGTTGGCAGGCTGCCTTGAATCTACAGGTGCCACCAGAACACTCTAAGGAGGTCAGTGATTGTAAGCAGCTTATCAAAACACTTATAATGGGTATGATGGCTCTCTCACCCTCTACTATGTCTCTGCATTGGTGTCTTTGTGAATCCAATCCACCTCTGTTCTTTCTCTGTCTTTGTCTCTATATATATGTATCTATGATTGTGACACAGGCCATATGTTTACTAGTGAGTAGACTTGTAATGATTGCTTTGTCTTTGTCATGCCTTGTACTTTCCAGGAATGAAGACTCTGGTCTGGAGCATCACACACTTCAATGCAACCCAGATACAGCCACAGGCCCCAGGTGCTGCTACTCCTGGGGGCCCCAAATGCATGAGGGAAGAGGAGGTATGCCAGTCAGTCACAGAAACTGCACACAGCAGATGTATTTGACTCTATGAATATCACATCACATATCAGGAAGGTCTTAGTTTGGGAGCTCAGGAAATGCAATATGTTGAGAAGCCAGCAAAACAGTGGTTCAATGTTTTAGATATCAGCTGGTTTGGCAAGAAGACAGTAATTGCTGTTGTTTTCTTGATGTGCAGGTCCGTCTGGCATCGGGTATCCTGAAGAGTGGTGTTCTTTGTCTGACCTTATTTAAGGAGAAGGAGGAAGAGAAGGACATGTTTTCTCACTACTCATCAGTGTTTGCTGTAATGGAGCACCGCAATCTCATGGACATGTTTTCATTGTGCATGCCCCACCTCTTTGATTGTATGCTTGTCAACAATCAGCTCCTCCAAATTTTCTCCACTCTCCTCTCCACACACAAGGTGAATCGCTTTGTGACACTATCTGCTGCATTTCAATCATCTTCAATTTACTTTGCCAAGTTGTGGAATGGACAATGTTTATGTGTCATGCCAGTGTTGGCATAGTATGCCAACTGCTTCTCAAGGAAATTGAGTTGATGTGAAAGATGACAATTGGTTCTGAAAGTCTGGAGTTTTTGGCACACTCAAGGCTCTGTATCTTTTGTCTCTTACTGTTGTATGTGGCCTTTTGGTGCAGGTGACCCGACATTTTGCAGATGTCCTTGTGAACTATCTGGTGACGCACAAACTTGACACATTAAAGCAACCAGATTCACCTTCAGCAAAGCTTGTTTTGCAGCTTTTTCGGTATCTCTTTGTAGCAGTGGCCAAGTTCTCAGCAGACAGTGAGCGTGTACTGCAACCACATGTGACAATACTTATGGAAACTTGCATGAAGAATGCAATTGAGGTGGATAAACCACTGGGCTACATGCAACTTTTGCGCACCATGTTTCGGGCACTTTCTGGTGGGAAATTTGAGCTCCTCTTTCGGGAGTTTATTCCAACCTTGCAGCCATGCCTTAACATGCTACTGGCCATGGTGGAAGGTCCAACTGGCCTGGACATGATTGACCTGGTGGTTGAGCTATGCCTTACTCTGCCTGCACGACTCAGTTCTCTCCTTCCTCATCTTCATCGCCTGATGAAGCCACTGGTGCTGGCACTGAAGGGGAGTGATGAACTTGTTGGGCTAGGTCTCCGTACACTTGAGTTTTGGATTGACAGCTTGAACCCAGAATTTTTGGAGCCCAGCATGGCCACTGTAATGTCAGACCTGATATTGACACTCTGGTCACACCTTCGGCCCAAGCCTTATCCATGGGGTGCCAAAGCCCTCCAACTGCTTGGGAAGCTAGGTGGCCGGAATCGTCGGTTCTTGAAGGAACCATTAGCATTGGAGTGCAAAGAGAATCCAGAACATGGGCTTCGTCTTATTTTGACATTTGAGCCAACAACATCCTTCCTTGTTCCTTTGGATCGGTGTATTTACCTTGCTCGAGCAGCTGTTATGGGGTCACAGCCTGGGGTTGATGCTTTCTACCGTAAGCACGCACTCAAGTTCTTACGGGTGTGCTTGGCCTCAGTGCTCAATCTAAAAGGAAACATTGCTGGAGAAGGAGTCACTCCAGGCCAGCTTAGCACTATGTTCATCACATCAGTTGATCCTTCCCGGCGCAGGGCAGAGACATCCAGTATGAAGGTGTTTTGATCATCCAGAGTCCCTTGAATTAATGTTCAGTATGATGTTCTAATGCTGCATCTGGGTACTTCTGCCTGCCAAGGATAAAAGTGCAGAGATACAATCTCATTGGATAAACCTGACATCAAAATCTTATTTTCTGCACATGAATGGCATGCTACCTTGTAGTATAGGCAAAGATATTGATGATCCGTATGTCTTCTCCATGTTTGTAGGTTGATCTAGGGGTGAAGACCAAGACACAACTGATGGCAGAGAGAAGCGTCTTCAAAGTTCTTCTTATGACAGTCATTGCAGCAAGTGTAGAGACAGAATTGGTGGAGCCAAAGGATGACTTTGTCATGAATATATGCCGCCATTTTGCAATGATTTTTCATGTGGAGTCTGCTTCAATCAGTCCAACAGGTACCCTTGGTGGGGTCGGGGCTGTTGGGGTCTCAACTGGAGGATCAAATGCTAAGGCTCGCAGCAATCGCTCTCAACCAAACTTGAAAGAGCTCGATCCCCTAATTTTCTTGGATGCACTAGTGGCAGTGCTAGCTGATGAAGATCGAGCACATGCAAAAGCTGCTTTAAATGGGCTGAATGTCTTTGCGGAAACTTTGCTTCTTTTAGCGCGTTCCAAGCACACAGGAATCTTAACACCCCGTGGGGTCAGCACGCCTGGAACTCCAATGATGGTCTCCAGCCCATCAATGAATCCTGTCTATTCCCCTCCTCCTGGTGTAAGAGTCCCTGTGTTCGAGCAACTTCTGCCACGCCTTTTGCACTGCTGCTACGGTAGTACTTGGCAGGCTCAGATGGGTGGTGTCATGGGACTTGGGGCATTGGTAGGAAAGGCTACTGTAGAGACGCTGTGCCAGTTTCAGGTATGTTGGACAATCGGGTCTCTATCTATTAACAGGCCAAAATCCAAATTTGCCTACTCTTAAGGTGACTGCTAGCAGAAGACATGTGATGAAAAGTGATGATGGGTCTATTTTACATTGCTGCTGTTGGAAATAGGTCTTAGTAGTATGTCTTGACAAAATTTATGTTGTGGAAATTCAGACAGTTGATGAAAGACTTAAGTACAAAGTGCTGATTGTGCTCCAGGTCCGGGCTGTGCGTGCACTGGTGTATGTACTGAAGAGGTTGCCAGCACATGCCAATAAAGAGCAAGAAGAAGCAAGTCAAGTTCTGACGCAAGTTCTACGGGTTGTTAACAATGTTGATGAAAGCAATAACGAGCCACGGAGGCAGAGCTTTCAAGGTGTGGTTGATGTCCTGGCAGCAGAACTTTTCAACCCGAATGCAACCCACATTGTACGCAAGAATGTCCAGTCGTGTCTTGCCCTTCTTGCAAGCCGGACAGGTAGTGAGGTCTCAGAGCTGCTGGAGAATCTGTATGAGCCATTGCTCCAGCCCTTGGTGGTTAAGCCTCTTCGAAGCAAGCATGCTGAACAGCAGGTGAGAAGTATATTCACTTTTTTTGGGTTTGGTACCTGTTGGAGGGTGACAAAGTCAACATCAGGTTGTGGCTGTCAAACTCGGTGAATTGATGTGAAAGAGTAAAGCTGCATTCTGCTCAGCTAGTATCTCTACAGATTCTGGGAATCACATGTCATGTGACTTGGGTTTCGTGACAGGTGTGACTTCTTTTCTTACGGCATGTGTGATGCTGGTTTAACAGGTCGGCACAGTCATGGCGCTCAATTTTTGCCTTGCATTACGACCACCATTGTTGAAGATGACACCGGAGCTAATCAACCTTCTACAGGAAGCTCTGCAGATTGCTGAAGCAGATGAGACCATGCTCAATGGCAAGTTCATGAACCCCAAATTGGCAGCAACATTGACCAAACTCCGAACAGTCTGTATTGAGCTTCTATGTACGGCTATGGCTTGGGCTGACTTTAAGACCCAAAGTCATGCAGACCTGAGGTCACGGATCATTGCCATGTTCTTCAAGAGTCTGACTTGCCGCACCCCTGAAATTGTTGTTGTTGCAAAGGAAGGCCTTCGTCAGGTATGTTTCTGGCCAGTTCAAACTATCATACTGCAAGATGTAGCACCTGCAGCAATTTCAGCTACCCTTTTTTGAGTAGGCAGGTGAAATCTCACAAGAGTTTGGAGCAAACCTCAGAAAGAGATTGCACTAACTTGCTTGTTCTCATGTGCAGGTCATTCAACAACAAAAGATGCCAAAAGAGCTGCTGCAGAGTAGTCTGCGACCAATCCTGGTGAACCTTGCACACTACAGAAACCTGACAATGCCTTTGTTACAAGGTCTGGCCCGCTTGTTGGAACTTCTTTCTAACTGGTTCAATGTGACCCTTGGTGAGAAACTGATGGAGCATCTCAAAAAGTGGCTTGAACCTGAGAAATTGGCAGCTTCACAGAAATCTTGGAAGGCTGGAGAGGAGCCCAAAATTGCTGCAGGCGAGTCATTGGCTCTGTTTCTGGATGCCAATATATTGCTTGTGAATGGGTTTGCTTTCCTCTAGATGCTTTGCTGACATCTAGAAAGTCTGGTAACTTTGTCTTCAAGCTGGTCAAGAATGTGTATTTGATAATGTTGGCATCTACTTGATTTTTTCTTTACCTGTGAGAGAAGATGAGAGTTGAGACTTGTATACAATGAAGGGAAGTTGAAGATTTCTCCTAACCAAGTTTGGTGGGAGTTGCAGCTATTATAGAACTCTTTCACCTGCTGCCAACAGCAGCAAAGAAGTTTCTGGATCAGTTGGTAGGATTGACAATGCAGCTAGAGGCTGCCCTTCCTGTTGGTCAGGTCTACAGTGAGCTAAACAGTCCCTATCGGCTCCCGCTTACCAAGTTTCTCAACCGCTATGCTCCTGAGGCTGTGGATTATTTCCTTGGGCGGCTCACTCAACCAAGCTATTTTCGCCGGTATAGCCATTTCCAGTTTTTCACCCCACTGATAAAGCTCATCTAGCATTCAACCATTTGACAGCCATTGTAGCTCTCTTTCAAATAAGACTCATGGGTTTGAATACTATTGACAAATCATAGTATTCTATGTGTTGTTTGTTGTGGCAGATTTATGGACATTATACAATCAGAGGCAGGCCAACCCCTCCGTGAAGAACTGGCTCGGTCACCAAATAAGATCATCCAATGTGCATTTCCAGCTCCAACTGCCAGTGATGATCCTGCAGGTGCTATGGTGCTACAAGCTGTTCCTGCAGGTGGTCCCGAAAACGCTTACATGGGTTTGAATGCTGGGGGGTCAGCTGCTATGCAGACCTCAGAGGTGCAGTTTCAAGGGATTGCTCTGGTGTCTGCACTGGTGAAACTCTCGCCTGATTGGCTGTTTCAGAACCGTTCAGTCTTTGATGCACTGGTCAGTTTATGGCAGTCCCCTGCACGTCAAGAACGTCTGCGCAATGAGCAGGGGCTCAGTTTGAGCCAGGTTGGTAACTCTCATCATCTCCAATGCATTCTGTCTCGTTTGTCTCTCTCTCTTTATATTCTCCTTGGTTGCAGAAGCTGTGCATGATTTGTGTAGAGATCTGTATGTTAGACTCCCATTTTCAGAATCATCAGCACAGTGGTACTGGTATGGACAGGTGAAGGAAAGCAAGCGACTTGTCAAGTGCTTTCTTAATTATTTGCGACATGACAAAACTGAGGTCAATGTGCTGTTTGAGATGCTGTCCATCTTCTTGGTGCGCACTCGAGTTGACTATACTTTCTTGAAGGAGTTCTTCATGGTTGAGGTGGGCCTCTGCAACCCTACTTTGGACATGCCCGAACTTGTTGCATGGCATAGGATGTAAATATGACTTGGTGGGTTGTGTGCAAATTGCCTAGGCATGTCACAGGAACATCTCAGAGAATAATGAGAGGAACTTGTAGCATTCTGGAAGTCATAGACTTTGGAACAGATCCAAGTCTTCATGCCCAGTTAGATCTTTTTGGTTACAGTTCTAGTTTCATTCTGTGAATGTCTGTTGTACAGACCTGCCTCTGGTTGCAACAAAGGGTAGAAGAAAGAACAACAGCATTTCAAGAGTTTACCAGGATTTAAGGCATTAGAATTTGCTAATTCTACTATCATACAAGAAACTGACCTCTAGGAAATCTGATGCCTGTGTTGTGCACAGGTAGGAGAGGGCTACACACCAGCAGAGAAGAAGGCAGTGCTCCAGTGCTTTTTGGAGCTTTTTCAAACCAAACGGTTGCCACAGGAGGTGTTAGTGGTTGCTATGCAGATGCTCATTCTGCCAATGCTTACTCATGCCTTCCAGCACAATCAGAGCTGGGATGTTGTGGATACCAACATAATCAAAACAATTGTTGATAAACTCCTGGACCCACCTGAGGATGTCAGTGCTGATTATGATGAGCCTCTCCGGATTGAACTGCTACAGTTAGCTACTTTGCTGCTCAAGCATTTGCCTAATGATCTGGTCCACCATCGCAAGGAGCTCATCAAATTTGGCTGGAATCATTTAAAGAGGGAGGAAAGTGCCAGCAAGCAGTGGGCTTTTGTGAATGTGTGCCATTTCTTGGAGGCCTACCAAGCACCAGAGAAGATTATTCTGCAGGTTTGCTGCCATACTTACACCGACCTACTCACATTGCTTGCACCCTTTTAATTATGAACCCAATGTTGCATTGTGTGCACATTTGCACAACCTTTGTACTTAATCAGTTGGTGGAACTTTGGCACTTCAGGGTTAGTGGATTTCGTCCGTTGTTTGCATAGCAACTGTAGCAGTGACTGGGGTTAATAGGTGAAAGAAAACTCATGATGCAGGTCTTTGTCGCACTGCTCCGAACATGCCAGCCTGAGAACCGTGTGCTTGTGAAGCAAGCACTTGACATCCTGATGCCTGCCCTCCCAAAGCGCTTGCCATTGGGTGAATACAAAATTCCAATCTGGATCCGATATACCAAGAAGATCCTTGTTGAAGAAGGCCACTCAGTCCCAAATCTTATTCACATTTTCCAGCTTTTAGTCCGACACTCCGACCTGTTCTATACATGCCGTGCTCAGTTTGTGCCACAGATGGTGAACTCCCTGAGCCGCCTTGGGCTGCCACAAAACACACCACCAGAGAATCGGCGTCTTGCTATTGACCTTGCTGGATTGGTTGTTGCATGGGAGAAGCAGAGGCAGGCTGAGGCCAAAGGGGGGCCTACTGAGGGAGAAGGACAAAGTGGAGCTGCTGGAGTTTTGGAGGTGCAGAATACTGTCTCTGGAGAAATTTCAGCAGGAGGAGTGGGAGGGACAGCAGGGCTACCAGCTGTAGGATCAAAGCGTACAGCAGATACAGCAGGGCTGGCAAGTGCAGGTGAGGATCTGAGTAAACGAGTGAAATCAGAATCTGGAGTACCAGCTCTTGCTGGGATGTCTCCAAATTTACCATCTGCAGCGAACAGCTCAATACCCAATATTGGAACTCCTGGTTCGATGGGCCAGTTGGATGAGGAGTTCAAGCCAAATGCAGCTATGGAGGAGATGATTATCAACTTCCTGATACGGGCAAGCTTTCACCACTCCCCCTATTCTGCATTAACTCTGGTCTCAAATCTGTTCCAATTTTGCACCAAGATGGGTCTGTCACTCTGCAATAGTGATCTTTGCTGGATATTGAGGGTCTTTGGATGAGATCAAGAGTTTCAATAGTAGGACGCTCATTAAGTACACTTGCTTGTTGGTTTTGTGGGAGATGTGATAGTCTGTTTGTATCTGAATATTCTTGATTTATGCTACTGGTTGCAGGTTGCACTGGTTACTGAGCCAAAGGATAAAGAAACAGCAGCCATGTACAAGCAAGCACTAGAGCTTCTTACTCAAGCTTTGGAGGTGTGGCCAAATGCGAATGTGAAGTTCAATTACCTGGAGAAAATCTTGACATCTCTGCAACCAACTGGCCAGAGCAAGGATCCTTTGACAGCTTTGGCGCAAGGGTTGGATGTCATGAATAAGGTGCTGGAGAAGCAGCCACAGTTGTTTATACGCAACAATGTTCAGCACATTATCCAGGTAATGGACCTCATATGTGATGACAAAGAAATATACATTCTATAAGCTGTAAAGGCAGTGTTGAAATCATTGCTGAAAGTGAATTGTTTGCTGCAGGTACTGGAGCCATCTTTTAACAGCAAGCAGCCGGAGATTGGAAAGTCTCTGTGCACTCTACTGAAGATGGTTTTTGAGGCATTTCCAGTGGATGGACTCAGCACCCACCAGGATGTCAAGGTCCTGCATCAGAAAGTTGATGACCTTATCCAAAAGCAGTTATCAGCAGTGACTGCAAGCCAGACGCCTCCGGCTCCAGAATTCCGTGTTGTCAATGTTATGATAAGTTTCACACTTAACATTCTTAAGACTCTTGTGGAAGGGAGCAAGCTGTACATTGACCGCTTCATGATGCCTCTGGTGCGGGTAGTCCAGCGTCTATCTAGGGAGATGACTGCCACATCTGCTCAAGTTACACGGCAGGTGGGAATTCTGCCAAAAGCTTTAATATGAAATCATTCTCAAAAGGAGGGGGCTATTATCTTGCTTGAACTTCTGAGTATGGAATTGACCTCTAAATTGTAAACAGTAAAGAAGCTGGTGAAGGACAGTGCCAGAGCTGAATTTTTTATCAGTTGGATACCATGAGGTGGGTCCCTTTATTGCTGATACTGTAGCTTCACTGCCAAGTGTGTGATTGACCTTTGCTGTGTTACTGCAGGGGCAAAGACTTGAACCTGATACAACAGTGCAAACAGCACGGTTGATGAATGACCTTGCTCTTATCATCAGCAATCAGAAGACATTGTTGAAACTTATTAGCGGGCGTGTGCTTTTGCTGCCAGAATGTAAGCGAGTCTTTTGTCAAGTGTTGCAGAACATACTTGCTGAGAAGGGTACTGATACAGGGGTGCTCCTTGCAATTCTGGACTTGGTCAAAGAGTGGGTGGAAAATGATTTCAAGGGGTCAGGTCAGGGAAACTCCACAGGTGTTATTAGTATAAAGGATGTGGTTACGTTCCTGCAACGTCTGGGTCAAGTTGATCGGCAAAGCATGACTCCAGCTGTGCTAGAAGAGTGGGAAAAGAAATACCTAAATCTGCTACACCGGCTTTGCTCTGATACAACCAAGTGAGTGTCACATACTTGTGTCAACTGGGTGTTTCTTCTCTCTTACAGTTGCAGGCTGGGTGGTAAGTGAGTCCTGTAGCACATATGTAGAGGAATGAGGTAGCCAATTCTTTGTCTTTTGTCTTTCCTCAGCCTGCAATTGATTCAGCTCATCTGGTGACAACCATGTA
The DNA here is from genome assembly GCA_963921925.1 of Sphagnum tenellum. NCBI lineage: Eukaryota > Viridiplantae > Streptophyta > Sphagnopsida > Sphagnales > Sphagnaceae > Sphagnum > Sphagnum tenellum. The sequence goes on along the minus strand of OY998143.1, from coordinate 20,404,455 downwards.
ATGATCTCTCTCGTATTGCCCTACTCATGTTGGTGTTATGGAGTGTTTCAGATACTCATTGTCAGTGAGACAAGAGGTGTTTTTAAAGGTTGAACGGCAATACATGCTGGGGCTGCGATCACGGGACCCAGATGTGCGACATAAGTTCTTCACATTGTACCATGATTCAATTGGCAAGACTTTATTCACACGTCTGCAGTACATCATTCAGACTCAGGAATGGGAGGCACTGAGTGATGTCTTTTGGCTAAAACAAGGCCTGGACTTGCTGTTGGCAATCCTTGTAGAGCATGAGCCCATCACACTTGCCTCAAACTCTGCGCAGGTCTGTCCTCAGCTTTTCTGGTTATTTCACAGGATTTGGAGTTGGGCAGAAGGATGTCCCTGGCCTTCAGGAACTATTTAGTGTACATTGCCTTGAGGTCTTCATACACAGTCAGCAGTTTTCAAATCCAAAGTGGGTGTCTGATATATGATGGTATTTCTGGTGTTTTCATCTTGTCTATGCCATTGTTCTCAGTGCCTGAAGTTGTTGCCACAGGTGCCACCTTTGATGGCATCAGGAGGTGTTCCAGAACGGCCCGGCATGCAACAGCAAGTTTCTGATGCACCAGATGAACCTGATGGAGGACCACCCACATTCATTGGTATTGTGAATAAGCATGCAAAGTTCCTAAATGAAATTAGCAAGCTTCAGGTTTGTCCTCACTTCCTTCCTCTTGCAGTGAATTGTCTTCCCAAGATATGGTTAGATGATGGGTTCTTTACTTCTTGCCTTCACAGTGCACTACTTGAAGTAGATTGATAGATAGAATATCATTTTCTTTTCTGTATTTCCCCTCCTTACCTTGCACATATCAAAGGAAGGCAGGGATTATAGACACAAAGCATGTACAATCCGTATTTTTCTGTACCTCTTTTCCTCTTCCCTCTTGGTGGCTGCCTCCCTTTGAATCTATTTCTTCCTTATGCAGAAACTTCTGCATAAAATATTAGAATTCAGCCTAATTCAAGGGTCTAAATTTTCATTGAGGTTGTCTACTGGCTGTGTTGGGTTCTGTTGTCCAGGTTGCGGACTTAGTGCTGCCCTTGAGGGAACTTGCACATACCGATGCACATGTGGCTTACCACATGTGGGTCCTAGTGTTTCCAATTGTGTGGGCCACACTTCAAAAGGAGGAGCAGGTCATGCTTGCAAAGCCAATGATCACATTGTTGTCAAAGGATTACCATCTCAAGCAGCTCAGCAAACGGCCCAATGTTGTTCAGGCTCTGCTTGAGGGACTGTCTCTAAGTCAACCGCAGCCAAAGCTTCCAAGTGAGCTCATCAAGTTTTTGGGGAGGACCTACAATGCATGGCACATTGCTATATCCTTGCTGGAAAGCCATGTCATGTTGTTCCCACAGGTGAGTGGATCAAGATCATGATACTCAGCAGGCAGCATGAAATTAGAAATTTGACAGTTTATGCATGAGTCTCTTTGATACGATGCATTGCAGGGGTTCTTTCTAATCAATATCAGTTCTTAGTTGGCAAATGCAGTTGTGAAGTACATGAAAGAATTTTAAAAGGAATCCTTTGGATATAGAGTCTGTGGTGATTGAACCATTCAATGTATATACTACCTACAAAATTGTTTGACTGCAGGAAACACGATGCTTCGATGCACTAGCAGAGCTGTATAAAATGTTAAATGAGGAAGATGTGAGGTATGGATTGTGGAAACGGCGCACCATTACCCCTGATACACGCGCTGGCCTCTCTTTAATCCAACATGGCTTTTGGCAGCAAGCCCAGGAGGTCTTTTACAATGCCATAAACAAGGCAAGACAGGTACATATCTTGATCATGGAAAGAGACTTTTTTCCAAAAGGCTCAGAGTTTTATTTGGAGTTCTATGTGAACTTGCCTTGTCCCTTTTGGGTAGGGGTTTTCTGCAGAGATGACAAAGTGTGACTAAGCTTTGAGGTGCTTTCATGCTTTTGAGGATGCCTTCTTGTGAGATACCAGTAGATGAAGACCTGCATCATGTAAGTTGGGTGTAAGATTTTGCACTTGGGCCAAGGGTGCTTGTAACATTCTCTTCTCTTTTGCGATGTCTTCTTTTGCTCCTTAATAACCTCACGTCTATTGTTGTGGTCACAGGGGAGTTATAACAGTGGAAATGTTTCAAAGGCAGAGATGTGTCTGTGGGAAGAGCAATGGTTAGCATGCTCTCACCGCCTCAACCAATGGGAGGTTCTGGTTGACTTTGGGCGCAGTGTGGAGAATTATGATATTCTCCTTGACACCCTATGGAAGGTAAGTGAGTGGCAAAATCTTAAGGATACAGTACTACCAAAGGCGCAGGTAGAGGAGTCACCCAAATTTCGGATGGTGCAAGCATATGCTGCCCTGAATGAGAACAGCTTGAGCAGTGTGAATGAGGCAGACATGCGTGTTGGACAAGGAGTGGAGATGGCACTCCATCAATGGTGGCAGCTTCCTGAGATGGCTGTGCAATCTCACATCCCTCTTCTTGAGCAGTTTCAGCAGCTTGTTGAACTTCAGGAGTCAGCCCGTGTTCTTCTGGAGATTGGCAATGGGAACAAAGCTCCATCACAAGGCTCAGGACAGCTCGTTGGGGTCCAGGTAGCATTACACTGCAATTTTTGTTATGTACTGGAAACATGTGCCTCTTTCCAAGCTTTAGCATCATATCCACATTCTTGCAAGCCTAAAAAGCTGTATACTGATTGCAGGGTCCAGCAGGGGCATACGTGGACCTGAAGGATATCTTGGAGACATGGCGGCTGCGGACACCAAATGAATGGGATGAGTTGACTGTTTGGACTGACTTGCTTCAGTGGCGTAATCATATGTATGACATTGTCATCAATGCCTTTAAAGGGTTCTCTGAGACAAACCAACAGTTGCACCAGCTAGGGTATCGTGACAAAGCCTGGAGTGTGAACAAGCTTGCTTTTGTAGCCCGTAGGCAAGGCCTCTATGAAGTCTGTGTGAAGGTGCTCAACAATATGTATGGCTTCCTTACTATGGATGTCCAGGTATGGAGGATCCCATTCTGTCTATGTTCTATTTTGCTCTCTCAGCCCACTGAAATTACTCACATCCTACATGATGCATTGCAGATTGCGACATGACTGTTGTTAGTGTTGGGCATTTTCAGCCACCCATCAAACTAGAGCACTGATCTGTGTTGTTCCTTTCTCTGTTTGTTTATTTATCACTCTTGCAGACCCGCTCACAGCCCATAGTCACAGCCACTGTGTGATGTTCTTTTTTCCTGTGGCAAGCAAAGGACTCAAAAGCTCTACAGTCACTGTCTAACTTTGATATTTGGTGCATTTCACAGGAGGCATTTGTGAAAATTCGTGAGCAGGCAAAGGCATATTTGGAAATGAAGGGAGAGTTGGGGAATGGGATGGATTTAATCAACACAACTAACCTAGAATACTTCCAAGTGCAGCATAAGGCCGAAATCTTTCGGCTTAAGGGAGAGTTCTACCAAAAGATGAATGACAGTGAGAATGCAAATCAAGCTTTCTCCACTGCTATTTCTTTTTTCAAGCATTTGCCAAAGGGTTGGATAAGCTGGGGAAATCTCTGTGATCAGGTCAGCTTCCCATTAGGACTTTCTTTCATCGTCTTGCACACATTTGGTATGGTACAAAGAGCTAGTCAGAGTTTATGATGTACCTCTTTCTTCTTGACTTGCCAGCAACCTGAAGTACAACTTTGCCCACCTTGTATGAAGCAGTCTGTAAGATTCAGTCAAATGTTGGTTGTGTTGGTAGTTGTAACTCCTGAAGGTTGTCTGAAGCTATCACTGCAAAGTATGCATTGTACAGACTTAGTATTACTTGGATTGTGTGACTAGAAACTTGATGATATGTCATGTCTTTTGCAGGTTTACAAGGAGACAGGTGAGGAGCTATGGCTGGAATATGCTGTTAGCTGTTTCTTGCAGGGCATTAAGTATGGCAGCAAGCATGGGCGCAACCACCTAGCAAGAGTGCTCTATTTGCTGAGCTTTGATAACCAGACTGGTGCAGTCACAAAAGCTTTTGACAAGTATTGTGATTCCATCCCACAATGGGTGTGGCTTGCATGGATCCCACAACTGCTGCTCTCGCTGCAGAGACCAGAGGCATCAAGTTGCAAGAATGTCATTCTCAAGCTAGCTGCTGTCTATCCTCAGGTCCAACTTCTCCTCTCAGCATGAAACATGTTCATGAGAACTAGCAGGGCTTGACTAAATTAAGAGAATGAAATACTGGTCTGAGTTGCAGATGAGATAGGCAGTAGGATCCGTACATTGGGTTGAATTGCTCCCACATGTCATCTTCTTCCTTCACTGTACAAGATTTGTGAGGTTAGTGGATATATGCCTCCTCATGTGCAGGCACTGTACTATTGGCTCCGCACATACCTATTAGAGCGTCGTGACATTGCCTCAAAAACAGAGCTGGTGGTTAGAGGGACGGCTCACCGTGCACAGGTTCAAATGGCTGCAGCAGCTGCTGCCAATTCAGCCAATTCCTCAGATGTGGTTCCCACAACCTCAAACAACAGTAGTGATGCCACTCCAGGCAATTCAATGGCTGTTGTCAACCAGGTTCTTCTTCCTGCATTTGTTTCTTGGCACCTTTACTGATCAGATTGTCTTCTTGGGGCTTTTTTTGTCATCATGCTGGAGGATGTGTGTAGTTTTTTACACTGCGTGATCTGTCTCTCTGGGAATCTGTCTCTGAACCGTGAAAGGCATTGACTTTTCTTGTCTGATATTGGATCAGGGAAACCAGGGTGCAAATGCAGCTCTTTCTCAGGCTGTCATTCCAACTGATGGTGTCAGTAAAGGTGGTCAAGAGGTGGAGGGAGTGGTTGCTGGTGGAGATGGCAATCTGCCTCCTGGGTCTGATGTTTCTGGACAATCAGTGCAGGGGGACTCTCAGCCAGGATTACGAAGAATGGCTGGTAGTACGTGGCCAGGTGGTCTATCTGCAGCATCGCCAGCAGTCACTGCATTTGAGGCTGCCAAAGATATCATGGAGGCTCTCAGAACAAAGCATGGAATTTTGGCAATTGAGCTAGAGGTACAATCCCTTTGAATTCTTGAAGTAGAATCATGATAATGTTGCTTGCCAGTACTGCAGGCCTCTGAATGTTACAGAAGAAGTAGGTGTGAATATCACCCCTACAATGTTAAGCTGTGTATGTGGTAGTTAAGACTGGCAGACTTCTCTAGCATTCATGTGTGTGTTTCTTGTTAGCTATTCTGACATGGGAGTTGTTTTGACACAAACTTTTGTGAGTTATTTGCAGGTTATGCTAACAGAGATTGGGGCACGTTTTGTCCCTCTTCCAGAAGAGCGACTTCTGGCAGTAGTGCATGCCCTTCTGCACCGCTGCTACAAATATCCAACAGCTACAACCGCAGAGGTCCCTCAATCACTGAAGAAAGAGCTAGCTGGTGTGTGCCGTGCATGCTTTTCAACCGACACTGTCAACAAGCATGTTGAATTTGTTAATGAGTACAAACGCGAATTTGAAAGGGACTTGGACCCTGAGAGTGCTACTACTTTCCCTTCAACATTGGCTGAGCTGACTGAAAGGCTCAAACACTGGAAAGGTGTTCTACAAGTAAGCAGTTGCACCTGGCTGTTTCTTCTGGTGCTGAACGCAGCAGCCCCCATAGTTTTTTCTCCACCTGTATGAAAGAAATAATCAGATTAATAAGACTTCAAGAAGCCTCATGATGTGCTACTTTAAGGGTGAACAATAAATCAGTGGGAGATGGCAGTCTTGCAGAGAGTTGCATAACAAAGCATTTGAATTCTGTCTCTTGGCTACAGAGTAATGTGGAGGACAGGCTACCAGCAGTGTTAAAGTTGGAAGAAGAGAGTCGTAGCTTGCGTGAGTTCCATGTGCTTGATATTGAAGTGCCAGGGCAGTACTTCAATGATCAGGTATGTTGATTCTGAAGAAGATTTAGGGAGTTTTTTCTTGTGAAGGTATGAACAATTACTTTTTATGACATCCTTTCCAATTGGTTTTATGGGGGCATAATATTTGTCTTTGTGTATCTGATGGATATAGGTAGCTTTGATTTGATTGCATATCTATTCCAGTAGGTGTATGTTTGTTCCAGTGCACTTTTGTTGGCTCTTGGAAGAAAGATTTGGCATGTCAGATTGTGATACAAGGTCGTGCAGTAATCACTCTTCTTTCAAAATGGAATGTTATGAGCAAGGCTTTACTTGATGCATCAGGTTCTGTCTTGACTATTCATCATTCAGGGTACTTGTCAAGGATCATAATAAGTTGAGAATTGCTGAATCTTGATGTGTTGGAAAGCAGGAAGTGGCTCCTGACCATACAGTGAAGCTGGACCGTATAGGTGCTGATGTTCCAATTGTGAGGCGCCATGGAAGCAGCCATCGCAGGCTTACATTGGTTGGTAATGATGGCTCCCAACGTCACTTTTTGGTGCAGACTTCACTAACTCCAAATGCTCGCAGTGATGAGCGCATGGTCCAACTCTTCAGAGTTCTCAACCGCCTTCTTGATAAGCACAAGGAATCACGACGTCGTCACCTGGCTTTCAACACGCCCATCATTATTCCAGTGTGGCCACAGGTATGATAGTCTTTGTAACAGCCTGTGATATGCTCTCTTTTCAATGATTCCAGTTTTTTTTGGGTGCTCAAGAGAGTCATATGTCCATGTTATCGGTCTTGTTGCAAATAACTGCATGAGAATGCTATTGGGTTGAAAGAGGTGTCTCATGGGGTCACATTGAGTATTTTTGAGGCTCGTGATCCATGGTATGAAAGCTGTTTAGTTCCAACAGTGTATTTATGAGGAGTTGGGTTATAATGATGCAGTGGGAAGTAACTAATTTAACAATCCTATATGGATGCCAGGTGAGACTAGTGGAGGATGACTTGATGTACAGCACATTTGGGGAGGTATATGAAATAAACTGCGCCCGCTATGGACGAGAAGCAGACCTTCCAATTACTCATTTTAAGGAGCGACTAAACCAGGCCATTACAGGACAGTTAAGTGGTGATGCAGTTGTTGACCTCCGATTGCACACCTATGAAGAAATAACTAACAAGTTTGTCAGTGAAAATGTTTTCTCCCAATACATGTATAAAACCTTACCAACATGTAACCATCTCTGGACCTTTAAGAAGCAGTTTGCAGTCCAGTTGGCACTATCAGGTTTCATGTCTTTCATGCTTCAAATTGGAGGGCGTTCACCCAACAAAATTCTGTTTGCGAAAAATACTGGCAAGGTGTTCCAAAATGACTTTCACCCTGGTAAGAATGTTTGAATGATTTTTGCTCCTGGTCAATATGCATTCATTTGTCATTTGTGAGTTTTGAGATTATGGGATGAGATGGAAATGCAACCACAGGTGTTTTCTCTGTGCATGTGTGTATATCTGGCATTTGACAATGTGCCCGTTGTGATATATTGACCTAAGAGACCTTGAGATCCTGGATTGGACTTCTGTCTTCTAAGATAGTTGTCGCATGTGATGGGCAGCTTATGATGTACATGGCATGGTGGAGTTCATGGAGCCTGTACCATTCAGACTTACCCGTAACCTTCAAACATTTTTCACTCCCTTTGGTGTGGAGGGTCTATTTGTTTCTTCAATGTGTGCAGCAGCCCAGGCTATTGTTGCTCCAAAGGTCTGACTCCCTACCTGTCATTTTTTTGCTCATAATTTGAGGATTTGAAGGCTTTTTAGGGTTTGTGTTCTATGAACGTTTAGGCTTTTTTGCAGTTATTTATTTCAACAGACTCTAAAGAATACAGCCAATGAGTTGTGTGTCCATTTTGATCATTGCTGTGCATTGAAACAGCATGAACTGGCTAATAAATGAGGCTTTTATATGGGTTGCAGAATCAGTATGTGCAGCACCAGCTGGCCATGTTTTTCAGAGATGAGCTAATCTCATGGTCATGGAGACGAACCCCAGGCATGCCCCCAGCATCAGGTGCTGGGGGAATCAGCACAGCAGAACTCAAAGCCAAAGTAGCTGCCAATGTAGATCAGGTCATGACACGAATTAGGACAATTGCACCCCAGAGTTTTGCTGAAGAGGTATGCCACCTGACAACATTTATGAAGATCACCAGAGATTTTGTCAGTTTATGCTACTTAAGCTTATTGTGCACTTCATAGACTGCATCATATCTTTTGTTTATCTTGGAGATTAATGAATTACCTTGCATTGTAGGAGGAGAACTCAACGGAACCTCCACAGTCCGTTCAACGGGGTGTAACAGAGCTGGTGGAGGCAGCACTGCGGCCAAAGAGCCTTTGTATGATGGATCCAACTTGGCATCCTTGGTTTTGATTTCTTCTGAAACTCGGAGTTCCAGATTCTGCAGCAACCACACTGGAGAAAGCTTCACTAAGGTGGATGATACATCTTTTGACACCCCTCAATGTCTCCTCATCAAACCACCTGGCCCCCAGTATGGAATCAGTTTCAAATGGAGTTGGGGCTAGCTGCACCTGGCAGTCATGGAAAAAAAGCAGGAACTGAATAGAGTAGGGGTAGGATCCTCTTCATTAAGCAACCTCACACTAGGCAACAACACATGCACATTTTTTCACCATACTTGTAGATATTGGTTGCAGTGTCAAAGAGTAGGAAGTATTTGTTGTAGCAGCAGCTGATACGGGTGGTTTTGTTAGTGGAACTAGATGTGAAAGGTAGCCATGTCATTTGACCCTTGAGGTAGTGGGTTGCATGCATTGACATACAATTGTGGGTCTTGAACATCTCATCAGATCATGTGCCATGTTCGAGCCCCTCATCTTTTTTCAGTGGCAATTTACACACTTAACCAAGAGATTGAACTTAATTCATACAACTTGTCCTGCCATGGGTCCAGTAGTCACATACTTATCTTGCCATTGATATTCAAATTGTTGCCACTGTTTCAAGCATGGGGGAGCTCATGAGTGTACCAATCCGTCATTGCTGAATATTATGTTTCTGGCAACTGGCATTCACAAGTGCAGTTAGGGTGTTTTATGCTGGCCACATACTGTAGTAGCTTGGCACCCTTGGCTCAAATCATATTATATTTAGAAATGCTGAAATTTTCAAAAAATGCTTTTCTCAATAAACAACTTTTTGAAAATGATTGAAAATGAAGGAAAATGTTTTTTAAACACTTGGAATATTCTACTTCCGAAATGGAATCTTCAAAATTAAACAACTAATTATCGGGCGGCCATGCGCTGAAGCTGCCTCTGTAGTATATACTAGGGTTCTAACTTAGCAGTTTTGCTTTTCTCTTTATTAGGTTATCAGGAACTGGGTGGACCTGGGTGCTTCTTTCTTCTGCACAGTAGCCAAATATTCCCTGAATACTAACTTATATTGAACAGAAAACAGTGCAAACTCTCTTTAGACAAAACTCTGAAGGAAACAAAGTGATTCTCTCATTGTACAAAGATCTTATATCACAGAATGCATTGACTGTGAATGCTACCCACAGACATGGGATAACTCCATTTCTGCCACCACGAAACAAGGTTCTGTAAGAAAAACTTTTGTTTCGCGAAAACAATAGAATGCGGGCATTTGGTCTAGTGGTATGATTCTTGCTTAGGGTGCAAGAGGTCGCGAGTTCGATTCTCGCAATGCCCCACTTTTCCATGAAAGTTAGTTGCAATAAATCCTTCTCCTCTTTTGTTCCCCCATGCTTTTTTTGTCCAGGAAACAGGGATGTCCTTTTACTCGAAAGGCTGAATTCAAGGAAGGCAACTTTGTTGGGTTCATTGTTCCTTTGATGATCTGGTAAATTTTTAACTTGTACTGAACTTCCATTCTCCCTCTTTTGCTTCTAGAAGAAGCTTTCTCTTGCTCCATTAAGTGTTGATTTTTTAAATATATTATTATAAATAAAGTGCCAGCAATTCAACTTCGTTTTCCCAGAACCTTCTATGAAATATTTAAAATAACCAAAATAAATATGCCATAAAAACCATGGACAGCGGTAGCACGTTTAATGATTAGATCAATTATTAGACTGTACGTAGTCAAAATACTAATGTATAACGGTTTTCTTCGTCTGCGGGGATAGCTCAGTTGGGAGAGCGTCAGACTGAAGATCTGAAGGTCGCGTGTTCGATCCACGCTCACCGCAAAGTTTGGAACTATATTTGGTGGCACATTTCTTTTCTGAAAATAGAACATATTTTCCTTTTTCTGGATTATTGCAACTTCTTGACTCTTGATGCCAGCTCTTGTCTCAGTCGTGACAAAGAAACTTCATAGCAGATTTGGTTTTTGTTTTATTTTTGGCCTTCCCCTGCAGGGTACAAACCAGTGTTGGGCAGGTATCAGAAAATGGCTGAAACCTACGGGTATTACTTAGGGACATACCTTGTTTGAAACCCATTCATTTGAAACCTTGTCTTTTTCTTCTTCTCTTGAATTGATACCCTATCAAAGTACTAAAACATATCAAGGTCGAGTTTTTAAATTTTGCATACTACTTATTTTAGTACATTCAACATTCATTAGGTGGTAAGTAAGATTAAAAGTTAAGTTAAGGGTTTAGAAGGTGCCATTAGACCATAGTTTTAGGATATAAATACATTATTTTTCTTATGGGCACAATAATTTTCTCTATAGATTTGATTTTCTCTCTTGGTCTTTTGCCCTTGCTCTTACCTCTTTAGTTTTGCTACATTTGCTTCCTTGCCCATTTATGTTTCTCCTGATTTTGCTCCTTTGCTTGTTAGTGTTTCTCTTGGTTCTACTACTCCTCAATGCCTTAAGGTACCTATTTGTTGATCCTTGGCCATCTCCCGGTTCCACTTCGTTGTTCAAATTGATATTACCCCTCTTTTGTATTGTGCATGTGTGGGAGAGCTAAAGACTTTCAAGTTTCAATTCTAGTTTTTAGGGAAAAAAAATTGTTTTTTTCAAGTTCCATTCAATTTCAAGGTTTTTGTTTGTAAAATTTTGTTTTGAATTGCCTTTTGGGTTTGTTGTGTGAAGGTTAAATTTTGTTTTTTTCAAGTTTAAATTGTGTGTGTTTTGGTAGGGGCTACAAAAGCATTGATTTAAAAATTGGAGATTAGGTTTCCAACCCATATTCTCATGGATGCCCCTAGGATTTTGTACTACTAATATTCGCTCTAGCCATATTGTGAAATATCATTTGCCAAACACCTTGAGGTCATTTAAGCAATTTTATAATATGGCAAAATCTAGTGGGTTGATGAGCAAAAAAGTATGGTGTTTGAGGTCATAAATGTCAATGATCTTGATTGCCAATAAGGCATGTTCAAGTTAACAATGTATGTCAATGCAACAAAATGCGTGGCACTAATCGTTTAACTTGCATATAGGGCCTTATGACAACATCTTAAATACTAGTTCGTAGCTTGCTTGAGTATGTGAACTTGGCTAAAATAGCTAGTATAAGTAGTACATGGTGTGGAGGATAAGAGATGTTTGGCTTTTATGCAATCAAAACTTTGCAATATGCTCATTACCCATTTGCCACTTGTTGTCAACATGTTTGAACAATGGTTTTCTACTTTTGCAAAATTTCATGTATGTGCAATGCATTGAACAGTGGAGAGGAACACGTCACCAATATTGTTATAATGATTAGGGTGCATTAAGCATGTCACCATGCCAATCCTTTAAAGGATAAAGGTTATTTTTTGGCATGTGTGCACTGTGCATTTCATTGCCAATTACATGTGCATTATGCACATTGCCAATTTTTGTAAAGGCAAAAACTTGCTAGTTTGTTTCCCTATTTCTACTAATTTACAAGCAATCCCTTTTTATCCCACACAACATTATCTACATGCTCTCCAATGGCCATGATTTTTCCTTGGATGTGCATTTCAAAGTTATAAATGTTTTCTAACTTGGATTGATCTTGTAGGTAACCTATGTTGGAAAGGTCAATTTCAAGGGTTGGATTCCCCCATGTGTGTTTTTTTTTTTCAAAGTTCATACGTTTGTTCAAGCTTTTTAATTATTTTGCATAATGTGCACACAATATGCATTACACAATGTGTATTGTTTTGTTTTTGTAACTATGTTGCATATGCATTCACATATTTTTCAAGTGCCCAAAATTTTACAATTTAACACAATTACTGGATTTAAATAAGACAATAGCAAATCAGGTTCTTACATTCATCTTACACAACTCTTAAACAAGGTTAAAATCATGTTAAAAACCTCTAGAGACCCTAAAATTCCTCTCAACAACTTCTAGACTACAAACATGGAACCCAATAATGGGAAAAACAAATTGAATTTTAAGTTTACACATGAACACCAAGATAAAGAAATGGGTTTCCTATAGCATGTATTTACAATAGTCTTGAAAGCATAGGGTTTGTGAACCTAGTAGATTCAATAGTGGGAGTTTTACTCACCATGACATTCTTTCCGGAGTTGGAAGCACACTGAAAACATTTCCTTTGTCTACACCTAACTTGTTTGGCTTCTTTTGAGGAGCTTAGATATTGAACTATCATTGTATATTGATGCAAATTGGTAATTAGCTCAATAAACTACTGATCATTTAAATCCAACTTTATAGTGCAAAAACTTGTACTTAAATAAAGAAAATGAACCTTACATAAACTACTTTATTGCTAATAAGGGCCAAACAAGATACAAGGTGTGTAAAACATCTTGTTATATTGGTCCCATGGGCCAAATAGGATAAAACACCAAATTTACGACAAGGAAAGAACCTTAGGGAAACTAAAATACTACATTGGTTTGAACATGTAGTGGGGTATTGGTTTTGTACCAACTCCATTTGTAGAAGATGGAGATTCTATTCTAACCATCTAACATATTTGGGAAAGCCTCAAGATACATGTTGACTTGACCTTGTTATGAAGCTATAATTCAATCCTACATTAACAATCTATTCCATATACTTATTCTACCATGAGTCTACACTACTCTATCACACATGCTACAACTTGAAGATGAGTCAACAAGTTCATAGAAAAGCAAATACATGTCATTTACCATTAACACACCTTCCAATCAAATTGCCAAAAGCACATGGCCTGAATGACCCAACCTCCATGACTGCACCAATTTTATTTTGGATGAACTTGAGCTCATCCCAAAAACTAGATTTTGTGGCAACACTAAAATTGGGTCACTTTTATTTTCTTAAGTCTACCTACCCATAAAGAAAATCTATCCATGTGTCCACTTCTTCCACCCAAGGTACCTACCTATCTTTGCATTACCCTACCTACACCTTGCCCATCTATCTACCTACCTTGTAACCTTGTAGATAAAGTTTTGTGGTTTATCATGGGTGCCGCTACCATTCTAAAGTCACTTTGAGGTAGAGTATTGTAATGCAAGTTTTTTGTGAGCCTTGTAAACATTTCAAAAGTCTTTTGATTACCTGTCAATGTGTTAACTTAAGGTTGTTGAAAAATTTGAGCAACAACTCCCATTACAATAATTACATTCAATCTTATGCCAACCATGCAATATATTAGGCTACCTACAACCCTACTACATGGGACATTAGCCATTTTAGATTATTTTTTCTTAGAGCTAAGACTTTGATTCTAGGAAAGTTTAACAATGATTTCTAAAGGGGTAGTGATTGGATTACATGCATCCATGTCAAACTTTCATTGTCAAAAGGCTTGCAATGTCATTGGATTGGCTTAAGGTAATACTTTTTTAGCTTATATCCCACATCACGTGAAGCCCCAAAATGAATTGAACCTCTCTTAAATTAGTCATTGAAAATCTTTCACAAAGTATGTTTTTGAACCATTGAAAAATTCTTGCATCTTGTGCAAAAATGAAAAGATCATTCATGTATACAACAATGATTGCATGTGCATTGATGTAAATGTTACAATCAAACTCTAACCTCCTAAACCCATTTTTATAGAAAGTAATTGTCTAGTTTTTGGTACCAAACTTTTGAACTTTGTTTTAATTTGTACAAAGATTCTTGCAGCTTATAAACAATTTTTTCTTCACATGCGAGAACTTGTTCATCCAATTGCATCATGAGGATGACTTTGTTTAAATCCCCATTTAGGAATGCACTTTTGAAATCAACTTGATATGAAGCAAGCTACTTCATGAACTAGACCCTAAGCCTAGAACCTAAAGTTGGAACTTGGGATGGTAAAATGCCTTTTCCCTATACACATGCAAAAAAAACCCAAGAATTTAATTACAATATGAATGTTGTACTAGTAAACTTAGAAGCAAACTTGGGGATGAATGTAAGCATTCATCCTCATTATGGATGAATGATTTTTTTTCATTCACATAATGTAAGGATGGAAAAAATTTGCATTTAGATGTTTTTAATAAATAATGTTTCCATTAGAATTATGGATGAATGTTTAATTTTATCATAAATTTTTATGGATCATTTTTTCCCCATAAATTTTAATTAATTAAAATTTCATAAAACACAATCTAATTTTATATGATATAAATTTTTTTGAATAATATAATGTATATTCCATTATATATGTATTTCATGGCTATGCTTTAAATGTCATTATTTTCAAAATGTTTTAATTACATTACCAATATTATGTTAACATCCACCCCATGGTCATTGTTGGTTTTTTAAAAGTTAAATATATATTTTTTTCCTTTTGGGTAAACTAACCTAGGGTCGTTGATGACAATGGGTTTTCCCCTCCCCCTTTTTTTACTTTTTAAATACATTTTTAGCAAATTTTTTAGTTTAATTTTTAAAAAATACTATTATGTTAAGGTGTATATTAATAGATATCCCAAAATATGTCATTAAAAAATATTTTTAAATTGTGTTTTTAATGTCAAAATTGCTTTTAAGCTACTTTTAAGCAATTTTTTAATAGTGGTTATAAGAGGTTAAAACTTTTTTATATGTATTTTTCATCCATTAGATTGATTCCAATTTTTTATGATATGTACTTAATGTATTCATAATAACATTTTATCAAAAAAAATCTAGTTATTATTGTTATTATTGTTATTATACAATCCAAAATTAAAAAAACTAAATAATGGTTACAATTACTTTTGGAACATGTAAGTATGAATGCACAATTTTTAAAAAAAATTGATGTGAGCCCCTATGGGCTCATAACCTATTGAGAGAGTGAGGATTCCATCTAAAACTTGTTTGGAGTAGTATAATAACTAGCCTCCAAATTAATTTTTTAAAAATCTAAGCTCTTATGTTATCTATTCACTAGACTGGTCATTTACAAGTGAAAGAAAGAAGATAATATTATATAGATACCAAAGAGGGAATATATATAGCCATGGAAATTTATACGATCCTAAAGATTAAGTAAAAATCAACTGATCTACATTAACTAGCAACATGTGCATGTGGGTGAAATAAATCAGTTGGCAAAGGTAGGCAAGGGAAATTTGTTGGATCACTAAATAAATTAAGACATCTCATTGCAATTTTTAATAACCCCAAACTTTCGAGGAATGGGCAATGTTGTCAAAAAAATAAAATCATTTGCAACTTTGATGGTTGAAGGATCATCTAGTTTGGAACATTCTTTTGGAGATTTTGAAAATGAACATGGAGGTGATGACAAATTGGAGGAGGAAGAATGTCAAGAAGAAGTATGTGTTGATTGTCAAAATGAAAAAATAAAATGCAAGGTACCACCCCGATTTGAAAACATGTCTATTTTGTCCCAACAACATTGAATAAAAATTGATTTTTACATTCCTTCTTAACCTTGTAGCACTTTAGTATATTGTAAAGGGTCATGTTTGTAATTGTTTTCAATCATGAACATAAGTATTCAAGGTTGGTTTCCTTTCAGTATTGATCATTTAATTATCCAAATCCTAGACTATTCTTGTTGGTTGTTGTTTCCAAAGGGGTGTTCAATTAGTGTCTAGAATGGCTTCCTCATCTTATATTACTCCTACCAACAAAATTCATTTCATAACACATTGACATATTGCAAGAAATTTGTTTGTTTTAATGTGTAATTCAACAAAGGTTCGAAAAGCTTGTGCCCATAGTGCTTGTAATTCTAATATTCAATATTTAGAAATCAGTCATCATCATATATGACAAGGTTTTGGATACAAGGCTTTTTAGATTTTCAAACTTCCCCTTGGCCTACTAGCCTTGAAACTAGACTTCAAATCTGGCCTTATATCCAAAAGCTTCCTTTTTGCAAAAGTAAAACATCTATTTCCAAAGCTAGAGATCGTTGGAGTGTGAAGAATGGGAAAAGCTACTTTAGGTTGTGGAGGGCCAAAGATGGAAAGCTAAAGGTATTAATAGAAATGAAACACATACTGTTATCTTAAACAATTAGTTTATGAACTTGCATTTAATTTCCCATACTAGATTCTATTGCAAATTTATGTCAATGACATGCATACATGAAAGAGAATGTAAATTCAAAGGATGGAAAAGTTGTAATTCCTGGAATTGTTTTTATGAGAAAACATGTAGAAAGCAGGGTGGCATGCCATGGGAAGACATTGTCATTTACTTGGAGGTTCCATCAACATTATCACAAGGAAACAACGTTGTACTTGGTTTAGAGATAGTTGGTTATGCACTTTTCCAAGGATTTTTTATGTTTCCTTTGTGAGTTTTGGTGAAGGAAACTAAACAATACATCAAAATATTGATAATTAATACATTTTGTGCATGGATTCACATAAAGGTGGTTCGGTGAGGCTTAAAGGGAATTTCAACAAATTAATGACAAGAATAGAAGATGTTTATGTTAATGTTGTAGAATGGTCTTGGGAACATGTGGAAATTATTGTCTCTCACTTGATCAAATGTGGAATTGATTATTGGTACAAATTGTTGATCCAACTCGAAATAGATTTCATTCATTAGTTCTTGTTTTTTGTTATGACAAATTAATTAGTTATTTATGACTTGTGTATATATGCTTGCTTTTGTTTTTATGTTAACCTCTTTTGATCAATTTTCGATATATATATATCCCACATTAAGCAATGTGTTTTTATGTGTGACCTTCTACAACCTATTATTTTCTATCTTTTGTTTTTTCTTTCTTAGATGACACCATTTTTTCTTTAATCTTACACTATTCGTTTTATTTTTATATTTTATTTTATTTAGTAGGTAGGGGGTTTGTAACAATAAAAATTAAACTACAATGTTAAAGGATAGTTTTGTTCTAGTCCCTATTGATGTTAAACTAGAAGGTTCATCAAATTATTGCTTATAGAAGTACAGGATTACATGAACAACCAACAAGGAAGGATTATGTTTCATTCTAGAGGTAGACCCTACCAAAGGAAAAAGAGTTGCACCCTCTGATCCAGATGAGAAAAAAGAATCTTTGTTGTACATCATGACAAAGTTAATCAAGTCAGGACTTCTTGGAAAGCTTACAGACCTTGATCCAAGGAGTTGTAGAAAATTTTCAAGACTAATTTTGAAATCTCCAACAATAGCTTCAAGTTTCATCTATGAAACAAATTTGACTTAATCTTGATGATCAAGGAAAACACCTTTCAATAATACTTCTTTGAATTCATGAGTGTTCTTGCACAATTATCGGAGTTAGGAATCAAGGTTCTAGATGTAGACTTGGTTCAGATCATGATGAAAGCAGTAGTTGACAATTACAATTTTTTCATGCAACAATACACTGGCTAAACTAAGTTTCTTAGCTTCCAACACCTACAAATTACCATTCTGCTTGAAGAGGGTAGACGACAAACTAGAAAGGGAATCCAAGAGTTATTATAGTTTTTTTATTTTCACCATAGTACACCATTGAACAAAAGACCAACATTGAGACCACTTCATGGCATCAACATGATGCCACTAGTTAAGACCACTTCTTGGTGTTAACATTGTACATCCCACTTTCTATGGTGGCAACAATGATAATCAATAAATTTTGGGACCGTGTAACTATTGTGGATGTCAAGGCCATTCGAAAGGTCTTTGCCCAAAACATTTGGCTAACATTAGGAAGTTGGAGGTTGAAAGGCATAAAAAGTTGTTGTCAAAACAAAAGATTTAAGCAAATGTTGTTGAAGATGAAAGCTTGGGGACTCGTGAAGAAGGACTACTAGATGTTGTTTTTTCAAACAATTATAATTTCAATGAGGTTGTCTTTGAAGCTACGATTGCAACATTTGATATCAAAGGAAAAGATTTTCGTTGGTATTTTGATTTTAGAGCCACCAGATATGAGAGTGGGACCATAGAACATTTTGCTAACATATAAAGTTGTAGTGGTAATTAAAAAATAGATGGAAGGTAGAGTCTTGTTATCGCAAGCAAGGGAATTGTAAACTTTTCTTTACCATCAAGAAAAATAAAGAACGTGTTCAAAGTTTTGTTCATCCTTGGTCTACAAAAAAAAAAACTTTCTATAAGGTACATGATTAAACAAGGTTGTGTACCTTGTTTTGATGATAAAAACTGTTTGTTAATTAGTAAACGTCATGGAAAAGTTATAGTTAAAAATAAGCAAAATAAGCTATGACCCAAAGCTAAAATTGGATAGTTGGTAGGGTATGATGTGAGGAAACAAAAGGATACCATTGTAGGATGCTTAAAGAAAAAAAATCATAATCATGCAGAATGTTAGATTTGATGAGTCAACTATTTTACACGTACAAGGATAAATATTCATCAATCATTCCCAACTCATCAAAACAACACTTGATTAATGGAGTTTTTAGAGTAATTAATACCCTAACACCATTTGTGGCATGTGACAACATTGTTTTGACGATTGCACATGTGCTTGATCTTGTTGAAGATTCAAGC
This sequence comes from Sphagnum tenellum, assembly GCA_963921925.1. Classification (NCBI taxonomy): domain Eukaryota; kingdom Viridiplantae; phylum Streptophyta; class Sphagnopsida; order Sphagnales; family Sphagnaceae; genus Sphagnum; species Sphagnum tenellum. The sequence continues at coordinate 20,385,619 of OY998143.1, read as the reverse complement.
AACCTACCTTCATTTATTGTTGTTTCTTCGTCATATGCACAACTTGCTCCCATTGATTTCATTGACACATAGGTGGTTCTCATTGATTTTGCTACAATAGAATTGATTCTCATTGATTTCGTTGCACCACATACAAATAACCAATCTATCACATCATCTAGTTCTTTGATAACCCATATCATGTCCTAAACCTTCTCAACACATCTTACCAACCTACACTCGCCAGATCCTTGTTGTGTCTGTGATAGTGTCGTCCATGCGATTGAAAAAAATTACAGCAAACAAACTATAGTGCAAAATCATTCAGTTCCTTGGATGACTTCATCGAAGTTGATTATTATTTTGGTCTTGTAAAAGAATCCATTGAACCTCTTACGTTCATTGAAACTAATTTTCATCTAGGGTGGCGATAAATAATGGGAACAAGACTTAATCCTAAAAAACAATACATGGGAAATTTGTGATGTTCCTGTAAGTGTTAATCTAGTAAGTGCAATATGGGCGTACAAGATTAAAGTTGTTTCCAACGGTAAGCCCACCAAGCTTAAAACTTGCTTAGTGGCATGTGGATTTCAACAGAGAGCCATAATTGATTACAATGAAGTTTTTGCATAGGTTGTGAAATGGAATACCATTCACACTATGCTATCCATGGCAACAAGTAACAATGGGGATATTTTACATTTGGATGTCAAAACTACATTCTTGAATGACAATTTGATATAACTAGTTTACATATTCATCCCTAAAGGATTCAACTACCCAAATTCATAAAACAAAGGTTGTCGATTGTTGAAGTCTTAGTACAAGCTTAAACAAGCTCCAAGGACTTGGTTTGAAAAGATTGATAATTATTTGCATGAATCGGGACTCTCCCGGATAGAAGCAAATTACAACTTTTATCACATATGTGATGATGGTGGGCTATTGCTACTAATCTTGTATGTTGATGATCTTTTATTGATCAGTCACAACAAGGAAAAATTGAGTTCGTTAAAACACCAACTCCTTAACAAATTTTAAATGTATGATCTTGGCTTTCTGTGTTTCTACTTGGGAGTTGAGTTTCTTGTGTTAAAAGTTGGATTGATGCTCACTCAATGTGCATACATCCTACCCATATTGACAGAATTTTGGATGGATGATGCTAATCTTACTTCAAATCCTTTTCCAGAAGGTTTGAAGCTAGGACATGAGTTAGATGCTAAATTGTTTAACACCTCTATTTATTGTTAGACTTGTAGGAAAACTCATCTACTTGTTCAATAGTCAACCAGATCTCTTGTTTGTTGTCGGAGTTCTTAGCACATACATGCATGACCCAAAGGAACAACATTGGCGGGTTGCTAAACACATTCTTTGGTATCTCAAGGGAACTATTGATTTTGGGATTGTTTATGGGCGAGATGAAAGCACAACTATCATGGGCTACATTGATAGGTAATGTGTTGAAATCTGTAGGTGGTCCCATCACATGGGCATCGAAAAGGCAAAAGACAGTCTTTATATCCTCCACTACTGCAGAAACCAAGGCCATTGCTAAAGGTGTGAAGGAATCAATCTGGCTTTGCACTTTGCTTGGAAGAATAGAAGGAAAACACTTGCTTCAGCAGTGGAAATTGAATGCTGGATTTCTGCAGATGAAACACTTTGCTGCTGGCATGACTGTTTGTCTGCTTTGCATAGTGTGCTCAGTGGGGATCCAACATGGAGACATAAGCCCAGAGCATGTGATGTGGTTTGTAGTGGCCAATGCTGAGTATGATTACATCCTGACATATTGGGGGCATGCTGTGTTGGAAGAGAGATATAGCCCTGCTATTTCTCCAGAGTTTTCTTCCACATCTGCTCTTCACGAGGGAAGGCTATGCCTTGCATCTGATGCAGAGAGCTTGATCTACCTCCTGTCTTTTGTATCTGGGTGTGCCATTCCTGAATTTGACAGCATGGAGGCAGCCTTGCGCTGGAGGAACAGAGTTTGGGGTTGAAGGGCAATGCAGCAGCAACTAGGGGAGGTTTCTGCTGTCTTGAAAGCATTTGCTGATTATGTAGATAGTCTCTGTACCGCACCATATCCAGATGATTATGACATCTGGTTGCAGCCCTTGAATCGAGCCCTGCCTCATGGAGACCCCAGTAGAATGAATGATTTGTCCTTCAGAGGCTCTGACTTTGCACTGGAGTCTTCAGGAACACCTTCTGTTATCTGAGGAAATACACAATTAGTACACAGCCGGTGTTTAGTTGTGGAGTTGGATTTAGAGTTGCAGTTATCTTGCCTTCATACAACATCACAGTGTAATTCTTCAATCTGAAACTATACTATATGTGATGCTCTATGCGGCAGACTGAATTGGCACATAAAGAGACCCTTGAACTTGGCAAAAACAAATGGGGGTTTTTTGCCTCGGTATGAGTGTGGGTGCTGAACTCACCCAATCCTGCACAGTGACAATAACAACCTTGTTAGTATGAGCTATTTGTGATTTGCATCTTTCAGAACTGTAACTACTTAACCTTGGCATGAGAACTTTCTACAGAGACAATAGGGCCTGAAACTTGGAAGGGGTGGTGCTTACAGGGGTAGAGTTTTCATAACTTTCCACACACCACAATGCCACAATGGGTCTTCTTCACAGACAGGAAACATTAGTGTGCATCAAAAGTATGGTTCTATTGAGAGCATTTGGATTTTGGAGGGGAGAGGCGTTTAGGATTTCTGGAGGGACTTTGCATACTTGAGGAATCCCTAGCAATTTGCAAACCGAAAACACAGAAATCCCAGAAATTTGCAACAAGAAAGCAAGTTCCAATTACTTGAATAACCTTTCAAGCACCACGGACCCATTGCATTGTTCCACATCGAGGAGGAGACGTACTAAATCAGCACAACAAACAAAGAGGAGAAACGAGGGAAGAAAGCGGCCACGGTTCTGTTGTCCCATATAGTTAGTGCATGGACATTTGGAACCTGGGGTATATATACCCTTGTCGTCGATGTCGTAAGCACTTACCTGGGCGGGGTCTATCAGTGGTCGCGATGGCTGATGGCCTAGAGAAATCTCGTCCATTGCACTACGGATCGGACAACTCTAGCATCTCCCTACGGGGGGCATGCACGTCATAATTTGTGGCAGCAGGGGCTCGCGTTCGCGCGGCCCCTACCCGAAAAATTCTTAATTTGAATAGTGTAGATTAAGATTTAGCTAAGTCCAAGGTCAAACTACAGTAATAGTTTCGTCGTTAGCTCAATAGCAGTATCTTCTAATTTCAAAGAGCTGCTACTGAAATTGATGGAAGACCTTGGGTGGATTTTGTTGTCTATCCTCTATTTCACAAAAAGGAATTCCCAAACTAAGAAGCAAAGAGGCTTATCTTTGGCAGTTCTAAGTTTTTCAGACTCTTTACTATGAGTTTTTGGGGGCAGTGGAATTGCAATGGTAATCAAATATTGAAATGGAGAAGCGAATTTTGTTGTCATCATACAGTTTCTCTAGAGATTGACAGAGATGACCATCTAATTTGCTCCAGTCCCCGGGTTTTGTCTTTGATCACAAAGCCATTCATAGTTTAGAGACCATTATCTGTCTATTAACCAAAAGCATGTGAAATGGGTTTGTAGCCAAGTACAGCCAGGTCTAAGAGGAATTTGCATCCATGACAGTCACAATATATCATAGGAAACAGGAGATTATATACATGGCCCTGAGATTGCATGTGTATCTGAAATTTTCCTAAAATTTGATGCATACTGTTTGAATTTCTAACATGGAAAAACTGCTGACCTCATATAATGTTTCACAAGAAACAAGAAGTTGCAAAGCCCTTCTCAACAGGACAATGATGAATGGGGGCTTCATTATGTGTGAATATAATGAGGGTTTCCCTATGTTCACATATTCTGTAAAAGGTTCATGCAATTTGACCACTCATCTATCAATTTCTCAAGTCACATGACAAAGACTGGACCATTTTCAGTCAAGACACAGAGAAACAATCCAGCAATTGACAACTGGGGTGCAATTCCTGAGGGCTCCTTGAGAGATCTCACAAATCAACCATGCATGTAGAATCCCAATCTCATGGTTGCAGACACTCAAGTACTGATACAGAAGTACATAACTCCAATGCATCTCACAGACGATTCTTTTACTTTCGTGGGCCCTTCAAAAATTTTATCTTTGTACTGTCATATCTTGCAGCTACAAGGTTGCCATTCAATTTTAAGAACTCCATAAGCCTTCTTTCCTCTCACACTATTTCTGTGTGTGACGGGTTGACGGTATGAGGAGATCTGGCAACTGTCACAAAATGAAGTTTTGCATGTATTGCAGTTGAAATCAACACATTGAGACAAGTAGATCTTTGTTTGTAGGGTAACACAACATCAATTTTGAGCACCTTCATCCTCATCAATGACATTATAACCTTGAACCCAAAACAGAGATATTCCACCAGCTTAGATTAGAGAAATAGCTGATGTTATCAATTATGTAGTGCAACAATTGGCTAGTTCAAAGTAAGGTCCCAAAACAGATGGGACAGGAATCCTAGATAATTGGAAGCAATGGCATTCAAAGTGAATTGGTCATGAAAGAGGAAGACAAGCTGTAATTAAATTTGTAGTTAAATGCGGGAGCTGTGAGAGCAATGTGACTCACCATAAATAACATGCGTCTTTTTTTTCTCATGGAAATGTGTTCCCAGATTTTCTAACATTGATTAATTACGTATTTTCAATGCAGTCGCAGCTCTCCAATGGAAAGCACCTATCCATGCCGCAAGAACTAAGCCCCTACATTACATCAGTGGCTTTCCATTAGTCTGCTGTCATCACAACAACCTAATGGAAAGAGACCCCAATTGTAGCGACACAGTGAAGAATCTCCAGTATTGTGTCTGGTGTATTTTGAATATTGTAATACCTTTAACATTGCAACATCTTGATGACATATATATATTTATTTTTTCACTTTGGCAGTGAAAATAAAGATTTCTTCAAATTCCTACAGCTGAAGTGGGGAAAAAAAATGACAAAGTAATATTTTGCAGTACTTAGGCACACCACACCACCAAGCTTTTAGTGTAGGCGGTCAATAGTAATGCCAAACATATTTCTAAAACTTTTGACATTGTAAGCAGCTGATTTTTCTTCAGCATTTATTGAAAATAATTTAATTGTTGTGGAAATGGCAAAGGTACTAACAGAAATAACATAAGTTATTTGAAACATTGAGCTGCTACTCAAATGCTAAAAATGCTAGAGACAAATAAGGAAAATTGCATTACACAAAGTCATCTCAATCCTTACCAAATAGTCTGGATGAAGCTTTCAGGATCATTTGTTGAACTTTGTGCTCACTGCCCTAGCCCTGCAAAAACCCAGAAGGAAAGACTTAAGCGTGTCAAAGTTTGACCTGATTATGTTGTCCTACACAGTGAAATTCACAAGTGTATAATTTTTATTATATAATAATATTTCTCAAAGCCGCCACTGTGTGATTGGGCATTTGGTCTAGTGGTATGATTCTTGCTTAGGGTGCAAGAGGTCGCGAGTTCGATTCTCGCAATGCCCCGCCTGCAGAATAAAAGCTCTTTTACCAAATTGCAATATTGCAACCTTTGTGTTTTTCCTTGCACTGGAGAGCATCTGCTTAGAACCCTTACTCTTTTTTCTGCTCCACAAATATGGTAACTTTTTGTTCCTATTTTGAAGGCTAGAGAGACAAGGCAAGGCCACAGTGTGAAACACGCGTTGTTGATAATGTCGTGGCTTTTTTGTTTGTTGACAATGTTGTGCTGCTTTGTGTGAACTGTTACTCCCATACACAACTGATTGTCGACAATTTTGAGAATTCTTTCCTTTCAACACAGTAACAATTGCTTCTATTTAAAAAATTCCAGACTTTTTTTTGGCTGCCGAAGTGTTTTTCTTTCAAGTGTCAGTTATTACTACTCCATACACAATTGATTGTCAAAAAAATTTGTTAGTTTGTATTTATAGTTACCAAACATATGCAAGAGCGCAGTTGCAGATACTACCTAGATTACTCACCTAGACAAATTGTGCAGCAAGTGTTGTATTCCTTCTACCAAATGCTCATAGACCCAACTGCTTTGATAAAACAGAACTATTTGTATGAATGCATGTAATATATTCGCACAAAATTGATATTTAATGGGTGGCCCAAACCAAGGTTTGGTTTGTAGCTCCAAACAAATAGAAGCACAACAAAACTAACAAACAGAAAAACTTTGATGGCAGTTTTCAGCCACACCAGGTTCTGGGTCTTCATCTTATTATGATGTCAACCAAAAACATTTGGAATGTCATCAAGCTGTTGGGGTGCCCCCCAAAGGCAACATTCCTCAATGCTTTGAAGCTGAGATTTTTTCTTTTTTCCAGTGTAAACATACAGGTAGCATTTGACCCAAAACTGTTCAGTCAACAAATCAATCTCCCACACAGTGGCTTTCACACAGGAGAGATCCTTCCCTCAAATCAATGAGAGTCTAAAAATTATCTCACTAACAGTTGAACACTTAGCAGGACTCTTTTACCATAGTAGACTTGGTACACTAACTGTGAAAACTCTCATTTCATATTGCTTCCTGTCTCACAATGCCTTAAAGACTGGTTTGTGGAGTTTTCAAGGACCACCAAATGAAGCCAACCGAGAGTAACACAGACCAATCTAAGAGCTGATAATACCCCTAAGCATCACAATCTTGACCTTGACCTAAGGTCTCCTCTGGTTGAAATCCAGTCTACAAGGCACTGGTGGAAGAATACCTCACCTTGATGTGTGATGCTGGCAGGATTGTAAGTTCTTGTGAAGTGAGAATGAAGCTTCGTTCCAGGAACATTTGAGAGTGATGACAGGAAGCCATAAATGCAGATATAATCCAACTGAATCTGACTGCTCATGGGGTCTTCCAGTTAAATTGGATTCCACCAAACCCACCGGGTGTACTTAGACCATCACCAAGCAAACCTGTTCCCCCCAGCTCATGATGTGATTGGTGACTTGGATCTTGCATCTGCACATCCTGTTGCTGCCCCATGCCAGCCAGATTAAGCCTCCCATTCAGAGTGTTCATTACACCTGTATTTCCTCCCAAACTGCCAAGCCCACTCCCCAAGCTTCTAAGATTATGGTTTCCAAGGCTTACAAGGGCTGTGTTGCCACCAGCCCCACCAATTGGGCTTAAGACCCCTGCCAACCCCCCAAGGTTACCACTATTGAGCCCTAGTTGGTTACTAATAACTCCATTACTTCCAACGCCTAAGTTTGCTGTTCCAGTTCCATGGCCCCCTCCTGCACCAGTGAAGGAGTTCATAGAACCTGAGAACCCTCCATTGACACCCTGGTTGCCATCCAAATCACTCAACCCTAGTGGTTGTTGAAATGAGCTTCCCCTGTTCATTTCCTGATTCATCATCATCTCTTGCAAAACATGGTGTGCCACATTTTGTGTATTGTGATGTTGATGTTGGCTTCCCTGACCAGATTGAAGAGCTGTTTGCTGCTGCTGCTCTAGTAGGCTGGCCACCCCAACTGCCCCAGATGTGTTTTGCTGGAGTGTACTTGAGAGCAGGTTCCGATTTGATGAAGATCCAGCTAAACCTCCCCCTGAGAATGAGGCAAGTGAATTTGTTGGAGAATTTTGGTGAGATCCTGTGCGAGAACCTCCAACTCCAGAAGCCTGCTGTTGCTGCTGCTGCTGCTGCTGCTGTGGTGGCGGCAAGGTTAGCTGGCGCTGCTGACCATGAAGGCCTCCTCCAAGTGAGTTAGAGAAGTCTGTTTCATGGGAGTTTTGCAGGGAACCTTGTAAAGGCTCCTGCAATGATGGCAGTGAACCCCGGTGAAGAAATGACATAAGTGGATTGGAAACTCCCTCATGGATTGGGCTGCTGAGGCTACTTCCCCTGCCACCACTTCCTGTGTTTAGTTGGTGCTGGAGGCTACTCAGAGAATTGTTGGGACCTGTGTCTGCAATCAGATTCTGCAGCTCCAACTGTTCCTGCTGCTGATCCTGTTGCTGTTGTTGCTGTTGAGCTGGATTGCCTATCAAACCACCTGCAGCCTGCGAGCTTTGTCGTGGAAAGCTATGTAAGCTGTCTGCCCTCCATTCCAGATTCCATGTTAGAGATAGGTGGGAGACAAGACCTGATCACTCACTTTAGGCACTGTGATTCAGTGAATCCGAGTAATGATTGCCATCTAAAGTCTGGAACTTGCATAAGAACACAATTGGAACTTGTGAATGGCAAAAGCTACCTCCTTTCTCTTGCACTGTCACAAAGGCTTACCGATTGGACCAATTCTGTTCTCTCCGCTAAAATCTATCAGATCTTTCATACTGTTCACCACTTCTGAAATCTGCACAAATAAGCCCACCCAGTTTTACCTTAATGCAACAAATTACAGCAGTAGGCACAACAGCAATTTCCATCAAAACATCTTGACAAAAAGCAGTTCAATTCCCACAAGGATCATTACCTGCAGACATCGGACATAGCGCTTGGTATAACCCAAATCATTCACTGTGGGCACCTCCAAGTTCCTTGCAAGCTGACGAGCACTTGCCACAAATCTGAAAACACAAGACCCTACTCATTTCAGAAAACTTCAATAGTTAGAGAACCTATTGTGTGGACATATTAGCATCCTGTGTCTTTTGACTGGAGGAGATCCAGTTGCACATAAATCTGCTGAGAGCTAATAACAGTATTTTAGTTAATGGCATGTGTACAGATTTCATTGACATCATCAGTAGACTTTACCTGCAGCTCAATAACTGATAGGCTGCAAGGTTTTGCACAATAATACTGTAGAGAGTCAATTGTGACAGGGTGTAGGACCACTAAGATTTTCAAGGCACAGGATATCACACTGTATGACAGATCAACAGCAACTTTGCTAAATGCTATGACAGAATACTCTCATCTCCACAGACAAATACTACTAGAGCCTAGGTGTCTGCACAGAATCCAAGATTCACTTTGAAGTTTAGGACACTTCGCATCTGATATATCATCAACCTCAGCACGCACAAACAGCAATTGCTAACAAGGATGCATATTCTCTGCTCAGAAGAATTCAGCCTAAACTTCAAAAACCATTCTGTGACTTTCAGTGAATGGTCATCACAAGGCAGCACATCCTAACAGTTTCATGCCCACATGCATCTCACTTGAATCACACAATATTCATAACAGTCTTCATATAAATTGCACTTGGTTGAGTGCTTGGTACTTACAAACTGCAATTGGTCTGCATCTCTTGAAGAGAAAGACCCCCTCCACTTTGAGATGCTGATGTCTGGTACTTCTGAGCAATGGCTGCCAAAGATGTCACCTGAAGTCATCACCCCATTGCACCCAACATTCAGGATTCTCCTAATCCCTGGAAATGTTGTTTCCATGGTTGCTGAGAAATTCAGAAGTAGCTCAAGTACACAAGTAATGTTCACCTGTGGTATTATCAACCTTCGTGGAAGAAGCTCTTCATGACTTCGTGCACAAAACTCCCATGACATAATCTACACCAGTCCACCCCACAGTACATATACGTACATCTGAGAAACACTTGACCATGAGTACATGATAGGTCAATGATACCATCCAAGATGCAAATTAACCTGGACAAAATCAAAAGATGATTACTTTGAGATCAGCAGAAAAGATAATACGTAATTGGCCATCCCGCACCACTCGCAGTTGCTGAAAAACACTCTCTTGAATGGCTTTTCCATACTCCAAAACCAGTTGTCCTGAACTTAAGCAATATTCATTGGGCAAATCTACAAATAGAAGCTCCTCAGTGATACCACTGTCATACTTTATCTTGCACAACCTGGGCAGCACCTCCACAGTTGTCTCTGCCAATACAGTGAACACCTGTCAGGTGCATAACCTTGAATGCCTAAGATATCTGTTCCTCAAAGTTGTCCTTGGACTTACAACTCATACTATTACATTCCATCAACAAATTTTTCCTGGTCTGAGCAGCACAACATGCTATGTGTACTGTAGGCTATCGTCTGCAGAGGTCAATCTCAACATCACACTGCATCAAACATCTGTGTTAATTACAGAGAGTTAGAGTGCCAACATATAAGCACCATAAGGCAAGAGCCAGTGGTGTCTTACCAAAACCTCGACCAGGCTTTGAGCCGCATATTTCACACTGCCAAACATCCTGCCAGATAGAAGCAAAAGATTTGTAACATGGATCACAGATCCACTCACACTGGAGTTCCACAAGTAAAATTCTTGAAGAAATATACTCAGAAGCCGGTGTAGTGCAGAATAATGTAGGTAGTTAGAGATGAAAATACGAAACCAAGTTTAATAGAGACCTGGGGAAAGACACCAGTTGGTTGCCGACCACCACTCCCATATAGAGAGACACACCAGCGCTTCTTGGCCCGTGGAGCAAAATACTCCGCAACAAACTTTCGCCAAAACATAATATTGTTGTCCTGCAAATTCAACAGATATTCTTGGCTTTAGAAGCAGAAGGCTTCCATATAACTGCAGAAATACCTGCTAACAAGTTCATGTCCAAAACTTGCTCAGGGAAATTAAAACATTAGAGACATAGGCTCAAAGCTTTTGGCCTTAGCAGTGGTCCTGGAGCTGATTTCCTTAATGGTCTCATCTTTCTATATCAATATCATCTCCAGAAAATGAACTTACTTGAGGCCGATGGCGCTGATGACACATATACTCCATCAGTCGTCGAGCACAAACCCCTGGTTCAAAAGCTGGCTGCTTTGCCTGAGCTGCTTCAAAATCAACAAAACACAAAGCAACCAGAAATTTAGCACAAAATCATCTGTCATTACACTTAAAGACTACATTAAAACTATATTCTAGCATTCACCAAAAGCACAAATGCCCATACAGAACCAGGAGAAAGAATAAAATCACAAATTGTGGATGCAAAAACAAGAATTCATAAGGAGATTGAGAAGGGGCTATGCTCATAAGACTACCTGCCATACCCTTCGAGGTGGAAGACGTTATGCCCAGTTTTGGTGGAGTTCAGACTAATAAGAATCTATTTGCTATAGTAGTGTGGCCAAAGACCCCACTCTGTTTTGGAAAGAGCAAGGGCAGTTTCAGGATGAGCAATCAAGAACTTGGAAAGGCTATAGGATGGAGGTTATCATTTGCAGGGAAATTCCAGTGGAAGAACCTAGACAAACCCAACACATTATAGGATTGGAATCCACATAATTCCTCCCCACTGATTTCCTCCCTAACATCTGAAAGTGTCCATTGTTATCACAAGTCCACCATATCATAGGCTTGGAGAGAGAGTTTGAGGGTTTGAAAACTAACAAGAGAGACTGACCTGCAGTTTGGAGGTTGCCAACATGCTGCTGCAACTGGAGCTCATGCTGGTGCTGCTGTAGCTGAAGTGGACTTCTTTGGAGCTGACGTGAATGCAGAAGCTGCTGCTGTTGCTGTAGGAGACGCTGCTGCTGCTGCTGTAGCAAGTTCTGTTGTGGATGAATTTGGTGTGGGTGCTGCTGCCTTTGCATTTGCAATTGCAAATCTTGTCTTTGAAGCTGAGGGGATAAACCTAGTGTATCAGGTCTCTGGATAGAATGCTGAACCACCTGCTGTATCAGGTGTTCAAAAGAGAAAACATGACAAGAAAGAGCAAAGCAGCCGAAAACAGGCCAAACAACTGGTCAGAATCCAAGAACTCAAGTCACAATTGCCACATAACCTGGATTGAACTGACTACAAAACACCATGAATCTGGAAAAATATATGAGCTTCCTGACATACCTATGGGATTGCAAAAGGAAACTGCACAAGCACCCTTTGTGTGTCCCTTCCAGCCAACCAAAACAAACATGACAACAACGAGTGCAGTCATAACCTTGTGAGTGGCACTCACAAAGTATCAGTCTGTTACCTTCATCATGAATGGCAGTGACTAGTTGCCACTACTCCCCACTGACTTCATCAGCTGCCAATGGTGGTGTAGATAAGTATATAATAATCTGCTCAAAATTACAGAAAAAACTGAATCCTGAGTTTCTGTCACAGTTCTGGACACAATGAGCCTCTTGACATGGATGAGATAACAAAAGAAGGAAACATTTCAAAATGACAAAATCTGGCACCGACCTGATGAGCAACAGCATCCTCACTCTTCATTTCCCTCTTTGGGATCATAAGCTGCTGCTGAAGATGTTGTAATGACTGATCTGCCTGCTGTGGCTCCAACTTCACTCTGGTCAATGCCTGCTGTTGAGTGTTCACTAGACCGACCACCTGTTGGGCACTTGCACCTACACCCAGTCCTTGCTGGCCAATTCCCACAGAGGGGGAACCATTTCCAAGCAATTGGGCCACCACCTGCTGTTGAGATCCCTGGGGCAACTGATCTTGCTGCTGTGCAGACTGAGATTGTTGTTGTTGCTGCTGCTGCTGCAGCAGCAAGAGCTGTGATGGTGGTGTGACAGAGGAGGTCTGCTGAAGATGCTGATGCAGCTGATTTTCCTGCATGTTGAACAAGAAAAATTAAGTTTGGAATACAGATAAGAATTCAATCTATGCCTTGTTAATTTGAAGTCAATCCAGGTGTGCAACACACTTCATAGCCTTAGCATAAGCTGCACTGTAGTTCTGCTTTTCTCATGGAGTATAGAGTCAAGAATCACCTGCTGCTCAAGTCGAGACAAATGAGGTGACCCTACTTGATGGCGGACAAGTGAGGTGAGTGAGCCTGAGGAGAAGGACCTTGGCGAAGCTGGCAAACCCATGGAACCCAGGCCAGGTGAAGGATGAGAGTCGGAGGCCAGTGCCATACTGCTATTGTGCTGTAGACTTGTGAGCCCAGAATGGCCTGCAATACTGCCAGGGGGTTGAGCATTTGACCCCACAGCACTAGCTCCAACATTGAAGCCTTGGCTCATACCTGACAAAATCAACTGCTCACGGTTTGGTTCTCCCAGTCCTCCTTCTAACTAGAGACAAGAAACAAACCACCAATCTCTTTGAAACAACATGAGGTTGCTACCCACAATTGTCACACTCTGAAATAGCTTCTCACACTGTAATTGTCACTAATCAACACAATAGATAAAACCAGTGGTTTTACTGGGTGGACAGACAGACAGACAGACAGACAGACAGACTGGCCTGACCTGGTCTTCTTACCAAAATGTGCCACACACATAAGTCTTCAAATCCATCACGCTTGTCTGCAAGCTGTGGCTCTACTGCTTGAAGAGTCCAGAGACAACAATTGCTAAAGGTGGTTAGGAAGTTAGATCTGGTAACAAACCACATATGAAGTCAGAGCCTCCTGTTCCGAAAGTTTTGAAGCTCTACTCCAGTCCATCTAAGGTTTCATGACTCTGTTGTTCTTTATCCCTTACACAAAGCTATTGTCATCAAAATTGTTGATGGAACACAGAACCACCTAGCATGTTGTTTCTTTCCTACAGCTTTGCAGTGTGCCTTCAGTATGGCTAAAGCACATTACATTCATGTTGCAGGTAACCTTCCAGCATTGAGGATGCACTGCCAGCACCTTGCCACAGACCCTTGCCTCTGGGCACTTCCCGCTTTAAGGAAGCTTTGAAGTGATTCCCTGGATACGCGCAGTGGCTCAATGAAAGGCGCGCTAAACTGGACTAGTTCCTTTCCAAGCTAAAAACTGTTCCAGGTCTTCCTAAGTGTTCCACCGCAGTACGTTAGTTGAAGAAACGAGCTCCTTGCTCCCATAAGAAGTGGCAAACTAGGGTTACCTTGCAAAGGACAATGCACTCTGCTTCTAAGGAAAAGAGCCTCCGAGGAAATAACTTCATGAGATGCTCGATAAAAAAAACATTCGCTTTCGAGTTCTCTTGCCCTTTGTGCCTCGCCAAACTCTACATCTATCTCTTCCACACACACACACACACACACTCTCTCTCTCTCTCTCTCTACCTGTTTTCTGAGTGCCGAACGAATTTGCGCCAGGGCTGCCGCATGTTACATAGACTGAAACAGAGGAAGGGGGAAAATAAACAAAAGAAAAAGAGAAGGAAAGTATATACTAGTCTAGATCCACCGACCTGTACACCCAGGCGACACTCCTGCATCGAGAGAGGGCAGGCAGACTGCAGAAACTAGCCAGCATATTGAAGCGCAGCAGCAGCTGCAACAACCGCCACCGCCACCTCCCAAAGCTCTAGTTGTATGCCCCCAGCGACTTCGACGGCGAGTACGGGGGGCGGAGCTTAGCCATGATCACATGTTCTCCACACAGCCAGGCTTACCTCCTCCGTTCCAATTAGGCCCTGCATTGAACACGCAAGGTAAAACGAAGAAGAAGCGGTGGTACAGGGCGCGGCCAGTTGTTGGGCGTGCGCGCGAGCGCGTGCGTGTTGCTGCCTGCTGCAAAAGCTTCAGCTGCGGCCCAGCGTTCCCCTTCCAGAGGTGCGAGACGACGATTTCCTGTGTTTCTCGCTCATCGACTCCAGCTTTTCGTCTTCGTTCGTCGCTCCCTAGGCCCCCCGCCCCCCCCGGTCATATTATTATGAGCATGCACGGACCCACTCACCCCTATCCCCCGCACGCGAATTCTTTTTTTTTACGTTTTTACCGTGAACTACCAATTCACTAAAGTGGCAAATAGCTAGCTAGTAGACACTTGATTTCTTTTTAAACCTCTTCTGTAGATGAACATGTTTCCTAGAGGCAAGAGAGGCATTACCACGAAACTTCCTCGAGGGGTCCCCCCCAGGTTTGTAAAGCACTTCCCCTAATTCATTTGGAGGCCACCTTATGATGTCCGCATCAAGCTAGAAAAGAGGAGGGATCTTACACCTACAATGTAAGATCCTACAAGGGATCTCACATTTACTTATAGGTGTAAGGCTGAAGGTTTCCTCCCACGCCTAAATAGAAGGCAAAAACATCTCTCCTGCTCCTACAGGTTCACAATTTAGGTATGTTTTGGCTTGTGGTAAGGTTCACCTTTGATGGGTAAGGTCCATGGTTGGGGGATATTCCCAAATTGTGAGACCATTCTGCTTCACCTCACATGAATTCTAGTCCCCTTGTATTTGTGAATAACCCCCTTGTATTACCCTACAAGACAAGTCTGGAATTTGCTCAGTGACCTCCAATGCACTTGAGTAAGTTATGTCTATGAACTTTGGTCACTCAAGGACCCAACTATTTTTTAAGTTGCATGCGACTTATGTAGTTGTTTGAAAA
This sequence comes from Sphagnum tenellum, assembly GCA_963921925.1. Taxonomy (NCBI): domain Eukaryota; kingdom Viridiplantae; phylum Streptophyta; class Sphagnopsida; order Sphagnales; family Sphagnaceae; genus Sphagnum; species Sphagnum tenellum. The sequence continues at coordinate 20,370,381 of OY998143.1, read as the reverse complement.
CAAGTTGCAAAAAAAAAAATTCTACTAGTGGGAAAACCACCCCCGCCCCCCCCCCCCTTCCCCCCTCAAACCCCAACTTCCAAAATATTACCTAAATACCTAATTTTTCCTCAAAGAGAAATTCCAACCCTCGCCCTTCGATTCTAAGGGTCAACTGCTCTTTCAAATGCATGCAACCCCTCACATAAAACATACAGATAGCCTAAAGGGTTCATAATGATGTGGCAGAATCTCTCCTCACGGCCATTTACATCAAATGATGGTCATTGGTCAGACCCAGCCCATGGCCACCCCCGCCACCTTGCCAGGTCCTTCCCATGGCCATTACCTTATAAGTAAATATTTGACCTCAGCTTGTTTTTTTTAGTGTATCTGCACGGGCACTTTGAAAAGCTTAATGCCCATCTCAGAGGGCATTATGTTTTACAAAATGCTCACTATCATTTTTTTCCCAGGACCCACCAAAAAATATAAAATAAAACCCTCAGCTCTACCTCACGGAGCCCTTTATTCCAGTAAAACCCACCCCTTACACATACACACACACACACACACATATACCATAACCTAAGGTTAGCTTCCACATTGACAAAATAAATAAATGTTATTTTTCAAAATATTAATTCGTTTGCATAAACTTGAATTTATTATTGTTTTTCATTATTAGTATTAATTTGCCATGCAAAGGAGTAACATTGTTCAGAATTCTTCCTACTACAATAATTTTGATGATTATCAACACCCCACCTTCTTATAATCACAAAAATTCTATTTCATTATTTTAAGGATTCTTTTAATGACGAACTTGACCCTAGGGTGAGGTACATGCATGAAAACAAGTTAGTGTGCCACTTTCGTTTTTTACTTTTCCACAAATGGGGTTTAGTTGCATATGAGATTTTTATATTGTAACAATTTTAAACCAAATGTTGATTTTTGTTCCTACACCTTGGATTGGATGAAATCTTAAAACAATTTCATGTACATGAAAGTCTCAAAGAGAAAAAAAAGTTGGGTGTGATATGGGAGTAGGGCAGTCAGTGGTCAGGAGTTTACTTAAAAGGGCGAAGGGCATATTTGCATGATGGAACAAGTCCAATGATTGCTTAGAGCTTCTTCTTTGTTCTTGTTCTCCTTCTTCTTTATCAGATGTGTTGATCCAATGCTTTTGTATTCTATGCTTTTGCTCTGCCTCCCAGCTTTGTACTATGGGGGGTTTTCCCCTTTGACACTTTCTGGGTTTTCTGAAAAGAGAAGCGTTGACTACAAAAATTATGGGTATTTGCAAAGAGCCAAAGGTATACAAACATCATGTGACCATTTCAAATACCCCTAGCTTAATATGTGATTGAAAAGTTCTCGTTTCCTCATGATAACAACGCACAAAATTGGCTCAATCAACACCAACAAGATGGACATGATGGACTACTCTGTTCATATTTACTTTTTCTTCCAAGAGGAACCAAAATTGAAGAGGCATGGATCAGGCCCAAAGTGATGAACCAACATTGCCTATGGTGGTATGTAATGAAGTTGGAATTGCTATCCAGAAACTGACTGGACTAATAAAACCCTTGTTGTAACACTTGTTGGAATTCCATTCTGTGATACCCCCTCTTCTTTTACCTCAGATGGTGGTTCAATGATACCCAATGTGGTTGGTACATGACTTTTAATTGTGCAGGTGGAGACCAATATTGCACCCCCTCCTTCTCATGGAGGGGGTGCTACCCAATATTTATGGAGAATTTAGGGTTTAAGAAACTACCTAGTGGTGCTGCATTTTTAAAAAAAATGGCTTCATGCCATTCAATGGGCAAGTGGAGTGTTGTCCAGTATGGTGAGTTATTTTTTCATTTGTGATTGAAAAGCTCCTTGGAGGATGGGTTGTGTTTGTGTTGGTGACCTTCAATACTGAACTATGGTACTACGTATATTTTGAAAACTAAGGCTTTAAACTCAAAAAGTTCAGCTTTTTCTTCATCAATTCTTCTGTGGATAAAATAGCTTTTTATTTCTATTTCCACGTAAAAAATTTAGTAGGTTGGGTAGCTTTTGCCATTTTTAATTTTTTTTTTTCTATTTTCGTTTTTTATGCACTTGCCTTTTTTTTCTTTTCTTTTCTTTCTCCTAGTACAGAAGTATATTGAAATACAACTCGCCATTTCAGTGAAGGTAATATGCCATCATGAAATATTGTTTCAATATTGATATTGGTTAGTATCAAGTAGTGTTGGTCTGATATCCACTTTTGAAAATACCAGCTAGTCCCGGTTATCTAGGGTTTTTAAAATATTTACTTACCAGCCGATACTGAGATTGTGTTTTTAAAAAAACTTTCATACCAATCTAGTCCTGGTATTAGGTAGAAGACTGATTTGTGAACTGGCATCAGCCAAGTATATACTTGATATTAAAGGTGCATTCACACCTAATGTTAAGTGAAAATGTAGGTGGCATCTTAAGTGGCATCCAATTTTAAATGGGTGATTACTTAATATTAAGTGAATGTTAACTCAACACACTGCAACAAAAGTTGTCTCTGTACATCAAGTGATTTCACTGGATTTTTAATGAATTCATTGATCTAGCCCACAAGGACTTGTGATCTGCACCCACATTTTGTAATAGTGACATAAAAAACTTCATGATAAATAAATTTAAAATTCTAATTGACTAGCTTGATATTAGGGGACTTAATGCTAAGTCCTTAACACCAAGTGTGAATGCACCTTAAGACTAACATAAAATTGGTACAAGGTGGGTAATACCTCAAGTACCTACCAACTGATGTTGGTATTAAGGCTAATATTAAGGCTCCTACCAGACTGCTAACCTCCTTGCTACTAATATTGATATCACTATTGATAGCAAGCCCATGCTTATATATCAAACCAACATTGGGATCAAACATCAAAAATCACAACTATTGGTATTAGCAAGTGTTACACCAATAGTTAAGGTATTCGGTACCAACCAAGCATTTAATCTAAAAAATATTGAGACCTAATTGTTAGCAAAACCGTCAAAAATTAGGTCCATTGCCAAGGATCCCCTACATAAATTAGCATTAAATGGTGACTGTCCTAGGTGGGCTGTAGCATTTTTACAAAAGTGCTGCTACAAGTGACAACCTATGAAATGCCTAGGTCTAGATCTGGTTATTTAATTATTTTTATTTCAAAAATGGCAGAAAAAATCTGAAAAAATCACAATTTTTTTTTCAATTTTTCATTTGTTGAAAAAACATCACCAAGTTGCGAAATTTCACCACAAATAAACATTCATTACAAGGTAAGCATATATGTGTGTGTATATAATATCCAAGCTAAACTAACCATCATGGTTAGCTTGGGAACTGGAACCCAATGGAAAAGTGTTTCTTGTCCACCCACCATCCATCCATCCAGGCCAATGCAAAAATAACTTGAAAGCATTTCTACTCAAGTCACAAACCTTGCTGGGATTTTCTGTGGTGCATCTGGAGGGGGCATGTTATGCCACCTTGGGTGAACCAGCACCTAAACTGGTACCATGGTCAAAACCTCAAAATTCATTGAAATTGCTTCTGAATATTATAAATATCCCCATGCTTCAACTGCCCATAAATTAACCAGAGCATCCCCAAAAAAAGATGGAAAAAACAACGAACAAAATGGAAGGACCAACATCCAAAAAAAAACAAATGAACCACCTAAGAGGGCAACCACAAGGAGAACATCAAGTTTTCAAGCCCCCTCCCCTCATGAGAAACATATAAATAAGGAAAGGGGAGGACCTTTTGCTAGGACGCCTTGCCTAGATGAACCCTCGCCTACAGCAATAGCATGATTCAAAATAAAGATTGCATGCACACGCATTGTAACATCACTGGAACCCTTTGATTATAAAAAAATATGTGTAAAATTGAAAGAGGAAGGCTTCTAGTGGCCTTCACTCTCTCCCATGCCATATTGGCACATTGATAAATGAACTACTATTTAAAATAATTAGTTACGCGAGCAATTTGCTTTTTCAAAAATGGCCCCAGCTGCCTTTTTCTTTTTTTTTTCCATTGTACCCAATGGGTTGATTCACAGGGAAAAAACTTTTGATATACTAGTGTTTTCATGTATGATAAAGCTTGGAGCTTTTGGGCTTTGCTTACGATGTAAAGAACTTGTCACTTAGAGAAATTTCCTAAGTGTTATAGTATGAGGGAATACGGAATGTATATATAATCCTTCCTAGGAAAGAGAGGAGGGATATCATCATGCCTACTTCTTAAGAGTGAAAGGGATCAAATTTCCTAAGTGTAGTAGTAGTAGGGGATATATATATCCCAATTCTTTAAAATATAGGTTAAAGAACATGTCCCCTCCTATGCCCCGTAACCTACATATATATATGTCTAGGTTCATGATAACATTTGTACGACGATGCTTTACTTTACGAGAAGTAAAGAGCTGGGGTGGGGAACATTCTCAACATGTGGGACATGATTCGGCTTCGGCTTTGCACATGGTCATAGGCCCATTGTTTTGGGAATGCTTCCCCCCTTCCCCTCCCCGCCCACCTTGAAAAGCTTTAACCTACACTTAACTTTTCACAAGATTTCCGACTTAGCAAGTTAGCACCACCGGTCATCCATTCGTCCAGAACTAAAATTTGCAAAAGGCGGAAGGATAGGTAGCGGTAGTTGTGGTGGTATGGTAATGACACAACACAACGGGATGAGGAAGATTTTTTTGTCTTTGACCATATGATTCTGCTTCGACCAAGTGCGGGAAAATTGCACAAACCCTCTTTTCACCGCCTACATTGGCTTAGCTCATGTCCCTTATTTCTGCACGGCCCTGTTGCTTGGGCTTTAGCTACACCAAATGTCCTCGTCCCCCCCCCCCCCCCCCCCCCCAAACCCTTTTATTTTTTGGCTGCAAGCAGCTTCGAAGCCCAAAGCCTGACTATTTCTTTGTTCCGTTTCATCATCATCATTGTGTTGTGTAATGATATCCCCATTTGAGCCCACCCCCCCCCAACTGACAAATTATATTAGACTTGGTTAAGGGCCCAATTAGTTTTGACCTGGCAAGACGTCTAGAACCCCGAGAAGTTTTTTTTCTTAAAAACAAAAGGTCTTGGCCTGCAGGTTCCCATACCCCAAATAGGTCGTCAGGTGTGAATTACCATTTTTCTCACAATTTTGTAATATCAAAGTTTTGGGCAAAATTTTCCTAAGTTTTAACAAAATTAGTCAAATTCACACTAGGAAAATAGGAAATTTTCAACAAAAATCCCAATTTTTTGTGTTTTTGGAAAGAACAAGGAGCCACAAAATCTTGTCCCTCAAAGAAACACTACAGTGGTAATTGGTAGCAATTTTTTTCCAACAAATTCGGATTTTTTTTCCATTTTTCAGTGTAAATTCGACTAATTTTGCCTGATTTATGGGATATTCATTTTTTTATACCAGAATTTTTTTATTAAGAAGAACGCCCCCGGCAATCAATCTTTTTTATATGTTGTGAGATTTTGCCCCAAAAGCCAAAAAAAAAACTTGTGATTTCTTTGGTTATTTGTCACCATCTTTTCTCAAAAAAAAATCCAAAAAAATGGCCAGATATTTATTTCAATTTACAGTAGTAGGTAGCCAAAAATGTAGAAAGACTCTTAGATTATTGTTTTACTTTGAGAACTCATTTGTAGCCAAATTTGGCTACATACATATTTTTGTTGGATGACTGCCATTTGGCCACCATAATAGCACTAATCACAAAATTGTTTTGAAAAAAAACCACTGACTGACTAGGGTTTAGGGTTCTTTAAAAAGTCCCATTGGAGTGAAGCTGAAGTGGTTGGGGGGGGGGGGTAGGGTTTCAACATGACTCATGAAAGGCAGAATAGGTACACCCTAGTAGTAGTAGTAGTAGTGTGTGTGCCCTTGTTTTGTTTTGGCATAAGGTACTATTGGTAGGTAGGAAATGACAGAATGAGACACAATTGTCATTTAACACAACTTAAATTCTTAGGAGTAATAATAAGTAGCTATGGTACTTTACACAAGTAATGTTACAAATCACACCCAATGCTATAAGTTGGTGTTAAGAAGGACAAGTGTGTTTTTAATTTTTTTTTAAAAATTTAAATAAAATAATAATAATAACATTAGCTAACATCATCAAATCTTAGTTGGAATCCTAGGTGTGGCACACAATATTTAAGTTGAATTTTAAATTTATGTTATCTTAACATGAAATCTTTATAAATAAAATATAATATTTGGTAACACCTAACAACCCATGAAAGGGGGCTTTACATGGATGTTAAGGTTAGTTCTCTTAAGTGTCAATGAGTTAACTAAACCTTGATAATAAGGCATTGCTTTTAACCATATCAACAACCACCCCCAACCCCCCCCCTCACCAAGAACTTAAATGTTCTTCAATCACATTTCATAGATGGGATTCCCATACAAAATTGTTTTACAAATGAACATTTCTAATTTTGCAATAGTGGAATTCACATCTCATGTGTGCTCCTTAGGTCTTTAGAACCAAGGTTTTTTTTTTTGAAAAGGCAAAAGCTTTATGATGAATAGGATGAAGTGATGGTTTTCATGAATAACTCTTGATCACCTCAATTGCACAAAATAATCAAAGAGAGTGTTAAAATAATTTGGAATTAAAATAAATTCATGGACTCATCACAAATTCACATGAACTTCCACCGCCACCCTTGATCAACAACCTTTTTATATTGGAAAAATTTTAACCATAAATAATCTAAAATTCAAAAATCAAAAATCAAATGATTTTGCAGGTTTTCAATTGCTAGAAGTGACAAAATAAAAATGATCAAATTTATATTAGTACGTGATTTCCCAATGTGTAGTCAAAGTATAGAATGAAATGGCAATGTTTTCTTTCGATGAAATCAAGGATTTGGATCAAGTTAGGCTATGAGAATTATTCTATCACAAACATGCCCAAAAAATCATATTTAATTTTGAAAATGTACAAAAAAGTGTCATTCCACTTGGATTGAAATTTTCAACTTCATCCATTTCAAGAAAAGATTGAAGTGCATCTGAAAACCAAAATATGTTTGAGTCAAAGTGTTCATTTTGGAATTGGATGTGTGGGGAAGCAACTAATAAAGTATTTGGGCGCAAGTGAGTGGAGGCAAAAAGAGGGTTGATTAGTGCTTAAACTTTGGGAGCAACTACCTTGCATTGGAAGACCTAACCCAATGTTTAGAATAGGATAAAATGTCATTTATGATATTTACATCATAAATTCCCTAAAATGCCATATACTAATTTTGAATTGAATATTTACTAAGGTTGGGTGATAATCTAATATTTTTGAATAGTCAATGGTTTTAAGTTTTAAAAACTTGGAAATACAAAAACCTCCAATTCCAATTTTTTGAAAAAGATTCACAAATCTTCAAAGAATTGATGGTTTTCACTATTAAAAAAAAACCAAAAGTTTTACCGAAGTTTATTTCTAATGTGTCCTTTCCCATTGTCACTTCTCTCTCATGCACAATCTCTACATACATCAAAAAAATCACCCCAAAAAAAATCTCCTTTCAACAGATAGTAGTGATGCACACACACATTTTGTTGTTCTTTTCACACACAAATGTTTCCAAATTGCTGTCAAAAGCAAACATTTTTCCAAATCACATGGTTTCCGAAAGCTTTACAAATAACATCAAGAACACACTTGAAAGAAGACCCACTAGACTAAACCCCAAAAGATATGAGCAATCTCCACTATGAAAAGTTGAATCCATTAAAATTAGATTATCATACAACTAATTTGCAATTACATTACAACTTATTCATAGAAATATGATGCATTTATAAACATAATCTCACAACTAATTATCAATAAGTTCCATTGGAGTTGCAAAATAGTTGCAAATGCTACCCCTCTGTTATTGGATTATGTGCCTACTATATGATATTGGTCATTCTTCATTTGACTTGACTCACAAGCTACACAAAAGTTGTTGCAAGCAACTTAAATTCAACTATGGTCCAATACTTTCTTAATGCAATTAAGTTTCAATTTGGTTTTATTTGTTCATATAAATTTGAAATTGGAAATTTGCATGAGATATGCAAGGACATGTGTGACACATGATTATAGCTTTTAGTAAATTTTTAAATCAATAATTATCATGCACCTTTGTATAATGTCAAAAAAAAAAAAATAATGAACAAGGAAAATGTTGTTTCTTTTTAATTTTAAGTTTGTTGGTTTCTTAACATGAAACAACTAAAAAACATTTAACATATCTTTTGCATTTTTGGTTCTTCGTTTAAAAAATGAAATGTTTAAGTTTTTTTATTATTTCATGTTCATTTGAATAACATGGAATGAAGATATGCGGTAATTTATTGTTCATTTCTTTGTTTGAACATAATTTGTTTCATTCTTTTTTTATTAATTAAAACTAGCAAATTTTATTTTTTACAATTAAGTGAACTTTTTTTAAATTTTAGTTCTTATGTGTAATGAGTAGAAATATTTGTTCAACACTCATTTTGCTTGATGCATTTATTAGCTTATTCTTGTGCATAAGAATATTGTGAATTTTATGTAACTATAATGAATTAATGATTATGAACCTTGATGGTGCAAGTCCTAAGACATCCAAGTTCAATAGACTTTATGCTAACACAATGAATGTGAAAATGAATTTACCTTTACATATGAGAAAATTCAAAATCAATGTATTTTAAATATTTTTATAATATCTTATTCTGAATTTAAGTAATTATGTGTAAATGTTAAACTTGTAGTTTAATCATTGTATAATTATGATTTAAAAAAAATTTGTTAGAAATTAAACATGCAACAATGTGTGTATGTTATTTATATGTTGAGATGTAGATGGAAAATAATTTATTCAATTTTCACAATATAAACATACAAAATAAAGAAATGTTAAGCTAACAAGAATGAAGGGATGAAAATATCTAGTTATATGATGTGGTTATTTTATATTATCTTCTTATATTTAAATGATAAATTAATAATTAGATTATATGTATATTTTTTGTCGGTTGCATTATAATTAGACAATATTCATATTTAATTATTAAAGATGGATATAGAAATATTTTAATATTATAATAGACTTATTTTTATATTGATGTGTAAGCATCATTCACACTTGGCAAATATCAATATATAACCCAACTTTTGAATAAAGACAAGATGAACCTTCTATCATCATGTAATATTAAATATTTGATAACAATAGTATTCTTAAGTTTTAATTTAGCATTATATTTTTAAAGTACATAGTATTAGAAACAGCCATGTGGATTGCAAAAACAATCCATGTAAAAAAAAAAAATCAACATTATATAGTAATGTATATAATTATATCACATGAGCAAAATGTTTGTCATTATTTGTGCAATGGATCTATGTTTAATATATTTCACAATCCATAAAATTATTATTGTGCAAATAATTTCATCAACAATTGATATGTTACAATTTAAAATTACTCTAATTGAATTCAAGTTCTAACATATTACTATTAACAAAATCTACTAGTCACAAAACAATAATTTGATCATGCATTAGTTTCAAGTTATTTTGAATGGACGTTAATGAATTTTGTTTGTTGATGGATAAGTGAAAACCCATTTAAACATCAGTTTGTTTATGGATATTTGCATAGGAAATCTACATTGACATCCTAGTTGCAAAACAATTACATTCAATTGGATAGAGTTAATATATTTTCAATAAATCTATACTTATATACATGACAAGATATATTTAATTCATATAGTGCAACTTGTCCATAACACTCATATTATAAAAATGTTTAAATTTGCATGTGTTGAATACAACTCAACAATTCAATTGCAAGTCAAGTTGTAACACTCTTGATTTTCTCATAGTGCTCAAGAGACCACTAATTTTGCTATATGATGTTTCACTCTCCACCCGATGGATGAGCCAAACACAAAGCTCTCTCCCATCTACAATCCAACGACTCTAAATTATATAGGGTGTCATCATCTCTTGTGATTTTGTGTGATTTTGTGAGACCTTTTTGTAATGAAGGGTAGAACCATCATCAAAACTTGCACCATTTGACAATTGTTTGTTATTCTATATCCCCATTTTTTTTCACTATGAGACCATCAACAATGAACCAAACAAGTACTTAAGAGAGACAAACAAAAAGAAACAAAAAAGACCCCCCACCCCCAACAAAGATGAAGAAAGGGGTTAATCTAAGTCTCGAGTGCAGACATCAAGCACAAAAGCAAGTACATATATATATATACACACCTTAGTACCTTGGCCAATTCAACACTAATTATATTATTTTTATTTTCAGAAATGTTAAAAATTTCAAAAATAATTTCTTCCAAATCAAAAACTATTGTGTAGGAAAATAGTGCAATTCTAAGAATATTCCATTTGTTGAAATGAATGTTTCAAAATTAAGTAATTAATTATTAATTTATTTGACAGACATGTGTTGAAATGGCCAAGGTACTGCATGGTAAGCAAACTTAGTGTATGTATGTATGATCATCACTGGAAGATTATGTCATATAATGTGATCAAGAAAATGGGCATAATCTGCCACCCCAGACCTGGAATGACTAGTATTTTGGGTGACCCGAGTTCAAACTGCCTTTCCCATCCTTGAAAGTCTAAGGTAAGTAATAGGTACATAGTGTTTGTTGGGTTTTTTTTTTTTTTTTTTTTTTCCGGGTATCTATTTATTGTAGTTTTATGTGGTGATTTGATGCTAATTCAATCCTAAGTTAAGTTCTTTCTGGGACTTCCATCATAATTATGGTTTTCATTGCATAATTTAAATATACATAAAAATGATGATTAAAGATTTGTAATTTATTTCTCATTTATAGCCAGATTTGGCTAAATTTTCCAAGGGATGATGGTCACTTTTTCAACATCCTCAGAGTATAGATGATAGCCAATTTGGCTACAAACCAAAATTCCTTTAGAAAAAACATCAACTTTTCACTCGAGTGACACACACATGGGATTCGTGTTATTTTTGGACAGTAGCAATTATTGCATTTAATCCATAGGTAGTAACCCCACCCCACCCCACCCCCAAAAAATAAAAAATCATTGCAAATTGCCCCCCATTGGATTCACTCTTTTAACATTACTATGTATTGACCCAGTTTAAAAAGAAAAATAATAATATTAAATTAAATTAAAAAAGAAAAAAGAGTACACTACAAAATACACGTCATACCTTCGAATACGGATATCCAAATATGTATGTGTATATGAAAATGTATAAATGTACGTATTTTATTCGTATGTAGAGGAATGGCGACGACGCCGGCGGACGTTGCAGAAAACCAACGCTCTGTTCTTTTGTCTCTTGCGCAGCCGCTTCCCTTCCTCCTCCTCCTCCTCTTCTTCGTCGTTTGTACATGTTTTTGCTCCTCTCTTGCGTGCTCCGGGAACGATGACATGAGATCCACAAATGGCCTGTCACTCGTGTAAGTATGTTCGATTTTTTTTTTTTTTTTTTTTTTTTCATAATTCTTGCTTCTTTTGCGTGCTCCAAGGACAATGACATGAAATCCAAAGATTGGCGTGTTGCTCGTGTAAGTTAGGATCTGGACCCTGTTTGTTGTTTTATTCTTGGTTCTTTGTGGCTTCTTCTAGCTGCTCTTCTTTACGTCTACGTTTTCCGATGCTTCTACAAATTGGAAATCCAATTCGATGAGAGTGGACGAATAGGTTTTTTTTTTCCTGTTTACCGCTTTCTCCCCGTGATCGTTGCGATCTCCGAATCTTTCTTCTTCGCATTTTGGAGAGGAAGAAAGCATTGGAGTTAAGGTGAAAGTGCGGCGGTCGGGGGGAATTTGCGAGGATATTGTAATGTCTCTTGTTACGTTCTTGTTTAATATTTTTGTTGGCTTCTTCGGATTGAGGTGTGTGTTTTTCAGTACGATCAATTGTTTTTTCCCCCCCTCCATTCCCCTTCAATGCTCCTCTGTATCTTTTTTTTTTTGTCGCTTTTGCAATGCGGCGTCAGTCGCGATACAATGTCAGATTCTGTAAAGAATTTTGTGCATTGCTTTTCTTCCGGGTTGTCGTGATGCGTGTTTATAGGATTGGCATCTTCGTGCACACCGTTCTTGAGAACTTTCGTCATTGCAAATCGGTTGTCATAATAACATCAGTTTCTGAATTTGTCTGAGAAAAGTCTTTTCTTGCATGGCCACTCCCCGAAAAAAAATTTGTAAAGGAAGAGCAATTCGAGACCCCTTTTTGAGATCAGATTCTTTGTTTTCAATGCTCATGAAAACACTGGTGCCCCAACATTAAGTTGTTGCGGCCCCTAGAACAATCGTGGTTTTGTCGCTTTCAGTGGATCTGGTAGAGGACGAACATGAAGCTCTGACCATGCTGCTCGTTTTCCTTTACAGATTCAGATTGCGGAGTTGATCCAAAGAAGCTGCAATCACTGTAGGAGACACTTATAGTTCCTGTGGATAAGGACACTTAAACATCATGGTACAATTTCTTTCACAACACCGATGCTGTCTGCAGGGCCTGGTATTCATTCATCAAGGATGTGACAGATTTCTTTGAGCTTAAATTTCCTAGTTGAATGTGCCATAGAATTGCAACCCTAGTTTCTGAACACTGTATAGGAGATTATGGCTGTACAATTGCACTCCTTGCTGTTACAGCTTTCCTCTGGAGTTTTCCAGTCTGCTGTTTGTTAGTCCCACAGTTTTGAAATGAGATCTGGAGCCCTGCTGTGGTGATGATTCAATAGTTCGAAACACTTAGGTTCTTCAAACCAGGGTTTATCATGTCAAGGAGATTTGAAGGTGCAAAAACCCATTGAAAGAAAGGAAAAATATGGGGGAAAGAGTGAGAATGCAAATGAGTTGACACCTTTAAGCTTTTTGGAGGGTGTGTAGGAGAGTCGCAATGATGGGGCCCGGTATGCATTTATTGTGAGATGGCATGATCCAATGACAGAGATTGTTTGGAAGTATCAATTTTTCTACCACACATTTGACAAGTCTATTGAGATGGTTCGACTCTGTTTTTCTTATTCACATGTCTAGATAGCAATCATGGAAGCTCGCTAGGCCACAACTAGTAACTATTCTAACACTCTGCCAGTTCTATCTCTTTTTTCTTTTTCTTACAATGGAAAACTGTCAGAAAGCAGGTACATCAAACATGCAATAATAGAGAAATTGCCTGTTTTGGAGGAAGGGTAACAGAATTGAAAGTGATTTTATCAAAGTAACTGTGGTAATGTGCAGTTTGACATTAAGAACCACAAAATGTTTCTCAGAAGGGTAGCCTACCCAGCAATTAGCTTGGAGCAGCTTTTCATAGGCTCCACCATCCTAGTGTACACACGCCAACTTTTAATTGAAGACTATGGGGATGACTTCACAAGGAAACATCTGCGAGGTCTGCAGGAAACGTATGTTCCTGTTCCTCTCTGAACCATTATTGCAGCTATCCATTAAAAGTCATATGCAATATTTTACTTGATGAATTTGATTAAAGCTACAAGCAATCACACATGAGACTTTGTATTACTACTAGGATGGAGAAGATTGTTGACAGTATGAAGCTCCAGTGATGTGGTAGAGGGATTGTGCTTCATTGTGGGCTCTGAGTTGAGTTGGTGGCCAGGACACTTGCAATGATAAAACCAGATGCCATACAACATACAGGCAAGATCTTAGAGTGCATTACTAGCAGTGGGTTCATTGTTAAGAACATGCGAATGTGTCAACTCAACATTACTCAGGCTGAAACATTCTACCAATGCCACAAGGGCAAGCCTTTTTTCTCGTAAGTCAACTGTCCACTTCCTTGTATCTAGGACTCTGTTGCACACTTCTTTGAGTGGTGATGGAAGGTTTGGAGATTGAATCAGGCTTTCAGCTTAGCCTCCTTTATTGCTGACTGAAGAAAAACATAGAGGAATTCAGTCTACAGATGGATTTCCTCGTGTTACTGTCTAGTGTCAGATATAAATGGGTGCTGTGACAATCAGGCATTGCCATCCTACTCAAGATTTGACTCAGAATATCTGGTAGATATTGGGACTTGTTGTGCAATGTCAACTCCCACTCAAAATTTCACTGTAAGCAATCACTTTGCCAAGGTGTTTGCAGATGTCAGGAATCTGACTGTGTCGTGAACATTGTGGACTTTATGGACATTCTGGTTTGAGGGAATGTGATAATTATTGAGCAATTTTTATGCGATTTCTGCAGTCCTTAGAGAACAGAAAAATAATTCAGTAATGTGAGAGGTTAGGTGCCAAACTACCATATAGTCATGAGATTGTATCTTAGACTTGCCGAAGTTCAGGTGGACTTCATGGTGACATGTGGCTATTCAGATGCCTCACACAGTTCATTGCAAGTGGACCAGTTGTGGCTATTGAGTTGGTGGCTGAGAATGCACTTTGCAGATGGAGGTTGCTGCTTGGTAAGTCAATCTGCTACTCTATATCTCATTTCAACCATGCCAAATGTTTCACACTTATCATCAGTTGTGCTAGCAGGATGACATTATAGCAAGTTGCATTACATAGCTTTGGACAGTTGGGTCATTTTGACTTAAAACTGATTCACTGTTCTTTCTCCTTGGTAAGTGGATGAGTCCAACAACACATTTTAACGTGGAGCAGGTCCTACAAGTAGTGAAGTTGCCCGGATGAAAGCACCCAGTTCCATTCGTGCACAGTTTGGCACAGACTGCACTATGAATGCCTGCCATGGTTCAGACTCTCATGAAAGTGCCCGCCTGGTATTCCTCATGGATGCCTGTAAACAGAGATGCCTCTAAGAGCTTATATATGCCTTCTGATCCTACTTGCTATCAACCCACCATTATTAACTCTTCTTGTGTTTTATGTCTTTCTGTTGCTAAAGGTTCTGAAAGCAGCTTCATCACCCTAATGACACCTTTCTATGTACAAGAGAACTTCAACAACCTTGCAGCCCATTGTTAACTGCCCAAATCCTAATTTGGAGTGTATGATGGCTTGTGCAGGAAACACTCTTCTTCTTCACATGTACAAACATGGGGATGTGTGCCAAGTTCATAAATTCTACTCTTTGTATTATTAAACCACATGCCGTCATGGGAGGTATCCTTATATCCAGACCTGGGAACATCATGATCAGAATGATTGCATGTTGATGAATATGCACTTTTGAGGGTAGTGCTGGAATGACAGTGGCCTGCAGAAGGGACACAGTGCCTTGAAGAAAGGTTAAGACACCCTTTCAACCTTCAGCTGCTTGAAATTATGGAAGCTGTGCAGATTGTGACCCATAGGGACTGACACCCAAAGATAGATCAGGGTGTGGGATCCTCATGTCGAGTCACATGTGCAGGCTGTGTTGGGGCCATACTTGATCGGATCCTACAGAAGTTCAAAGTGACAGCCTTGGAGATGTGCAATTTTTCACGGGTCACAGCTGCAGAGTTTCTAGAAGTTTACAGGGGAATTTGCCCAGATTTCTATGTGATTTCTCACCTGTACACATTATTGTCATTCTTCTGCTTTGTGTTTTTTCTGATGTGTCTTTGTCCTGTATTTTACTCTTCCTAATTTAGCAGTGCTATGTTCAAAAAGTGATGCACTGGGTTTGTCTCTCAATGCTGGCAGGCTATGACACATGAGCTGGCATCAGGGGACTTCCTAGCTCTGGAAGTAGCTGACTTATGTGATCCAGGTGTATGCCCTGTTAATGCATTCCGAGAATTTTGTGGGCCTTCAGATCCTTGCATGGCGCGTGCCCTTCGGCCTCACACATTGCGTGCTGAATTTGGGATCAACAAGGTACCATACCAACCTCACTCCCTTCATGTGTCTGCAATGATTCGCCAACTTACTCTCACAATGAGTATGTATCTATCAATTGTCTTGCCAATGTCTCTATGCTGGTCACAGGGAGCTTCTTTTCTGCAATCTTTCTCTGGGTCTGTGGTCTGTGGTGCAAAGTTAGCAGAAGGTTTCCAAGGGAACTCAGTTACCTATGCTTGCTGAAGAGACCTGGGAGAGAGTTTGCTCATTACTTGGCTGCTCCTTGCAGGTGAAGAATGCCGTACATTGTACAGACATACCTGAGGATGGAGAAATTGAGGTGCAACACATTTTCAAGCATCTCTGGGTGTACTAGTGGTGTGAAAAGGGTAAATTGTTGTTGAGGTGACCACATGAGGCCTTGCCCTCTAAAGACCACCCTTATGGTGTATTTTCTTTTTTGGATTGCTGTACCAGTTGTGGTCTTAGGAAAAGGTTACAATGGTTCTGCGAGAAGATTGTCGGGAAGATGATTAATAGTAGGTAGGGCAGTTTCTTCACATGGTAACCAGTGGTTCATATTTTCATGGTACAAACATGATTCCAATTAGTACCTATGGAAATCAAAATAAGGGCAAGAAATTTAGGGGTGGAGAACTGTGCAAACTGTGGTGGCTCCTTCCCACACCCCATATTTACAGGCCAATAGCCAAAAAAATAGTAATTTGTTGGTGTAAGCATGTAGCTTGGATAAACAGAAGTCTGAGCACTTCTCTGGAAGACCATTGTTTCATGATGTGGTTTTGTCAGTGTGTATATGTTTCCCAGCAGTGGATCTTTGCACACTTATGTACAACACACTGCCATTTGAGGTAAAACATCGACCAACACCAGTTCCTACTGTTGGTGTTTTCTGGCTAGAAATTTCAATAATAAAAAAGCTTTAGATCTCCATTCCACAAGTATTATACTGTCATCACCTTGTACAAGAACTGTGCTGGAAATTTGCCCGCTTCTAGTATCCTTGTGGAACTACTGTTGGACAGGAATGCGGCTCTTGGAGAAATGCTGAGGAAGTGGGTTTGCATCAATTAGTGAGAGGGCAACAATTGGATAAGAGATTGGTTCTCAGATCTTAGTTTTTGGGTTGAAGAAATCATAAGAGATAAGTGACTACAAGCCTCAGTTTTGGGTGGGGCTGATGGAAGTGATCACCGTAAGTATCAGGTGGCCTAGTTTGATGGTACCATCATGCGTAGCCTTGACCACTGTGATTGATGATAAACTCTACTGACTTGGGGTTGATGGGCAAATAGCAGAAATTTTGTGTGGGTACAAACAATATGAAATTGTTTTACTTGGCTGCTGCATTTCCCAAATTGAAACACCGGCCACATCCCCATGAAAGGAGATGCTGAGTGACAAGGTCTCTTCTGATTTGGATGATTTCTTCATTTGACTTTCAATCAACACAGGTGACTGGAAGGTATGTTCTACTTTTGAAAATTTTCCTATTCTAGTGATTACATACACTTGTATTACATATCCGTTACCCAGTGTGGAGGGCACATTGTACACACCCAGGCTCTCCAATTGTTGACAACTGTGGCTTTGTGATATAAAGCCAAGAGGAAACCAGTGTCCTTCCTGGCCCTATTCTTCCTCCAAACTTCACTCCATTTTAAGTTAAAGGTCAGGGGCAAAACATTGGACCCCTTTTCTAAGATTTTGCATGATAGTTAGTCTCTGCTATTAAGTAGTTTCTTTCCCTTCTCCATAGTGTACTCCATCCACAGTGCACCATCTGACCAAATCCACTGCTGAAGGTTGAAGTCCAATGACTCCATCACCCCATGAAAGAGAAGAAAGGGTGCTCTACTTGGGTATTTTTTAACAAAGGAAATGTGAGCTTTCTGCCACTGCCCATTGGTCATCAAAGAACTATCACTATTGCATGGGAAAGCACAGCTTCAACTTCCAACATTCATGCAGTTTTCCTATCAATCTTTCACAAAGGTATTGTAAGTCTTCTTCCAGCTCATGGTATGCAGCCTTCACATCTATCCGTCTTTTGATGTGTTTTGCTTTAGGAGCCCAGAGGGCCCTCACCATTCATTTCCTCCAGGTGTAGTCTTTCAGCATCAACCACTGCCACATCAAACTTGCTCCTATGTTAGCCAATTGACCACCAAATGTTTACCTTCTTTAATCGCATCAGTGAGTCTAGGTGGGTTAGGTCTTAGAAACTTAGCCATAAGCTTGCATGCTTTGGCTATTTGGGCCCAAACTCTTGAGCCTCTTGATGTTTAGGACTAAACACCCTTGCCTCACTCTTCTCCTAATTTGGAAAGATGGCCAAATTCTGCCACTGAGGTAGATGGCAAATTCTACTCCTTGAAACATAAGTCTGACCACATGTCCATCAATTTCTTTGCCATTCATTTTCTATCCATGGCATGAACTACAAGTTCCCAAGAGACTTTGTTGAAGGTGTTGGGTAGTTTTTCATAGGGAATTGAAATGGTTCAATTAACTCATGCAATACATATGAAAAACATTTAATCAAAGTTTGACAATTGTTTGAATGGATTTTGAAATATATTTGCACTTTGCAATATATTGTTATGAATATTATATTTTTGTTTATTTATAATATCAATAAAAATGTAATTATTTTGATAATTTTATTGTTTGGGTATTGAATTATGAGTACAATTTATTTAAAAACCCTTTTAACATTGGCTTGCTAGAAGTTCAAACACACATAGTTTTGACAAGTAATATTTGTGACAACGTTTTCTTTTCAGTATAATGTGTTTTCACCTTCCAAATCATTGGTTTTTTGCATTTAGTTTTCCAAAAACTTCATTTTCTTCAATCACTTTGTAAAAAATAAACCTTGTAATGCACAACATGAGCAAATTGCTTATGGAATTAACACAAGTTTCTTTTTGATATCTTGAGTATGAAATATGGAATAACACATTCCTTTGCTTAAAAGAAGATTTCTTGTTGCAAATTGATAAAATCATATATGAATTCACAATGGGAATTTCATTTTTGACACATGTGAATAACCTTGATGCATTCCATGTGATTTTTCTTTCATGGAAATTTAATCTCCATTTCTTGGATCAACCAATCATCCCTAAAGGTCTAAGTTGTTTAATGATTTCAATCACCTAATCATCTTCGCACAATTCAAAAAGTTTGATTTTTTGAAGGGAAACCATTTCCAATCAAATATTATAAGTTAACAAATGAAGTTGACAATGTTTTTGTCAAGATTATGTTTCTATCATTTAGTTTTATATGTTCCAATAAAACTAGAGTAGTAAGAAATTGAATTGCTTTTGTGCAAAAATTGCAAAGTGTTATTTCTTTGGCACAATATTCATTCAACTTTTTTTTATCAAACATCATAATGTCATCTAACTTGCTTTGAAAGACATATTAATATGGGTTTGGCACCAAAGGGGGAGTTCAACATCAAAACATTAAATCTCAAAGAAATCTTTGATTTAATTTGCACACATTCAGCCCATTAGGATCAAAGCTCAATTGTAATACATAAATGAATTGCAATTTGCCAAATCACCATGACTTACTTCACAATCAATAGAAATTGACATTAGGATGAACCAAAAAACTAACTAGCAAACATTCCACTTCTTCTTGATGATAACTAAAAAAAAACAACAAAGGGATCAAAACACACTAGTAGGAGGCAAAAACAATGTCAAGAATCAGCAAAATTACAAATCATAATAATATGTTTTTGTTTTGACATTTAAAAGTTACGGTAATCATTCCAAGTTGTGTTAAATGACTAATTTGAATTTTGAGGAATTCAAATTCCAATTTTATTTAATTTATTTTTTGGTTTTGATTTTAATAAAGAACTTTTGAACTTGAACAACATCTATGTAAAAAATAATCAATTTTGCAAAGGATTAAATTAAAGACTCTTGTAGATTAAAAGTTTGATGGAAAAAATTGAAATGATGCTAACCTACTATTGACCCTCAAAAAACATTCACTATTTAAAATTTGGGGAATTTAAGTTTTTTATAAATTCAAAGTATGTTTCAAATTCAATTTCAACAATCCTTTACCACTTGACATATTAAACAAAGTTGTACATGACATTGTAGTTTATGATACAATAACTCAAATTTTAAAATAATTAGCACATCTTTGTATGATTAAATTAAGATCATTTTTTGAAACAAAACAAAGAATTGCACATTTTTGAAAATTTCACAATTTTTTAACAAAGATTAATATTGGGCAACTATAAGTTTTTAAATAACAAACTACAAAAGATTTCAATCTCAAATTCTTTTCTATGAAAAAGTCAAAAGGATCAAATGGACTCATAATCATTATTTTAAAAACATGGTTTTTCAAGCTATTCAAGTTGTTTAATTGATCTTTTTTGATTGGTAAAACGTCCATTTTGATTAGAAGTCCACCATATGAACAGTGGTTGTAGTTTTTAACCAATCAATTTGATTTATGATGACCCATTTGACTACCTATCAAATGGGACTTCTAGTCAAGTTGAACAAACAAAAAAAACATCAATGACACCATTGGTTTTTTAGTCAAATTAAACATTTATTCAAGTTGGACAAACGAAAATGACATCCTATGTACCTAGGTACTATCATAGCTATTAACCTAGATACTTAGTAGGTAGTTAGTTATTTAGTAAGTAACTATGTACCAAGTAGGTGCCTAGTTAGGTGTACCTAGTTACCTACTGTCTACGTACTTAGTAGGTACATACATATGTAGGTACCATAATGGGTTAAATTGGTAGGTAGTTCGATGGTTGATGTAATTCCTACTTATTAAACTACATATTTAATTGACAAGAATTAAGTTTACAATACAATATTGTTAGATGTCAAATTAAAAAATTGACAAGTGTTAACAACTTATGAAGTAGTACATTGATAAGGACACGGTCTATCATCATGAAGATGAGAGGTCCAATTCCTAATTCTTACAACCTATGTTCATGGGTCTAAGGGGCTATGTTAGGATGGGTAACTAAGCTACCACAAAAAATACCTACTTACCATTGAAGTTTTATTTTTGAAAATAAAATATTTTAATTTTACCAATAAAAAAATGACCACCCAATCAAATTACCTATTTACCGCTGTAGTTCAAATTGACTTGTTCAAAATGACATCGGGTTTTTTCTTCTATTATTTAATTGGATCTTTTAAAACTAAAATTTTACAATCTATTTTTTTTCCCCCTACTAGTATAAGCTTATGCCAAAACATTGGAATGGATGAAAATGTCCATAACATGTTTATTTAATTTTCTCATTCCAAATTGGATTTCAAATTTACATGTAAATACCAAGACCTGAAATTAGGGCCTTGGAGTTATGTTGAATCAATATTTAAACAATATCATTGATTGACACATATAATATGCAAATTGATTAATGACCAATGCATAATAAGAAAACCATACAACTACAAAAACTGAAACATTAACAATTATATATGTTGTGAAAATCTTAATGAAGGAATTATTTGATATTTTCTTCATGGATTGTCAAACTTTGTAGTGTTTAATAAGCAAATCAATTGTTACTACATAATCAATAGTTAGTTTTTTTGAAAAAGGAATCCGATTTCAATGTGATACATAAGTTGAGATTAATTTTTTTAAATACAGTTAACCTACATGTGATTGATGGTTTTATCTTTTTAATCTTCTTGAATGATAACTAAGATATTGTCACTATGAATATTTTCACTATCATGATTGGATAAGTCTTGTCACCTTTGAAGGTTTAACTAATTACTTGACTAATTGTTGATTTTTTGATATTTTTTTGTACATGTGTTGTATGCATAAGAAAAGTTGCAAAAACCAAATTTTCTAATAGTTTAAGGCCACCCCATGGACCCCATTCAAATAAATTTTGTGGTCATGTAACATTTTTTAGTTACATATGACATGTGTAGTTGCAAAAGACAATTTTTTTTCTAATGTGGCTTGGGCTTTACTACCATAGAAGGGGAAGTTTTTTAATTTTTGGTTGAATGGTGTCATGTAAGGTAGAGTCATTACACCATGATGGAAGATGTTAAACATTTTTAATAAACACTATCTAATGCAAAAATTGATTGACAATGTTTAGTCATCTAGTTTCCAACACAAGGTTTGACTGTTTTTCTACACATATGTCAAGAAAACTGTTATTTTTCAATGTTAAAATGTATTGGTGTTTTCTCTCTCAAAAGAAAGGTGTTGGGTTCTAATTTGGCCCATGGTAATAAAACATGCAAAATAAATTAAATAATGTTTTTTTTGCAAAACATGCACAACATGAAAAACTATGTAGAATAGTTTTGCATAGAACCATGCATGGCACAATAAGACAAACCCAAAAGTGCATTAGATAAATTCATTAAGGGTATTTATCAATGTTGGGTGGGTATGTCCATTTCAACATACCAACTGAGTAGTGGTATTAAAGTTTTCTCAATTTGGACATTGGGTATGAACATGAATATTCAAATCCTCTTGAAAAAGGACATATCCCACATGTTCATATAAGAACCTACATCTTTTTTGGTGGGATCCCATGTATAAACATGAATAAACAATAGTTGCTATGTTGGTAAGAGATATGCATCTAGATATTGAATATTCACATTGAGACTTGAGGCAATGTTGGCCAATTATTGAAAAAATGATTAGTTGTCAACATGGACAGAAGGTAGTCACTTAATTTCCAATTTTGTGATCGAGCCAAAGTGATGAGCATCTCAAAATAGATTTCACATTGAATGGTGACACACTTGTAAAAACCATTAAAAAGCCGCCATATGACAAGCTCGGAGTATGGGTATTTGTAATGGTAATGTTGGTGAAGGTAAAACATCAAACCAACTTATGTTATGAGTTGTTCATAAAATGATACCAATTGGTTCACGTTCTACATGTCAAGGTGCATGTGTACCTGCTGAAACCCTATGTACTCTACCAACACAGGTGTTTCTTTCTTCTTTCTTTCTTTCTTTTTATTTAACGTCAATACCCGGACCAGAGAGATCCATTTGACGACAATTACATAGTTGACTTGAGCAAAACACTCCTATTGTCTAGGCAAGAAACTAAGTACAAAGCTATCGCTTTCTGATTAGCTGACTGCATCAATTCAGGAAGTAAGCTGCACGATGTCAATTGTTTCCCTAACTGTTGAGTAAACTTGCAACGAATGTCATGGTGAGCAGGGCACACTAATAGTAAGTGGTCTTCATCCTCAACAGCTCCTAGAGAACATAGATGACAAGTCCTATCTCTCCTCGGGACACTCTTAGGCTTTGCATGCCTGCCACACTCTACCTCCAAACGATGGTTCGAACATCTGAACTTTGACAAAGATTGCATGAGCTGAACATTTGTGATCACTTGCAAATACCTTTGAAGTGCATATGAGTATCCAGATTCTGTTGTACAACTTGTGTTCATCAGTTGGTATGTACATAATCTACTACTTTTGGTTCTGGCCTATTCACCATAAGTGGATTCTAGGTAAGAAGCATGTGCACTTGCTATAGCACACTTGATATTAGCATAAAGAACCTCAACACCTTGGTCTTTAAGCCACAATTGCACGTTCCGGAGCCAACATTGTTGGTTATCATTGAGCATGCTGAGCATCTGAATCTGGGTCTAGTAGGCACAGTACAACACACGATCGGTTATGGATTTCCGTAGTCTGTCATAATACTTGAGAGTTTGTTGCCACCAAAAATATTCTAATGGATACCTTCCAAACTCCCCCAACACAGCCAAAGTGTTTCGAGTCTCACATGACTGGATGAGCTACTTGTTTAATTTGAATTGTATTTTGGCAAAGATTTGAAGATGAATGATAATCTGCTTGTTGATTTTGGATTATATTTTTGCAAACATTTGAAGCCTGATTCTGGACTCAAGTCAACTCCGTAGTTTGTCCACTGTGCATAAATTACAAACTATAGCCTAGTTGTTTACAAAAAATAGATCTGATAACAAGGGGAAGCCCATAATTTCTTTGCTAATAATAGTTTCTCTCAAGAATTTAATTTGTTCCTCACCCTACATGCAGCAGTTAATGCATTTGAGATCTTATGGTTTCCACGAAAATGCTACTTACTAGTCCTCATGTAAGTAATCAATGTGAGTAAGTACGTAGCACACCAATTCTGCACAATAGTCAGATTGGAACCGCCCTGCAGACTAGGTAGAGAATGGGTGGATGATTCCAAAAAGACAAATAATTTAGGCAGCTGCATTTATGCAAACAGATAAAAAACACAAGTTACAAGTCACAACGTCACAACTCACAACTCCATTAAAGAACAGGGGTTAGAAAACAAGCAAAAAATCAATCAGGTGATATCCACTTTCCTTCCTTCACAGCTTTTCTTTCTATATATATATATTCATTTTATTTTAAGTTTTCTGATGTAACATCAATAGTGATCAGGAGTTTGCTTACGAAAAAAATTTGATATAAAGAATTAGCAAAATTAGTTGAATTTACACTAAAAAACCCACCTTTTTCAAAAAAAATCTCAATTTGTTTGTCCAAAAAATGACAAAAATTTGTCTAACAACATCACTGCATCAGTGAATAGTGAGCATCCCAAAAAGGATTTAGCATTAATTGGCAACAAGTTTGAAGAAACCTGTCAAAAACTGGTGCAAAACCACCCACCCAAAAACTCAAAAAAAAAAAAAAAAGAAGTGTCAAAATATGGAAAAATACAATTCAAGATTTATTTTTTCCTTGAAAATTTTTCCTTGAAAAATACTTTGGGGTGAATGCTTTTTTATCTTTAGGAACAGGGAATTTGCCACAGAATGATCCTTTTTTTAAAAAAAATCTCCAGCTCTAATCTTTTGCAAAAACATTTCCACCCAAAAAATCACTGCGAAAGTTTACAGCAACTGCCTGTCTGACAAAGGTGTTGGGGAAGTCAACATGTGTTTCCAGAGCTCGATTTCTAGCAGGAAATTGCTCCCACATTTCATCCCTCTCAAGATCCATCCTGACACCCATCCTGCTCCTGTTTGCTGCATCCTCAACTATCCTCTAATTCTGCAGCTACAAAAGGAGAACACCCAGTGAGCTGTGGAAATCAGTATGCAGTTAGTAGTCAATTCAACAGGTATGATGATGATATTGATGATGATGTTGGGTTGCTCTGGAACCAGGGCCAAAGCAAGCTCCCCCCAGCTAGGAGCTCTGGCATTGCTCTCTGTAGTGCTTCTTCTTGTTTCACATGCATTTGTGCTACCTGTCGTTGGCAGACTGCGTACTAGTGAAGATGAGGAGATGATGGCAGCTGAGAGAAGTGCACTTGAATCGGAGGTAAGAGATTTGTGTTCTCATTCATGGAGCTGAATTGTATAAAATATTGATTTCTCTTTGATTATTATTGCTGCTGCTGATGCTTCCTGGGAATGCTAGATGAGCTTCTGATTCTGTGGGTGGTTTTTTATTTTTGCAGTCAAAGGGAACTTCAGCTCAACCACAGACATCTGGTGGAGCAGGAGGAGCTGGGGGTAAGCCTGGCCAGAATGGTGCTGGGTCTAATGGCTGCTGGTGTGGGAGTCATGGTGGTACAGGTGGCAATTGGGGCTGGGGTGCAGGTGGCAAGGGTGGCAAGGGAGGCAAAGGTGGCAGCTCTAGTGCCAAAGGCAATGGTCATTCCAATTCCCATTGCCATTGTGGCCCCCATGGCGGAGGTGGTGGTGGTGGAAATGGCGGTGGAGGAGGTGGTGGTGGTGGTGGTGGAGGAGGAGGAGGAGGTGGTGGTGGTGGAGGAGGAGGAGGAGGTGGTGGTGGTGGTGGAGGAGGAGGAGGAGGAGGAGGATGGGGTGGAGGTGGTGGAGGTGGTGGAGGATGGGAGAAAATTGATGCAGTGAGTGGTGGCAAGAAGATGAGCCAAACACGAGGTACAATCCAGGAGAAGTTTGGGTTGCAGGAAATTGGAAATTTTTGTTGCTCCACTCAGAAAATCAATTTCTCTATCAATTCCTTGCCTACAAAATTAGGGGAAAAACTGGAGATAGACAAGGCAGAGATTTATGGGAAGTGCAGTTGATACTTGAATGTCGTGCGAGTAGTAGCATTCAAAACAGGAGAGCATTCAAAGCTCCTCTTATGTTTTTTTGGTTTTTTTTTTCTGCTTTTTGGGGGCAACTGCATCTTCTGTTGACATTCACCTTGCAAAAGTTTGTGTCTGCTTTCTCAAATACACAATGCTTCACAGTTTAAGCTGATTGGGTTTCTCCAACTTCTTCTTGAATACTTGCCCCCAGAAAAGCTCATGAATTTTGGTGTTGGAATTTTGTATGTCAGGTAATGAGGGCAGCTCTTCTTGGTGGGCACATGGAAAGAAGAAGCCAAATCCTGTTCTTGGAGGTGGCAGTGGTGGAGTAGGAGGTGGTGTTGGTGGAGGTGGTGGTGGTGGAGGAGGAGGAGGAGGAGGTGGCGGAGGATCTTAGAAGGTGGACATCCTTGATGCATCAACACAGAGAGTCAACCTTACAGTCTCATGGTTCTCTTGTAGTTTGCAGGTGGATTTTCTGAGTGTTGTCCTTTGCAGCTGGATTTTCTGAATGTTGTCCCCATCATCTGCTGTCAAGAAACCTTTGATCAAGAATCTTAATCGAACAATAAGAGCAAGCCCTAGCTGCATATAAATCTGTCCAAGAATTCACAGTTTTCTGTGCAGATTTTGTGTACCTCAAAGCTCAATAAATCCTTTCTTTTAGGACATCTCTTTCATATGTTGAGAACACATTTTAATTCTGTATTAACTTCAAAATGACATTTACTGGTCTCATGTTAGGAAGTTGTTGTAATACAAAGTCAGATTTATATCTCTGAAAATTTACTGCATAAAATGGAAATAGCCCACACACAATGAACTAAATCTTTTGATCTATCATTTAGGTAATCTTGCATTGAAACTATGCACTAAATTTAAGCTGAAGTCTCGTGATAATTTGCCACATGCTGGAAAACTATAAATTTGATGAACAAAATCATAGAACCAACATGAATTAATGAATTGTCCAAAACTTCAATACACTATCTGTTCCAATATAGGTATAGGAAACTGAAATTTCAATCCTTGTCTACAAATGTTGCTACTTCTAAATTCCTAACAACAATACAAACGGTACAACTCAAAACTCCATATACTGTGTACACCGTATGCATCAACCTCCCTAAGAACATAATTGGAATTATCACTCTGGAAAGCTTATGTAAAATTTTGTGTTGCTGTAATCCTCAAGTAGTGGATTATATCCATCCTTTGTTTTTGTTTTCTCCACGTCTGCACACTGCTCCATGAACTCTGCTGAAGTTACCTGTGAAAATTCCTCAAATCATCCCTCTGAAAATGTTCATGCATCCAATGTCTTTCAAATTGAAAGTCTCATGAAACTGAAGCCTCATTCAATTAGGCAAGAAAAACACACTTCAAAGTTGCATAACTTGAACAAGCATCTACATCACCAAAGGACTTGCACTATATGTTCAGCATGACAGAACCCTCCAGGTTCAGCAAGATTACCACAGTTGACAAGCGCTCACTCAATCCATCTTTTCCTGATGCCCTTTCCGCCACATATGAATCAAGCTGCTGAAGCAATCCAAAATTTGTAGGGAAAAAGATGTCCGCATTTCCCTGGTACCCAAACCATCAGATGGAAAACTTACTTGATCTGAAAATGCACGGTTGAGAAGTCAAAAACAATCATATTTATTTTTGTCACAAAACTCACTCTTATGGATTATGTGTGTCCAAAAGTGTCAAGTGTGACAAAGCTTTCAAAATTCCCAAATGGGTGTTACCTTAGCCTCAAGATAAGATGAGTGATCCTTTGTCTGTCCTGCTTCCTGCAATAATTGAATCACAAGTGAACTTGTATAACTACTTGCTTTAAATCAAGTGTTGGAAGAAGAAGATTTCAACACTTTTTTACCACTACTTAAGTTCTTTGTTGGCTCTGGAAAAAAGAATTTGTGTGATGACATCTCTTCTGTGTGTGTGAAATCAATCTCTTAAGTATGTAGAAAGCAGCACGACCAACTTTATTTTAGTTATGAGGGCAAGCAGAGGGTTTGATTCCCATTCAGTACACAAGGCAAGTAGGAAGGAATGGTACCTTGGAAGCCACAAGGGGGGCCCCTGTTCCAGCAACTGTGATGTCAGGAAGGCTGCTGAAGTCTGAAATGATGAGAACCATGTTAGGTCGAAATTTGTGTAGAGTCTCAAGCATTTGCTGCATCAGAAAATTTGAGACAGCAACAAACACATTAGTTGCACAGCCACTCAATTGGAAAAAAAACTCCTTTTTATATGCAATGCTACCAACACATCTGCAGAGACATCCTCTGCATACTCTGAATTTACTTATGTGTCAGGCCACGTACTGAAAAAAATTTGAGCGAAATTGACAGTAATCCTTACCAGGCACCCTGTTGGGATCCAAGCAAGCTCTGATAAGGAGACAAATTGTGAAAGAGTTGACTTGGCAGCTGAAATGATTGAAGAGCTGCTCCTTGTGTGAGGATTTTGAGATATCACATCAAGGCAGCGCTTAATCAAAGGGTCTTCAAGAGGCTGTAATTCTTCTCTGTATGACCTGCATACCCAGAAGTATGCATACCCAGAAGTCACAGTCTACAATACAACAAAGTTTGCTAGGCAATGCAATAAAAAAGAGAGGGTAAGATTTACTCATACCCAGGGGCTGACTCAGTGACCCATGTCTCATTCCAGTCTGATGTGAGTGTCTTTCTATATACCAGATCATGAGCTAAGTTGTCAAGAACCTGGAGAGATGAAACACAGTAGTGAATAAAAATTGGAATATATGACAAAGACAAATCATGAACTACAGACTGCCATCCATGCTCAAACGACAACAGAGAAAAGAAGAAGAAATGAACCTCAAGCATGATGATGAAACATGGTGCTGTGTTCACAGTCCCTGCACTTCACATCCTCCCAACACATAATGTTGATATTAGTTGCCCTCATGCATGTGATTAGTATGGCTATCTGATCTGATGCGCAAGACACTATAAATGTAGAACATGTCATGTACCCCATGTGTTCGGGTCACTGGCACTCCCATGCCTGATTTGAAAATGGCGGCTGTGGCTGCTCATCGCTCCAACCCGGGCCTGTTGCTTCAATGCTAGTGCATCGCTAATTTCCACTGATCTGTCCCTCCCATATGTCAAAAACTCAAATAATGTGGGTTTTTGCAGTATCTCAGACAGTTTGTACTGGCATAAATTTCTCACAGTAGTAGATTTTTGCTACTGTTCTTGTGACCCAAGATGATGATTATCATGAACTCAAATTCCTCATTCTTCTCCAGCAGTGAGTTCACAAAGTGTGGTACTACTGTCCTGATATTTTGGCTTACGCTTACTCACGTGTATGTCAAGTTTTTGTAAATGGCAGGTGCTTTTGTCCTGAAATAGTTGAGAATATTACTAGCACAAGTGCCTGTCCCACCCCCAATTTCATAGATCTATAGGGTAAAAGGATTGTCAGTTTGTTGCAATCTGCACAAATTTTGGTTACACCCTAAAGCCCTGAGATACAGTGATCTAACAAAAAAATGTGTCTAGGATGCAATATTTCAGAGCTGTTGCCAACCTGAAAAATGTCTAAAATAGCATGAAAGGCAATTCCCATTATTTCTTTGGGATCCCACAAACCATCACATCATACAAGTAAGAAACAGGTTCTGTGTTCACTCACATTGAGAGGCGATGCTGGAACTAAAGTGCGTAAGATGTACTCTGCAATTGCATAGCCATACCAGGGCTGCATACATGCCCAATTAGGGTTATCTTCAATCATGCTCCACTAGTTCTAGATTATCTGGAACATGAGTGGATCCAAAAGAGAATGTGCAAAAAATTTCACTCAAATAAGTATTTCTCTTGCCACAGATCTCTTCAGGTAAGTGATACCATCCATGGTTTTCCTTATTGGAAAAACCCTGAATGGTTTGAAGACTATCACAGAATTTATTTTTCTTTTGTTTGCTTGCTGTAAAGGTGAAGCAATTACAAAGCACAGGAAAATCCAGTTGGCAATCAGCCACAAAGCTATAAAAAGTCAAAACCCAATAGACCAAATACACTGACAGATCTTCTAACATGATCAGATTAGTTTCTCACAGCACATAAAATGGATTTAGCATTCAAACTGTCCATTTGAACTCCCATAGGAAAATTTAGAGATTTAAGACAGACTGCAATTAGAGGAATAAAGCTGTTGGTAGGATGATACAAATTCCCTCTAAGTACAAGCAATGCTGCAATCACAAAAAACCTGAAAAATCTCAATCGGAGTGAACCATGAAACATTGTTCTGCTTGTACAAATCATTGAGATGCTGAAGGTAAGCCTTGCGCCCTGCACATGCATCCAGTATCCACTCAATCTGCACTTCAATTGTACATCCCCACTACCTATTAAACCCTAAATATGTCCCTAATTTTTACCTCATGCTCCCTTGCATGAGAGAAAGAGACAACTCATTGATCCTTGACAAAGGACATGCATCTTATGTTCAAGATGCAAAGCAAACTTGCGTAAAGGGTTTGACACGGCTGGCCAGCTGTTCAACAGAGGCAACAGATACTGAATCCAATGAGACAATTGCCAAGACTCTGCTCTGTCTGGCTAAAGGTCAGCTTGCTGTCCCCCTATGATTTCTTCTTATGGCCTCAATCATTGGAGAAATCAACTAAATACTCACATGGAGCTACAGATCAAATACAAAATGGTAACAAACACTGGCACACAAAAGTCTCTCCAATTGTACCTAGCATCTCTGATACTCATGCTGGACTTTCTCCACTGCAGAGAAAACTCTGAAATCTGCAAGAGTAATAATTTTGGGCCTCACCTTGAAGAAGACTGAATTGAATGGGCTCTGAAATGGTACCAACTGCTTCAGCTTTTGCAGAAAAATAGCCTGATTGTGGATCATACAAAGCTGAATGAATGTAGTCCCGCACCTGTTCAACAATTGTTTTCCCCCTGTGTTAGTCTTGTATTAGGTATTCCCTCATTCCCATTCCAAAGGACTTAGAAAATCCTTGGAAAACTCATCTGACCATCCCACATTCAAGAGAGAAGAGATTACCCTTACTCGCAGAACTGGAAGTCAGGAAGGAGGTTTTCAACAATAAATTGCCAGATTCCAATTAGGTACACTAGAGGATCTCTTCATGATCAATTCTAGATCATCCTTAGGGTCATTCTGATTTTTAGTTTAAATTCTCAAATGAGCTCTGATGGGGGAAAAGAAATGATCCTGTCAATTTTTTTTCACTTAGAAGACACCATTCACAGCTGCTGGACATTTGTCCCAGAGTATTGAGATCCTCTGCAACTTACAAGGACAGATTTCTTGTGTTGTAGTGCAGGTTGTGCATGCTCTGTGGTCTGTGTTGAGAAGCTTGCAGACCCACAACTAAGTGCAATAATTCCTGTTTGTTGGCACATAATTTGGCCCCCTCTTAGCCCTGTGCAAACCCAACAACCATAAATTAAAATCAGACATGATACACAAAAAAACTCCGTTACTCTTTCAATCAATTCCTGTAGATCAATCGAAAGACTTTTTTTTTCAAAAAAAATTCGGGTAGCAAAAAATGTAGTTCATTCCCGAAACCTAAACCTCCTGCAAAAAAGAGGAATTATAACAAACACCCAATTCAAACACTCACAGGCTGAAAGCAGCCTTCCAGCATAAAAAATGCTAACATCACTTGAAGACTCGATAAGGGAGGAAAACAAAAAAAGAAATGGAAGCAAAAGGAAGACGAAAAGAAGGAGAGGGTGCACACAGATCAGTCTTACATAAAGAAATGACTTGCAACATGCGGCGCTGCAATCCTCTGCTTCCCATTGCAATCTTCTTCTTCTTCTTCTTCTTCTTCTTCTTCTTCCACTCTTTTCCCTCGAAACTCCACAAGTTGTCCTAAAAAGACTTTAAAATTCAAAGAAAGAATGATAACAACACAAAACCAAAAGGATGTGAATTCCTTGCAATATTCTTGTTCTTCAAAAACACTTCATCACTGCATGAGATGCTGCACCACCACGAGCTTCATCACTGCATGAGCTCTAAACCCTAAGCCATAAAATCCCCCACTCTCCAGGTTCTTTCAAAACCTAAGGGCTCCGAAGTCAATGGGGAAAATTGATTGGCTCTGGCCATCATCACGAGCTGCAATAGTTCCATCACTGCGTCCTGTCTAAACCCTAAACCCTGAAACCCTGAAGCCTGTAAAACCCTAAACCCTAAAACCTTGCAGATTGGTTCCTCTGCCCCTCACCATTGGCTTCATCAGCTTCATCAGTGTTTTTCAGTTCTTGATTCTAGGTTTTATTTTATATTTAAATTTTTTTGATTCAACTTTTTGATCAAAATAAAAATTATATAATAT
The DNA here is from genome assembly GCA_963921925.1 of Sphagnum tenellum. Classification (NCBI taxonomy): domain Eukaryota; kingdom Viridiplantae; phylum Streptophyta; class Sphagnopsida; order Sphagnales; family Sphagnaceae; genus Sphagnum; species Sphagnum tenellum. Next base: position 20,338,026 of record OY998143.1, on the reverse strand, counting down.
TAATTATTTAGAATTCATCAAATGTAACTTGTTTAAAATGTTGGGCGAAGTTTATACATTTTTAACAAAACTTTATTTATGTATTTAAAAATTTTGAACTTTTTTCAAATAAAGATCACCCCTATTCAAATTAAACTAGCTCTTTAATTAGGTTTCAATGGTGATTTCAAGAAAATTTGAAACCCTTAATCCAAAGACCTTAAAACCTAATCTTATAACTTAATTTGAACATCTTGAAATTCAAGAACAGGTTAACATTGGTTTGAACCTTAAACCCTCAAACCCCAACCCTCCAAGTAGATGATAATGATCATTTGTGAAAACATAGAGGCTTCCAAATCAATGAATAGAAAATTATTGGACTTATCTATACATCAAGGAAAGCCTAGAAGATGGTGCAATGTTCATTTGGTTCCACATTTAGAGGGATATTCGTATACGGTAAACCAGCTAGTGACGAAACATTAAAGCTCTAAAGGCAAGCTGGATCCAAGGGGAGGTTCTATTGTTTTTAGTGTCCAAACAAAACTTGAACCCCTCCTATTGATGTATATGGTGCACGAAAAATCATCAAAAATCGATTAAAATTGAGAAAGTTACAGCCTTTGAAAATAAGAGGCAATACACATTCCTTCTAATTCCTATTTAGGTGTGACATGATATGTATGATGTAAAATCACACGAAAATAAGAGTAGGGTCGATCTTACACCTACTACTAAAAAATGGGAAGGAAATTACAACTACTTATAGGTGTAATGTCCTTCCCTCCTAAACAATAAGCATATAGATTCCTTGTTTTTTTTAAGTGATTTATATATTTAAAAATAGATTTGTTTGTTTGTTTGTTTTGTTTTTTGACCTTATATCTTAACCTTCCGAAATTTTTGTTGGAAATTGAGAGCTAATTGATGAGAAAATAGAGATGATAAAAACATTTATTTTATCACAAACCCTCCACTTGATGATGAGAAAATAGAGATGATGAAAACATTGATTTTATCATGAACTCTTCACTCAATTTTAAGATCCCACAAATGTTATTACAAACTTGCAATCTACCTTTGAGCTTTTGTCTAATCTAAATAAAAAGTGAACACCCAATACAAATGTTGCCTATCCAAAAAAAAAAACATGCACAAGGCCATCATCTCATGCATTAAAATATTCCACATTAAACTTAATTAAAGATATTTAAATACATTTATTTGACATATTTCATAATCCCAAAAATATGTGCATGTAAGACAAATATCTCAAGTAATTATAACGTGATAAAAATAACTTAAATAACTTCATAAGAAAGTAATATCCAATAATTGTGAGGCCTTTTGATATTCTTGATTTTTTTTCCCAAGTCAACATTACATTGCCGACAGTGTAATTAGTTTTAATTTGTGAGTTTCCAAAAATGTAAGTGTAATGTTTTTGTTCTTGGGGCAAGGTTCCAAGCTAAGCAAAATCTTCTCCTCCCTCTTCTTTTTCTTTTAAAAAAAATTCCCTCATATGTTTGCATATGGTTTCCAATAAATCATCATCATATAACATGGTTGTGAAAAGGCACATAGTAACATGTCATATCCATGTAGGTGAGTAAGGGAAAGAAGTGAACCAGGTTAGGCTTGAAACAATGGGTTCAAATGGCATAGAAAGACACAATTTTTTTAGTTAGATAGATTATTGATAAAATTACCCAATGATGATTTTTTTAAAATATATATATGAAGCAAAACAGACATGTCTGCACAGAAACCAATATCATTCAGGTACAAAGTAGTATTACTTAGCAAGAGCAATGTAGGACTGCGGACAAGCAGAAGGTTAGACCACAATGATGAAACCCAGAGTTAAATATGGAATTGGTCCAAAAGTTGGTAGCTTAAAACTTCAATATATGCAAGCAAAAGTTGAAGGTGGAACAATCGGTCCAGACACACTAAGCAAAACAGAAGGTTGTCACCTCATTGGTGCAACAAAACATGTCTTCATCATGAGGCATTATGTCAAGCAAACAGCATTATGCACTCTTTGAAAATTCTGCTACAATTTGCTGAGAAAACTACACTTGCACAATATGACCGGTCACATCATGCTAGAAGTCCCTGTTCTTTTCTGCCCTGGTTCGACAACCCAATCGAGGGAAAGTTCAAAAACTGTTGGGCTTCAAGAAAAGCATCATAAATTGTGCACCCACCTACTGGGGTCTGGCTGAAAATGCCCCACTTTTCACCAATGAATCAACTTCAACACAGAACCTGCCCAATGCACAACCCAGGTTAGAAAATGTAGCTGTTAACGGTGTGATTTGACTGTTACTTCTGCTACTATTTTCTTGTTTTATTATCTGCATTAGGCTTCTCTTGAGAGCTCCACTCAAGAGCTCCCCTCTGTTAGGTCAGAATGACTACAAAACATGCTGTGGTTCTCTTTAACAGGTGTGATTTGACTGTTACTTCTGCTACTACTTTTTTGTTTTATTATCTGCGTTAGGCTTCTCTTGAGAGCTCCACTCAAGAGCTCCCCTCTGTTAGGTCAGAATGACAACAAAACATGCTGTGGTTCTCAACCAGATTGTAGATGACATGGTAATGTACCTGTGTACAGGGAATCCCATAACATTGAAGAAGCAACCTTCAATTCCCTTCACAAAAGAGCCCCCAATTCCCTGCAGAAAAGAACCAAGACCATGATACAGGTTGTACTGTTTGCTTTGGAGAGTTTTCACAAGAAAAACCAGGTCAGGACAACAAAACTGAGTAACTGATGAAGGTGCAGAGTTTCATGTGTTCAGCTCAATATCCAGTGCAGAAGCACCAAACAAACCTGGATTCCATATCCTCCAGCCTTGCCCATTGGCTCCCCTGATGCAGCATAGGCATGAATTGCTTCATCCTCCAGTTCAGCAAACTCTACCTGGTTTACAGGACAGGCACTTTTTAGCCCTCAAGATTATAATTGTTCTATCCTCCACAATAGACTGAAATGGCCTTCATTGTCCACCCTATTATTCAAAGCTCAACTGACCAAACTAACTGGGATGGACAATGGGGTAGACCAGACTACTCTACAGAAAGCTTTACTCTACTAAGTAGGCAAACCATACCACTGTTTCTTCCCAGAATGAACGTATGAGTGGAGACTGGTCCAATGCTGGATCTGTTCCAGTAACAACTTGGCTTGAGACATGGGCTACCCAGTAACTTGCACTCAAGTCAATGACAAAACAGACAACAGCAAACAAGAAGAGATCATACTGTGAAATACAAGTGCCAATAAGGTTGCCAAATCAATATACAAGTAGGTTGTGAGTTTACTCTTTACCAGAAAAGGATGGCAGTACAAGGGCAACCCCTGAGTAAACTTTGTGCTTGCACCCTGCCAAAGTCATCAAAATGCTTTTATGTTGCACTAGAATCATAAAAAGCAAAGCATCACTCAGCTCCAAATAATGAAGAATAGTGATATCCTAGGAGATTGCAGCCTGACCTACAACTACTCAATTTTCCATAAACTTTGGTGCTAGATGACAACAGGTTGTGACTCACTTCTCAAACATAGGTGAAAAACTCAGCTGGAAATAACTGAATTTTAAGAGAGCTTCTACTCTGACCTAAATTTCATCACAGTGGTGCTAGAACATGGCATTCATGACTCTTACTTCTCTGCAATCTTGAAACCTGAATCACCCGCAGTGAAATTCCAGTTGTGCACATCACTACCAGTGGCATCAGTAGGCAATCCTGAAAAGACAAGATTAAGTGATATGCAGCCTTACCACTCAAGCTTGTCAGCATCCGCATAGCATCCTCCTTATCTAGTGGTTTCTCCAGTATTTGTGTCTGCACTAAAGCACCCACAAAGGCCACTCTCTTCACCATACAGATTCAATACCAATGGCAAAGATACTTCCTTCTGAAACTCACACCTGATTGGCGAAGGGATGATACAACGGAGACTCACATCAATTTCAACCACTGTGTCAGCAGCAACGATCAAGTCCGCCAGTTTGCCAGCCTGCTCATCCCAACAACATCAAACAAGGTAAAGCTTTGCCAAACAAAAGAGGCCCTGTAACTCAGACCACTTAGAGAGAAGCACTCCACTCTTCATGTACCTTCTGGCAGCCTTTTGTGAAGAAGCACTGTCTACAATGCAACAGAAAGAACTTAGATTCAAAGCTGGTGATGGTCTTCACACAAAGAAACTCTTAGAGAGTTGAATCTAGGAGGACAAGAGGGTTTTAGGGTTTGATCATACCTCGCAAGTTCTTCGGAAGACCTCAATGGCCTTCTGAGTGGCAGTCGCCACAGCATACTCTGAAGTCCCCAACATCACAAAACACAACACCCACCCCCCCCCACCCCCCTCCCCCCCCGGAATGCTAAACGTCAGTGTCCTGGGTGTCCCACATCCCAACTCCCTCTCTTTTCTTTCTCGCAGGTCCATAATCTAAGGCAACAGACTGAAGTCTCAATGAACTACCTCCGGCTCCTGCGAAGGCGGATTTCTCCAAATTCTCAGCAAAAGTAGATGGAAGGATTTCAACCTTCAACCCCTGCAATTCACGCCCGCAACGTACAATAATCACGACACCACCACCACATAGGTAGCTACTTTCAAGAAAGAAAGGGTTTAGGGTTTAGGGTAGATCTGAAGAACACACTATTTCAGCAATCAAGGACAAAAAGAAAAAGAAAATGCAAAGCAAGCGCAAGAAACTAACACGGAACTAAGACCAGAAGCGAGCAAAAAAAGGGAAGAAAAGGGAAACAGAAGAAGCGTAAGACATACCAATCCGCGTAGAAGCTCAGATCGCCGCGGAGAAGCAGATGCCAGCACAATCCTCTTGCTGGAAAGGAGAGGCAGATGCTGGATCAACATAATGCCGGTCGCGCTCGTTCACTCCACTCCTCACAACGCAAACACCCACACACGCGCTCGATCGCTCTCTCTCTCTCTCTCTCTCGCGGTCCCTTACTCCCTCCCTTGCTCCCTCGAGAGAAAAAACCCTAACCCTAACTCTAACCCTAGAATTCAAAACTTAGATAATATTTATCTACGCCCATGGGCTTGGTTTCATGGCGTTTGGACTTGTGGTGCAAAAGGTCTTGAATATTGAATGATTTTTCCATTGAAAATTAGGGTTTCTGGAATTGTCAGGGGACCATCGTGCCATATGCCATAGATTCCAATTTTGGGAATTCTAAAAATGAAGGCCCTACAAAAAATTATAGCAAACCACCCATGTATCAGTTCTTCAAGAATTCTCATTATTAAAATTAAAATAATCTAACACATTATCTATTTTAATCTTACCTATTTAACCCTTTTCCCCTACCTATCTTTATAGACATGAAAATTTTATAATTTTGAAATTTTACATAATAATGATAAACTATTGAAAACGGTAAGGGAATATAAAAGAAAAATGGAAAAAATGAAGGTCAAGATTTGGCTCAATTTGGAACATTGCCCTTGAGACAAAGGCATTACATTCATGAATAAAATATAATAAATAGCCTCCAAGGAAAAATGTTTATAATAATAAATATAATGTTGATAAATAAAATTCATACATGATGCAATTATATTTTTGTTGTGAATTTGTTAATTTTCAAGGATCGATCGTCCAACTTAATTTCAAATGATTTGCAATAGCCTATCACTTTCATGCCCCTCTATTTAACCGTTTTTCTCTTTATGTATTTACATGGACATGAAAAGGCACAATTAAAAAATATGCCATAAATAATGATGAACTATTGGGAACCATATGGAAATAATGAAAAAAAAAAAAAGATGTTTGGGGGCGAGCAAAGGGCAACAAAGATTTTACTCCATTTGGAATTATGCACATGGGAAAAATGAAATGGATCCCATTCGAATGTCTTTAAAATGTAATGAAAACATATAAATACAATGCAACTTTTTTGTTTAATTATTTAAAAACATGTTTTCATGCTCAAATTACTTTTTAAATTCTTAAACTAAATTTATATATTCATAATTTCTATTTTTTATTTTTGTACATGCAACCTCTAATAATATATTGTCTTATTCATAGATTATAGTTCAATTGAAAAACCATTAGAAATTATATATTCTTTTAAGATGTTTGGAAAACATGATAAGCAAAAAAGGCATAATGGTATTTTAAAATGAAAAAATACATTAAAAATACCCAAATAACAAACCCCCATCCATTTTAAAAGGGTAGTTACTCAATCATGTGTTAAATAACATGGTTGCAATTTTTTTTAATAATTTAAACAATTGAATGCTTAAAATTTTTTAAACATAAAATGACATAGCACCTTTGAAGTTCATGGATGAACATTTATTCTCACTTTTAGCCATCTATCATTTGTTGATTAATTAATGGATCAATTTGGTATCAAATTCAATATGTAAACAATAGCTTTAATTACCAGTTCATGTGAGTATTTTTTTTGGCAATATCCACATGTGTATAATGTTTTTCAATTTCTAACTTAAAAATCATCCAATAGCCACCCATTATGCAAAAAGGCCAATTTTTAAAATATCCTACTTGTAAATAATGACATAATATTTTTTCAAGGCATGTGCAAGTTTTAAGGTTTAAGTAATTTTATTGGTACATATTTTATTATGATATGTTATTATTTGTGTGTTCTCAATACCATAATATAATTTAAGGTTCAAGTGAGAAAACTTGAAAACAACTCAATGATTATTCATTCTTAAAACTTTGGACCTACGGGGTTCATGTTAGAAATCGCACACATAAATGGTGAAATGGTTGTATTGTTCTTAGATTTGAAAGTAGGTTCAATTGTTTTTAGAATGAACTTTTCAAGTTGCACATATTTCGAATAGTGATTTTTTTGGCAAATTTTCACCATTTTGCAAAAAAAATTGAAAATACATATTATGTCATAATTTTTTTGTTAAAAAAAATCACCACAATTGCCAACAACATGAAAAGGTCTAAAGAATTTTCTATTTTCACATTTTGAATATCACCCAAAATTGGCAAAATATTTTTATGGACACTCACCATTTTAAAACACCACAAAAATTGAAAGGAAAAAAAAAGGAAAAAATTACCTCCAAGGCAACCCAAAAATGCACAACAAGGGAAAATCCAGTAGTTATTGATATAAAGGGAAAGAAAGCTAGGTTGTAACGAGATAATGTCATTCCATAAAGAAGTTGAAATGTTTAAAGGAAATAAGGTTTATTGTTTACAGATAATCAATTTGGATGAAACAAATGTTTACATGCATGATTATCTAAATATACATTATTTAAGTTATAATAGATAATTAAGCACTTTGAAAATTCACTAGATATGGACAATTGAACTCATGAACACATCTAAATGAGTTTTCAATGTGTTGAATTATCTATCAACGTTCTTAAAAGTTATTGATGATGGCTTGTAAAGGTATATGAAAAGAGGTGATGAATTTGACAATGGAAATTAACAAAAATGAAGACAACACAATCCTAGATTAGGTTAAGGATCCAAGGAAAGTGGCAAACCTTAAACCTATGATCGAGCAATTTAACATGTTGATTTTGCATATAGATGGCATGCGATGACAACAAGTGTTGGTTTTATGGCTTCCCTTACAAAGGCCTAACTCTACATAATGTTGTTGAGTGAATAATTTAAAAACTTTAGTTTCTTTTAAAGTTTAGAGGTAGGAGCCCTCTAATTTGTAAGGAATCAACTAAAATTCAATAGTTTAAAGAATGATACTTCATAGCATGTATGTCATTTCATGCATGACAAAATTTTATCGATGATTATTTGGAACATGCAAACCATTGTTTATTTTTGGATTTTTCATTGTTGCTGAATTGGCCCCTATTTTATAGTTTGGGTAGATTGAAATGGCAAGTGATCAAATGAAAATATCGCTCATATGGTTAAATGTATACAACTCCAACCCATAGTCATTTTTGCCTTGTTTCAATTTGTTATAGTAGTTTGGAATGAAAAAATCTTCAATGTAATTTTTGTAAGATATACATTTAACCACCATATGTTGAAAACCTTTTGTCAAATTCAAATATCAAAATTTCTACAACATAAATGCATTAGTTTATTACATCTTGGCATACAACTACCCAATCTTCCTTAGTGACCATGGACATAACTTTAGTGGATTTATAAGTTTTGTGTAACATGTAAATTGTTTTTCAAAGCAGAAGGAAACATACTCCATTTGTGTGGTGGGTGTAAGGTACCAAATTGTTGGCAGTGCATCAAATTTAAACTCCACCAAATCCATAAAACTCTAGAGGGTGAAAACACATTATGATGACCCCTTTTGGGACACTTTTGGGTTTAATATTATACTACATATAATAAAATTGTTCCAAAAACAGGGTACATTTAATTTTGGGTATCAATGTTGGTTTTTGGGCCTTACAAAATTTATTTTTACAAATTTAATGTTATGTAGTATTATTTTTAAAATAATAATATATTTTATTATCTATATTAAAAGATCCATGAATATATTTATAATATAAATTGGTATAATAAAACCATAGTTTCATTTTCCCTACATTAACTTTAGGGCTTCATTAGTCATTAAAATAATCAATTTGAATGAAAATTAAAAATTGGACCATATAGCTATGCTTGTCATCTTCTATGTGCATATAATTTCTTGTCAAAATTTTGAAAGGTCCACATAGAGATTGTAAATCAACTTGAGTAAGTTTAAATGTTGCCACAAAATCACAAATGAAGCAATCTTTGTTTTGAGCAAGCTTGTTCAAATTGTACATTGCTTCCAGCATAAACAACACACATGTCAATCCCATCATTGTTTCCACATCACAAAACAACTCGTAGTTAGTGGCAACAACTGGGTTAAAAGAAAGATCTTTAAACATTTTCATAACAACAAACTTATATTCATATACCAATCTTTTAGAAGGGGCCACCATTGAAATTTGTTGTGTTTAAATGTTTTTTAAAAATTTAAGCCCTTTGACTCAATTACCTCAACCAACGTGATGGATTCCAATTTTTTTTAAGGACAAATGGTAGTAGGTGTACATTAAAAAAATAAAATTTATATTTGTAACAAGTGTCAAGGATGGTAAAGTCTAAACAACAAGATTACATTGATGCACTATATAATGAATCCTTACCACAAAAAGGTAATACTTATTAATCAATTGGACAATCACATTAGTCTTCAAGCCTTGGAAGATTATTACACCTTCGACCCCAAAACATAGCACCTTGTTAGCAATGTTAGTTTTTGACATCCCACCAAAAATAACAAGAAAGTGGATAATCATGACAATGAGGTTGTTAAACATACCTCCATCAACAATCCTTTCAAGGTTTAAAAGAATTGACACCCTATGCCAATTATGAACAACATACACATGGACAAAAATCCAAGACTAGTTGTTCAAAATGGTGACCTCATCATGATTGATTAAAATCAATTTGGCTTGTTGGACCAATAACACAATTTTCTTCAAAACAACATTATGCATGGAAGTAATGATATCCTAACCATTAGAATTTGTATAATGTTTCCTAGGTGCACGGTGTATTTTCAATGGTGCGATTTTTAAATTACACATCCTTCCATATTGACTAGCTTCTTGGATTTTTCATCCAAGGAATCAAGGAGTCCTTTCACATGTTCAAAATCTATCATGGGTCTACCATGTTTTAAGAGATGAAAAATTGCCACAATATGGACAAATTGTTTTCCTCTTTTCAACCTTCCCTCCATGCAACACTAGCTTTGCAATAAAATTAAAGCCCGGTTGGCATGAACCCTTTCATTTGTTTGGTGTTGGCTATCATTATTGATGTAATAATCACCCACCAAAAGTCATGGAGAAGGAGTTAAGGTTTCTTTTTTCCCCTACATGCTTTTGCAAACCACTCAATTTAAAGTTTATAAGTTTGTCCTTACCTTCAACTAAAGAACAAATCTTGCAATGCCCCAAGTCAATCTTGTATATAAAATCTATAAATGGTTGAACCCAAGGAAATTGGGCAAACCATTTTTCCCTTGAAAACCCTCTTGATATCTATTTTTTTTTCTTTTATTTGTTGGTTCTTTAATAGGAGGTCTTTGAGTAGCAAAAGTAGATTAGGAGAGGTGCCAATAAAATTTGTAGTACCAAAGCTACTAAATTCAGTAAAACCCAAAACACTTAAAGCTAATGCATCAATGGTTTTAATCAACCCATGTAGTCCATGGGCATTGTCTATAATTGGTTGATTTGATGATGAAATAAAGCTTTGTAAATTTGATGACTTAGAACTAGATGAAGACCTAGAAAAAGATGCCACATTTGGCAAACTCAAAGATGCAAACCTAAACTTAGATTCATACTACACAATTTGCAAAGGCAAGAAAACCTTTTTAAAAAACTTGTAGTTGAAATTTAGAGGTTTCAAAGGTGGCATTGTGTGAACAAGGATGATGATGTATCTTGTTTCGTGCATAAACAACATGCAAATGATGAGTTTGGACTTTAAGTTTTGTAAGGTTTCAATGTTCATTGCCAACAAATTGACCTTCAACCTTAACCTCAAAATTGGAAAGGAATGAAAAAAAACAAGAAAACAATGAGCACACGTAAGTGAAAAACAACTTACTTGTGTCCTAGAAGGTAGTATCTTCATATTTTACGGAGTCTAAAGAGTTTTGAATCATGACCTTTGATCTACAATTTGGTAGAGTTCTCAAGTTCCAACATTCATTTTGTGTTGTCACCATCACACTAATTGTCGTGATGCTATGTTAATATGCACAAGTTACACCATTATAAATACTAACATTGAGCGGAGTTGTTAGCATTGAACACTTGAGGGGCAACCACCTAACAAAGTCAAGATCTTTCAAAAGTTTTAAAGTTTTGAACGTAAGTTCCAACAACGTATGATCTACATAAATATTATAAAATCTTAAGTTTTAACAAGAAAGAGTGGTGAAAACTTATAAGGAGGTAATGTATTTTGCGACACAATTTTCCTTACTTTTATTGTGTGATGGTGATAATGTCACAATGATAGTTTGCGATGTAGGTGGTGATAAATCCAAGTTGTGCCTTGCACAGATGGCATCCTATTCATCACCAAACACAAAATATTTCAATTTTTAAAAATCCTATATTTTATTAAATGGCTTTCACAAGCCCTTTTTTCACATTTTGATGAAATTTTGCCACACAAAAAACGTTGATGTAAACTAAAAAGATGGAAATATTAAAAAGTTCAAATTCAAAATAAATATGTAAAGTTTATTTTGACACCTCTCACAATCTTAAGCCTTCACAAAAGCTTCAATGTTAAAACTTTGGGCAAACTCTATTTTATTTTGTATTTATTAGCCCTAGAAACTTTAACATGAAAAAAATCATAACCACATGAACATAAAACCCACTTTAATTTCTCAACAACAACATATTTTTTGTTGGAAGGTTGAAAATTTATCTATGAAGGAAGGTAGTTTATTTTTTTAAATTAATTTTTTAATGAGATCCACCAAATTGAGATGCTTAAGATTGTTTTCTTAGTCTCTTTTGAAAGCTCTTCAAGAAAATTCAAACAATTTTTTTAACCTTACATTATAACTTGTTCACACTTGGGCCAACAACACAAGCCACACTAGTAGGAACTAAAACAAAGTCACTTCTAGAGCATTTAAAATTTATTTTTGGACAATCAATTGGAATCCCCATCCCAAAAACGAATATGCCACCTTGGCACACCACCACAAGCACACAAGCACAATGGTTGACATCCACCTTAAATGGACAAAATAAAAAGAAAAAAACACTTTACTTTTTTTACTCATTTATTATGGCTCGCCATTAATAATTGAATAATAGATTCTATGGTAGCCGAATTAGGATTTTAGCATCTAAAACTGGGATTTAGGTACGTAGTAGGAAAGTAAAAGATTAAGAGTGTTTTTATATTTAATTTCTAATTTCCTCCTTGTGATAGTGTTTGTTTGTTTGTGTGGTTTTTGTTTCCCCTGCTTTTGGTGTTATTAAAAATACGTTTTTCAATATAAAATGGCTATGGAGCTGGGTTTTGTTCTTCTTTTAAGGATTTTGTGATGTAGCCAAAGTGGTGATCATCCAGAAAATAATTTAACCAAATTTGGTTACCTTACAAATTATAAGATTAAAATTTAAATAAAAATTATAATAATAATAAATTTTTTAATAAAAAAAAAAACAGAATCCTTCTATATTCTTGGCTACCTTTAGGAAGTTATCATAAGACTGTGGCAATTTGGAATTTTAGAAATTTGAAATCTAGCGAATTTGAGCCTCTTTTTTTTCCACAAAAAATCCTTTGTACAGGTAGAAACCATAATTTTTCAGGTCGAAATTTGGGAAAAAATCTCTGGTAACAGAAACATTAAATCTAGAGTCTAATATAGCTATTTATTTTGGGGGTTTGTTTTAATTTTAATTTTTTTGGCCACCCTTCTCTCTCTCTCTCTCTCTCTCTCTCTCTTTAAAAACCAATACAAGAAGAAAGGAAACAATTCTATTTATTTATTTATTTATTTTTCCATTGTGAAGATACAATAAAAATCTAGGGTACCATCTCCAAATTGCAACCCTCTTCTTCCGTTTCCCACAAAAATAAAAAACCTAAAAACAAAAAACCCTAGGCATAAACGGATTCTATTCTAATCATGCTGGAAAGTTGCCAAACCCTTTTCTTCTTTTCTATTTTTGTGTCAGAAATTCTTGTTCCGTGGATATTTGTGGATCGGTCATCGCCTACTTACGCATCCTCAACACCACCACAACAACACCCATCAACTCCCGAATCCATAACAACAACAACAACAGTCGTCGATGACAAGCCAGGAACTCGTAAGTAGCCAAGAGCACTATTCCTTCCTTCCTTCCTTCCTTCCTTGATTTGTCCAGAGTTGTTGTGACTCCTGAATCGATTACGTGGGTCATTCAACGTTCCTTCATTTGCTCCCCCCTCATCATCATCATCATCATCATGATGTAAGGACCCAATTTGTTGGGTTTCAGGTAAGTAAGTGCTTTGTTTTCGGCACTTGCTTGCTCTTGGATTCATTGTCATTTTGGTTTGGTTGCAATTGAGTAGGCACGCATTCCCTCTGTGTGCACCCTATTACCCTCTTTTAGGTAGTACTAGTGTTTATATGGAGTTGCAAAGATTGTGGACAACAATTAAGTGTAAGAAGGTGAACTTGATGATAATGATGATGATGATGGGTTTGTAGATTTTGTTTTGAGATGAAGAAGCAAATCATAGATTAGGTCAATAAGCTGCAAAGTTTGTGGTTTTCAGGTAAGTGTTTTCGGAACCTCTTCTTGTTTGTCATTTGGTTGCAATTGGGTGCAAGCTGTTTTGCTGGTTGAAGCAGATATCAGTGAGAAAGGATGTTGCAAAAGGTAGTGGCTGGGTGTTGTTGCCTTTCCTGTATTTCCCTTTTGTTTCCCCCTTTGCTGAAGATGTTTATTTGCTTTTTTTTTGTTGTTGCAGGAATTGGGTTGTTGTGATGAGGGAGTTTTTGGTTTGGAGTTGGCATGAGGTGCATGGTGCAGGGATGGGTTGATGGCAAGCTCCTGAGCTGATTTTTTTTTTTGGGGGGCAACAAAGGAGAAGAAGATGGCACCCAGCTCGGCGGTTCTTTCAAAGTCTTTTGCAGGAAAAGTCGCCTGTTCTGAAATTAGGAAAGATGAGATGCATCAGCTCTGTAGCTGCACGCCTCGTTGTGGGTTTTCAGGCTATGGTTCCTTGAAAATCCACCATCATTCCTTGAAAATCCATCCACCTTGCATCTATTCATCGTCTTCTTTTCTCTCAGGTGTGAATTGTCGGCATCATGAGAGAATTTCATCACAATGCTGGTTTTCCTCGTTCGGTTTTTTGTCAGAACCTTCTACTATGGCTGCTTTCATAGAGCAGCAGCATTTTGCACCCAGCTTGACCCAAACTACCCTCAGATTCTCCAAAACTTCAAGAACTTCCAACAGTGTATTACGCTCATGTAGCACAGATGTAGCAGTGAATCTTTTCTCAGACTGTCCTTGTGTGGGGAATGTGCTGTTTGCTAAGCATCACAATTTCTCATCCCCCAAATCTTTTGAGGTGTCTAGACCTCCTTTGTTTTGGTCACCACCACGATCTTTCAGTTTTCCACTCTGTTCAAAGGAGTTTTCTTGCAGAAGCATAATTTCAACTACCTTTCGCTTGCAAACCTCAATTTGTGCCTTGCCTCAGCTCCGAACTGAAACAAGTTTTGTTGCTGACTCGTCCTCCTGCAAAGAAATCCCTTCCACCACACGTGTAGAGTTCGAGCTAGACAATAGTAGAGGGGATTTTGCTTCCAGTGACTGGTCTCCAGTAGGTGCACACAACAACTCTTTGCAGAGACAAAGCAAATCCTTGAAAAAAGCTGGTAAAGTCACAATGCCGCAAAACCCAATTGCATCCCCTTCTACATTAGGGCAAGAAACAAGAGCAGCACTCCCCAGGCAACAGGTGATGTCCTCTTTGGCAGTGGTACGAGGAAATGCGAGTGGCACTCAGACAAGCTCCTCTGATTCATCACTTAGCAAACTGCATAAGCAGCTGGAAGATCAAGCAGGTGGGGGTAACAATGCTGCTGCTGCTGTTACTACTACAACAAAGCCCTTGGATGGGGAGGCAGCTGCTAAGCTTCGGGAGCGCTTACGGGAGCAGAGACAGAAGGGCATGCAGGCTATTAGGGATCAAATGAAAGGGAGAGGTCAGCCCGACTCTGAAATGAATGAGGACGTCTCATATGCCGTTGACCCCGACACTTTGACTCCAGGGGAGTTTGTGGTGCACAAGCGAGTGGGCATTGGTCGATTTATCGGGACCAAATATGAGGTCTTTGCCTGTGCTTCCTTTGCACATTTTATCTGTAGAATGATGTAGCATCAGATTGCTTCCTGTTGAGACAATTGAATGTGATTTATGTATGCAGCAAGAATGAATTTTGAGAATGAATTTTGACCCAAAAATTAGTTGAAATTGCAGTTAGCAGTCCTTGTGGTCCTGTATCCAACATCCTGCATCCTGTAGTCACATTTCATGATGTATTTTTCATTTGTGGAAATGTGCAGATCCCAGCTGGAAAGGAAAAACCAGCCAAATACATATTCTTGAAGTACGCAGATGGTGTGGCAAAACTTCGAGCAAAGCAGGCACACCGCCTTCTCTACAGATATCATTTGTAAGTGGGTGATCTTTTTTTGCATTGAGTTTGCTGAGGGAGATAATAATAGACCTAGCACCAAAAGAAAATACCTCAGAAACTAATCACTAGATTTTCAATTGGGTATTGGTCTGTCTGTCATGCAATGACAATGGCAGGCCTGGAGAAACAGGGAGGCCACCAGCACTTAACAAGCTGAACGATACAACACTGTGGGAGAAGAGAAAGACTAAAGGAAAAGTAGCAATACAGAAGCTAGTGGTTAACATGATGGAGCTTTATATCCACCGATTGAAGCAAACACGACCTCCGTATCCTCGGAATGAAGAGGCTATGCAGGCTTTTGCCACCAAGTTTCCATATGATGCCACCCCTGACCAAGAGCAGGTGCACTTTCTTCCAAGGTAGCCCTTTTCTGAAAAGGCAGCAGGCAAAACCATTGCACACTTTGTTATCCTCAGTCCATGGTTAATTCTCTAAGCTGCATTTTCAGCAGGGGATTACATATGCTGGCCGGTGAAGGTGTGCCATGTATGGTGTTGCTTATCACTTGCAAGAGGAATGTAATGACCATCAGATCAGAAGATCCTAACTGCACTTGTGCAGACAATATTCCAGAGACCCATGACAAATAGGACTAAGAGGAAGGGAATCACGACAGCCATGTCTCTACTCTAGAGCTCAACATGTGTAGTGCTAGGTTTGAATGTTCAGAGGAAGAAACAGAGTGAAGTGACTGAATGATGTTTGAAATGGTCATGGAATATTGCAGGCATTTCTAGACGTGGAGAGGGACATGTTGGAGCGGGAAACGCCCATGGACCGTCTCATATGTGGGGATGTAGGTTTTGGAAAGACAGAGGTTGCACTGCGAGCTATTTTCCGAGCGACAGCTGCAGGCAAGCAAGTCATGGTCCTTGCACCCACCACTGTCTTGGCTAAGCAGCACTATCAAGTCATTCAAGAACGGTTTGCTATGTACCCGAATGTTGAAGTGGCTCTTCTCAGTCGATTCCAGGTATTTCACATCACATGCTGTTGTCCCAGGGGAACTCATCTATAAGTGGAGAATGCCTTCAACCTCTCTAATGTAACAAGCTCCACAGTGAGGATTGAAGATCTGGGTTGTGTAGGAGATTAGGATCACAGCTTTCTTCAGGGGTACATGGGCCTCATCAGTGGGTTCTGAGATTATGCACTGCCCACAATGAGAAAATGAGTTATTTCCGATACAAATTCAGGAGATTGTGTGTGGTTCTGCACTTGGAAGGTGCATCTCAGTTGTATTGGTGGGTTTAAAAAAAATCTGGGATGCTCTACTTGGTGCTTGGGAGCAGAAAGATTCAGAGAAGAAGGAAATAGCAGCAGGCATTCAGGAGGGCAGTTTGAGTATTGTAGTCGGCACACATGCACTTCTTGGCAGTCGAATACAGTATCACAACCTAGGACTTTTGATTGTGGATGAAGAACAGGTAATTTCTGCATTTTGGTGCTCTCATGTACGATTCTCATGCATGAAAAGCTCATAATCAAGGACAGGTTAAGAAGTTTTAACTTGCTCAGGTCCTGATTTGGGCAGCTGGACTGGTCAGAGATTTGGGGTCAGGCAAAAGGAGCGTATCACATCACTGAAAACGACAGTAGATGTGCTAACATTGTCTGCTACACCTATCCCTCGTACGCTCTATTTGGCCCTTAGTGGTTTTAGAGATGCAAGGTATCAAATCACTGACCCACTTCCTTCTGTTTGAATTGGTAGTTCATTGTTTATGTTTGGTTCCTGGGTTTCAAGCTCCTTAACTTCCTCAATACAGGTCCTGCATTCTGACTTTTCTTTTTTTTTTTGCGTCCTTATGACAAATGTTGCATTGCAGTTTGATCACAACCCCACCTGCCGAAAGACGTCCCATTGTCACTCATTTACTTGAGTTTCAACCAGATTTGGTGAAGTCAGCAGTTAACTTTGAGCTCACACGTGGTGGCCAAGTCTTCTATGTGGTGCCACGAGTAAAAGGTTATCTCCCTTCTGAGCTCCCCACTTAGGTCTTGTTGAGGGTAGATGGAGGAGGTGTATATTGCAAGGATTGCCACTGTTGTTCTTATGTTCAATATCTGCAACATGGGTAGTGATGTTGCTGTGGATCTGATGATTCTTTGACACAGGGATTGAGGAGACAAAGGCAGCACTGGAATCCTACTTTCCACATGTGGGCATTGCCATTGCCCATGGGCAGGTTGGCTCTTGGCTGCCTGAGGCCTGTTGCTGTGATTATCTGTGCAATGTTTTGTCACTGGAACGAGGCTGCAAATTTTGTCTAGTCTACAAACAAAGTGAGAAATCCTTCTGCGTAATACCAATGTCAGATTGTTTTGCAATTCAGCTTAGTGACTATCATGGATGGTGTGATTTTGTGTTTGTTGATAGCAAAGCGCATATGCGTTGGAAGAATCTATGGAACGGTTTGCTGAAGGGGAGACTCTTATTCTTCTCTGTACAAGCATTGTGGAGAGTGGTCTTGACATTCGTCGTGTCAACACCATTATCGTTGAGGACATTCATCTTTTTGGCCTTGCCCAACTCTACCAGGTAGAGAACAGGCACCGATTTATTCATTCATTCATTTAAGTCCCCCATCCTGATGTGCTAGCTAGAAGAGCATGTTTTAACTCTGGCAAGTTTCATGGAAACCTTTTCTGAGAAAAACCCTTTCTGTTTTTGAGTGTGCAGCTTCGTGGAAGGGTAGGAAGGGCAGACCGAGAGGCACATGCATACATGTTTCACCCTCGCAAAGAGCTTTTGTCAGATGATGCTGTGGTGAGTTCTTTTTTTTTTTAATGCACATTTTGCAGTGAGTGTGGGGACAAGTTTCCCAAGACGTAGGTATGCTTTTGCAGATATGTAGCACTATGGATGGCTGATGTGAGTTGTTAAATTTTGTGACAGGAGCGATTGGTGGCACTGGAGGAGTGCTGTGGGTTGGGCCAAGGTTTTCAGCTTGCTGAGAGGGATATGGCTATCCGAGGTATTGGCAGTGTGTTTGGAGAAAAACAAAGTGGAGATGTGGGCAAAGTTGGTGTGGATCTTTACCTTGAAATGCTATTTGAGGGTCTGAAAAAGGTGCTTCATTCTCTCATATTTGACCTCTCTCTATTTCATGTTGAAGTAGTACCAATGTGTGTAGAACTTTCTGCCATGCAACCTGACAAGGAAAAAAATATGAAATTATATGGGGTAAAATTACAGCTCTGGAATGCTTGTCCCAGAAGACTTTTCCAGGCTGACTGTGAAGCCATGTGTGAATTCTTATTACTGTTGGTGTTGGGATTTGTAGGTTGATCATCAAAATCTCCCTGAATTGGATTACAGTGATGTTCAGGTGAGTTCTACAGCATCTGTTGCTGGATTTTCATCATCATTGTTGTAGCATATGTATGCCTTGGTCTAGAGTTCTGTCAAATGAGTCAAGTTACTGATACAATCTTGGGCTCACATGTATGGGTAACAGCTGGACTTGGAGGTAGATACGCATATCCCTGGTACTTATGTCCACAGTGCTGCAGAACGTGAAAAAGTGATGAATGATGCAGAGAAGGCTGCTAAGGAGAGCATGCGTGCTCTCATGGTCTTCACTAATCGCCTCCGCAGCGACTATGGTAAAGAACCTCCAACAATTGAGGTAATTAATTGCCACTACCCTCTGTATTGTAAGCAAGCACTGTTTTACTGAATTGGGGTGGGTTGGGAATGTGACATTCTGGTACCAAAACTTTTTGACACCACCCACTATGTCCATCATGTAACACTATACTCAAGATATGTTTGATACTTTTGGCAAATGCCAGATGCTACTGAAGACCATGTATGTGAAGAGAATAGCAGCAGACCTTGGAATTCACCGCATCCGCACCCGTGGCAAGACTGTCGTGATGGAAACAAATATGGAGCTTGAGGCCTTTGACATGCTTGCCAGTGCAGTTTCTTCTGACACTCTCCGGGCTTCTTTGAGCTATGAAAGGGGCCGAATTGAGGTCTGCCCTCTCACTTTGGCACAGGTCTTTTGTGTGTCTTTCTATTGCACCCCAATCGTTCAATGCATGTCATCTTTCAGTTGTGTGAAAAGCATTTTGCAGAAGCAAAAGATCAGTTATACTCTTAACAGGGTAAAATGAATTGAAAAACCATGCAATAATGTGACTGCCACTATTTCTAAGAGAGAGGATGTGTGTGGGGGGCTGGGGGGGAGTCGAAACAGATGAAGGGTCTGATTGGGTTACCTGTAGACCGACAAATGGAGCGGATATTTGTGTGTCTGGCAGAGATGCGCAATGGGTTGCCCTCTTTTGTGAAGTACATCTGACCAACATACACTGAATCCTGCTCTCTTGTTTTGCTGACCCAGAAATTGGTGTATAGTGTAACCTTTGTTGCCACAATGATTCTTTTCAGATGGACTATTTGGTTTTCGGGATTTAACAGCCTTATTCAATTCAATCTTTTCCATAACTTGGAGCTTCATGGTGTCCTTCCTAACTGCCACTTGGGTTATGAAAAGGTGTTAGCTTCTACAATTTCTTGCAAACGAACATGAAGAAGTAATACAGTGATTGTAGCACAGGCAGGCATCCATCCATCAGAATTGATGGTATTTGTCTCTTTATATGTCCACATTGTCTACCATTTTTATGCCTGTCACAAGCTCATCCATGGTGCTTTGCTACAGAGAAACATGTTTGGGAATATAAATGCTCCATTCTGGTTGAAATCATGTTATCCAGCTTTTGAGCTTCCAAAAGATCTTGGGCATCATCTGCAGGTATTTCTTCACCACAAGAGCTGTTCATTTACCTCTAAATGCAACAGAGGCTTCTTTTTATGTGTGACAGTGGGTGTTTGCTTTGACCAACAGACACTGAATCATTGTTATCTCAACATTTGAGAATAGAGTGTAACATGGACTGACAACTGAAGCCATTTGGGGTAAATACTTCCAATGTATGAATATGAGGAAGCCCTTAAAATTTGCTGGGTGATAATTGAGGATGTTTTAGTCTCATGTTCATGAGAGGGAATCAATACATGAGTCATTGTACATATGCAATGCAACTTTTTGGTGAGCAAGGACGATTTTTAATGTGGAGAATGGGGTAGTTGGCATTATTATATTTAAAGAAATATGTTATATTTTAGTACCATTTTGCCATTGGATGATAGCGTGCACACACAAAGACACAGAATCCAGTCTTCAATTCACAGTAAAATGTCAATTTGTATAAGACACAGTTTTGACTCAAGTGTAGGGCAAGGTGACAAGTTAAAGTATATGACAATCTGGGGTCTGTGAGGAATCATGCACGGGGTGTTAGGGTTGAAATTGGGCATATGAAGTTCACTTGACAGAATTTCATTTACCATTTGATGAAAACTATTGTTGATCAAAGAACTTGAGAAGTTTTTTAGCAACCTGTTACAGTGGCAAAGGCTTATATGCCAAAATTAGTTTGTCAACTTGATAAAATCCATGCATGTTCTAGTGGACCTTATGCACTTGTAATGTGACAACCTTTAAAGGAAGATTCAGATGTGAGGGATGACAAGTAGGAAAAATAAAAGTAATCATACGGAGTTGTAGTAATTTCAACAACATTTTGATGTAGTTCAACAATCCAAAAGTCATATACTTCACCTCTCCTATAACATTAATATCCTTCTTCTATGTTTTAAAATTTAGAAATTTTGTATGAGGTTTTCGAAGCCTAAAATGACATGTTTTTCAGATGTTTGTGTGTTTCAAGGAATAATCCTCGTGGATGATCATGTACATGAATGAACTCTTCATGGAGACATAACCACAATTAGGCAAGAAAGCATCCTATTGGATCCCAAGTCATACCCTTCACAAGGCTGCAATGGCCCATGAGAACAGTAACAGGGGAGTTGGTGGCGACTTGCCACACAGACAATGTTGTCAAGGTTGTAGCTAGCAAGCAGACTATCATCTGGTGACCACCCAAGATCCACCTTCTTCAAGTGATGTACAAATATCCAACCATACCAACAATGTAGTGCACACTTTCAGTTCACCTTGTCTTGAATGGAACCTAGAGTTGAAGATGCATTTGTCACAAAAATTTTGTGGTGGCAGATTGAATGTAATGCCTTCCAAGGGAGTTGAATCCTAGTCCAACGAGGACATTACCCTATTGTAATCAAAGGTGAACCTACAAAATAAAATACATGAAATTCATTATTGAATAGAAGAATAGATAGGATTTAGGACTTATGAGCTTGTTTAAATGCAGGAGGTAAGATTCATGAAGATGTCATGTAAGTTGCCTTCTCATACAACTATTCCAAGATTTTATAATTCTAACCCATACCAAGATTTTGCTCCATTCCAATATGTGATGCCAACATGGAATGCAAACATCTATAGAGTAAACATGAGCACACAACCAAATCCAAATTAGTTGTTAGATGGTTCCTCAATTTGGAATTCATGAAGGTGACGGTAGAAAAAGTACGTTCATTTTCAACACTTTTTAAAACAACAATAATTACAAGTTCAACAAGTTTGAAGTATTTAGATATGATCTACATGGTGGTCTTGAAGAAACTAGACTATTGTTCAAGTAAACCATGATCCAATAAAGGTGAATGTAATTTGCCATCAAGTTGAGTCATCTTGTAATAACAATAATGTGATTTTAGAATTTGTAGATGCTCAAGGAATCTTAGGGCAACTTCTAGTTGTACCCAATATCAAAGGTAAATAATGCTAGTAGCATTCATGAGCTTTTGTGCTCAAAATCTTCTATCAAGCTCAATTATCAAACCTTTTGTAGCAAAAGTGCATTTGTTTTTTACATCTTGGCATACAATTGCCCAATCTTCCTTAATGACCATGGACACAACTTTAGTGCACTTGTTAGTTTTGTGTACCATGTAAAATTGCTCCTTGAAGCAAAAGGCAACACAATCCGTTTGTGTAATGGGTTCATGGTACCAAACTATTCGCAATACATTAGATTTTAACCTCACCAAAAAACTTTGGAATTGGTCATGTGAGAAATGTCTCTCAAGGTCAACATAAAGGTTGTAGAGATTGACTTGAATAAATTTCACCACTATCATAGAATCACAAATGAAACAATCAATGTTTTGAGCAAGATTGTTCAAATTTTTGCACAACTTCCAACATTGGCAACACATTTGTAAGTTTCCACATCACGTACCGGCTCATAGTTAGTGTAGCAATTGGATTAGTAAGAAAATCATTGGATATTTTTATAACAAGAAACTTATACTTAGATAACAATCATACATAAATGATTAACATTGAAATTCATCATGTGTAAATGTTTCTCAAATTTTTCAAATCACTTTATTCAATTACCTCATCTAATTTAGTGTGTTCCAAGTGGCTTTTTGGGGTCTATTTGTAATAGGTGTAAATGGAAGAAAGTAAACCTTCAATCTTTGGAACAAGGGTCAAGGATGAGAAAACCTAAACAAGATCACATTAATGTGCCATACAATAAATCCTTAAAAAGAAAGGGCAATGCTTGTTAATCGACAAAACAATTGCACCAATTTTCAAGCCTTAGAAGATTGTTACACCACTCAACCCCAAAGCAAGCCACCTTGTTAGCAAAGTCAATTTCTAACATCCCACCAAAAACAACAAGAAAATGGATAATTATAATGGTGAAGTTGTCAAATGTACTTTCATTGACAATCTTTTCAAGATTCCAAAGAATTGGCATCCTATGCCAATTATCAACAACATAAATGTGAATAAAAATCTAGGATTGGTTGTTTGGAAAGGTGACCTCATCACAATTGATTGAAATGAATCTAACATGTTGGACCAATAATATAATTTGGTTCAAAATGACATTATGCATGGTAGCCACCATATTTTAGTCACTTGAGTTTGTCCAATGTTTTTTGGGTGTATGGTGTTGTTTCAAGAAGTCAAATAAACCTCTCATATGTTCAAAATCATGTATGGGTTTGCCATGTTTCAATAGATGAAAAATTGCTATAGTTTTTTTCTTTTTAATCTTCCTTCCATTGAGCACCAGTTCTACAATAAAATTTGGATGTTGGTTAGCATGAACCATTTCATTTCTTTGGTGTTGACTATCATTGATGGTATAACAGTCGCCCACTAAAACTCTTGAACAAAAAACTAAAACTTTATTATTTCTTGCATGTTTTTGGAAATCATCCAATTTAAGGTTTACATTTTTTTCTTTATTTTCGACAATAGAAAAAAACTTGCAACACACCATGTGGATCTTGTTTACAATATCTACCATAAGTTCAACACCTTTTTAATATCCACCTCTTTTTTCTTCTTTTTTTGTTGGCTCTCCAAAAATGAGACCTTGAGGAGCAAAAGTTGATGGAAATGCACCATTGGTAGAGGTTGATGTTTTTTCTCTACTTAAAAAATCAAACAAATTAAAGGTGCCAACAAAACTTCGAGCAACCAAGGTGCCAAGCTTAGTAGAACTTGAAGTTCACCTATAATTCATGCATCAACGGCTTAAGTTGATCCATGCAACCCATGGGTGTTGTTTATAACTAATTGAATTGATGACCCAAAGATGGAAATAATACTCAACAAAATAGACAACCCAAAACTGGATGTAGACCTAGAGAAAGAGGCCATGTTTGGCAAACCTAATGATGTATAGTCAAACTAGAGTCGAATTACACATTCAACAAAAACAAATAACCAAAAAATCATAATCTATGTATGAAGTTTAGAGATTTTAAAGACGACATTTTGTGTTGTAGCTTGTTTCGTGCATAAACAAGATGTTGAAAGGTGATGAATCTTCTTGAATTTAAGCTTTGTAAGATTTCAATGTTCACCAACAACAAAATCCTTTGAATTTTAAATCCTTGAAATCACAAAGAAACAACAATGTAGGTAAATGAAACAAAACCTACCTTGTAACCTTTTATATTTCATCATCTTAAGAATCATGATTTAGAGTCATCTTTTGAATTTCAATGTCATCTCCATTGCTCCAGCCTCCGACTACTTGCAATTCACAACAATCATTTATCACTTCAACCATCACACTAATCATCAATTTGTTGTGCACCAAAAGTTACAACATTGCATCATTGAACATTCAAGGAACAACCACCTAAAAACTTAATGAAACTTGGAGAAACTTGAACCCAACAACATGGTACATAACCTACATACATACCTTGATCTTCAATGTGTTGTAGTACAATATTCTTAACATGAAAAGGTGGTGAAAACTTACAAGGCAATTATGTATGGCAACAAAACTCTTTTCATTTTCACTTTGTGATGACAATGATGATTGTCCCATTGTTACAAAGGTGACAATGTATGATAGAAGTAAATGGGAAACAATGACAATGGGTTGTTATTTCACAAAATGTGGCAACATCACAATGACAGCCTTCAGCATAGGTGACAATGGATCCAAGCTATGTGTTGCACAAGTTGCTTCGTATTGTTCATTGAGGTTGAATTATGGCAAAAATTTGAAAAAAGATCCATTTAGAAAATTAAATACTTTTGCCAACCCTTTTTATTACATTTTGGTGAATTTTCACCAAAAAAAAAACATTGGTCTCAAGTAGCTTTTTTTTTTTCAATTTTGTTATATTTCAGCATTGGCGATAATCCACAAATAAATTTAGCCACATTTGGCTAAATATTGGATATGAAAATATATACTTATTAAAATCCTTTTATATCTTGGCTAATTGTTTGAATAATGTGTAGAATCGTGCCAATGTTGAAGATTTTTTTTTAAAATAAATATTTTACTTTATATATATATAGTTTTGCAAAATGGAAAAAAAATCCTTGCATGAGATGAAAAAAATGCTAGTCCCAAGAGGGATTTGGCATAAAATTGTGACAAGTTTCTAAAACCTATGCAAATAAATGAAAAAATACAAATTTCAAAATATGGCAACCCCTCCCCTCCCCCCCAAACAAGGAACGTGTAACCAATTTATAATCTTATTTATTTTAGTTTAACTTCTTCTGCAATGTAACACACAAGTGGTCCCTTCATGTCCTCCATTCTCTCTTTATCTATTTATTTATTGGATGGTGTTCCAAGGAATTTTACCGTGTTTGTAACTTTGTATAGAGAGAAGGTTTATAGTATCAAGTTGTGTAGAAAACATACACAAATATATTGACACTATGGAATACTAGACATGTGCCTAAGAAAAAAGAAAAGCTTGTATGACCAATCAAATTCTTAGAATAGGAAGAACCTTGAAATGTTTTGAAGACTTATCTTGCTAATAGTTAAATTTTGTAATAACCTTGTAGGCTTGTTGTCTAAGAGTGAATTTTTTTTGTGATCAATGAGATTGTCTAATTTGGTGACTTGAATTGGTTTAAAGAGTTGCCTTAATGAACTTAATATTTAAATGTTGCATGTTTTTTGCATGGTTTGCATTGCAAAGAAATGCAAATTGCAAGGATTTTTTTTAATATTTTGAAATTTCTAACCCATGCTTCTTTGGTTTTATTGTGGGTTTGCAAACACTAACGTTTTAAAAAACAATCTCAACCTTGCAAGCTCTTCTTGATAGTAATAAAAAGAGGGGTTTGGCATGTTACCTTTTTTTCCAATAAAAGTTTGGCAAGTTTATATACATCAATAGAAGAAGAATCTGAATGGCAAGAAGAAATTTGATTCTTGTGACAATGAGTGCCAATGATGTTTTTTAGTGGTGATTTTTTTCTATTTTGAAAACTATTTTAAAAAAAGAGTTGATGAAAACATGTATTTTACTAGCAAAAATTCATCACAATACAAAATTGAATGAAAATAAAACAATGATAAATATTTAAGTGTATATAAAAGTCAATAAAGATCATAGGATGTAAATTTTATTTGGAGGAGACTTAACATTTGTAAATAATGCTTGCTAAAAAAGTGGAGGTACATTATGTCTATAAAAAGTTTTTTACTTAGATATGTAAGAGGTGCCTTGTATGCTTGTACCATTTCATGATTTTTGTGACTTCCTAAGGTTTTAAGATTGAAAGTTATGTTGAATGATTATAGCACGGCAAGAAATCCAGGCATCCCTAATGTGGGTCTTTATATGCTATTGTGTGAATGCATGCAAAAATCTACGATGGGTCGCTCAAAGTAAAGCATGGCTAGAACAAGGCTAAACAAACATGGCAATCAAGTAGCGCCCTTCAGCAATAACACAAGCACATGAACAATGACACATTTGTAGCTAGGTTCATTTGCTATTCCTACCCATTATTTGGGTTTTCATGAATCTATTGCCATGTGCCCCCTTCTCATTTTTTCCGCTTTGTTTGTAAGTATTCATCTTTTAAGGCAATAGTTTCAAGGTTTGAAGGGGATTGAGGAGTTTTTCGAATTGGGGTTTTTTAAATTGAAGTTTAAGGTCTTTGTTTTATATCATATATGTTAGGCCACAGATAGGGATGGCAAATCTTGTGGGTTCTTTGTCCCCAAAGCATCATTAGACATCCTAGCCTTCCCAACAAGCACATGATGGAGAGCTAGTAGTTAGCTTTATTCGTATGCTTAATTGTGCTTCAACTTCCATCCATCTGCCCATCATTCCCATCCTTCTTAATTTACTTTGGCCAGCATGTTCATCCTCTTTTGGTCTATTGGCCCCTTTTCCACCTCGTTTGCCACACCCATTAAAAACTTTTTATTTGATGTGTAGTCCTCTCCTCCAAAACCCCACATACTTTGTCCTTCTTGTAGTTGTTTATTCAATGCAAGGGAGGGTTTAACATGGCACCAACTTTCATGCACTACTCATTGGTAGTCATCTATTTTAGGGGGAATGTTGCCCCCAACTTTGCCACGTTATTTTCCCTTTTCAACATGGACATGGATTGCATCCATAAACATCAATGATATTGTCCCTTTGGGTATACTGCATCCCCGTTCTTACCATCATATGCCATATGCGCTTCGAGTTAATGTTTAATGGGCTTTGCATATCCCTTTATTTCAATTAACATTTGATCATTTCAATATTGCAACTTGGCATTTCTTTTGTTATTCCCTTTTGTTGTTTGTCCTTTCTTTCATTGGGTAGTGAGAAAAACCACTAAAAAACTCGTGTTCGCTTGTGTTGATACATGGGTGGTGATTGAGAGGCCTTACAAGAGGAGAACATGATTAGAACATTTGTTTTAACTTCTCATAAACATTTGGAATCAACTCCAAATCCTACCCCACCTCCATCAACATGATTATGTTGCACATGGACACTTCCTCATGTAGGGGAATATGCTTGAGTATTACGCACACTAGCTCTAAACACACTTGCAACCCTATTTGACAAAACCATAGGAATCTTCGCCTATTCCATCCACTCACTGAGGTTGATCTCCCCCCTTTTGTCAATGATTTTCATCCTAAGATGGAGGTTACTTTAGATCACGAGGCATTTGTTTCTACCTTGGTTCTTTCACCATGTCTTTTTTTTCAATGGCCCCTCGGATATGGTGTATGAGTTTTTGTGAAATTATTTTGTCCCAAATGATTTTGTGAACGATTTCAATTTCTTTGTCAAGGTATGTGAGCACATTGCTTGAGGTCATGTTCCACCTTCAATATTGATTTTACTTTTAACATTTTGATTCCTAGCATTAAAGAAGTAGTTTGGAGGCATATGTCCCATCACAATAAATGAGGTGATTTGTCGCCTAGTTGCCCACACCCTAGTTATTCAATTTCGGGATACTTTTGAAGAACATTTTAGTCCTCATCAATTTGGTGTAGTGACTACTGGCGGGTGTGAAACAATGGTTCATGATGTTCAAGCGATGTTAAATTACATTTAAATTAGATGGTGTTAAAGGTGGATGTTCATAATGCTTTGAATTTGATGTCACGGTTAGACTTTCTTCAAGAGTTATGATATTTTCCTAGTTCATTGGATTAGATTTTCCCATTTGCTCAACAATTTTACACATGGCCATCCCCATTGTATTTTTCTTAGGCTTTTTGACATGGGGATCTCATAATCATTTTGTCGAAGGGGACCCATTTGGAGGAGCGTTGTTTGTTATGGTTCACCTTCACATTTTTCGCCCTATACTTGTAACCCACCCCACTTGTGTTTTCTTTTCCTTGGCAGACGATACACATATAGTAGATTTGGCATCACATGTGGTTTTTGCACTTTTACAATTACAAGAGGAGTTATCAGCATTAGGGCTTTCAATGTAGCAAACAAAATGTGTAATTTGGTCCCCACAAAGGTTGGAGCATTCTGTATCACTTCCTCTTGGCGTTTTTACTCTTGACTTGGGTTTTCATATTTTGGGTGGATTGGTGGGTTCCACATCATTTGTTGAGTCATTTGTGATTAAGGTTATTCATGAGGATCTTGGGATGATATTTAGTCTTTTTATGTTTGCAGATCTTCAAGCAATTTTTGCGATGTTCTCATTATGTTATACCCAACATTCAGGCTGATTGTTTTGCATAGTGTTTCCATCTCTAGATATTTTGTAGCATTATGTTGAGTTTGATACTTGTACCATAGTTACGTTGGAAAAATTACTTGGTGCATGATCTCTTGGTGGTTTTATTGGTCACGTAGTTCGTAATCAAGCCACTCTTCTTACTTATTTGGGCAAGTTTAGATTCCCTTTTGTGGTTTGGACTACTACCCCGCATTCTTGGGTGTTGGGCATTTATTTCTCTTGCACTTGTCACTCTTATTCAACAAGATGATCAACATATTCTTTTAGATGTAATAACATATATTGAGATTAACACCTCCCCATTCCAAATGGCACTACAAAATGTCCAAGCCATGTTACCTTAGGTTGTTTGTTTTCATGTCCCACCTTTTGAAAGCCTAATGGTTTAGTCTTATCCTTAGTTGCAGGCTTCTCTAGTGGATTGCCTACACAAGTAGGAGTTTGTTTTGCTTCTAGTAAACATTCCTTTGGATATCATGCAAGCACATTTTTGTTCATGTGCGGGTCTAGGGGTAGGTGCATGGTTATTGACTCATCCTATCACACTTGCATTTCATTTATCTTCAACCCACTTTCTTACAACGTTACAAACTCATCTTGGCTTCCGACATCCTATAGTTTCCCATCTTTCACGGTGTCAATGTGGTCATACCATTGATGATTTAGGTACCCATTTGCTTTGGTGCCCCTACGAGAATGAACATATCAACCCATGACACATTTTTACGATACTGTTGTAACCATTGCTTTGGAGAGTGGAACACATGTTTAGAAGGAGGTCTCCCACCTTTTCCCTCACCACACCTTACAACAAGTGGATATCCTTATATGATTTTTGGACTTTCATGGACGTTATCATTGCTAACCTGATTTGCACTAATATGGTTTAATGGGTATTGACAATGATAACACATATAACGATGATGGATGCTCAAGAGAAGACATATCATATGTCAAACGAACATTAAGCGATGATTTCATTCCCCTCGGTATTGAAACATATAGGTGTCTTCACTCCCTGTTTTGATTCATTTTTTATCACTTATGCACGAACCATTATTGTGTGTCATCAATGGTTTTCTTTCGTCCCTTTGATGTTTGTTTCTTACTATCAAATGTGCATGTCCATAGCCATGTAGCGTGCATAATCCATATCGAATCTTCAACATGCTATTACATTTGGTTGGGGTCTTTATCTCTTCCACACATCATAACTAATGCACTTTTGTCACTAATCGATTTATGGTAGATGATAAATTATTTTTTTTAGGTTTTTTTTTTAATCATTTCGTGGCCATGGGTCCTATTTGTATAGGGTTTTGCACCCCCACACTCCTTGAAAGATACAAATGTGAATCCAAAAATGAAAACAATAGGATTTGTGATACATTTTTTAATTCACAACATTTTGAAGGTAGAAGGGCGTGCTGGAGCTTTGGGTTGGGGATTAGGACGAGTGACAAGCGGGTCAACTATTCACAAAAATTTGCACAAACAACAAGTTGGGTTAATGTGTAGTTGGAGCACTTTTGGTGCATGGACGAGCCACGAGGATACATGAATTCATAAGATTCACCACGATTTAAACTTGGAGGAAGCCATCACCTTCCCCTTATAAATTATATGTGATTAGCCACGGGGGATGCATGCAAATGTCATTTTGTTCTAAGACTCCCAAATTAAAAGTTTCAAAATTCTTGAAATTGGGACTCTCAACATTTTGGAAGGCCATAATTTCTTGTGTAAACCTTTGTGTCGCAACCCCACTTTGGCCAAGTGTGGGGGTGAAGCCAACACTCCCAAAGTTGGGGACTTGGAGTCGTTCGAGACTCCCAAATGTTTAGAGTTCAACAGCAAGGCCCAAAACACCTCGTATTGAGATATTCTTGGTGTCATTGAAAAGGTCTTGAAGCGTAAATGTTGAAAATGGCCTCACATTGGTCATTTGGACATCTGCAGCCCAAGTTATGGGCGAAAGAAGGGCCGCGAGTCAAACTGACAGTTTGACTCTCGACCACTAAAAGTCTAGAATCAACTTTTTGCTGACCTCCAAATTGAAAGTGCAACATGGCGTTGAAAAGATCTTGACGAGGGCTACAACTTTTGTTCGAACCTTGTTGCAATCATACTTGGCAGTCGGGAGTTATGAGCTCCCAAAGTCCCAAGACTCTGACTGGGACAGTTTCGAGACAATTTCGAGACTCCAACTTGGGAGTCCTAGGAAAAAGAGCCATTTGAATGTAGCCTCCGCAGAGCATTGCAGAGAATAATATATGGGGGAAGGTGGTGGCTTCCCCGGAGTCCAGGCCGTGGTGAGTCTTGTGTGTCAAAGTGCCCGTGGCTTGTCTCAACACCCAAGGGTTTTTCCGAATGTGAACTAACCATTTTCTGGTTTGTTTTGGATGCAGATTCAAGCTTGAACCTCTAGTCCCTCTTCCTAGTCCAATCCCCGGACTTCTAGCACGTCCCTCTACCCGTTTATAGTGCTGGAAGTCGGGAGCGCCTTCCGAGTCCCAACCTTCCGCAACTTTACATAGTTGGACCCTCAAATGGGTTCAACCCAGGACTTGGGAATGCATCACTCTGATTGAGGTGAGGTTTAAAACAAAGTTGTAGTTTTCATTGAAAGATTTGCTACAATATGTGGCATAACACCTGCATGCACATATTTCAAGACAATTCTAGACTTTTAATGAACAAGAATCAAATTGGCACTTAAATTTTACATCTATTCATAAACTTGTACTTGTAAGATCCCTCCCACTTTTACCCACTTTTAAGGGGTTGACATAAGAACCCCCACTTCTAAATATGATTTACTTCTGTTTAAGTGTAGGGTAAAGGATCCCCTTGAGGGGGCTTCACAAATTTGAGCCCTTGTGAATCCCTGAAGGGAGTCCATTAATCTTCATAAAGAAATTTGAAAAATGAAGGTTGTCTAGCCCACTTTGCCAACTTAATAATGAGTGCAATATACCAATACCTAGGGCACCCTTCCACAACACCCATGGAACAACACCTTTTATATTTTTGTTTTTTACCTTGAGGACTCGTCATCTATGCCAATGAAAACCTCTGCTGTTTAGCAGCCCTGGGTTTCGTTGCCCTTTCATTTGAGCTCCCATGTGATGAAAAAAATGGTCTCATGGGTGTTGTGGAAGTGATCAACTATCTATTGGGGGGAGGAACAACAGCTGCCATGACTATTGTAGTCAGCACATTTAATAGTGATCACCCAAACTGTGTTTTTAGCTCGCCCAATAGTCAATGATTCTTATTGAAATGAACACTAATAACATAAAATATGGAGCTTTTGGAGAGGCTACATGTCTCGCCCAAGAAAAGACATGTACCTTGTACCATGCAGGACACAAAAATGACAAACTCCCAAAGTTTGATGGGGGGAGTATGCGGAGTGCAAATGCAACCTTAGTATTCAGAAACATAAATCAGAGATCGGACAACAATCATATTGTTGAAAGAACTTGATAAAATCGAGTAGTTTTCAACGTCTTAAATCTGTTTGGACGTGCCGACCGAAACAGAGTTTGCAAAGAGAAGGAGAAGGAGAATTCTTTTTGCAAACCCCAAACAAAGACCATTTCAAGTGCTTTGTTTGTTTGTTTTTTTTTTCTTGTTTCTTTTTCCTTTGAGGATTTTTTGGAATTCAGAACTTGAACTACTACTCACCTGCAAATTCATTTGCAGCTTGCTGCATCGACTGCCGGGCGCGATCGACCGATCAATCTTCGATACCGTTGCATGAATCCAACAGCGCGTCGAAACGATGATTCCAACAATGTTGATAGACTTCTTCAACGCTCTTTTTTCCACCAAATCACTTCACTCTTGTAGGGGGGGGGTTTGTCTGTCTGTCTGCGACTCTGCCGATCATCAACACCACGAAAAGTTCGACCAAATCAGGCGACATCTTTGGTTGCAGAAATTCCGCTGCTAGGAGTGGTAGTAGCAGGAGGAGTTTTGCTGTGCACCTCCTGCGAGTGCAACCGCAGAGGCGAGGGAGACCCACATTAATGAAGAAATTTAAACCATATTGTTTGGAGAGTAGAATTAGGAGTCTATATAAACACTATAGTTCCGCAGCTGTTTGTGTTCGTTGAGCCGAGAGAAGGTTAGCATCTCCCTTGACAAGGACGGGAAAAGCCTTCGGGCTTTCACACATGAGGTTAAGGCTTCCCACTTCGGTGGATCTCAACCCAATTTTTTCTTTGTGGAGATTCCAAAGTTCAATATCTTTACTTTTGTGATGGGCATTTTTGATTGGTCAATCACAAATTTTTTTTAATCAAGCTTTGAATAGTCCCAAAATAGATACCTGGTAATTTGCTCTTTGGGCTGAATATATAGGTTACAAGAGTAAAACTTAGGGCAAAGCATATTGGTTAAAGTGAGGAGGTATTGGGACCATGTTGGGGAACACATGGGGAACCAAAAAAAATAAATCCAACATTTCCCTTTATAAACTGGTGGTACTTATTATTAAAAAGTGAAGTTATTAAACCCACTGTTTGGTTTCTTTTCCCCAGAAGCAGCCATTTGATTCGCCCATCACCATATTTTTGGAACATGGGGCACTCCCCAACATAAAAGCCTAGATATGGTTCCCTCCCCAAAATAGAAGCATGATTTGTCATGCTTCCCTTTCCTCCCGTATGGGATGAAAATGAGGTGCTATTGGAACACCTTAGGGAACATATTGAGAACAAACAGAAAACCAAAAATCCTGCACCCCCAAACCCAAAAGAAAAAAACTATGCCACCCCTGAGCCTTCTCATTGGCTGCATGTAATTTCTATTTCCAAAACAGTTCATCACCGTTTCAACCTGGAGTAATACCCCCATTATAAACTAGGGGTACTTATCTGAGTGTGAACTCCGAGTTCATTTTGTGGGAAATTCATGGAACGTTTACTTATTATTAAAACCACTACTGGTTTGAACTTGTCATAAGGGGCAGAAGCCATTAAGCTAAAGATGGATTTAATGAAGCACATGTTGTCAAGAGGAGAAAGTTAAGTGTTCTCTAACATGATGTTTTTGTGTTCTGGAAGTAGAGAGAGTTCAGTATTCTCTGGATATGATATTTTAGCATTTTGAAGTCTGGAAATAGTAGTTGTTCTTTGTGTGGGCTGTCAGGAAGAATGCCCATAGCCATTAACTTGGTCGAAGTAGTCTTTTGAGGTTCTCATATTTCCCCTGTGAACATAATTTAAGGATTTGGAGACTGAAGCAGAATCGTGAATACAGTAATAGGAAATGGTGGATATGACAAAAAATATGACTGGGCTTGCCTAAGTCGGCATCATAATCATTGTTACATGCTTATCAAGCAAGAATTTGGGATGATGGGAGATCAGTTTCAGTAAGAGGGAAGTGAGACCCAAGTTTTTGGGAACTCCAAGTGAGAAACTATTATTCCATAGCTGTGGTGGACTGTATGCAACTTTGGGATCAATGGCTCCAGATGGGTGACAGTAGTCTCTCTTGTGAAAACTTGGGGGAAAGGAAACAAATGTCTTTAAAGAGAGAGTTGGACGTGATCTGATTGATCAGATTCTGTAAAATTGAAGTGGTGGTCCAGTTTCAGTTTAGGAGTGTAAAACGCTAATGTTAGAATTGGAAGGAGACATTCACTCTATGTTGATGAATTGTGCCTGAGAAATTAGTCATGGAATCCATAAGCACTCAGACAGATATCTGAATTTTCTCCTCATGTCTTTTTTGGCTGCACCTTAATGCTTTTGTCAATCAAAATCTAGCCAATTAATGCTGGGTTATAAATATATATCTTTTCA
Organism: Sphagnum tenellum; assembly: GCA_963921925.1. Classification (NCBI taxonomy): domain Eukaryota; kingdom Viridiplantae; phylum Streptophyta; class Sphagnopsida; order Sphagnales; family Sphagnaceae; genus Sphagnum; species Sphagnum tenellum. Next base: position 20,303,462 of record OY998143.1, on the reverse strand, counting down.
GTGCTTCAAAGGATAGCACAATTTTCATCAATTTCAGAGCATAGATAGGTATCTCTTCAATTCTTCAAAATTTAGCACAATTCTCATCAATTTCAGAGCATAATAGGTATCATGTCAATTCTTCAAAAGTTAGCACAATTTTGTACAGGGACAGAAATGATCCTGAAAACTTTAGACAAAAAGACGAGCTGGGGGCACGAATCATACTATGATCCACTAAACATGTAGAAATAATAGGTTGTCAAAAACTCAAAACACTTATTTCTTTGATGACCCTTCTCAGTTGAAGAAGGTTAAATTGCAACCTAACAGTGGCATGTTACAGCCAATAGGTGATATTCACATTAGACAACCTCTTGATGATTTCAATGGAATTTTGTGGATTAAAGCTCCACCCACCACACTTGTGGTTGTAGGATTATGAAAGTGTAGCTTGCCACCATAACCGCCTGAGATGATAATTATCCTTCTTCAACCGACTGTCCTCCGTGCTCAGTTTTCAGCCAGTTCCTCACCAATCTCACCTCTTCCCACACTTCTCCATTGTGTCCCATTGTATTTTCTCTTCGGTAGTAATTTTGTGCTCGCTAAAAAGTTTAACATGACCACTAAACCATTCATGAGTGCTGATGGCAACAGGACACACCACTGAATGAATTGAGCCCCTTTTCACATTTGTGTTTCAGTTAAATACTTCAATCTCAGAAAACATCTGAAATTGCAGCAATGCAATTCCAGTGCACAACTCCTTGTCACTTTGAATGAGCAATTTAACTGATTCCTGCCAATTTTGACAATATGGATATACTGTAACAAAGCTTATGAGAACTGCATAACCTTTAGGCTATGAAACAGTTGTGGATAATGCTTTCTCTGATGCTTTCTTGCCCTGTGTATGTCTAACCCATTCTACTATGTTCCTGCATGCTTGAGTGTTTGAGTATATCCTGTTTGAATGAAACAGAAGTCAGCCCCAGCTCAACTGATGATCAGATAGCAATTAAAGTCAGATAGCAATGATCTCTTTCCCTCCTCCATCTTGAGACAATGCATAGTGTTTCTTCAAATGCTTTCATGACAAATAAATGTCAATCCTTTGGCAAAGAAGCAGGTGAAGCCAGCAGGTGCTACAGTTTGTGCATCATATGCTTCAAGGGGTTTACTACAACTTCAAAGCAGATTTCAAAGCTGAAAAGTGAAGAGCACCTGTTTGAGGTCCGGTATGTCTTCAGGATTTTGCCGTCCTTGTAACTGGCTTCCTTATGAATGGCTCCACCGTCTCTGCAACTAGGAACTCCAGCAGGTCTCAAATATTCCTTTGCCATACCCTCCACAATATCATCCTGCAAATAGAAAGGTACAATTTCAAGAGCACATTTAGATGTACATTTCACAATCAAGAATATCAATCTAGCAAAACAAGAACAAAAAACACACAAAGGAACCATAATCTCAGACTTTAGACTTTAGCATCTGAAGGCTTTAGCTCCCAGACAACAGCTTATAACTACACTCTCACAGTACCACCTCTGGAAGGAGAGCCCACGCTCAGTACAGCTCCAAGGAAAGGACCACAAGGGCTAAAGAGACATTGAAAGGTTCTCATTCATGATATCAAATGAAAGAAAAGCATCCTAGCTAAGGCATATGACCAGGCACTAACCAGTGGCTGTGTCACATCAATCCAAGTAAAGAGCTGTACATCATTTTCTGAATTGTTCCGAAACCATGTCAATTGACGTCTTACCAAATTCCTGCATGGATTTGAATTGGAGGGGTTAGATAGTAAGAAATGAAAGGTTACAACACCATACACTGAATAGCAAACTCAATACAAACTAACCAAGCTGCCCCAATCAAGACCATAATAGGTTCTGCAGATGCACTCCACAGTTCCCCGTAAGAGTTCCCCATACCGGGGAAACATGGACATGGTTACTGCAGAGTTGTCAGCAATTTGGTTGATGCCATGCATCTGGATCTAGATCTGACAATTATCAAAAAAATGGGCACAAATTTCAATCAATCTAAGGTCAAGCAGCAAAACAGTGTCCAGGAGTGCAACACAACTGTGTCACTCAGCACCCCAAAGCAATCAGGGTGCAATTGTGGCTGTGATGACCCTGTAACCAACTGTTAATTAGCACAACAGAAAAGAAAAGCATGAGTAATAGACCTTGAAGCTTGTTGAAAGGCTGAAAGGAATGTCAGAAAATCCTCTTCTGTGCTTATGCCTTCAGCTGCCCGACACTCCAACAAGAATTTCATTGCCTGCCATCAACAATTTCAGCGCTTAAACAAAACCTTCAAAACTGATGGTCATGGATGCACTCATGCCAAGATCCCATTTCTACACAAAATTGGTGTTGAAGTTACAGTGAGGATTTCTATACATTATCAACACCATGTGTTCACTAGTCATCACACTGCAGTCACCTGACCATTCAAATCTTGAAAGCTCAACCAAAGAACTAGGTCATGAAGCTTTTTGAGCCATGACTATGCCACTAGGCTCTACTGGCAAGATGGTATTCATGTAGCCTTCCAAGGACGGCTCTGAACACATGTTTAACCAGCCAGAAGCATTCACACACTCCATATATATATAAATTAGGATACGTCACACATCATCTACACAGTCAAGGTAATTTATCATAGCTAACCATCCAGTGTAAATTCTAGTGATCATTCCCAACAAAATACTTCAGCAGATAAATCTTTTACCTCTTGATACCCAATAGCACGAGATGCTGAATTGCTGTTTGGTTGTACCCCTAAATCCAGAAGCCATGACACTTCATCCAAGAGGCCCTCTGAAAGCACAAACATTTCCAATGTACTAATTCAGTATTGCAAAAGAACACATAAAGCATGTGCAGTTTATCACTACCCTACATTGCAGCTGTCATGTGACATAGCCAATGCACACTCAGGAGCATCCTCCTAATGACAAGCTATGGAAAACAGGGCATATAGACTCCAGGTTTCCAGCTCATGCTATTGGTCAGATTCTGTACCTGCCACCATCTGCTCACACCGGAAATCAATTGCTTGGTACAAAGCCACACGAGACTGATACAAAAAATAACACTGGAAGTCGTAATCAAACCCCACATCCCCATCTTCATTGTCAACACTGCCACATTTTGGTTTTGGAAAGGCTCCCCGTGGTTGACCTGACATCTGCATCAGAGAAGATGTGAAGAACCATGTTATTTCCAATCTGCACTATGTTTTATTGCACTCTAACCTTATTACTGTGATTGATTTTATGGCAGCATGCCCTACCTTAACAATCTCAAGGGCACGGCGCAGCCTATACCAGTCATTACGAGTTAGGCTGTGAGCAGTATGAGGGTCACCAGCCTCAACTAGCATGGATATGGCAGCTTCCCAGCCTCCTCCATCCTGTACCAATTGTGCTATCTCTGCCTCCACCACAGCACTGACCTCCTGTGTAGCTTTGGGTGCCCCAACTTTGCCATTCATGTACCTGAGCAGTCATACTCCAAGACTTCAAAGATATCAATGCCCTGTCATCATCCACACGATGCAGAGCACTTCTGTGGGGCAAAAAGTAGTACAAATCGACTGTGAACATCATGGTGATTGCCAAGGCTTAAATTCAATCCCAACTCTAATTTGGGAAATTTAAATCACATACCAGAGTTCAGGCATTCTAGCTGTTGGCATACCACAAGAACATCTTCATAACCCATACACCTGCATTAAAAATGACTGTGCAAATTTCTAATGATCAACACTTTCTGATAACTAGTTTGATTCTGCAGTATGCCATCCTTCTCTGGCATGGTTTCCATTTCCAGCAGATTAGGTTGGTCAGCCAAGATGGATTTTAGTCAGTCGACTGTATGTTGCAGATGATGGCAGTATGGCCTAGATAGGTTGGGGACACCAGATCCCTTCAGAACTCTGAAATCAAGAATGCCAGGTAGAAAATTATCTTGAGTTAGACAAACTCATGAGATAATAGCACTGTGAACAAACACAGACCCCACCTACAAAAGGAGGCAGTACCCTCAGCAGCACCAGGGAAAGAGATTCACAGTCCCACTTGCACTGGGGAGCACAGCATAAATTTCCTTTAGATAAAATGGCTGTTTAGCATAGCGTTTCCTGGTCAGAAATCCAGATGTTCAACTAGAGGTTTTCCAGGATGGACAGTTGTAGGGGTCTGAAAGGGATTATACTGAAGACAGAGACAAAACTTCAATTGTCACTTTAAAGGGTGGGTGATAGAACATAACATACCAGCGGAGATACATCCCTGTTCCACCAACAACAATAGGAACACTTCCTCTAGCCAGCACATCCTCAGTAGCAGCCCTTGCATCATCAAAAAAGCATCCTGCTGTGTAATCTGAATCACACAAGATGTTCTGAATCAAAGGAATGTTTGGGATGGGGGGATGTACTGGAAATGGATCAAACTAAAATCTGCCTAAAAAACATAACAAAGGTCTCAAGCTAACTACCCAAAACTTTGGATCTATGTTCATATCAAGTAGTCTAAGAAAATTGCTTATTTGTACTCGATTTGTAGCAAGGCATAATGCACTAGTTCTCTTCTGCCCCTAGAAAAGTTGCATACCTTCTGTAGGCAGGACAATGTCAAGCAAGTGATGTGGAACGCCCTGCACAAATGTATTATATTCAATGACCAAGATATTCATATTTGTTACATTGCTTCTGAAATCCTCCATGAATCATTTGATGGCAAACTTATACACTGTTCAATCAGCACCCATCTGTATTGTTCAAAGTCAACCGATAAGACCCAATAACCGATAAACTCACATTTATGTTGATACAAAAGCATGTAAGTGCCCTGCAGGGTTTGTCATGTCAGTTCTGGGCTTTGGCAAAGGTTGTGATCGGTTTTTGCACAAGATTAGGGCAACGCTTGCAACATAGCATAAGAACTGTACTGTGGTGCAGGTGGCAAACCCTGTTCTAAAAATTCAACATTTCAACTTTTTCAACCAGCTCCCGATCTATTTGCAAGAACAAAGAGCAAACATTGCCACATTGCAGTGCAGTTATTTAGACTTCCCAAACAAAATTCTCGGTGGTGATCAATTTTTACAGAAGATTAGGGCAACACTTGCAACATGGCATAAGAATTGTACAATAAGATATAGTGCAGGTGGCAAACTCTATTCTGAAAATATAACCATTCAACTTTGTAACCACCTGGTGATCTTGCCAGGAAAAAGGACAACAACACTGTCACATCGCAGTTATTAAGACTCTCTGAACAAAGACTTCATGAGAAATCCTCAACAAAAGTTCTGACTGTTTTGAACCTAACCTCACGCTCATGTGCTGGTGTTTTTGCACTTCCAATGTTGAGCCCTACATACACCTGCAGAGTTGGGCAATGGATCTTTTGAGCAAAAGCATGCTTTGTGAAATTGAAAAAGGAAATCATCATCATGCAACCTATTCACAGATCCATCAGGATGCAACCTGTCAACATATCATGCCACGGATTATCAGGATTTCCAAGAAAACCATGGCACAATCTACTTCAAATCTGACTAGAAAAGGGGCCCCATTGCTGACCTTACCAATCTTCAAATCTACACTATAAGTCTTCACACATAAACAGAAAACATGCTGAAGATGTGAACACTGCAGATGCAGAGGAAAAGTGTTGAGAAAATGCACAATCAACACATACAAAGTGTATTCAGGTCAAGGAGGACAACGAGAGAAGATCGAGCAACTTGGAATGACATTTAGGGTTTACTACACTAAGAAGAAAAACAAAAACAGAAGAGCAGAGGGGGAAAGATGTAGATGAATCCACAATCGAAAAGAGGTAGAAACAAAATGAAGCACATCTGGGGACACGTCAAAGAGCAAACAGGAAGAGACACAGGTTTGAAGAAATTCCACTAACCTGAACAGAATCAGCGCTCACAATCTCTCCTCCAAGCCTCTTAGCAAGAGCCAAAGCTACTTTTGTCTTTCCGACTGCTGTAGGCCCTGCTATCACCACCACTCTCCCCTTATCTCTGGCTCCTCCGACTGCTTCCTTCAATTGATCCGTCGTCGTCGATATGTTTTTTCCGCTATTAACTCGATCTCCTAAACGAGGATTGTCGATTCTTCGATCCTTCTCGACATTAATTTCCTCCTCAAGTTGCTTTGAGCATTCACCAGCCTCCTCGTCTGCAGGTTCTTGAGCTCTATGGGATATGTCCGGAGCTTGAATAGCCATGATCTGAGAACTTGCTCTAGAAGAAGAAACTCCTTGAGAACTTCTTAAGTAAGACGCAATTGGAGCTCTTGCTCTTGCAGATTTCAATGGCGCTCTGGTAGATCGGCTGGACGACGGCCATCTCTTAGGGCAGAATTGATCGGAGAAGGAAAAAAGCTTCACACATGCGGAGAAGGAATAACCACAACTGTTGAGAAGCTTACTGCAAGAGTAGGAGCCGATAGAAGAGATGGCCGCAGCTGCAGCGCTGGTAATCATCGACGCTACTACTGTGGCCGAAGGAGCCTCTCCTCCTCTGTCGCTGCAAAACTCTTCAGCTCTAGGGTTTAGGGTTTAGTGGGCGTCGTTAACAAGCAGCTCAGCGAGTAACGAGTCGAAGGCTCCATTCTGTTTTCTTTTCGAAAAAATTTGTCGTTTTTGGTTCCAAAATTTGGAAAATTTGAATTTGTGTGCAAATTCGACTACTTTTGATCAATTTTTTTATAACAAAAGAATTGGGGGAAGGGGGAACCCTGCTAACGACTAACGATCTAGTACGAATTTGCTTGACATGACATTCTTGAGCCATGCAATCGTGCCAATGGCAAAGGGAGGATGGTGACAATGGCAAGGACTATGAGAGCAATGACTATTGGAGCTGTTGAGGAACAACGATGGCAAGGAAGAAGTTTCATGACAAGAAAGAGAAGGAGGTGTTTCTTGACATGTCATTCTTGAGCTTCAACAACTATGGCGAACAAGTAATTGAAGAAGGTAAGGACTTCCCAATCTTCATTTCTATCTACAAAATTAAGCAACATTTTACAACCTCAATTTCCAATGTGGTCTTATGCCTCGCCTTTCACCAATCAATGAAAACACAAATACAATGATGAATTAGTAGTTATTTTAAAGTAGAAGTTACAAATAGAACTAATGAAAGTGTTGCAATGAAGAAATAAAACAAAGGAAAGAATGAAACCAACACAAACTCAAATTCCATTCAAGTTCCCACAAGGAAGCCAATACAATCGAATTGGAAGCACACAAAAGTAGTGGTTTTCATCAAAGTCAAGAGGGATGAACACATAGTTTTGTTGGACTCGCACAATCAATTTGAAATAGTTGTGATGAAATAAAAGAAAATTTTCATAAGTGTAGACTTTTCACACTACTTTGAGAAATAGTTATGCATGTGAGGACAAGTCTTTTTTTTTTTGGGGAAACCAAAGAAGTTTTTTTTATTACATGTCCAACATTCTACACAACAAGGAATACTAATTGTTGAACCAACAAAAATATAAAAACATTAAATTTGCTTGGACTCTTCAATAGGAATGTGTATGACATGATGGTGAGATTCATAGGAAATAGACCAATTTTCAATCCACCTCACCTTCTTAACCACGTGCATGATTCACAAAACACACAAGACCAACATGAATCAATTAAACAAAGGTAGTTTATCTCATAAGGATGGGAATAGTTGACGATTGTGAATTTGAAAACAACTTTGTGCTTGATGAAGTACAATGTGAATTTTATGATCAAACATTTACAACAACCCCTCTCTCATGATTATGTTCCTCACAAAAGTTATGAACAAATTTGTGAATACATTAGCAAATACACAAAACTTTTTTTGCAACCCCATCCATGATTTTCCACAAACCAAATACACCAAAGTTAATATTTATATTAAATGTTGGCATGTAAAAGGATCCATGAATGTGATCAACACCTTATATGTTAAAGCAACAATGTATGTATGTTTGTCTATGTGGGCAGTGCTTGGAAGATTCTTTCAGTCATTACCCGTACCCTGTCTGTGGTAACAAATAAGAAAATTCTTCTAGTCACTGCTTGTACCTTGTTTGTGGTGACAAATAAGAAAATTCTTTTAGTCACTGCCCGTTTCTTGTCTACGGTGACAAATAAGGCAAGGCAAGGGCACGACAGGTCAAGGTAAGGCGAATTCCGACGTTCTTAAAGAATTTCTTGATTTGAGAATTTTGATCTCCTCTTCCTCCTCGCTACTGTTGCGCGGATTCCTGACGAGATCTCTCCGGAGATTCAGGGTGGGATAAAGACAAAGAAGCAGACGCAAAATCAAGCCCTAGAGAAGAAGCAGGAGTAGGAGAAGAAGAAGAAGCATAGGGGACAAGGAGGACGAACAGGAGGACGAGAACATTGTGCTTCAAGTTGAAACTAGGGAGGTCTGGGCCTCGGGTTCTTTTTGTCACGAATTTCTTGCGTAAGAAGAAGAGGAAAAAGAGGGTGAGGAATCCGACCGAAAATGCAGTTCTTCTTTGTTTGCATGCAGTCTTGAATTGGGAATGCAGGAACATACGTTACTAGTTCTTTTTTGGCCATTTTTACGGGTAGAAAGATTCCCAAAATAAATTGAAGAATGTGGTCGACTTTGGAGAACAGAAATGTGGATTCTTTTCTTGCATTCTTTGGTGAGGAAAACTTGGAGAGGAAAATGTACCCAATGTATGTAGTAAAGGAATATGTGGTGGTATGTGTGAAGGGACTGATGCGGCTTTCGCGTGTCCAGAGAGAGAGAGAGAGCGAGCTTGCGCAAGATCTTTCTCATCGTGGACTACAGTCTTCCCGGTTGCAAAGGAGCAAGAGATGGTAGAAGAAGCAGTTGATGATGCAAGAAGTGTGTGTTAATTAGGGTAATTAGGGAACCCAGCTGCAATCCTTGAGAGCTTCCTTCGAACTATAGCTGCAGTTGACGGAGGTGGGTAGAAGATTCCCTGCAAAAACTGCTCCGGAAGTAAACGCATTTGCCATTTGGGTCGTCGTCGCCGCCATTCATGTTCTCTCTGTTCTCTATGTACCTCAAGATTGTGAGAGTCTCGGATGTCGAAAGAAAGCTCCAACGTTGCCTTCAGCAAGAAGCAGGAGAACGATCCTCAGATTTTCCAAGAGTAGAAATAAAAAAGAAAGCAAGGGAGGAGGAGGGAAGGTGATGTGGGTAGCGGCGACAACCCACAAATCTTATCAGATTGCTGATGCAACCTGCAAGATGGCAAATGGGTCGCTCCACAAGATTTGATCCAATCTCCAAACGGGAGGAAAGATCTTGCTCTTTTCATAGCTATGGAGTGTTGGTCCCCGCATATTGAAGCTTTGATGTGCTGCAGCAGCAAGCAAGAATTTCTCTCTCCCTCTGCAGATTGAAGGCTTTGCTTTGCTGCAGCAAGAATGTAGGTGTGTGTCTGTGTGTGTCTTTCTTCCTCTGCAGATTAAACCTTTTGGGTTTGCCTCAGGAAGTATGTCTGTCTCTCTCCCTCTGCAGATTGAACCATTTGATTTTGCTGCAGCAACAATCGTTTCCCTCACTCTGCAGTTTGAACCTTTTGGTTTGCTGCAACAAGAATATCTGGCTCTCTCTCCCTCCGCAGATTGAACCCCTTGATCTGCTGCAGTAAGGATGCCTCTCTCTTTTCTCTACAGATTGAAGCTTTTGATTTTGCTGCAGTAACAATTGTCTCCCTCCCTCTACAGATTGAATGGTTCCCTTTCCAACTTTGTAGCATGAGCAATGGGATGCTGGCTGCAAAAGAACCCAAACCGTGGAAGAACATGGGATCAGTTTGCACACCACAAACAACAACAAAAAAGGTTCCTTCTCCCCAACAATGTCAAAACCCATTTGCTGGTGAAGAAGGCTCTCCTTGCTGGAGTGAATCCATGGCCCATCATCCTTACAGCCACACTACTACTGAGAGTGATATTTGAGAACGCTCCAATCAAAGGTAGCTCTCAGGTTTTAGACACGTACATTCAAAACATGGCAACATAATTTGTGAAATCCCAACATGGCAACATGATTGTGCAGACAGTAGGGCTAGAGTGGCGTAGCCACGGGTTACCCACTAGTTAGTGTTAAAGGCAATTATTATTTTGTACACAAAATAATGATCAATTGATTGAATTCATCATAAGTTGACCTTGGTTATAAAGGAAAGACATTCAATCACTAAAAGAAATATGGGGTTTTATAACCACTATATTTGTAACCACATGTGAATAAACGTTGTTTGCAACTAGTTTTTATCATTTTTGTAATTATTTGTTATATTTGATCATACTTGCAATTACATTACAATAAATCTGTAACTATTGTTTTTTCATCTTTCTAACAACTTTTAGTTTTGTCTTCATCTTAAAAAGGTCATATATGTCCCAACAATTGTGATCAAAATTAATTACAACCTTATGGGTATATTGGGGTCCATTCAATATATATATATATATTAAAAGCATATTAATATGTACAAATGATGCAAGTGTGTATAATGAGTGAAATAAAATCTTATATATCTTATAACATATAAAAACATATCAATCGCACATAAAAAATATATATGTACATTTTAAATAAATTTAAAATTTACATATATATATAATTCAAAGGATATATTACAACTATATCCAAGGTTTATAATATCATTGAATTTATTCTAATTAATAATATATATATCAAGTGAAAGAATGATACTAATAATAAAAAACTTAAAATACTTGTCAATATTATTGTTGTTGTTGTTGTTAATTAATATCATTAGTTTAATTTAAAAGGAACTAACAAAAGGAATCATCATTCATTTATTTTTGACACCTTTTTACACATTAGCCACTTATTTGGGAATGTAAAGTCTTTCTATAAAAGTACATTTCAGCTTTGGTAGATTGTTCATGTGTTGTTTTGAATGGTGTGTGAAGATTCATCAATGGAAGCTATGAATATTATTTCATGAATCTCAATGAAAGATTGAGGATACAATTTGTCTAGAGTCATAGAGCTTGTGAGTATTTTTCGTTTTTTGTTAAGTTTTTTTCAATAGAAGCCAATTGAACCTTTGCATTGTCTTTAACACAACCTATTTGGAGCTCTTAAGTTGTTAATCCTCGATCATTTCATTCTACTTTTGAGTTATTTGGTAATAAAATTAAAAATAGATTTCTATGTCTCACCTATTCATTTCATCGAATGGCCTTACCACCGATGTTTGAAAACATAATTTCAACAATGAAATTAATGTTTAGGAAAAACAAACAAACCAATTCCAACTTGCCACATTAGCTTGTCAAGAATCACTTATGATTAAAAATTCAACAGAAAAAAGTTTCCCATGGATCATTTTATCTCATTTTGATCCAAATTTTCACCAAATTTCAACCACATGGTCAAAATTAAGGATTTGATAGAACATGTAAATCCTACATTTGCTATAGTGAGATGGAGGGATCACATGAGTTTTGGCAATTGCAAGTGCATCTACCTTGGGGTTGGGTTCTTAAATTGTTCTTTGGTAAAAAAATTTGATGATACCTTTTTCTAAGGGTTTCTTTAAGTGTTTTATATAGGTGAATTGCAATTTTATAGTAAAATAATTTCTTTTTAACTAGAAGAAAATATTCACCTTTTTTGCCTTTCTATGTGACAACCACAAATAAATGGTCTCTTTTATTTTTCTGAAATTTAATTGTGGCAACATAAGGGAGAGAAGTTTAATTAATTCAAAAACATTTGGGGATGTGCCTAAAACTGTTTGAAATTTCTAAATTTAAACATCTTGATATTTCCCTAAATACAACTAACTACCAAGGATGAGTGTTTATTTTTATTTTCATTTCAATTTTGTGATGTTGCTCAAGTGGTGCTAGTCCATAAGTATATTTAGCCAAATTTGGTGATATTCAAAATATGAAAGTATAAAATCTTAAGTGCACTTTCATATTGTAGGCAATTGTGGCAACTTTGAAAAAAAGAACTTGTGACAAAATATTCAATATTGAAAAATATTTTTCACAAAATGGCTATTAGCCGAAAAATCACAAATCTTATGTATGGCTTCAATTAAGTAAGAAGTTGTTAACTAACTAGTCAACATCCTTAATGCCCTTGAGTATGTTTTCCTTCAACATTATTGTAGTAATAGGTTTAAAAACCAAGGTTTCCAACCAAAGCTAAACTAAGTATATGGAAAGCAATTTGCAAAAAGAAAAAGAAAAATAAAAATGTAGTTTTGGAACTTTGCATTGAGTGTTTGGATTAGATGTTTGGGCAAAGACAACTCAATGCATCCCCAATTGTTTGTGAGCACATTTTGAATGGCAACCTTGCAGAAGACGGTAAATAAGCAAAGGGTCGTTATTGCCCACAATACAAAAATATTGCATGTTTCTTTTTTTTCTTCAACTGCCCATTTGCCCATCCAAGATGTGTCCAGAGATGCACATCGGAGATGCCCCTTTAAAGTCTTTGGATTTGGGTTTGTGTATCTCTAGACCACAAAAAGTTGTGGTCTCCAATCTTTTCATGGAAAAAAATCATCTGGCCCATTTTTTGCAACATGTGGCTAGTTACAATTGTTGCACAATGAATGGAAACTAAACCACATTCAAAAGAGGTGAAAAATGTCATTGAATTGTGTGTTGGGTTGGCAAAATAACATCTCCACTAGATGACTTTTCAATGATGTAAGCAAATGAATTTGAAGGTCTAGTATATGTACTTTCTATTCTTGTCTTTCACATTTTGTGTGTGTAAATGACTCATTCATTTAGGTATTGTAATACCTTGGTGGCTACGACACTTAAATTGTTGAGTAATTAATTAATTAAATTAAATTTTTTTAGTTTGATGCTTGGGTTTTTAATTTTAAAAATTTTAACAATAAAGATCAAACTTACTTGTAAGGTACTATTTCAAACAACCTGAAACTATATGTTTTAGTAGTTGGGTGGATCTTCATGTAGTACCCTCCCTTCAAAATGACTTCAAATTGACAATATCTTTATTCCAAAGTTGAATGTAATCACTAAGTTGACCATACTTAGTAGTTTGGTTTATAATGAACTGTATAAAACATCATCACTATTTATTGTGTCCAATTACAAGCATTATTCATTGAAATTTTATTAGTGATTGTATTGAAAATTTCTAGAAACTTGAAAAGAAATTATCGTAATTTTAATTTTGATATAAGTCTTAGTTTGAAATTTTGAAAGAAAATGGGTTTATTAAACATAGCCTTGTTTCAAGCCTTCCCCAAATCCATAACTAACACATGTATATTCTATTGACTTCTTGTTGATAATTAGATTCACAAAAATGACTTAACATTATTTAGGTGGTGGACCTCTACCCCCAGCCCCAGCCCCTCTTTTTTGTTGGGATATCCTTGATTTCATGTTGAAACATCTTATTTTTAAGCCTTCAAATTTGAATTTGGTTGTTATAAGATAATGCGACACTCATATACTACTGGCCTTGCAAAAAAATAATTAAATGAATAAATAAAATTGCATTTCATGTATGCAATTTTATTTTTTGTTGGAAACATAAAATTTGCAAATATGTAAAATGGGAATCCATTCTTGGTACAAAGCAAGGTAAAATGTTAGTGGGTTGGTGCAAATTTTTGTTTTTCTCTCATTTAAGGTGCACTCACACTTGGTGTTAAGCATACAAAATTTATGTTTTTAAAAATATTTGATGTTAAATATGCATTAACTTAACATTCAGTTAACATCCTCTTAACATTGACTCCCACCTAGGCAGCCATGTAGATTTTGGTATTAAACTAACATTGCAGGTTGCAATTCATTGTTTACAATACACCCCCTTATCATTGACTTAACATTCACTTACCGTCAAGTGTGAATCAACCATTAAGTCCCCTAACACCCAACTAATCATTTAGTACCTAAACCTATTTACTGTGAAAATGTTATGTCAAGTTAACATCCACTTAATGTTAAGCAAATTTTCATTTTACATTGGGTACCACCTAGATTTTTACTTAACATTAGGTGTGAATGCACCTTTATATGCACAAACAAGGGTGCGTGTCATTCATGCATCATTGCTAAGGTAACAAATTGTCTTGAACAATTTGGAACCAAACTAGAAAAAGAAATTAAAGACAAAATCCTTCTTGCACACTGGAGAGCTCAATCCCAATTACCAATGGGGGAATGCTCATTGGTAAGAGTTTTAAGGTAGTGTTGTGTGTGGACCCAGAGCTAAGTTTGCACTTTGAACTTTGTACCACTATTGGTGTCGTATAAAGGCTTGTGCATGGTATATAATCTGCTCTAGACTCTATGGATTGGTAGAGAAGGACCCTAGTAGGCTAATTTGGGTTGGAGTAATACCAACCTTGTGCTAGTAGGTACTACCCTAGAGGGCTAGCCTTGTACCAGTTTCATTCCAATTTCAATATTAGGTCTATATAGTTGCCTCATACCAACCAAAGTTCAGTATTTAACTCAATTTTAGGACTAACCTTAGGTATGATTTTTTTTAAAAGCACCCAATACAAAGTTTGTACTGATTTTTGGCATTCTAGGAAACTATTTTTCAAAAAATTAATAAATTTGAGAATAATTTAATTAATGGTGAATCCCTTTAGGAAGTATGGTAGATAGATATAGTTCCCTAGTTGAAGATAATTTGTACATGGGTAACATTCTTGTTTATTTTTATTTTTGGATTATTTTCGCCAAAAAAATCAAATTTAAAGAGGCATGCATCAAGTAATTTCATCCGTCAATTACCTTGATATAGTTTTAACAAGTAGTGTTCCACTTAATCATCTATTTGAATTACATAATTTAACCTCCAAACAATTGGATTCAAATGTTGTTGATGCATAGTATGGACTCCCAAATCGATGTGTATAATAATCAATTATGGAAATATCATCTAATTGGGCCTAACATTAGTTTCTAAGAAGAAATCATGAACATAAGTTAATCATTTGGGTTTAATTCATTGAACCCTATCAATGTGCATAAGGTTTGACTCTAAAAGTCCTTGATGGATTCAAAACTAATGGACCTTTGAATTCCATTGTCCATATATGCACAATGCTAGTCACATTAATAAGCTAGTAGAAGACATTGGAAAACTATGAAACAAACCTTAACATGGCGAAACTTCTAGAGAACTAAGCAAATGATTGGGAGTACATGTCTTGTGATATTTATCTTGAATTTAAGTTTTTTTTCTTTAAGGGTCACATGCAATGATATTTTTGGTAAATTTTCACCATTATACAAAAAATATTTTGAAAACAGAATAATGTGTCACTAAATTCCTTGTTAAAAAATTGCCAAAAATGAAAATTTTATTGCGAACATTGCCTAAAATATGAAAGGGTGCTTAAGGTTTTTTATTCTCATATTTTGAACATCGCAAAATTTGGCTAAATATGTTTATGGATGATTGTCACTTTAAGCATTGTCATGAAATTGTAAAAGTAAAGCATTGATGACATGATGGTTTTTATATAGGATTTTCACTTGACATTTTTAAATTTAAATATTATTCCCCTTAATGCAATTTCCAATGGAAATAATATCAACATCTTGTCTAAAAAAACTTATATAAATGATGAAAGAAGGGAGGAAAAAACATAAAACAAAATCTCCATTGGCTTAAAAAGGTTTTAATTTCACAATTAACTAAATCAAATTTTTGATCAATTTGATTGTTCCAACATGTATTACAAATCATTTCTCTAGACTAATTTATACATATACAATCCACTTATTTAGATTTGAAAATCGAAATTAAATGAATAAAAGACTTTTTGTGAATTTTAACCTCATGTTCGTATAAGGTTCCATAGTCAAGCCAATCATGTTAGAGTCATTGTTTAATAGAATGATAGTATTAAACCGAATACTATGTCTATTTGTTTCTTTATATGATCGGTACTATCTATCCACCTACAAATTTACCCTTTTCTCCTTACAACCTACTTACATGATTGCCAAACATCTTCTACCTTGGAATGGGTGAAGAGTTAGTTATCTCCTTTACAACATGGGTGGAATTGTGTTGTTTTGTTTTTTCCTTCCACCTTTCTCCTTGGGATTGGGTGGACAATTTTCTTCTTTTCCTCCACACACACATGTACCCCTTTTCCACCTTTCCTTTTGAAAAGGCGAACATTTGTTTTTTGCCACATACAATTATCCTTTCCTTTGGAATGGATGCATGATTTGTATTTTACACGCAATCAGCCTCTCTTTTGAAATTGCATGATAACTTTTTTTTTGGGCCTCCTTTTTTTTTTCCCCCTCTACAAAATGGTTGAACATTTCCTTTGGCCCCACATCTTCACTCCAGTAACCCTTTCCATGAAAAGTGTGATAAAGCATGTTAATTTATGCATACTAAAAGTGTTCCCATCTAATTTTCATGACTTTCTTTCAAGTGTGTCTTCACCATCTTACACTAGTGAAATTCATAAGTGACATTTTTTTTTCTTCCAAGTTCTTTTTTCTCATGTGCAAAAAAATGAAATTTTGCCACAAAAGAAATCACTCATTGAAGTGCATTTGATGATTGGTCCCTTGACACAAGTTGTTGGATTACGTCATACAATTGCAATTGTCCCATGCGGTCATTCAAGCCATTTGCATTGGTCTGTCTCAAGTTCCAACTTCTTTAACCCATCCTTGAGGTGACACATAAATTTCAAAACATGTATCCGAAGGGGGAAAAAAATGGCACAACTACAAGCATATATATGCACACATGCTTACCTTTGACACCAACAAAAAGAACATCTACTACATATGTATGATACAGAAACTCAATGAGACTGATACAAAATTGAGATGTAATATCATGAGTAGTTTTGGGATTTTAAAACTATGGAAAATTGTAGGGTTGAGTAATACAAACTTAATTGAGAAGTATGGAAATAAGCCATGTTTTTTGTTGGGAGTAATGTTGTGCATATATATATAATAAAGAAACTCAATGAGATTGATAATAACATCAAGATGTAATATAATGAGTAGTTTTGGGTTTTTTAAACCTTGGAATTGTAGAGGGTTGAGTAGTCCAGACGTAATGCTAATAAGTCATGTTGTTGGGACCAATGTTGTGTGAGTATTTGATTGCGTTGCCTTCTTCGCAAGTCATTGCCTCACCAACTGGCTAATCAAATGTAAGGCTGTAGATTGATGGATTTTCACTTTTTCTCTTGAGCCTATAAGGTGGTAGCAACCTTTTATACATGTTGTCCTCTTGTGAAGGCCACCTTGGTTCTAACTTCTTCCGTGTTACTTACCTATCCGACACCTCAATAGATAGAGGTAGACTCAATTTTCTCACAATATACTTAAAATTTTAGTTTCCAAGGTTGGGGATAGAGATGCCCTTAAATTGTTAATAACCTCATGTCGTAGTTGATTTTGACAATTTTAAATAAAAAAATTGTAGGGTCTATAGCCTTTTTTTTCTTTTCTTTTTTTAAAAAAATTTTTGAGAAAAAATTGTTGGTTACAGTAATTTCATAAACTCAAAGAAATGATGAGTATGCACAAACAAGCAGAGAATGGTTATGTACAATTAATAATAATATATGGGAAATTTTTTATACATAATACTTGGTTCTATGAATTTCTGAAAACAAGGGTTACAAGATGAAAGAACCACCCTCATAGCCAAGGAGGCCGGGTTTAGTGGCCTTTCAAGACCCTGGTGGGACTCATACACAAATCCTACTATGAGAGGGGTAGGCCTATGGGGATGAAGAGCTGATCGTTCATTCTTTGCATAGTTGAAAATTTATTTTAAGAATCCCATTTTTAGTCCCAAAAATTTTAACAAAATTGAGATTGTGCAAGATTTTTGACAATTATTGGAAAGAATTCAAAATCTACCTTTTCACTTATTTATAAGAATTCAAAATCTACCTTTTCACTAGTCTATATGGATTGGAATCAATTTTTTTGAATGATGGGTAGGTGGGTAGTCTATTTGGATTGCTATCATATCAAATAGGTACTTGGAATTTTTTGAAATATATATATATATATTGACACACATGGAATGGGTGTTACTCTAGACCCATGTGACATGTATGACAAACTTGTCCAATCAAGTTCCACTTAAGTTTATCTTAAACTCAATTCTTTGGATTGAAAGCCAAAAGAAACTTTCTTCCTCTGTACTTCCTTGTTTGTGGAGAAGAATCAAATTTTGGGGAGGATTTGTCAAGAACAAGATCCAGTTATTTATACCAACCTTAAGGTCCGGATGGCACGTTGTCAAGGAAACCCAACAAAATTTTGCTATTTGAGATCTTACACACCCAGTCAAAGAAAGACATATATGCCCACACGATGGATGGGCGACCAATGTAATAAGGTCTTTCCATTCACTCAGGTGGGGTTCTCTCTCCCCTCCGCACCCCCCCCCCCCCCCCCCCCGCCCCCCCCCTCCTTGCCCTTGGCACCTTCGCACCTAGGAACGTGTCAAGCTTGGTGGAGTATAATTCTACGGAAGTGGAACCAGATGATGACCACCTGTCTCCCCTCAGAAAGAAGCCTAAAGGAGTACCCTAAAGGCATTTTCCGTAAAACATTTTAGTTTCAAAGTTGACGGGGCACAATGCCCTAATTCAAGGTTATTAGTTACTAGGTATAGCATAGCAACGTGCCAAATTGAAGGTTATTAGTCATTTGAAGGTTTGGTGATGACAACTTGTGAAAGTGTTGGTAAATTAGTTTAGCACAATAATAGGAATTCCGGGGCCTTAGCATGTAAGCTCATTCATTTATCATTTATGTTCCTTTTGGTTCAAAACCTTTAAAGAAGAATTGACCCCCAACCAAATAATGTACTCTCCAATTTTTTCATATGCGGTTTCCAAGGTACTTTGTCTTTGGACATTTTTTGATCCCCGACAAAGAAAAGGTGGATAAATTGGATGACTTCAAAGTCGTAGATAGGTACTCCACAAAGAAGTCACAACTCATAACCCTAAAAAGAAAAGCACAAAGCAGCACTTTTATTATGCAGAATTAGTATGCATGTTTTACCCAAGAGACCCTAAGAGGGTACCTACTTTTTGCAATCAACCTTCCCTTTCCTTTAGATTTTCCTAAAAAGAACAAAACCTTTACTTTAGTCAAAGAAAGAGAGTACTACTTTAGGGGGGAGATTTAGGGGTGCAAATCTGAGAACCACACCTAATAATAGATAGGTAGTAGTAGTTCTGGGTTTTTGTTCCCCTTCGGTGTTCCAATTTGGTGGCCTTGCCTACAAAAGGCAAGGATATTATGTTTAGATTTATTATAGAGTATAGTAGCTTAATGGATTTTGGCCCCTAGGTAATAATAATAGGTCTATTTTTTGCACCAGGATTTTTGAAAGATGATATTTTGGCTTCTATTGAAACTTGAGATAAGTTGTCGAGTTATAATATCTTGAAGGATTTTGGTTTCTTTTAAGGGATTTTTTGAAGATTATATTTTTACATGGTGAAATATTTGAGTTTTCATAATTCTTTTTTTGCCTTAAGATACTTTTTAATGTAAATGACAAGGCCATAGTGTGACACACCCCTTGTTCTTAATGTGTTCCTTAAATTTATCCCATATGCTTTGTCAAATGTTTGTTTTTATTTTTATTCCTTCTTATATGTCCCCAATAAGCTCTCCTTAATTTTATCGGTGTATAGGTAGGTGGGACAAATTTAAAAAAAGGTGTATAAAATTATATCTTGAGGGGTTGTTCAAAATTTGAAAACTTTTAATTTGGGAGTGGTCAAAGTTTGCAAACCCTTTTTTTGGGGGGCGCAGGGTGGATGGGCCAATTAGTAATAAGGCCCATCATAAAATTAAAAAATGTGGGACTTTTGAAAAACAAGCGGGGAGGACCGTATCACCCACTTTCCCATTGGGTTCCAGTTCCTTATTACATAACCATGGTGGTTGCCTCACTTGATGACTTTGACTCCGTGCTTCTTAACAACCCAATACCAGCCTTCACTTACTTACCTACCTATGGGACCTTTTTTAATATGATAGATTACCAGGTGGAAACCCAACATCGACTCCAAATGGTGTTCATCCACAACACACACTTTTTGTTCTTACCAATTATATACATGACCTATTTGTTCACACCATAAATTACCGATTATGAAACTCTACGTACCTATCTACATACCTGACCTATTTTTTTTACATGATAAATTATGAAGTTGAAACCAATCGTGAACTCAACATGTGTTCATGCACCTACTTACTTCTTTATCTACCTATTCATCTACTTATTTATTGACTATGTTCATCCATCTACTTACTGGTTTATCTCCATATTTATTTACCCATCTACCATGTTCATCCACCTACTTATTTATCTACTTATTTATTTATTTTAATTACTTGCCTACCTACTTCTGGGAAGCAAACAGCCAAGGCAAATTGACCCCCACATTGGGTTCATGGTTAAAACCCCAAAACCAATTTAAATGGTTTTTTTTTTACCATGATTCCAATGCCATTTAAATGGGTTTTGGGGTGTTTCTACCATGATCCCAATGTGGGGGTCAAATTCGCCCTGGCCGAAGCAAACGACTCGCTTGCTTGCTTGCTGGGTGGAAGAAGCACACGGCAATCAAAGCAAAGGCTATAAATCCTTGAAGTGGAAAGAGGAGGAGGAGGAGGAGGAGAGCAATCAGTGCAGGCCCAGAAGATGCGCAAAAAGGCAAAGATCTTGCAAGCTGTTAAAAAGCGTGGACGCGGATCATTGCAGACAGGGAGAGGGGGGGGGGGGAGGGAGGGGAGTGGCACGTGACAGTGCGAACAGCTTTTGCGGCAATGAAATCGTCGTCCATTTACGTGTGTGGCCGTGAAAGCAAAGCCAAAGAAGGGACGGACGGAAGGACGGATGGACGTGTGTGGGGACAGCAGCAGCAGCAGCTATAAATGCGTAGCAGCAGTCGTTGCAGCGTAAAAAGCCTGCCCTTGGCCTTTTGCTCGCTTTGCTTGGATGCTCCCCAGTCCCGACTCCCAAGTCGCGACTGACTTGCGTCCACAACAGCCCTTTTTTATTTGATTTGATTTGGTTTTTGTTTCTTCCTGGCGGAATTTACGAAATGAAAAAGAATGGAAAATGAACGGGTCTTTTTCAATGGTCACAAGTGTGAGAACAAAATAGGTAGTATAAATTCGCCACATTTTTATATTTGGTTTTCAGTGTGTGGCAACTAGCCATAAATATGGAACGTGCATTCAAGGCTTTTTAATTGCATATCTGGTTTTCGGTCAGGTTTGGCTAAATCTTTGTAGGAAATGATCGCCATTTTATCTACATCTATCTATCTATTTTCCATGATCACCAAAAATGATCATTTTTTTCTTTCAATTTTCTGATGTTGGTCATTGTCATTGGCTAGCATCCCAAGAAAGAATTAGCATTAAATGGCTACAAGTTTTTAGAACCTGTCTAAATAAATTCTTAAATATTTTTTTAAAAAATGCTACCAAACTAAAAATCAGACTCCAAATGTGACCCCAGATTTTTTTTAGAAAAAATAAAAATAGAATCTGCAACTAGACTAGGCTATTAGGTACTTACTTATTGTTTTTTCCTTGTTTTGTTTCTGGACATAATCATAAGTAGTAGCCCTTTCTTTCCTTTTGCTACAAGTAGCTAAGCTACTTTAGGCCGTGACTTCACTTCCTGTAGCACAAGATCATACAAAATCATATCATATATACGCAAAGCTTTTCTCTCACCTCCTTGTGCGGCATGACTTAACCCCTCCTCGTCCTCCTTTGCTTTTTCTCTCTAGTATGTGTCATGAAACACCCTTGTGCACCTTCCTTGCTTGCCTTGCTTGCTGCCTTGCCTCCTCTTCTCTTCTCTTCTCTTCTCTTTTCTTCTCTTCATTCATTGCATTTGTTGTGCTTTGTTGCCTGTTTCATGAAACGCCCTTTTCCAACTTGTGATCAAAATTTAGCCTCGCATTTCTTTCTTGCTAAGCAGTCCATGTTCATTGAGCTTTCGATGTCTCTTGCAATGATGATGATGATGAAAAGGATCGGATCTGATGTCATATGCATACACAAGTAGTTCTCAGTTTGTTTCCAGTCGAAGCCGGAGTTATTTCCCTCTCAGAAGAGAGAGAGAGAGAGAGAGAAAGAGATTTTCGAGAAAGGGAGATTCATGAGAGAAAGAGACTTGAGAGCAAGCAAGCGGTTCAAGGTGCTTGCAGGAGAGGATCAAGTGATGGAGGAAAGGGAACAAGTGGTTTCCATGACCGATTTGCAGCAGTTTTCAGATGATGGAGATGGTTCTTCCTCGAGTCTTTTGTCGGGGTTGCCAGAGGAGTTGGCAATGGAGTGTCTAGCGCGAGTGTCGTCGTTGGGGTCATTGAGAGGAGTGAGCAAGTCATGGCAGAAGCTAGTGTACTCGACGTATTTTCAGCAGCTGCGAGTGCAATACGGGAGAACGGAACTGAGCTGGGTATACACTCTTGTGCATAGTACGAGAGATGGAAGCTTCAAATGGCAAGCTTACGATCCGTTTTCATCGCAGTGGCATGATCTGCCTCCGGTACCACATGTTATGGATTTTCAGCTTTCCAATCCCGGGTGTATCGGATTGTCTTACTCCGTGCAGTGCGCAAGTACACGCACCAAGCTTGTGATGATCGCCGCTCTGAAGCTCAGAGAAAGTCACGGATCATCATCACCTTGCAAGCCGCGCGGCGTCGTGATGCTGGAACCGGCTCTAGAACGGCCGCTGATCTTCGACCCTGCTCAGAGACTATGGAAACGCGGATCTTGTTTCAGAGTTCCTCGCA
Organism: Sphagnum tenellum; assembly: GCA_963921925.1. Classification (NCBI taxonomy): domain Eukaryota; kingdom Viridiplantae; phylum Streptophyta; class Sphagnopsida; order Sphagnales; family Sphagnaceae; genus Sphagnum; species Sphagnum tenellum. The sequence goes on along the minus strand of OY998143.1, from coordinate 20,280,590 downwards.
AATGGTGTGTTTGTGGAGTTGCAGACGAGAAGATCTACGTCGCTAGCGGATCCGGGAAGGACTGGGATCGCGATGTCTCGAAGTCGGCCGAAGTTTACGATCATGAGAAAGACGTCTGGCAGAGACTGAACAACTTGTCGTCTTCCAAGTTCAGCGGCGAGGCTATGAGTGCCGTGACGCAAGGAGGCAAACTCTACATTGCGAGTGGAAGAGGAGTGTTCCAACGGGAAGGAGCAGTGTACACGCCGAGTACGGGACTGTGGACGAAGATGGAGCCGGGTCTGAGGAAAGGATGGACTGGCTCTTGTGTGTCCATCAAAGGGAAGTTCTATGTCGTGGACGACACTGCAGGCAAGCTCAAAGTCTATGCCCCGGAGCGAGAGGAATGGACTGTGTTCATGGAAGATTCGCGGTTGAAGAATTTGGAGAGCATCGTGAGCACAGGCGATGGGAAGCTCTGTGGCATTGTGTGCACTCCCCCGTCGGAAGATGGCAGCAAACCTGGTTGCAGCAAGGGGAACTTGATCCGCATCGTCGACGTTGAAGCTCAGCCTGCTCCTCTTATATTTGATATCCAAGTGCCTGACGATGGTCAAGCTGTTGCTCTTCAGGTTCTCTCCATGATGAACTCAGATCTTCAGACTTGAAGAACCCACCATGGCCAGCAGCAAAGCTTTGCCAGAGAACCGATGACCAGCTGCTCCCAGGCTGACACCTCCTAGTCGTTCCATCTCTTCATTTTTTATAAGGTTGCTGCTGCTGTCGTTGCTCTCCATGATCAGCTGCTGCTTCTTCCCATTCATCACCGAGTAGTATTACTCAGACAGAAGTCATGCTGCACAGGTGCTGTGAGAACTCACATGATCATGCTGGAAACCTGTGTGTTCTCAAGCTGATCAAGCTCAACTTCAAAGCCTGGTCAGTGATCCTGCCACTAGTGGAGCTGCTGCTCCCACAAACCAACCTCTGATCACAAGCACAGCTAGCTGCTCCATGAGCTCCACAAGCGATCCACATCTACAGCACAACAAAATAAAGTTTTGCATCCAGATGCTCTGAAGAGCTCAAGCTCTCTCTCTCTCTCAATCTTGGCTTGCTCAATCTCAATTCATCTTGATCTTTCTTGATTTTTCTGGTGATGATTTTGAGGAACTGAGGAGATTTGGAAGGCCTTACTTCAGACTCGGGAATTTGATCTTAAACATGTCCATCATGGGAGCTTTCAGTTTCATAGCTCAAAATTTTTGTTCAGTGTCATTAGCTGCTCATGTCTCTGAAGTAGCTATCCATCAGACATGATTTTAGGATGCTTGCATGCTCGATCTCAGATCGGGTTGTCTCAACTGAAACAAAATTCTAAACCAGAAATATTCTTTTGAAGAAACTTTTTTTTCTGGTCCAATTCAATTTGTGTGTTGATCTTGGATGTTGATCTTTCATCATAATCTTCGAAGATCACAGCAGAGTAGTAATATGATTATTATCAGAGCTGCATGGATTCTTATCATGGTCTTGACTGCCTTTGCTTGCAACATCAACTACGGAACAGTTTCATCCAGTCTCTTCAATCATATAATTTCTGGGTTTTCTAGAATCTTTCATGCTTTTATTGTTGGGTGCTTGGATTGCAAAGGACACACATGTAGGTTTCAAAGCAACCCATTGAATGTTTTTGTCTCCGTGTGTTGGAGTTCTCCCTCTTTTTGCCAAATCTCAGACTACCCAGGCCATTGGAAAATCCTATTTGGAAAGCTACATTCTTGAGTTTCTCCATTTGCAAGCACCTCTGATGAGCGTAGATTTGGCTGCCATCAGTCAGAGGTCCAAATCTTTGAAGTTTCACAGGAAAGTCAAATTCTTGAGTGATGAATTTGAGAGTCACAAAGTTATGCAGCTGGTGGGTAGACTGGGTACCCTGCCAAATGGAGATACGAAAACCTGAGAACAAGTTCACAACTTCCATGTGATGATCCAGCAGCTCTTGCTTTCTGAGGGGAAAGAGAGAAGACTCCAGCTCCATACACCTCTGAAAGTAGCAGTGCAAAAATTCTGAATCTCAAGTCTGGAACCTTTACAGTATTTTCTGGATGCTGGAACAAAAGACAAAGAGAGTCCAACTTATCTAAAGGAATGGAACCCCACCCCATCATAAACAATTCTCGTCGAGTCCTTGTGAAATACAGAACTAAATGCACCAATGAAGAATATGAGTTCTCTCAAACATGTGCATAGAGAACATTTCTCTAAAGTCCTTCTGAAATGCAGAACTGAACCTGCCCATCGACCAAGAACATGTGTGGCAAATCCTTTGTGAAATGCAGGCAAGGAAATAAATTCATGTGAAACCAGGAACACACAGACTTTGAGAAGAAAGATCATAAGTCATAACTTTCAATTTGACACCTGAAAACGTGCACTCCACCTCGGGCTCTTCTCATCAGTGATGTAGATGGGCTTCAAAAGAATGGAAGAATGGCCAGAAGCAAATCAGCCTTCCAGGCAACACTGCAGGTGCAGTGTGTATTTGTTCTTCATGTGCATAGCACCAGGTGAGGATGTTCTTCATGTGCGTAGTACCATATGCAGAATGTTCTTTATTGTGCATAGTGCGGGATGCTGCAACTTCTGCCCAATGAATATTATCACACCATTGCTGGAGTGGTGAAAATCCCAGTCTCCTTACATGACAAACACTACAAGTTTTGGAGTTGGAGATATGAGCTTATAGGACTAGAAGATCATGGTGGCCATAGTCTCCATAACAACATATACAAATCATAGCAATCGATCGTTTCTTGGATAGAAGAGGATGGCACTTGTGAATTGATGTAAGAGCAGATCATGTACCATGGAACAGGGAAGCAACTGCCCATTATGCTGGGTAAGCCAGCCTTGGCAAGCCCGGTAGCTATGAGATGGGAAGCACTGCCTGCAACACAATCCAGCATAATAATGGGTAGTCACAAGCCAAGCCCAATAGACGTTAACATCTTTGTTGAATGATTATGTGATGCACCATGGAATGACTATGGGAACAACATGGGAATATCATGTGAACATTGTGAGAACCTCATGGGAATACAATAACATTTTGGTATTGTTCATTTTCTAACCATAATAATTCATAACAGATATTTAGGGAATTACATGTGACAGGTTTTAGAAAGCCTTCTATGAATCCAGGCTTGTGTGTCCTTGCACCTCTATTGGTATCAACACATGAAATGTATTTCATTACTCTTTCATTTTATTAACATCAATAATGAAATAGGCCAGAGAATTTAGCAATTTTCCAATTTCATGTCCACTAGTGTAATTGTGCCATTGGCCCAAGTGTGAACTAGTTACCCAATTCATTTTTTCTTTCAAAATCAATTTTGTAATTCAATTGAATTTTCAATGACAAAAAATACTTAAAATTCAATCTCTCCCACACCTTAAGTCTAATTTTTTTCAAAGCACCTTCACTAAGTCCTACTCCTTGAAGGCTTTTCAACAATAGCAAGAGCAGGCCAAGATTCCCTTATAGTTTTTTGTTTTGATTTAAATGAATTTTCAATGAAAAAATTGTTCAATATTCAATAACTTCTCCACCATAGGTCAAATCATTATGAAATTTACTTGATGCACCCCTACTCATCAAAGGCTTTCCAACAATATTAAGGGCATATCAAGAGAAACTATGGTTTGAGAGATCTCAAATGAAAAAAAACTATCCTCCTTCATAAAGGGATTTTTCATCTAAATGTTAATGATTTCAAATTAATTAAATATTAATACACACCTTGCATAAATTTTTGTACAAAGTTTCAAGGCAACAACTTTTTGGGAAGTTGCCCAAAAAAACATTTTGCATTGAAACATATAGTCTTTCATTTGTTTTTTCCTTTTGTTGTGTTGTCTCTAAATTATAGAGCCTATAGAACAAGGTTCTTGGTGCCAATATTTGCCACTTGATAAATAGGCTTGACTAATTAGAAACATATATGAAGAGTACAATTCAATTTTTTTAAATCTATTAGTTGATATTGCATATTAGAGAATGGGCAAGTCCTTGACCATTGTGTAAGGTAAGCCTTCATGCGAGCTTGTAGGTGCATTTTATCTTACATAAAGGATTTTGTCTCAGCTTTATGAAAAAGGATATTTTTGTTTTTGAAAAAAGAGGATTACATCTTTGAAAAATCAAGATTATGTTGAATTTTGGTCCCCACCAAGGACATCTGATCAATAAATCTTATCCAAGGTCATCATTAATCTTGCAAAAGTGGCATACTCCTAGCATAATACTCCATTGAAATCCTTAATGGAATGACAATGCTTGGTGGTTTCCATAAAGCACATAGGTATTACTCCCATGTTTAGGGTCTCAAACTTTTTGTCTTCGGTTTTTTTCTTCTTTAACCTTAAATGTTAAGACCAATACCTAAAATGAATGGAAGGGTTTATTGCCAAAAAACGGAAAAAGATAATGTTTATTTGAAATATCATGTTGGTGAAAAAAGTTTCAATTAAATTTAATATAAAGCTTTTCAAATGTAATCAGAAACACCATCACACTAATTGTAATTTTTAAAACCATAGGAAGCTTTATTTTTTCCATGCCCCTTGCATCTACTAAGGAAAGTTGTTGTCCTTCCAAAATTAGTGGGTCATGTGTAGCTTGAGTATCAAAGTATTAAACAACTTGTTGGGAACATGGGAGCCTACTTGGATAAATACATGTAAATAAATGGCAAAACGAATTGTGGTATGAAGTTTGGTAATTTAAATGTGATGTTATGGGTTTTTTATTACACGAATATACTTGAGTTGATCTATAATAAGATTGTTGTGTTGGTGCTTAATCCATACATGATTTAATAAATGTCATAAATGATAGTGGTGTCACCTAAAAAGAAGGACCCACAGAATAGACAGCCAATACACTGCCTTCTACAGACCCTGCTAGCTTCGTTCTACTGATCAAGCACTCAGAAGAAGACTCCTACTCTTCCTTAGACCAGAGTCGATTTGTTCCACGATTGCTGATCTGTTGCACTTCTGAAGGTTGACAGACCTATACTGCTCAACATGATCCACTTCACAATGTCTCTTTACACCAACACATCACAAACTTTGAATGGTCATTTACAAGTAGAGCATGTACACTCCGACAGCACAAGCATGCCTGAATGAGTCTGATCAATCCCAAAACTCAGATTCCCTCTTCTACTAGCTCTATCCTCATGTAGCCTAAACTTGACTGTCTACCAGACGCAGTGGAAAAATCAAAGACACAGCCCAAGCTCTTAACTACAGAGTTCTCTCTCAGCATCTCCTTCTGTCCTCCAAAATTACTTCCGATCTAGAACCAAAAACCAGAGCTTCTAGTCATTTTAACAAAAAATGAATGAGTAGAACTTGTCTGCTCTTACAACCTGCATTCCTAGAGTTCTGCAGTGTCCCCAAAAGAAAACCGAAGCCAGTCCCTCTCGCTCCTCACATGCTAATTCCCTGGAGAGATTGCTAGCCTGAAACTACCAGATCTGCGCAACGGAAGAAGATCAGACATCTGTTTCAACGACTACCATCCTACCTCCAGAGAGTGCCCTCCATGACATCACCAACCTGCACTCTTCAGTCCCACCATTCCTACTTTACGGATCCTTCCCTTTCCCCCCAAAACTTCTCATTCCAGCATTCAAAACCTTAGCCGCCAAGCTTATAACTCAGCCGCCTTCATCACCCCCCCTTATTCGACGGATCTTAATCACTTAAACCCTTCAGCAAAAGATTAGTCATCAGAAACAGCAACCCAGTGGTCGGAGCCAGGTGGGTGTTCGATCTCCCCACAACCGGTCACAGTGGGTTCAAAGAATATGATTTTTAAATGACATTGTTCCATGACAGTTTGTAGTGTTATTGATTCAAATGTTTGGGTTAACATGTTAGATTGAAATCTCCAATTATGATGGTTGAACAATTCGTTGACATATTTTTTAAAATTGTAATTAAGGTTTAATTAAAATGTTGTATTGGCATTTTGGGTGGGTTCTAAATGGCACTTATCATAATGCTTCACATGTAGTTTTATTGAAAGTTGCACAAATAAATTTAGCACCATGGTTTGTCATATGACATGAAAGGGGTTGCCGTCTATTTGTATTTCAATTTAATTGTTTATATTGGTGTCTTTTTTTAATATATTACTAGGAGTTTTTTGTGCATATGTGAATATTTTATTTTGGTGTTTAATCTAATTCGAGGGTTAAGAAAATCTATCCAAATTATTGGTTTAGAAGAAAAAAAAAATTGTAATCTTGGGAGGTTTCATTTTCATCGATTATGAAACCATATAATGTTAGGTAATCAGTAACACCTAATATTTTATTATTATATCTTTTTCAAATAATAATCATAATGTAAGTCACCTATTTTGTTGGGCATTGAAAATAATTTAAAATGAGGAAGGCATGTATCAAATTTAAGATCTTCCACCAAAACTTAAATGTTTTGCCATGTAACATTTATGTGATCAATTTTGGAGTTTTTAAAAAGTTTAAAAATAACAATAAACCATTTGGAATCAAAAGATAACCATAAACAATATGCTTTGAGAAAGACTTGATTTTTTTAAAATGGCCATTCCATTTTTTAAGGACTGAAAAAGTGATGAATTAAAACATGGAAGCCAATCACATATCAAAATGTTTGTAACGAACATTTAGATGAAAACACAAACCTTTTTAAGGAGTAAAAAGAATTGAATCAAAACATGACGGCCACCTGCAAGATCACGATGTTTATATGATTTAAAAAGAATTGGATGATAACTAGGTGGCCACCAAGTGGAGCACAACCTTTTTAAGGAATAAGAAAAAGTTGAATTAGAACTTGGCGGCCACCCAAAACATCACAATGCTTATACGAATTTAGGATTACTTGGATGAAAACCTTGTGGCCACCATGTAGGATCACAATACGTATAAGGATTAAAAAAAATTTGAATGATAATCCAATGACCAACAAGTGGATGACCACCTTTTTAAGGAGTGAAAAACCTTTTAAACTAGTTTAACTGTAAATCATTGAAATGAATACACGAAAAATCACACATCTAAATAAATAACTCATATAAATCCATCAAGTTTTGTCAAATGTTTGTGTCCTCTAAATTGAAACTAAAAAATTGAATTTGTAAGTTTGCAAACCTTCAACATTAAAATCCACTAATTGTTAACATATTTTTAAGGCATCCATCATTGTCTAGTGGTTAGATTTACACAACTACATCAATGTTGTCTTGAAACAAAAATCTAATTGGATAACATTATTTTCTACCTCTCATAATTACAAACAACAATCCAAACTAATTAAATACAAAACTTTGTAATTGAATCTTATAAGATTACATAATCTAAGAAAGAACCATATAAGCACATCAAGTAATTGTTTTCAAGATGTTAAGGTTCATAATGCATACCTAAAGGAAGTGAAATAACTCTACCATCCCCATTATCACTTCCCTTATGTTGCATGAACCAAGCATAATTTGGTGAAGAGGAATTCAAATGTTACTTTGAATATTTGACAATGATTTCATAAGGATGTGAATGAAAATGTTAAGATGAATGTGTAGTAGATGTAGATGGACACAAAGGAACAACCTACCAAAAACCATGAGATGTTAACATAATAAATTCAAATAAGATAGTATATAGTCTAATATAACACATTGGGAGATAATCAAGAATATTTTTCTTCAACATCAATCAACTAAACAATTAACTTAATCAATTAGTGGATTTTAAAACATAAAAAAGATTACCTAGGGGCCACCTAGTAAAGGGAGGATGATAAATCACACATTGTCAAAAAAATAACAAAATGCAACGATAATATATAATTTACATCTTTTTTTTACTTTTCATTCTCACATTTGTACAATATGACACATCAAAACTATCATCACAACATTGGTATAAAAATTTATATTGTCCAAGATTGAATTACAAGTAACATTTCTAATCCTACCAAAAGGATTCTCATGTACAAAAGTAATTATAGGGTCCAAGCATGATAAAATACACCAAAAAATTTAATTTCAAAAACAGTTTCTTTCAAGATTCACATTCAAAAGGATATTAAAAGCCTATTTAAATTACATTTTGAAATCATAGAACTCTTCATTGAGTTTATTGTAAGTTGAACATAGAGTTCAAAAGTTATATATATATAAATAATGGATGAAAAGTATGTTTTAGATTCGCAAGTTGTTTAAGTTTTCCAACATACTTTTACATTAACACTTTGATAGATTATGACCATACTATGAAAAGTTGAAACTATATTCATTTGCATTAGGGATTTATAAACTTGAAAGTACAATAATTCTAATTGATGTTTTATTTTCATATACTTCTAACTCTATTTTGCAAAACTATGACACCTACATTCTAGTACTTGCATCTCAAAATGTATTTAAATGGATATTAAAACATGTGGTTCTTCAATATTATGCAATGAATTTAAAGAAATGTTAATTGTTGATCATTGAATTAATTAATATTCAATAATTCAATATATTAAGGCATACCTTATGGTTACTTTCCACATAAGTAGTAAGTGACACTTATTGGCATATTTTACCATGCTTATGCCCTACACCATATTTGGAATGATGAAGATATTCCAAGTAAGGAAGAATAGTATGTAATGCATAATTATCATCCCGACCATAAACATCAAATGACTTCATGAAAATGGCATTAAATGGCCCATTGAACATACTCTTGTAAGGTGAGTCATTTATGAGCAATATATTACCAACATAAATGTAAGGGTATTGAATAAAGAAAAAGTTATGGTTCTTGTGGAAAACATGTTTGTCTGGATTAAAAGACAAGAAATGCACATCTTTGGTGTAGGGACTTCTAACCTAACACCCTAAAGGGATCAATAGTAATTTTCTTGTTGAATTTGATCCAAATAATTATTCATGTTGTGTTTTTGGATAACAAACCATATATACATAATGAATTGTAGTATACACCATTTGAAGAATTCCTTCAATTTAAGCCTCAAAACAAAAATGTGAAATGTTGCAAGTTGGGCTCCCAAGTTTGATGGTATCCTTTTATCAACCTTGGGGCCAATACAAGGTGATAAAGTTCAACATTTATTAATAGCTTGGGGTAGATTGGAATGTTTTTTCTCTTTCAACCTTGACTCCTTGTGTAAAACCCTTGGGGTTGATTTCAATTCTTACACCAATAGGAATACTGGATTTTGGTTGAACGTGGCCTTAATTTCTAGTGTAAAGCCGGCCTCAGTGATGCATTCCATATTTTACCAAATACCAAATAATGGAGATTTCCATGTTCCTATGTGAAATTCAAATACACGAGTCTAGATTTCAAATCCCATTATGCACCAATTATTGAATATTAAACCATATTACTAATATGCCTACTCCTCCTTGCAACAATTGTGATATTGTATCGTAGTTTTTTGTGTTTTAAATAATGTTATCACAAGAAAATAAGTCCATATATGTTTCCCTTCAATTATGTATTTTCTAAACCATTCCATATAATTGGTGTGGAATTCCACAAGGAATGTTATGTTGGGGTTTGCTCCATGCCTTGGTTCCAAGAGGTTGTATTGAGAACAAATATCATGCAATTTGGTAGATATCTACCTTGCACATACTTCGTGGGCTTCCATGAAAATTCTTGTTCCCTCCATTCATTGTCACTAAACAATGTTTTTCACATGCAATGGAAAGAACTTTCGACATTGTCTTTTTCTAGAAAAATTTATGGGAGCGAGTGCATGATTTCATGCTATACTTTGCATGCTTGTAGCCAACGATTTTTTATATATTGGAGCTTTATCGTTAGTTTAAAACTTCCATTGTTTTCCTTAAAAAAAATTTACATACACAAAATTAACTACAATTGCACAAACTTTGTGATGTTTCAAGCCCTAGCTTTTAGTAGTTCAATCTACATTTAATGTTGAGAAAACCCAACTTCAAAACTTTTTAAATTGTTCTTTCAAATCAACAAAGCTTCACGTCCAAATTGAGTTTTTCACAACTGTGCATTTTGGATTATAAACTATTTTAGGCGATATGCTTCTAGTTCTTTTGAATATCAACAATATTGCATGTCTCTATTTCAAACATACTAAGTAGAATCAATTTCTCTAGGTGTGTTACTCGCATCATTGGAGCATGTATTTGTCCTTGGTTTAGCTAGTTTCGTGCCTTCCTCTTCCTCAGATGTCATGGCATCTTCTAGGCATGTTGTTTCTAGCACCGTGTTTTCTTTTTTGTCATTTCACCATCTATGTTTTCTTTTTCGTTGTCGTCCTCCACCTAGCTATTAATTGTATTGGCTTCCATTAGCTGGTCCATTTCCTTGTTGTAAGCAAGTACTGGTGCTTCATATGGATCATCCTTTGCATTTGAATTGTTTCTTGGCCACTTTTTTAAAAAATTGAATCACTTTTTTTTTTTAACACTTGGAATCCTAACAAATAGTCACATTGTCAATGAAATCATATTCTAAAATTGTCTTTAGGTGGTTATGGCAAGTTGCTTAGAGACTCCAAGATAAACATTTTGATCACTATCCCATATATCTTGTAATCCCTCAAACAACTAGTAGATGCCCAATATCCAACCTTTGCTTAGAACTTTACATCTACATTTTTCAACTTTTTTTTTCTAGATACGAGTGCAAATTTAATTGAACGGTGTTTGATGAGAATGCCATGGATATGGATATCATGACATGATGCAAATGAAAAAGATTTACCTTTCAACCTCAAAATAAAACTAACTTTAATGCAAAAAATAACACATGTTTGGGAACATGTTGGGTTTGTGAATACTTGTAGTTGTCAACTCAAATTTTGCATTTAAATCTAGCATGCAAACATTGGTTTTGACTGGACCATTTGGTTGGTAATGGTGGGTTTGGAATGGTAGCATATAACATAACGACACCAAATGGTAAAATAACTACATGTGTCTCAACAACCACAAAATCATGTATTTCCTTATGATAATCATTTACTACTTTTATTTGATATTTATAGTGATTGTTTGTCTCAACTATTACTATGAATTTTTTCAATAAACAACTTCAATGTTCAAGTTTAACCCTTATTTATATCTTTTTTTCATAACTAAATATTTCATTCTAAAATCACATATTTTGCACAAATATTCATGTTAACACATGTATTGAACCACAATTCAATTCAAACAATGGGATTTTGGTTCTTCCTTCATTTGGTGACACATCATTATTTTTTACTATTGTTTGTGTTTTATAGTTTTGAGGCTAGCCTTGTCATTCGACAATTCACAAAATGTTTTAACATTTTGTCTCAAATTCTTGTGGCACCCAAGCTCACCTACCTAGAGTTGCATACAATTGTGTTAGGGGTTTCATGAATTATGTTGATAGCAAGTTACCATGGCTTACCAAATCCTTTTGTCAATAAATCATTCATTAAACTTGTGAAAATATGTTCTAGAATCAGCTTTTTCTAACTCGCGTGTTTTTTGAAAAAAACCATGGCATGTGTAAACATCGCCTAATTGTAATATTCCATATCCTCCTTGAAATTTTTTTTAGTGCGTTTAAACACTGCAAGACTTTCTTTATCTATTTTTGCATTCGCCCATCACCATGCCACCCATTTACCTATTTTGACAATTGCACTTTTCCATTATGTTCCTCATGTTTTGATTTTTGGTAAATGTCGAAGTGGGATTAGTTGGATGTCATCTCTTCGATATTCCAATGGTTTTTTGTCATCTCACATATTCTATCTAGTATGCTTGAAATTAATGTATATTGAATCACAGATTCCAAGGTGTTTGGTGTGACAATTGGTGTCAATTTTCTTCTTGCCATTATAGAATATAAATTAAATATTTGAAATTATATGGTAGAGGTAAAAAGGATGCGACTAAGTAGTAAAGGTGGAGGAAATGCAAATTGAGGTATAGATCATGCAAACTAGTAGAAGAAGGGGAAATAATCCAATTTGATAGTACGAGTAGCAAAGATGGTCTTAGATGCAAGAGGTTGAAAGAGTGCATAAAAATAAAAAACAACTTTAAATGGTTTATATAATGTAAAATGGCATGGGCTACTTCATATTGTCTTAATTCTTAATGGGCACATGCCTCTTAGTGGTGAATAGGTAGCGTTTGGATTGGCACATACTTCCTAGTGGGTCAACATGTTTATATGCCATTGAATTGGGTCTAGTTTAACATTTTATATGGTTTAAATTTTGTATAATTTAATATACCCTAATGCATGACTTCAACATTTCATGTGTTCAATTTTTCAAAACAAACCGACATAATTTTTTTCCATCTTGTTTCTTTTGTTTAGTTTTTTGCAAAAACAAATTGTTCATGAAAAAGTTCATCCATTTTCACTTGTCATTCAAATTTTCATCAATAAATATCATTCATCCATGAACATGTGGCAAAATATTCCTCCACATCACCAAATATTTTGTGCCATGTGCCAAATAATATTTTCCAAACATTCTATTGATGTCAACAAAATATTCCAAAAAAGGTTTGTTCATGTTCACATGCTCATGAAATAACTAGGAAGAATATCAATCCATGGTCACCATCATGGGTTGGATGCATATTCAAGCCTATGAAGTTGAAAATTTTTAAGGACTAGAAATTAGTGATGAACTTCAATTTAGGGGGGGAATAGAAAGGAAAATAAATTAGTGCACCACCCTTTTTAGATTTTGTTTAATTATAACAATGTGTGTGTGTGTGTGTGTGTGTGGTATATGGTGAACAAAAACCTTTCGTTGGGATTTGTGTGCACTAATAGAAGGATTTTACTTTGGTGTAACAAATAGTAATGAATGTAAATCTTATCAATAGCAACAACAATGAATGTGACAATAAGCTAGCATGTATTCTATTTAGTTTGAGGAAAAGAACTAAGGAAGGAAATGTGTTGGTTAACTAGAGACATCATCAACAACAACAATAACATTAACTATTCAACTAATCAAACTAATAACAATGGCAACAACAACAACATTAGTAGGTGCTTCCAAACTATAAAAGCCATGTGATAGGAAAAAGTCCCATGGTGATAACTTTTTAATCAATAGTAGCTTCAACATGGTTAGATTTCAAAGATGACCAACTACATTCAACTTCATTGGCTTTAACAAATGGATGACCAAATATTTCTTCACCTCTTTTGTACATGGTCAACGAAGATCTAAATTCACAAATTCAAGATGAGAGTGACGAAATGTCTCAAACTAATTACAAGTTTGATATTTTGTGGGGACTAGCTTGGACCTTTACATTTATGGAAATTGTGGTTGCATGTAGGATGATTAGAGATTTTTTTCAAGATGTCATCTAGAAAAGTCATTATAATTTGGGCTATAAGGATATTGGTCATTTAAAATATCTACAAGGGCAATTGGCATTGGTCAATGTGCTACTAGACTTGAGACATACAATGGGGTTATTGAATGCATGTGTTAGTTTTGGAGCTAAAGCATTAAAGATTTAGTAGTTTAGCTCTAGATTACTAATCATGTAAGGACTTTTGATTTAATTATGTGTGTTTTCATGGGTCTAGGTATGCTTTAGGTAGGATTAGAAAGCCAATTGTTTTAAATGTTTAGCCTTGTGATACAAAATCTAATGGTTCAACCCATGGGTGGGAAGGTGAAATTGTAACAAACAATCTTCTATCTAACTTACAAAATTAACAAATAGTTCACGTGCATTCAATTAGGTAGCCCTTGGTGTGGTTGTTTCCAACTACTTTGAATGCCTTGATCTCCCCTTTTGGGGACTTATATTCGTTTTACATTACTTCTAGCCATATGTACCAAATGAAAGGTATCATACTTGGATTCATTATTGATTTGCTAGGTGGGAGTTGTCCCTTGGTTTTCATCCATGGTAGTCCATCACAATCATTGTGTAAATAATGATTTGTGTTCACACTTCACAAGTTCAATAAACATTTCCCTCTTAAAACCAAAACCATACATCTCAAAATTATGTAGAGTAAGGCACATTGGATTTGGTTGTTGTCATGTTTGTTGAAAAATATTTTGCATGAGTTGTTGACACACCAAGAGTGCACATTTTACATTATTTAAAAATTAACATGTAATTGTGTAGTACAATTGAGAAACAATCATGCCAAAGTTGCAACAAAAATGTTCCCCAAACTACATTTCATCCATTCAACACAACAATCTATCATTCATCTATATATTTTGTGACATTCGAAAGTAACTGAACATGGGATTTGTGAAGTTAACACACCACTCGGGGAAGCATGACGATAGATGAAATCATTTCCTTAATCAACGTTTCAAGGGTATTTCAACTATAAGACTTGTGGAGGCCAAGAATTTCTATAAGTCCCCCCTTAATCGAGATTTCTTTCAAATATTCACCCAAAAGAAGTTGTAGTAACCCCCATTAAGTTATTCAAATATTTTTAAAAATACCATTGAAATGTAATTGAAAATGACATGCAACTAAAAATGTTGTGGTTGAAAAAGGGGGGTTTTTTTACTAATGTCATTGGAAACAGAAGAAAAAGAACGAAAAGGCTTTTGATGTAAACATGTTGGTGGTTTGAGGATGTTTTTAAAGATTTTCACACCCTCGTAACCATAATCTCACCAAATGCTTCAACTAACCAATCATTGTCGATAATGATTTAATGGATTTGTAGTAAGATAAATTTATATTGATAATGAGAAGGCTAGCAATGGTTTGAGGAAGCTCTTTAAGATTTTCACATCCTTGCAACCATAGTTTCGTCAAATGCTTCAACTCATAACTTGCTATTGGTAGTGATTCAATGAACCTACTATAAGATAAACCCAATATTGACAATGAAAAGAGGCTTGCAATGCTTTGAGGAAGCTTCTTAAGATTTTCACATTTTTGTAACCATAGATGGGTCAAATGATATAATTAACCAATTTTTGTTTGTAGTAATTCAATGCACTTGCAACTAGATAAGTTCAATGTTGATAACGAAGAGAAGCTTTCAATGGTTTAAACAAGTTCCTTATGATTTTCATGTCTTTACAATAATAACACGTCAAATGTTGCAATTGACCGATATTTATTGGTAATGATTTAATGGGCTTACAAAAAAATAAATCCAATATTAATAATGAAAAAAGGCTTGCAATGTTTTGAGGAAGCTCCTTAAGATTTTCACATCCTCGCAACCATAGTTTCATCAAATGCTTCAACTCACCAATTGTTGTTGGTAATGATTGAATGCAATTGCAATCAAATAAGTCCAACATTGATAATGAAAAGAGGCTTGGAATGCTTTGAAGAAGTTCATTAAGATTTTCATAACCTATCAATTGTAGCTCGATCAAATGTTGTAATTGACCAATCATTGTTAATAATGATTCAATGGAATTACACCAAATAAGTCCAACATTGATAATGAAAAGAGGCTTGCAATGCTTTGAAGAACCTCCTTACGATTTCCACATCCTACCAACCGTAGTTCGGTCAAATGTTGCACTTGACCAATCGTTGTTGGTAATGATTCAATGGAATTATAGCTACATATGTCCAATATTGATAATGAAGAAAGGCTTGTAATGCTTTGAGGAAGCTCCTTAAGATTTTCACATCTTCATAACAATAATTTGGTCAAATGTTGCAATTGACCAATTGTTGTTGGTAATGATTCAATGGAGTTTAGCTAAATATTTATAATATTGATAATGAAAAGAAGCTTGTAATGTTTTGAGGAACCTCCCTAAGATTTCCACATCTTACCAAGTGTAGCTCAGTCAAATGTTGCACTTGACCAATCATTGTTAGTAATGATTCAATGGACTTACAACTAGATGAATGCAAGATTGATAATGAAAGAGGGGCTTGCAATGCTTTGAGGAAGCTCCTTAAGATTTTTACAGCTTGTCAATTGTAGCTTGGTCAAATGTTGCAATTCACCAATCGTTGTTGGTAATGATTCCATGGAATTACAACCAGATAAGTCCAACATTGATAATGGAAAATGTTTGTAATGCTTTGAGGAAGCTCTTTAAGGTTTTTATAACTTGTCAATTGTAGCTTGGTCAAATGTTGTAATTCACTAATTGTTGTTGGTAATAATTCCATGGAGTTACAACTAGATAAGTCCAACATTGATAATGGAAAAATGTTTGCAATGCTTTGAGGAAGCTCCTTAAGATTTTCACATCTAGCCCATTGTAGTTTGGTCAAATGTTGCAATTGACCAATCGTTATTGGTAATGATTCAATGGAGTCACAATAAGATAAGTTCAACATCGATAAGAAAAAGAGGTTGCCAATGCTTTGAAGAAGTTCTTTAAGATTTTCAAAACATACCAATCGTAATTCGGTCAAATGTTGCAATTGACCAATCGTTGTTGGTAATGATTCAATGGACTTACAACCACATAATTCCAACATTGATAATGAAGAGAGCTTTGCAATGCTTTGAAAAAACTCTTTCAAAATTTCAGTTTCATCCAATAATAGGTGAGTCAAATGTTGTAATTGACCAATTGTTGTTGGTAATGATTCAATGCACTTATAGGCGGATAAGCTCAACATTGATTATGAAGAAAGGTTTGAAATGCTTTGAGGAAGTTTTTTTAAGTTTTTACATTGTCGTAACGATAGTTTGGTCAAATGTTGCAATTAACCGATTGTTGTTGGTAATGATTCAATGGACTTACAACCGAATAAGTCCAACATTGATAATGAAAAGAGGTTGCCAATACTTTGAGGAAGCTCCTTAAGATTTTCACAAAATACCAACCGTAATTCAGTCAAATGTTGCAATTGACCAATCGTTATTGGTAATGATTCAATGGACTTACAATCGGATAAGTCCAACATTGATAATGAAGAGAGGTTGCCAATGCTTTGAGGAAGCTCCTTAAGATTTCACAACTTCGCAAATTTAGCTGGGTCAAATGTTGCAATTGACCAATCGTTGTTGGTAGTGACTCAATGGACTTACACTCAGATAAGTCCAACATTGATAATGAAGAGAGGTTGCCAATGCTTTGAGGAAGCTCCTTAAGATTTTCACATCTTCGCAAGTTTAGCTTGGTCAAATGTTGCAATTGACCAATCGTTGTTGGTAATGATTCAATGGACTTACACCAAGATAAGTCCAACATTGATAATGAAGAGAGGTTGCCAATGCTTTGAGGAAGCTGCTTAAGATTTTCACATCTTCGCAAGTTTAGCTTGGTCAAATGTTGCAATTGACCAATCGTTGTTGGTAATGATTCAATGGACTTACACCAAGATAAGTCCAACATTGATAATGAAGAGAGGTTGCCAATGCTTTGAGGAAGCTCCTTAAGATTTTCACAACTTTGTAAGTTTAGCTCGGTGAAATGTTGCAATTGACCAATCATTGTTGGTAATGATTCAATGGACTTACACCCATAGAAGTTCAACATTGATAATGAAGAGAGGTTGCCAATGCTTTGAGGAACCTCCTTAAGATTTTCACATCCTTGCAAGTTTAGGTGGGTCAAATGTTGCAATTGACCAATCGTTGTTGGTAATGATTCAATGGACTTACACCAAAATAAGTCCAACATTGATAATGAAGAGAGGTTGCCAATGTTTTGAGGAAGCTCCTTAAGATTTTCACAAAATACCAATCGTAATTCGGTCAAATGTTGTAATTGACCAATCGTTGTTGGTAATGATTCAATGGACTTACAATCGGATAAGTCCAACATTGATAATGAAGAGAGGTTGCCAATGCTTTGAGGAAGCTCCTTAAGATTTTCACAACTTTGTAAGTTTAGCTCGGTGAAATGTTGCAATTGACCAATCATTGTCGGTAATGATTCAATGGACTTACACCCATAGAAGTTTAACATTGATAATGAAGAGAGGTTGCCAATGCTTTGAGGAAGCTCCTTAAGATTTTCACAAAATATCAATCGTAATTCGGTCAAATGTTGCAATTGACCAATCGTTGTTGGTAATGATTTAATGGACTTACACCAAGATATGTCCAACATTGATAATGAAGAGAGGTTGCCAATGCTTTGACGAAGCTCCTTAAGATTTTCACAAAATACCAATCGTAATTCTTTCAAATGTTGCAATTGACCAATTGTTGTTGGTAATGATTCAATGGACTTACAATCGGATAAGTCCAACATTGATAATGAAGAGAGGTTGCCAATGCTTTGAGGAAGCTCCTTAAGATTTTCACAGCTTTCCAAGTTTAGCTGGGTCAAATGTTGCAATTGACCAATTGTTGTTGGTAATGATTCAATGGACTTACACTAAGATAAGTCCAACATTGATAATGAAAAGAGGTTGCCAATGCTTTGAAAAAGCTCCTTAAGATTTTCACTACTTTGTAAATTTAGCTCGGTGAAATGTTGCAATTGACCAATCATTGTTGGTAATGATTCAATGGACTTACACCCATAGAAGTTCAACATTCATAATGAAGAGAGGTTGCCAATGCTTTGAGGAACCTCCTTAAGATTTTCACAACTTTGTAAGTTTAGCTCGGTCAAATGTTGCAATTGACCGATCGTTGTTGGTAATGATTCAATGGACTTACACCAAGATAAGTCCAACATTGATAATGAAGAGAGGTTGCCAATGCTTTGAGGAAGCTCCTTAAGATTTTCACAAAATACCAATCGTAATTCAGTCAAATGTTGCAATTGACCAATTGTTGTTGGTAATGATTCAATGGACTTACACCAAGATAAGTCCAACATTGATAATGAAGAGAGGTTGCCAATGCTTTGAGGAAGCTCCTTAAGATTTTCACAGCTTTCCAAGTTTAGCTGGGTCAAATGTTGCAATTGACCAATTGTTGTTGGTAATGATTCAATGGACTTACACCATGATATGTCCAACATTGATAATGAAGAGAGGTTGCCAATGCTTTGAGGAAGCTCCTTAAAATTTTCACAACTTCGCAAATTTAGCTGGGTCAAATGTTGCAATTGACCAATCGTTGTTGGTAATGACTCAATGGACTTACACTTAGATAAGTCCAACATTGATAATGAAGAGAGGTTGCCAATGTTTTGAGGAAGCTCCTTAAGATTTTCACAAAATACCAATCGTAATTCGGTCAAATGTTGTAATTGACCAATCGTTGTTGGTAATGATTCAATGGACTTACACCCATAGAAGTTCAACATTGATAATGAAGAGAGGTTGCCAATGCTTTGAGGAACCTCCTTAAGATTTTCACAAATTGAAAAGTTTAGCTGGGTCAAATGTTGCAATTGACCAATCGTTGTTGGTAATGATTCAATGGACTTACACCCATAGAAGTCCAACATTGATAATGAAGAGAGGTTGCTAATGCTTTGAGGAAGCTCCTTAAGATTTTCACAAATTGAAAAGTTTAGCTGGGTCAAATGTTGCAATTGACCAATCGTTGTTGGTAATGATTCAATGGACTTACAATCGGATAAGTCCAACATTGATAATGAAGAGAGGTTGCCAATGCTTTGAAGAAGCTCCTTAAGATTTTCACAACTTTGCACAGCTTCGCAAGTTTAGCTTGGTCAAATGTTGCAATTGACCAATCGTTGTTGGTAGTGACTCAATGGACTTACACCCGGATAAGTTCAACATTGATAATGAAGAGAGGTTGCCAATGCTTTGAGGAAGCTCCTTAAGATTTTTACAGCTTCGCAAATTTAGCTTGGTCAAATGTTGCAATTGACCAATCGTTGTTGGTAATGATTCAATGGACTTACAATCGGATAAGTCCAACATTGATAATGAAGAGAGGTTGCCAATGCTTTGAGGAAGCTCCTTAAGATTTTCACAGCTTCGCAAATTTAGCCGGGTCAAATGTTGCAATTGACCAATCGTTGTTGGTAGTGACTCAATGGACTTACACCCAGATAAGTTCAACATTGATAATGAAGAGAGGTTGCCAATGCTTTGAGGAAGCTCCTTAAGATTTTTACATCTTCGCAAGTTTAGCTTGGTCAAATGTTGCAATTGACCAATCGTTGTTGGTAATGATTCAATGGACTTACAATCGGATAAGTCCAACATTGATAATGAAGAAAGGTTGCCAATGCTTTGAGGAAGCTCCTTAAGATTTTTACAACTTTGTAAGTTTAGTTCGGTGAAATGTTGCAATTGACCAATCATTGTTGGTAATGATTCAATGGACTTACACCCATAGAAGCTCAACATTGATAATGAAGAGAGGTTGCCAATGCTTTGAGGAAGCTCCTTAAGATTTTCACATCCTTGCAAGTTTAGGTGGGTCAAATGTTGTAATTGACCAATCGTTGTTGGTAATGATTCAATGGACTTACACCAAGATAAGTCCAGCATTGATAATGAAGAGAGGTTGGCAATGCTTTGTGGAAGCTCCTTAAGATTTTCACAAAATACCAATCGTAATTCGGTCAAATGTTGTAATTGACCAATCGTTGTTGGTAATGATTGAATGGACTTACACCAAGATAAGTCCAACATTGATAATGAAGAGAGGTTGCCAATGCTTTGAGGAAGCTCCTTAAGATTTTCACAACTTCGCAAGATTAACTCGGTCAAATGTTGGAATTGACCAATCGTTGTTGGTAATGATTCAATGGACGTACAATCGGATAAGTCTAACATTGATAATGAAGAGAGGTTGCCAATGCTTTGAGGAAGCTCCTTAAGATTTTCACAAAATACCAATCGTAATTCGGTCAAATGTTGTAATTGACCAATCGTTGTTGGTAATGATTCAATGGACTTACACCCATAGAAGTTCAACATTGATAATGAAGAGAGGTTGCCAATGCTTTGAGGAAGCTCCTTAAGATTTTCACAACTTCGCAAATTTAGCTGGGTCAAATGTTGCAATTGACCAATCGTTGTTGGTAGTGACTCAATGGACTTACACTCAGATAAGTCCAACATTGATAATGAAGAGAGGTTGCCAATGCTTTGAGGAAGCTCCTTAAGATTTTCAGTACTTTGCAAATTTAGCTGGGTCAAATGTTGCAATTGACCAATCGTTGTTGGTAATGATTCAATGGACTTACAATCGGATAAGTCCAACATTGATAATGAAGAGAGGTTGCCAATGCTTTGAGGAAGCTGCTTAAGATTTTTACATCTTCGCAAGTTTAGCTTGGTCAAATGTTGCAATTGACCAATCGTTGTTGGTAATGATTGAATGGACTTACAACCGGATAAGTCTAACATTGATAATGAAGAGAGGTTGCCAATGCTTTGAGGAAGCTCCTTAAGATTTTCACAAAATACCAATCGTAATTCGGTCAAATGTTGTAATTGACCAATCGTTGTTGGTAATGATTCAATGGACTTACACCAAGATAAGTCCAACATTGATAATGAAGAGAGGTTGCCAATGCTTTGAGGAAGCTCCTTAAGATTTTCACAGCTTTCCAAGTTTAGCTGGGTCAAATGTTGCAATTGACCAATTGTTGTTGGTAATGATTCAATGGACTTACACCCGGATAAGTCCAACATTGATAATGAAGAGAGGTTGCCAATGCTTTGAGGAAGCTCCTTAAGATTTTCACAAAATACCAATCGTAATTCGGTCAAATGTTGCAATTGACCAATTGTTGTTGGTAATGATTCAATAGACTTACAGCCAAATAAGTCCAATATTGATAATGCAGTAAGAGATACAATGCTTTGAGGAAGTTCCTTAAGATTTTCACAGTTCTGCAACAATAATTCTGTCAAATGTCTCAACTGCCCAATTGTTGCTGGTAGCGAGGTAAGTGAAGAACAATTATAAAAGTGCAAATGCATTAGTAAAGTCATGTTGCTTATGACAAATTCTGGTATGAGCACTAAGTTTTGACAATTTTGCAATTGCAAAATAGTTAAACCATTCAAGTGTTGCATGGATTTAGGAACTTGTTTCATGTCAGAATTTAAGTGGAGCCATTTCAATTGGTGAAAATGTTGTCCAAAACAAGATTCCATGAATGCCTCACTAGCTCCTTCCATAATGAGCATTCGCAATTTCTTCATTTTGTGAAAGTTTGTTATTGCTATTTCTTGTGGTAGTTCTAGATTTTTTGGCAACCAAATGGCTTGAATATTCGAAGTGACCTAAAAACCAACAAAGCACCACACCAAATTAGTCCAAGGAACTCATCCCTAATTTATATGCATTGCCATGAATGGATTCAAATTTTGATACATATATGCAACACTTCACATAATGTTGATTTAACCACCAAGGTAAACAACTTAAAGATTGATGAACATTTGAAGATGAAATAAATACCTTTTCATTGAAAAGGACCATTTTTGTTTCCTCCTTGTCCCAAATCCTACTTTGTTTACGACATTCATAATTAGAAGCTTCTCTTACAATTTGTCGACCCATATCACGTAACTGATCATGCATCACCAAATTACCTTTATCATTCACCTTTACAAGTGATCTATCCATCAAATTTCGTAAACAAATCTTGGGTGAATGTTGTGATGGGACTTTCCATATTTGTAAGGCTTTTTGTCTTGTGATCCCATTTTGCCTTGGCCAAATGCCATCAACTTTTGAATTATATTCTGAAAAAAAACAAGCAATATCTAAAAACATTCCACGTTCTTCATGGGCTAGGTCATCATAACAAATCCTTAGTCGCCCCCAAAGCTTATCATTATCAATACAACCCCCACCAAAAGGTTGGGCATTTTTCAACCGTAATAAACTTTCTTTCCATTCTTCTACATTTTTTTGGGTACAAAGCCAAGAACCTGTGACCTCAAGGCTTAATGGTAGCCCTTGGCATGCACGTACCACCTCATTTGTGATGGATGCAAAATCATGGGGAGGTATTGATTGTCCAAAAGCTTTCCAAGAAAAAAGTTCAATTGCTTGTGTATCGTTAAGTTCCTCCATTCCAAACTTCCCATCTTTAGGTATGATATTTTCAAAATCTTTCCAATTTCGCCCTGTCATAATGATCCTACTACCATTTTCACTTCTTTTCATGCCACCTATGTCTTTGCCCAATAGCTCAATTATTTGAGTCTCCTCAACATCATCAACAATCACCAATATTTTCATTTCTATCCAACATTGTTTAAAATGTGCAAGATGAGTTGTGTGATCCAACAATTCGATGTCACACAAGTCTAGGATGAGTTTCTTTCGAACTTCCACAATGTCACTTTTTTTGACATTTTCCAAGAAACATGATTTTTTAAAATCAGCATGTATCTGATGGTAAAGTTCCTTCACCAATGTTGTCTTCCCAATACCACCCATTCCAACCACGGCTAGCATGTGGTTGTCCACAATTTTTCGCTTAACATTGGCAATAGATTCAACCAACCCAATCACATGTTCTGGCAATGTTGGTAAGCTTACATGCCTCCATAGAAAATCCTACATAAGCACAAACTCATTTAGTTCTTGCAATTCATAACTTGCATTTTGATAAATAGAAAAAAAATCGAAGCTTTGCCCATTAAAAGTACAAGGTACAATCAATCCTTTTACATTCACAAGTTGCTTCAATGTCCTAGCCAACTTTCAATGACAAAAAAAAGGAAATTCCATAAAACCCAAGCAATACTCTAGAAAACAAAAATATGAAGGGCGCCCCAAGGTTGCCCTTTCTGTGAAAAGGTTTATAAATCTTTAAATCCAATATATGTACCATATTGCTTTGATAAAAAAATATGCACATTTCAAAAGATCTTTCAATTTGGATAGTCTCATTTGAAATTCTTATTTTGCCTTATCCTACATCCTACACGAACCTTGCAACTTCTATGCTATTACATTGAAGGCACAAATATTAATCAATTTGACATATTGCCAATCAACATGGACATTGACAAATCATAAATTTAGCTTTGACTAATACTAATATCCAATAATTGAAGGTTGGATTACAATTCTTACCTCTTGACACCCCTTAGAAAATTGCAAAAGCATGTAATAACTTGGATGGTTTTGATCCAGTGGCTTGCAAATATTAAAATGATCAAAACCTTCAACTCTGTAAGATCTATGTCCTGGAATTTGGGCTGGTCCATATTCCACAATCTTACCCTGCATAACCAAATGTTTCCCAATCCTATTGAGTTTTTATATAACAGTCTTTTAACACTAGGCATCCATTACACAATTGACAATGTTCATCACTTACCACATTATCATCAATAGGTTGGGTTTCAATGAAACCATAAACATTTGTGCAACTTGGAAGTATGTTAAAGAAACCATTTGACAAATCTGCTGCCTTGGATATGGAGGAATCGATATTTTCCAAGATGATCGCTTTGGCCAATTGCTTGGAGTGCAAACTGATTTCACATTGTCTACAAATATATTCGATTAATTGTCGTGACCCAACATGTGGTATTGCATAAAAGGCCACCCCTGCCAATTTCTTCAAAAAAGCATGTGCATTTTCAACATCTCTTTTCCCTAGATTGTCACGATGTTGTTGTTGAGATATCCTATGAATCTCAATGACCAAGCTTTCGATGACAATACCACCAAAGCTGTGCCCTACAAGGACAAAGGGGTGTTCTCGGCCCAACTTCCACTTGCGACTGTAGATCAAGATCAAACAAACAAAACATTAAATGATCACATAATACCCATGTGTGACATTCTTTCTACAATCAATATGCTAAGATCTATGCTCATTGCCAATTTTGTACATCCCACAAGTTCAAATACATGCCTCCTGAATGTTGAAGTCCACAATACTTGCAACTTGCACATGGACACCTTAAGAAGAACAATCTACAATGGAACTTAGAGTTTGGATCTACATTCCTCACCCATTTGTCTTCTACAAAGGCATGCTTCCAAAAGTTCCAACATATTTGAAACACCCATATTTCTATTAGTACCTAGTTTGTAATTTAACAGCATAGTTAATTTGTGTGCGTGTTAAATCCTAAATCCATGCAATCTTTACAACAAAAAAATAAAAATATTGCGGCAGAAAAATATAAGTTCTTAATCAAACCTGGTCACCAGGGTTTGCACCAAATTCTTTGCAATATGTGAAACATCTTCAGTATTTCCAAATCCATGGAACTTGGATTTGGTGGCATATGCATCGTACGAGAGGAGCAAGATTCGGACATTGTCACCCAATTCTGGTCCAAGCCATTCTTGGGGCCAACATGTTTCCGGGTGGTTTAGTGTTGACCATGTCGTTTTCCACATGTTTTGTGCATCTTGCCCGAATTGGAAGCCGTGGAAGAACACGATGTCAAAATGAATGGGACCCTTGTGGTCATCAGGTGGCCATACTTGAGTCACGGTACGCATCTGCACATCAAAAAACCCAATTCCACCCTCACAAACAATTGATCGCCCTCAACACTTTCGAAATAATAAAAAAACGATTAGGAATGTTGATGCGAGTTTTGTTTTGCTCAGGAATCGATGCCCCAAAACGATCGGGCGGAAAGAAAAGGGTGCATGATGGGTTGGGTTTTACTCACATCGGCCATCACTCGCGGGTGGCATTACGGTTTACGATATTGCGGAAGAGTTGACCTGATTACGCGTTGTGAAACTCTGTGCAGCAGAGATGAGGTTCGTAAGGTAGAATTAGGAACTGATGAGAGATGGCACAATTGCCCACAGGCTCCGCCTTCCTTCACTAAGTATCTGCGCGGGTGCAGAAAGGCGAAAAGCGTGGTGCAGCACGGGGATCGGCCAGGTGCAGCGCTATGTGCGGGCTGGATCGATGTAGCTTGGTAGCTCGCCACACCAGAAGGCGGTGGGATCTGCGATCGTGGTTCGTCTCTTCGTTTGCTTGCAGGTGACCGCTCAATCTCGATGCAGAAAAAGAAGGCGTAGTCTACATTGGTAGCGCACACACCAAAAGGTGATGGGGTCTGCGGTCGTCGTTCATCTCTTCGTCAGTTTGCAGGGGCAGCCGCCCGATCTCGCCGTTGAAAAGGAAGTGCAGCCTCACCGGATCGGCGTAGCTTGGTAGCGCACAAACCAGAAGGCGGTGGGTTCTGCGGTCGTGGTTCGTCTCTCTGTCAGCTCACAGGACGGGACCGATCTCCATGCGAAAAAAGGAGGTGCAACGTAGCTGGATCGGTGTAGCTCGATAGCCTATACACCAGAAGGCGACGGGGTCTGCTGTCTATTCGTCAACTTCCAAGGCGGAAAAATCTCGATCCGGAAAAAGGTGCAGCCAAGCTGGATCGGTACAGCTTGGTAGCGCACACACCAGAACGCGGTGGGGACGCGGTTGTGCTTCGTCTATTCGTCAGTTTCTAGGTCGGGCGCCAGCTTCATGTATGCTGCAAAAACTCTGGAACTCAACCACTCTCCAAACTGAGTTCCTGGAAAAATGATGACCAGAGAACTATATTCCTTGAAAGATCCACACTTGAATAACACGTTCTGCAATCCTACATGTTACTAGAAGCCACAAAGGAAAATGAAGAGTAAAACCAGAAACACAGAGGTTCAGCATGAAACATCACAGTTACAAACAATTCTGTGCACAAAGCTGATTCAGACTGCAAATGCTTTGTAACTATTCTCCCTGCTACAATCACTCAAAACATAGAAACTACTCAGGTCAAGGGCCCAGATACAAAACTCACTAGAACAGAGAGACAACTTTATGAGCAATGCACCCTAAACAAAAATGATCCGCCTCTTCTTCAGCTTGCAAGGCGGTAGCGCGATCTCGGTGATCTCGGTGCAGAAGAAGAAAAAGAAGGATGGGAGATGTTCCTAAACGATCGATATGAACGGCAAAGGCTAACTTCAGCTCCGACGCCACAAGGCAGGGCCAGCAGACTACTCGTGCAGCAGAAAAAATATGCGAAAGAGCGCGTAAAGCACCAGACGAGAACCACACGTTCCGATTGTCGACACAGTAGCCCCAGATATTTCCTTTTTAGGAGGCAAGTGGTAACCCTAGCGAATCCGCTTGGCGGGCCCCCCACCTGAGGTGCGAATGGGCAATCGATCGGTTTGCCTTCGCTGTACACATGCCTGTTCGCCACTTCTGTTCGCTGCCTCAAAACATTTGAAGGGAGGAATGAGAAAACAGATATTCAAGGGCCTGGCTGGTTATTAGTAAGGTCTTTAAAGGTTTTCATCCATTGTCCAACTTGTTTGGATAATCCAATTTCTTTGGGTCTGTCCATCATCCCACTTGCCCAAGTTCTTGCATTGTTGAACTCTGTCAAATTGTCCTTCTGTTGCGCTTCCTGGGGTTTGTTCACTGTCTAACTCTTGTAACATAACTCTCTTTTTTAGGTTCATCCATGGAGCCACTTCCCCAAATCTCCAAGTTAACAATGTCGTTCAAAATTTCTCCAGTGCCCCATGACAATCATTGCAGCTTGTCTCATTACCTAATTGGAAATGCAACTAATACTCCAGATTCAAGGATTGAGATGTACTCATATGTATTCACTTCAATTTCTGTGTTGAACATCTGCCTTCATACGCTAGTCTCAGGTGAAAAGAAAGATGACAATGCAGCCACAATTCTAGCTGTGCATTTGATATATGGATTTGATACAAGTGGACCCATTGGCTATTCCGCTCCACTGAAGGCCGTGACAAAGGTAGGGCCTTTCTCAGGTTCTGAGGATTCATTCTGGGGTTACAATTAAGGGCAGCATAAGTGTTTTGGGGTCGGGTGGAAAAAATGAAGAGAATGTTCCAGAGTGAGAGCAGTGCTGCTCTCCTAGTCTTTGTTTGAACCCTAAACATGTCAGATTAGAGAATAGCTCTATGTGTACCTAGGTGCAGCAGTTGAATGTTCACCTCTTAGTTTATAATGGAAGGTATGGTGCTTCTCCTGGGCTTGAATGAGGTTGGAGATTCTAGAGCATGGACAGCAGTGAATGGTGGAGAAAAGGATTGGACCAATTTGCAGATGCAATTGTTCCAGCACCAGCACCAAAAGCAAGGCATTACGCATTGGCAGTGTTACAGTGCAGGTGTGAATGCCACAGCAAGCTTTTCAGCATCTTGGCTCATCTACAACCACTTTGCTGGCCTCACAAATGCAATTGCCATCTGAATGAGTCCATCATCTGAAATGCAAATTGACAAAAGTTTCATGGAAAACTGTCCTTGGTCCTTGCTGATGTTCAATTATTTTACAAACAAAGGCACTTGATGGGGCTAGCATAACCACAAGCATCTCATAAGGTGCAAACACCTGGCTAGTGCTCCTTTTAGGGGTGGGATCCAAGTCTAAAAAGTAGTTGTTGCTGATTTACTTTTGGTTTCTTCAGAGCATGACTAAAAGTTTGCCAGTGAACACCTTTTTATACTTCAGCTGTTGACATGATTCTGGCATCCCTGTTATGCTAGGCATATGCAATAGCAGTCTATAAGCATGATATTGATGTATATTGCGTTGAGCTTTAAAGTATCACCTTTTCATCTCATGACCATGACTGCATAAAAACTCAAAACTGATCACTCAAAACTGTTCATGGTTGTTGTGTAGCAAAGTTGTGGAGCTGCATGCTTCCATGTGGAGGACACATTGCTGTCACTGCGTCAACATACAGGTTGATCTGGATGTGGCCCATTTGTCCAGCACTTGAGAATCAGGTTCTCTTGCTTATCCCCTTCTGTAGGTATGAAGGTTTTCAGCAAAGTCAACCAAATTTGAGATGTAACTAATGTTTAGGGCTCATGCTGCACTTGTCTTCCTTGAATATCCAGTCATTGAAGATGATCACACTCAACCCCACCTGCATTTCTCAACTCCAGATATCACAACAAATTTGACAGTCTATTTTAGTGGTCCATTTTCGAAGAAGCTACAATGAAGGCGTGAGCTTCTGGGCAAGAATTTGTTATCTATCGAAGTAGTAGATTATACAAAGTCTCAGTGTCTTTTTTCACCTTCCATTGCTTTTTTTAGCTCCTTAGTAATAGAATGAATTGGGTGGGTTGAATGGGGACAGATCTTCACATGGAGAATAGACAGCACCAGCCCATGGCAAAAGTGGCAAATATTCAGTGCAGCTGCCTTGCTGGAAAGAGTGCTGCAGTGGATTGCATTGATCACATGTTGCATGGTTTGGAGGATGTTATGAGGAAGAAATAGTGGAGTGTGCACACAATGCCTTGACAGGTGGTGACATGTTTCTGGTGATAGGTACCTCAGCTGTTGTCCAAATCTTGCAGTCTGTACTGAACTAATTTCTTTCTTTCAGTGGAAGTGAACTCCATACATCTGGAAGTAGATGCAACATTGACCACATGGATGTTTTAATAAATGTGATGACAGGAGGATAGGCAGGGGGGAAGCTAGACAGAAAATTAATGAACGTAACAACCTCAGTCAATTATGTAGTACGGGGGCACCTCTCAAGGTTCAATTTCCAGCTCCAGATGCAGGGAGCAGGAGATTTAACTGAAGGTTCCTGGAGCAGGGGTTGTAAGATCCCTGGAGTGGAGGCAGGTTTTTAAAAAGGCAATCTCAGCCACCCATCAAGATGCATCTCCCCAGTTATGCTGGGTAAGGCACCGCTGTCAGGGCCACCGGCTCTTTCCTTGGTCACCAGGGCAGAATGCCATTCTGCCCTGACAGCAGTGCCTTACCCTATAGTATATTTTCAGTATGCCTTCCTACTGGATTTGAATGCATAATTGACTCAAGATGTATTGGATTGATTTGCACTATACTTCTATTGTCAATTTTAAGGACTGGGATATGTTGTAGCCCACAACCAGCAGCAGGATTTCTGAAAACATTAAATAGGCCATTGTTGTCCCACACATTATAGTAACCACTGTCAACTAGCTATGGTGTGTTCCACCTCCAATTGTTGTATTGCATCAGAAAATAAATATGGAGAATTGACTCACATAAGTTCATGACTTATTACAATACCTGGGAGACAGGTTTTTGGACTTTCATTACTACTCCTGAAAGTCAATCAGCATGATACTTGCAAGACAGGAATCAGTAAAAACCAATTTTATCTCTAAGGCTCCAATGAAACACTATACTGGAATTGAAAAGGAGGAAATGTATAATGACGATCAAGAGAACTTTCAAGGAATCGAATGCCTCTGGTCTGTGACAAGAAGAAAAGTAGAGAACAATAAGTGAGGCAGAGAGCAACAGTTTGCATCTTGACTTCACTGCTGTGACAGAAATACCAGGGTCTTCAATCTTCATCACGATCAGGTCAACTGAGAACATACTGGAATGGAAAATTGGGGTGATCACCAATTTAAGGACGCTTTTTTTAACTTCGACAAACTGCACACCACAGTTGTCACTTTGGTATGTACAGACGAAAAGAGGCTTGAGTCAGCAGAATAGACCTATAGGAACATAGAAAGATGAAGTTTCAGGTGACACTCAGTTGCATAGTCGTCCCCACTTGCAGCTCTGTGTCTGTTTCTCTTGCACTTCAGTATCAGAGATCAGCAGATAAAGAGATGAGCAGCAGTACCTGTCTTCAACAAACAAATTATGTATGCCAAAGAGAATAGTGCTAATGTATATCCGTGCTAGTGATCCATGTTGCTCTGGGTGTGTTTGCCCCATTTGTCTGTCAAAAGGCACAACAGATATCTCTGTAAGCCTTGAGAACATCTCCATACTAGCAATTTAAGACAACCTGAATAGAATTGAGAGATGAACTGACAAGAAGGTTCTCAAGATTGAAGTTCTAACAACATATCAGCAAACAGGAAAAAGAAGAGACACCACTCTGAAATAATGAGATAGTGGGTTGAACAATAGCAAAAGCCACAAGCATTTCCGGAGATGTTCAACCTATATGGTAGTGACCGGCAAACATAACATCCACATGAGCTTCATAAGCTCTTGGCAGTACGTGGGGATCAATGCCTTACATTCACCAACATGTATGGTGGCAGTAATGGGAAGACTTGGTCATGATGCTGGCTAGCTCAATAAAACATAGAAGAGAAGGAGATGACAAAGAGGACAACAACCAAAACATAAACCTTACCAGGAGAGAGGAGAGATGATAGAAACAAGGAGAGATTTTAAGAGAATGATCTTTCGAGGCAAAAATATGTATTTACCCTCAATTCTTCTCAACCAGTGGGTCCAACAAGATTTGAATTGGATGACCTCATACACAGTGCAGTACATATCCAATTGACATTTATTTTGCCACTTACAAGCTAGAAACAAACAAGAGCCAAGTATAATGAAAGAGCTATGGGCCAGAAAGTCGTAGTGCAAGTCAAGAAGAGTGATAGATATAGTCTTACCAAAGCCAGATGCAGTAAAGCAAATGGAAATAGACAGCATTCAGTTGATGTTACAGTCACTGCATGAAGACGCTTCTTTGACAAACTCTGCCCACCCAGCAGATTCAAGAATTATCCCCCAATACCATATCAGTTGTTGCTGGAAAGCTTCACTTACATCAGTACAGCATGTTCCAAGTTCAAAATCCACTTCCCTTGTCTACACAAAATGGAATCTTCAAATGCAGGTAATCATCACGCATGCATTTCACTAACAGTCAGACTTTCTCACATTCCCATAACTGATGTTGATGGCGAACATTTCCCTTGAGATAGCTCCTTTACGTCCTTCAACAAGTTTGGATAGTCCCTCAACATTTTTGAACCACATTACACATGCTACATCAGTCAGTTGTGGAAAGAAATTGAGGAACTCCAACAAGGTTCAAACTTTGAAGATAGTATAGGTATTTTGCAACATCTTTCTAGTGGCTGATGCAACAAGTTCTTCAAAAGAATTAGTGTTGATGAGTGCAGAATAATTCACAAACCAGGTTACTACTTGACTACTGCTTAAATCTATCCAAACCTTGAAGCACAACTACATATACCACATGCTACATCAATCAGTTGTGGAAAGGAATTGAGGAACTGCAACAAGGTTTGAAGTTCAAAGACAATATATGTACCTTACAACCTCTTCTGTCTAGTGGCCGATGATGCATTCAGGTCCAAGAAGTGTTGAGTGTCAAGCTCATAGTGCACAACCTGGGTGAGGAGAAGATGAAGAACACAGAGAGAACCACATTGCCAATGCAGAAGGTACACTCAAAGAAGTCACACTGGAGCAATGCACGAGACACAAGCAATGGCGATGCTGTTCAGTGGCACAATTCAGTGTTGCAGAGCCAGACTGCAGATGGAGGACAAAATCTGATTTTTAGAATTGATTCCTATCTCTTGTCCTCAAGGGCTTTACACAACTAGTTGGCCTTAAAAAGATATTTATATTATTACAAACATGAGGCCAAACAATATGCCAAAATTGCTCGATATTTCTCTTTACTGTCCCAATCTCCTCATCTGAAGGGGCATTAAACAAAGTTGCCATCTTGGTATTATATAGAAGGGGAAGAATGGGAATAAGACGATAGCATTATTCTCCCTTGTCCAAAACAACAAACTGTGCATGTTTGGCTTTAAAAAGCCCTTTAGTTGAGACTTCAGTTACCATCTAGCCCAAAAATGTTATAGCTGAATTGCTTGACAAGCTCAAGTTTGTGTAAATTATGGCAAGCCTTGATAAGTTGCTTTGGAAACTGTGCAATACATGGGCAATGCAACATAGATGAAACAAGAAAAATTGTCTTCTGGGTGAAGGTTGTGATCAGATTCAATGAGGAGCTTTGGCACTTAATGCAGAAATATCTTTCATAAGATGATTAAGCTGGTCAAAGACAATTAAACTATGAGATTGCACAGAAAATAAAGAATTATAGTAGAATATTCAGCTTGGACAAAATCTCTTCCAAAGACCAGGAATCAAAATTAGATTTCTCAATAACTCAGCGAGAATGTAAGATAGAATCTGCTAAGAGCACACAAAGGTGCCAGTTTGTTTATTCATCACCTTCCTCATTTGGGGCATTGAGCCAGGAAATCAAGGCTGCCTTTCACTCCTCGTAAGACAACTTCTCCATCTTCCAGCTGTTCCATCAAATTATGATTTCTCAATTAGTTCAAGATTGTTCCTTTCAAGCAGGCAGATAAGAATAGATAACTGAAAGCTAGTAGCTGGACATCTTTCTTGAGGCCGAACCAAAAGCACAAGAATCCAACTTGTGAGCCTACCCAACTTGACCAGCACTTAACCCCCAAAAACAAATGATCATCAGTGTTTACAAATATGGCACTAGATGTAGTCACAATTTAGTAAAGCTATATTCCAAGATGAGGCAACTATCAGGAGAGGCAGCAACTCACATTTTCTTCTCAGTAGGAGCCTTCTTCTCAGTTAACTGGGTAGTTGGGTCAGCACTAATGGCTGCATGCACACTGGTGTACATCTCTGCAAGATCATCAGCCTCCAAGCCTTCTGTGAGCAGCCCACTGAAACGGGCTTGGTACTTCTCAGGCTCTTCCTCCTTCAAAAGCTGTAGCCCACCCCCCCAAAGAGAATCAGTATTTAACCAAAAACTCTGTTTCCAGTTGTAGACCTGACCAAACCCAGATCAAGAAGAGCCCTAAATGGCCGTTTGCCCTCACCCTCCTCAACATTGAAGTCCTCACCAGTAGCCTGAAGACAGGAACAACCAAAAAATCAAAATATCAACCTAATTATGGCTTGCACATGGTAGATATTGCTGTGGCTGCCACTACTATTAAGTGACTTTAAAAAGCTGTCATTGCAGCTAGGAACCCAATGTGCCCATGAGTTAGAAGCAATTCTAAGAACATCAAATAACAGAATGTTTGCATACAAAAACCAAATAAATCACAAACCGTTTCATTGCCTGGGGAGAGTCCTCATCAAGCTCAAACTTCTTCAAATGATGTTGAGCCAGCAGAAGACCTGTGCCATAAGCTGTGATGGACCACCATAACCCACATCCAACCCATCCATTAATAGAAGTGGAGCTTGGGGAAGGTGATTACAAGCATTCCTTGCCAGGCACAGAAGTGCCAATAGCTACTTGCTCCAGGTGCTTTCAAAGATATTTTGGACTAGCACACAGAAGGCATATCAGCAGCATAATTGGTGAGACCACCCTTCAAGCCATAGTGTGGAAGCTCATGGGCATAGGCAGCGGTCAGCATAATGTCACCAGCAAGAGTGACATAGGTGATTTGAGCCACAATGTCTTTGTTGCTCTGGACAAATAAAGGAACAGATGCATATACTATTCAAGTTCCAACATACACAAGTAGTAAAGCAGAATTGACATAACAAATTAGGAACCCAAAACTGGAGACAGGCAGTCATGCAGGGGCACTACAAATCACTTTTTCCTGCCACTCAGATCAACTATTAATGAAGAGATTACAAAGAAAATTGGACTTATGTGCAGACACTGTCAGTCTCACTCAAAATCCAGAGAGTGCCACCTCGATCAAAAGGAACAGAATCCCTATCAGATTCCAAAGGTCACACACAAGTTATCACGCAGAACATGAAAAATGAATTCATATTCAAGAGACAGTCAACTCCAGGTAATGAAATGTGAAAGAAAGAAACACATATGGCTATTATAAGGAAAAGCAGGATTCTCAGACCAATCTAAACAAGGACTTAACAACAGAGGATGCAAATCTGACAACATAGCGGTACTTTGGGGTGTTGCACTTGTTCTTGTGCTGAGTGGTAAGACGAATCCTGGCCCCATAGTCAGTTTTCCCAGCCGCACAGTGCACATAGGAGAGTATACATCAGAACAAGACATAGCAATACACAGATTGGTTCAGACAGTACCTACATGCAGGCTCTCCAAATGCAAAATCATTGATCAACATATATGCATTTTTATTGCACACATGATTGCCTACAGATATGAACACATGGAAAAACAAAAAACTGACCTTGCCTGCACATGAACTTGATTTGAAACCTTTTGAAGTAGGCCTTGGTCATGTGTGACTTGACGTACACCTGCACAGCAAAGCAGAACACTATGCAGTGAAAAGTTCGACCTACAGCTCTATGCAGTTGCCACTACATTCAGATCCTGGAAAATAGATCATTGGAAGGTTTAGGGTTTCCAACAACACAAAGTAATTGTTCATTTACCACAAAAAAAGATTCCAACAACTCAAGCCAACTCCAAGGAAATTGTGTTTTGGATGCCTCGTCATCATCTTCAATCTCTATATGCACAAAAAACCTTTAGTCTTGGTTTCTAGTTGTAAAGGAATTCTCATTGTTGATCATGTTGGTGCGAAGACACATGCAATAAAATATGCATTCAAAACATCATAAATATGAATTTGAGATTCTGCACCAAATCCTACCTTTCAATGTTGAGATTACACCTAATATATGAAAGGAACCATTTGACACAAAAGTATGCAGAACCCACATTCATTAACAAAACAATCAAGACACCCAAAGCTACAAAGCAAAGACGAAAGGAAGCTCTCATCAGATGCTCTAACCTAGTGCAATCAGAATGTATATTGCAGAGCAAGGGACACAACATGGAAACTTCAAGTCCATGAACTGTCAATCATGTGAGGGAGGAGGATATCAAGGTTGGGAGGAGATTGAAAATAGCACAGCTTCATACTTGGCACATTCAGAAAGAGGGAACCAGGATGCACAATCCAGTTTACCCAATTTCTGCTACCAGCTGTCAAGGCAAAAAAATTTGGCATTATGACAACTGGGAACATTTGAGGATACAGAGAGACAAGAAGAGGGCAGCAGGTACACAAAGATCAAAGTCACAATCTGGCAATTGAAGAAACTTAGCTTTATTACAAAGATTTGGGCTTCAGCAATACAGAGAGCTTTTCTCCCCAGATCCAAATCGGCCTACATACTATGACCTGATACAAAGACTCCATGCTCAGCTGCATGACCCATCCAGACACCCCACCTTCAGTTCTATGTCACACTAGCATTGCCCCTTCTGTCCTTATATGATGTTACACAGCTAACCGGAGCTGAGAAGAGGCTTCAGAAGCCCTGCAATTCAATGACTTGTCAACATGCGACAAAACAAGCAGGCCGTGCACTCCACCATCCAACAGAAATCATCATATCTATGAGACTGCAGAGAAATTATGCACACTAAGCCTTTGAAGGTAGCACAACAATATGATCAAATGGATGTCATGTACCAAACACATCCAAGAAGAAGCAGCCTGCCCCACCACCACCACTAAACTAAATCCACAAACAGACTAACACATGCAATAACAGAAATTGACAAATGCAAAGGGACTCCAGACCTGCAGAACACAGAGGATGTCTCCTCCTCCTCCTCAGTTGTAAAATACCTTCACAGGAGCAGCCAACCCAAAACCATGGTCCCTCCTGTGGAAGAGCTTTGTCTTCTATTCTGCGCCCCATATATAGAATTTGTCGAGCACTGGGAGCTTAGAGCTTAGCCATTGCCATATGGGTTCCAGATTGTCTGACTTATGATGATTACCAGACGGTTGTTGCAGCTCCACTTGAGTGACCAACTTTTTATAACAGACAACTTCCAGCCCACTAGAAGAGGCACTATCTCATCAACTGTGGAGAAGTTAGCTTGGGCATGATGGGATATTACTTCCACTCAGAGACTCTATTGACAATCTTTGATTTATGCACATGTGTTCATTTAGAATACATCCAGGGTGCTGGAATCAGATCATGTACCAGGGGTCAAAGTTTTACCCAACCTGCGCACATATAAACACAATAAAGAAGCAACCGCATATCATATACCAGAGTAAAGAGCTCGCAGACAGGATTGACAGACAGAATCGTAAGAGAAACCAAACCAAAACCATAGAAGTAGAGCCTCCAGGACTGTTAAGTTTTACAAATTATTCAGGCAATTTCACAGCCTTAACTGCAAGGCAAGAAAGACTAGGGATAGAGTGTACTGCACCTACCACTACTGGGAGTAGACTTCCATTTCAGATACTCAAGGTGTGGAAATACCTTAAGAATTAAATAGTGGGCAATTCTCACCAGATTACTGACAATGGCCATAAATACCACAGGCTTGAGAAGAAGGTGATCTGAGGAAGCATGTGTGCCCCCATACCTGCCACCGAACCTGCACATGAGGAGATCCCAAATACTTTTACTTCAAAACCTACTGCTAACACTCAGTAGTGTAAGAGAATAGTATTAATAGCAGAAAGCAAATTTGCTGCTTTTATGATTGCCACTTAGCATAAGACCATTCTCTAAACAAAACAATTGATGCCATGCAAGCATGGGTACCCCACAAATGGCTTGTTTTTTGCCTAAGCTACTCGTCTAATTGAGAGGACACTTTTGGGAGTTGACGAAGAAGCATGAGCAAAAAGATAGCCAAAAGCCCAAAAGTTGGCTACATGCACACACAGAACAGGTTGGCGAGAAGCATAGAGGAGCAAAGCATACTAGTAACGGACACATGCATGGCACTTACCTTATTAATGGCTTCTTTTGAAGCTCTGGAGATGGTTTTGTGCCAGTGGGTCCCGCTCGAACTATCGACCTTGATTTCAAATAGCCCCTGCGCATTACACAGAAAAGAACCGTGATTACACACAGACCAACACAGTCTGGCAACCCATGCAGACATCCAGTGAGTTTCATTAGAAACAAACATCAGCTCAGCTGAAATTTTAGTGCCATGAAAAGAGCTGACGACACACACAAAGTCGCACCTGCATCATTTGTCTTTGTGCATTCAGAAACTGATACAACAATACTTGCCACATTTCCAACCATACTACATGTCTCTCACATTGAAGGGGATAGAACACTAAACAAAAGAAGAAGTCGAGTGTAATGAGATGTACCTCAAGCTCATCCAAACTTCCATTCTGTAAGCGGCTAGCATGAGGGCCATTCAACGATTTGGCTCCTGGACCATTGCCTCTACTAATCTCATCAAGTTCCAGATTTAGAGGTAGGCATGTATAATATCTGACGGGGTGTACAGAGGTATAGCAAGACTTTGTAAGCTAAGTGGATTAGAATTTATGAGGATTGATTCAAGTTGAGGACTATGGTGGGAACTTGAGAGGGATTTCTAGACAAGTTCTAGAGATGGCTGGACATTAGAAAATGAGGGAATTATGATTCACAGAAAGAGGAAGTAGTTTTGAAATATGGAAAAAGCTCATATTAGAGGTAGAGAGTAGTTTTGATGAAGAAAATTGATAATACAATGTATTTTTGTTCCATGTTTTTTGTTTTACCCAATATGATATGGTCTGATAATGTTTTCAAATCATTATAGAAGTTATAGTTGTGCATATATGTATTTTGTAATGCATTTTTAGTTGAGTTTTTTTTTAAAATTTATAGTTATTAAATAGAGACTCTATGTTTGAAAATAACATGTTAATATATCAGATCTAGAAGTAGGTAGGTCACTAGGTAGGTAAGTAGGTGGGTAGGTAAATAATATGTAAGTAAAAAGGTGAGTGCATAGGTAGGTGGGTAAATAGGTAAATATTATTCCTAGGGAGGTGCGTGGGTTGGTAGGTAGGTAGGTAGGTTGTAAGTGGGAGGTAATAAGCATAAAATATCTCATTTGATTAAAGAACATTAACCATTTTGACAAATAATGTCAATTTTTATATTCAAGTTGATTAAATGTCTCATTTTATTAAAATTCATTGGCCATTTTGATTAAGATTGTTGAACTAGATTAAATATATTGGTCAAATAGGTCACTTTAATCAAGTTGATTGGTCAAAAAATACATTCTTTGAACCTTTAGTCAAAATGGACATATCCATTAGTAAAAAATGACCATTAGTCAATTTGAACTATTTGAAAAACCAAAAATTCTAGTAATGTCACTACATGTTGTGTGGATGATGAATGGAAATGCATAGTGGAATTGAACAAGCAACCACTAAACATGTTGGGTGGAAACCTTTGTGGAATTGTTGCCACATGACTCATTTCTTAATGATGTCCATTGAGACAAAGTCCTAAACCATTTGAATGGATTTCAATATTTCCATTCAACAATGGGTGGAATGTAAAGTGTAATAGGATGCAATTTCTAGCAATGTTTTACCACAAGATCTTCATGGTTAGGATTTTTTTTGGCATATTTACAAAATTTTCATTGGAAGGTACATCATGGGACTAGGTCATTCTGGATTCACAACTTGAGTTCAAACCAAATTAGAAGCATTCTTTGTCTTGCCCTTACAATTTTTCTTTTGTGTCACCCATTCACTAAGAATTGTCAAGAATGGCTTTAGGTTTCAAAGTGATCTTCCACCTTAAATGAAGGGTATCGTAATGTCTTTGAATGGAGATGGATCATCATATGCCCATCTTAGTGCTCCTTTGTTTTTGTAAGCAATTGGATCCATTTTATCAAGAACCTTGTTGAATGATGCAACTATTGAATGTGAAGGAATGTGTTCAAATTTATTGGATGTGAATGCATTGTTATCAACATGAACATAAGGTATTTGAAGATTCTCATTGCTTAAATTGTTTGGAAATTAGTAGTTTATATGGTTATTCATTCCAACATATTTCCTACATGGTTCAACTTTGGTATTTTATTAATGCCATTCACCACTCTTTTGTTCCAAGATTGAACTAACCAATATCCGAATTGATTCCACCTTGCATCCGTGATATTTGGATTGGACAAGCTTGTGCAAAGTGTCCAAACCTTCTACATTTGTGACATTGATTAAATAAGTTCGAGTAAAAAATCCATTGAAAGAACGTGGCATCAATGGGATCATTAATATCTAACAAAGGTGATTAGATGCTATCGGGTGATCGAGTGATGTCTATGACTTCAACCATGACCATGGGCCCAATAGGTTTCAACTTTCTTTACATTCAAGATTTCATTGATCTTTATAAATAAAAGAGAGTGATCTTTTTCATTACATAAATAATGGTTAAAATTCAAAAATTATAATTTAATTACATGTGAAAAAAACCACTTAACATTTTGAGCCCTTGAATTGAAATGTGCCTTCCATTTTGAGAAGTAAAGCATCCATCCATTCCATTCCACAATTGATAGTTTTTGTGTTGTGACCACACCTACTTCTTTCCCAAAAAAAATCTAAAAAAACCCTTCATAAACAATGTGATTGATTTCGAGGAAACATGGAAATGAATCTACATGCAATGATGATTTGCCTTATGAAAAGGTCAACATCCAATGCATCATTAATAACAAGTTTATGTCCCCCAATTTGCTTTTGCCTCATGGCTAAGATAAATTTGTGTTTGTGTGAATGTATGTGCAAGTTCCCAAACAAGATTGATAGATGATGAACTTTTGGGTTTTTTCATAAATGAAAAAACAAATTTTGATTTGTTCATTATAGCTTCTTAAGAGAAAGATTTGATGCATGATAAACATGGGTCTTAACAACCTCAACTTTAACAATGTAAAGCAAGGGAAATACCAAAACTCTTGTTACATCACCCCCTTGCAATGAGGCATAACCATTTTGAACATTCCATTTTCATTAGGAATTGATTATAATGTAGGAGATACAGCAACTGTTGTGATTATGCTATTTGAAATTTTGGAAAAAAGGGCAGACGCACATTTGGTAACACAATGTTACCCCCACCATGTTAACATTTTTTTGAATTTTGAATTTTTTTTTTAACATAATGGGTGATGCACTCCCAACCTCTTTAATAGACTCAAATGTGAGTTCAAGGTGAACACAACATAAAAATGAGGAGTTGGGGTACGTTCCTTGGCTCGCAACACTTCAGGGGTAAAGGGGCCTGCTAGAGCTTCGGGATAGGGACTAGGAAAAGTGACAAGTAAATCAATTACTCACATAGACCTACATAAACCAAACAACAAGTTGGTTAGTGCCTATGACGCATTCCCATGTCCCAAGTTAGACCCAAGATGGGCCTTGGTTTCTAAAACAGCAGAATCGTGGGGACTTGAGGGCACGCTCTGAGCTCTCAGCACTAAAAGGGGTAGATGGGTGTGCCAAAGCTCCGAGATAGGACTAGGAAGAGGGATAAGCTTTAATTACTTACTCGAACCTGCATCAAACCAATCAACAAGTTGGTTAGTTCAATTCTAGAGCACCTTTAGTGCTAG
Organism: Sphagnum tenellum; assembly: GCA_963921925.1. NCBI lineage: Eukaryota > Viridiplantae > Streptophyta > Sphagnopsida > Sphagnales > Sphagnaceae > Sphagnum > Sphagnum tenellum. The sequence goes on along the minus strand of OY998143.1, from coordinate 20,239,549 downwards.
GACAAGCCACGGGCGATTCTGGACTCATAAAACTCACCACGGCCTGGACTTGAGGGAAGCCACCACCTTCTCCCATATAGTATTCTTTGCGTTATTTCGCGGCACCTATATTTAAATGGCTTTTTGTCCCGGGACTCCCAAGGAGGAGTCCTGAAACTGTCCCGGTTTGGACTCCTGGGACTTTGTGAGTTCATAATTTTTTGCTCAGACCTCCGATTGGGATGAGGTCTGAAGTAAACTTGTAGCTTTCCTTGAGAGTTTTCCAAGGGTGTGTCGCACTCCACCTGCACACACCGGGGTCGGGTCGATTCCCAACTTTTAGTGGTCAGGAGTCAAATTGTCAATTTGATTCTTGGCCCTTCTTTTTGCCATAACTTGTGCTATAGATGTCAAAATGGCTCGTGCAAGGCCATTTTCGACATTTACACTTTGATAGCTTTCCAATGATATGAAAAATGCCTCAAGGCGAGGTGTTTTGCCCTTGCAATCGAGCTCTAATGTTTCGGGAGTCCTAGAGGACTACCAAATCCCCATTTCGGGAGTGTGAGTGTCATTTTCACACTCTTCCAAAAGTGGGGTTGCGACAACATAATTGGAGCACTTTTGATGCACGGACAAACCACGAGCAAACATGGACTCATAAAATTCACCATGACCTAGAGTTGGGGGAAACCACCACCTTTCCCCTTATAGTACTATCCATGTCTAGCCACGAGGCTAACATTCAAATGTCATTTTGTCCCAAGATTTTTCTAAAATTGGGACTCCCGTAACTTTGAAGGCCCATAACTTTGTGTGCAGACCTCCAATTGAGGTGAAATTTAAAAACAACATTGTAGCCCTCATTGAGAACTTTCCAAAGGTATGTGGCATGTCACCTACATGCAAAGGAATCAAAGCAATTCCCAACTTTTAATGGTCGGAAATCAAATTGGCAATTTGATTCCCAACCTTTCTTTTGGCCATAACTTATGTTCTGAGTGCCCAAATGGGTCATGCGAGCCCATTTAGACATCTAAGTTCTAAGAGCTTTCCAACGATATGAGGACCTTTTTGATCTATTGAATTTTGACACCTACAATTGCCTCTTGAAAATTTGAAAATCCATTGGGACTCCAACTCCCAAAGTGGGAGCTCACTTGTGAATGTGGAGGTTCATTCCTTCAGACTTTGCTAAACTCTTAGGAACATGAAATGTGATTTTTGGGCTTCATTATTGGCTTGCACCTTTGCAAGTCGTTGCCTTGGTCGCAAGCCCAAATCTAGGGTTGCGGCAATGAGTCATTAAATTGGCCATTATTTGGAACATTATTAGGCATTACGATTGAACAATAATGAAGATTGCTAAAAGTAGAAGTGATGCCTTCTTTAAACTTTGATAAAAGGTTCAAGATTGGTCCCAACATTAAACCTTTCGTGATTGTAGCATTAGCATTCTACGTAAAGAGAAAATTTTGAAATAAAAAATCAGACCATGTAAAATGCAATGTTCTAAGGCCACCATGGCCCCTTCCAAACCTTACACCTATCACACCCCAACATTATGAATTGTTTGCTAAATTTGTTTTTATTTTGAACAACATATTTGAAAATGGCCCCTTAGATCATTGTCCACCATCTTTCTACAACCTTTTAAGACCTATAGATCTTGATAATGTAACACTTTTGTTAATAACACTCCATTCCTTGTTTTATAACAAAATAAAATGTTTAGATGTGGGATACCTTTGCATAAAATCAAACATTAAAAAATGATTTGCACTCATCATAGCCAACCACACCTAATGTTCTACAAAAAACCACCTTATAACATAGAAAACAAACCTTTGTTTATGAGTTGTAAACACAAATTTCAATCCCCCCAATCTAGTCATGATGTTCATATGATAATTCATGAAGTTCAATTTATGTAATATTAATAAGATTTTTTTTTGTATAAAATTATTTGTATTACTAATTTGGTGCAAACACATTAATAGGAGCCAAAGCAAATGTAACTAATGTTAAAATTTTCATGTTTGAATGTTAAAAATTGTATTAATGTTGTTAGTATTTTAAAACATCATGATGGTGTTTTTAATATATTATGGGAAAATGCAGTTTAATTTGGAATGAATATTTAATAAAATAAATAATTCAAAAACATTCATTAAACATTATAACCAATGCATTGTTAAGATTTTTATGTTCAATGGGAAAATTATTGAAACATGGCCTATTTTGGGGGAAGTTCTTTAAATATGTATTTGCATAATCTTATATATAAAGGCAACATGTCTGTCTATCTGTCTGTCTGTCTGTCCGTCAGTCCGTCCAAGGCCTGAAACCCATATCCCAAAAAAAACCCATACCTTTTCGTTTCAGGTCTCAAGAAATAACTTCCTCCTCCTGTCCCTGGCATCAAAAGGAAAATTCGAAACCGGGCAGGGCAGGGGCAAGGGCAGGGCAAGGTGGGGCAGGGGCAGGGCAGGGTAGGGGCGGGGCGGGGCGGGGCGGGGCAGGGCAGGGCGTCCAGGGCAGTAAAAAATAAAGAGTATAAAATAAGAAAAAATAAAAAATAGTGGCCGAAGGTTACAGGCACCCACGGGGGACTTCATAGTGGCCTTTGGCCACGGGCACCCACTAGTATTTTAAATTACAACATCTTTTACATTCATATTTGATTTTTTCCAATTTGCAAACAAAATATTTTAAACATAATTTGAATAAGTAATCACCTAAGGAGGCCACTTTGGCTCCTATTAGCATGTTTAGACCAATGTGGTGACAATATTCACTATTTAATGTTCAAAATAAAGGTTCATGGATGTTTAGGGTTAGGTTTTTATGACCCATACCCAAGATCACACCTTTTTTTTGTTGGAACCAACACAAGAATTGGACTACGGATTTAATCTTTTGTTAAATCCAAACCCAAAATCGAAATTGTGAAAAATCACTTTTGATAAAAATGGTAAGTTCTTTAAGCATTAGAAATTTGATTTTAAAAATAAGTAAACAAGTGCATCAAAATATGTTAATAAAAACCAAGAAGTGTGTTAAGAGAGTCCTTGAAGATCTCACATTATAATATATATGTTATTGTTTTGATGTTTAGAAAAAATGTTAACCATTCCAAATCATGTTAAATAACTAATACGAATGTTGAAGAATTAATATTTAAAATTACTAAATTAAAATTTGGATTTGGATTTTAATAAATGATTTTTGAATGTGAACAATGTTTGTGTTGAAAACAATCAATTTTGCAAAGGACTAGGGTAAGCTACTAAATAGATTTTGATAGTAAAAAAAAAAAGATGATAATAACTTACTACGCACATTATAAAGAACTCACAATTTAATAATTATGAAATTAAAATTGAATATTTTTTACAAGTATGTTAGATTTTCAAAAATTATTTATCACATATAAATGGGGTATAATGTACATGGCATATTTTTTATAAAAAGTTTATGATACAAGGAAATAAAACCTAATTAGTTAATACAATTAAAAATTATGATAAATTTTCAAGAGGAATCACAATATATTAAAAAAATCACACATTTTGAAATTTTCAATTAAAATAAAATGGCTAAAAGAATGATATTTTGAGGAAAATTATACATTTAATTACAAGTTACAATAGATTGCATTCAAAATTCCTTCATTTGAAAAAAATGAAATGGAAAAAAAAAACTTCAATATCCTTTTACAAAGTAATGATGTTGGATCCTATTAATGTGTTTTGATTCAAGTAAATTTTCTTTTAGAATCAAAAATTATTTTTTATTAATTGTCAAACTTTTCATTTATATAAACCCACATTTAAATTTGTTATAAATATTTTTACCTATACAATGTCAACTATAAGGGATGTGTAATGTGTCCATGAAAATGAATTTGATTTTTGAACCAAATTCAAAGTTTCTTGAATTTGAAAAATAATTGAAATTGAAACAATAGGGTTTTAAAATGGGAAGAATTGGGCTCAAATCGACATTCAAAAAGCTTCCAATAAAATAAAATGAACCAAGATAATTTTATTACAAAAAACCCACACAACATTGGTTTGAATTCAATTGTTTCATTAAATAAACAGTTTTCCCCATCATTAATTTCATGCAATTTTACATATTATTTAACATTTAATTGTATATTATCCCATTGATCATCATATTTGATCACATTATAAAATTTTTATACAATTTTTTTTCAAGTTTTATCAATGTTATATTTTCAATAATGTATACATATTTTGATGATGTTTGATTAATTTTCAAAGATTAGAATGTTTAAATAAGAACAATGTTTTTAAAACGATTGTATGGTCTTTATGCAAATTGAAGGAAATTCAAAAAATGATATTATCATTGTTTTGTTTATTATATGTCTCAACATCATAATCCACAATGAATTTTGCTAAATATGTTATGTTATGAAAATTCACGATTTATTTATTTATCAATCAGTGACTTACAATGAATATTAATTGAAGATGGAAGTAAATTTTGTAAATTTTTTATTTCATAACAATAAAAATATTTTATCACCTTTTTTACATGTGTTTATAAATTGGAATGGTTTCATTGAGTGATTAAATTGTATAAATAATGTTATGTCTATTATTCATGGAATGTACATTTGTTGTGCATTTAAAAACACATTATTTAATCTTTTAATGTTAAGGACAAAACAAGCATATAATTTTAAATATATTACAAGGAAGAACAAATAATTCAAACAATGAATAAAATTTAAATGATTTTATTGCTTGAACAAAACATGATGCAAATTAGACATGACATGAATTAGGAATACAAGGGTCACAACTTATGTTGACAAAATTGAGGGGGGAATGCTTTTTAGACTTGTATTTATATTATTTCCCTAAACTATTTAAAAGTTCATCAACCTTTTAATGGTTTTTGTCAATTAATCCTGTTATAAACTTATATTACATAACCCATTAGAAATTTCCATTGAGCACATCTTTTAGAAGATTTCATCAACTAGTATTTTATAAACTTCCAATAGTTACATTTATTAAAAAAAGATTAACAATTGCAAAAATTCTTCTAAAAGCTTCCATTTGTTTTACATTTTCCAAAAACTTAAAAAAAATAATTCAATGATTTTTTTGGAAAATTGCACATCCCCAAGGATTGTTTTGGAAAGAAGAAGAAGAAGAATTTAATCATATTCTTCAAGAATCTTTTTGAAAACTTTTTAACATATTCATCAAAGATATTTTTCAAATTAAAAATAATAATTGAAAAAAATTCTTCATTCATACTTTTAAAAAATCTATTAAAAAAAAACTCCTCGAGGATATTTTTGATTTTTTTTAGAAATTAAAAAATAAAACATATTCCTAATGGATATTTCTGATTAAAAAAATTGAAAATTATTTATCGAGGATACTTTTGAAATTTTCTCAAACAAAAAAAAAACCTTTAGGGACATGTTTGAATTTTTTAAAAATTAAATAAGAAAAATCTTCCTCAAAGATATTTTAGAAAATTTGAAAAAATCTTAAAACATTTAAACATAATCCTCATGGATACTTTTGAAAATTTAAAAATATTGATAAAATGTTTCAAACATATTCTTCGTGATCTTTTTTAAATTAAAAAAAAAACCATACTCCTCAAAGATATTTCTGAAATTTTTTAAAACGTCTACTTTTTGAAATTAAAAAAAAATTTAAAAATTTTTCCTTTTGAAATTTCTAACAACTTTTAGATGTATTTTTTGAGTATATATTTTTTAGACACTTCGTTTCTTACTTAATGATTGTAAGAAATATGAAAAAATAGATATTAATATATGTTATTTTTGTTCATCAATTTTTTTTTCCCATGGAACCATTAAGTAAAAACCTATTATAATTGTAATCTAATGTTTGGATCAATACATTTTCCCTAAAGTTGTGAATTGATTAGCACATGAACAAACCATTGTTAGGGAGCTAATGTGGGTGTATGATGTATGCAAAATATGCTTAAGCATTATTTTCATGCATTTTGATTTCAAGATTTGGTTGAAATTTATTATGCCACGGTCTACTAATTTTTAGTATGTTAGTAACATGTTGGTAATGCATTCAGGACTCTGGAAGGAAGACATTTTTGAAAGCAATTGTGATGAATAGTTGAAATATTATTCCGAAAAGGTTTTTAAATGATTTGCAACAACAACTTAGTATGTCATGGACAGGTGCATTTGGATTAAAAAAAAGCAATGAATATTAATATTTCCAGAGATTTGATGAAATTTTATCTTTACTTCTCACTGCAAATACCATGGGACCTTGGCAGCTTTGAAACAAATTATATTTATTTGTAAAAATGTTGAAACTTTCACACAAAACAATTGAATTTTTTAAAAAATAAAGGAAAATAAAGGTTCTTGTGGAATAAATTTTTTCTTTTGACATGGAAGCTTCAAAAATAAACAATTATTCAACAGATATGTGTTGAAGCTGCCCTTGTACTATTCAAGTCAATTGAACACAAGTCAATCTTCACCCCCATAAAAACTAGGAAATTTTGGGAATTTAAATACTCTGTTGAGAGGCTTTGAATTATGGGAGTAATACCACCATCTCACAGCCATGTAAAACAAGGGGCATCCAAGTAGTAACTAAGGAAATATATTAAAAAATGACTTTTTTGGTATTGATCATGTTTTAAAGAAAGGACATATAAATAATAACCTCATGAACATTTTTCAAAAATGAAATCACTAGCCTAAATTCCTCCCAAATTGTAACCACTAAATTCCAGACTCACAAATGCAAATTTACCTGAAATTTTTTTTAAAGATAAGCTAGGGTTGGGTAGCTATTTTGTCTACCCACTCACGCTTTTGCTAAGGAGGTTGGGAGGGACTTAATTAGGTGTGTAGGTAGGCATGAAAGCGTCAGACAAAAAAAAAACCATTATTTATATTATATTAATTTAAAATTCAGAATTAACAGCTACCAGAGTTGGAGTCCTAGGACCTATTTGTTTTCCTTTCTTTTTTCCCCGTCCCCCCCCCCCTTTTTTTTTGTAATGTAGCCACCACACTGATGTTCATCCACAAGAGAAATTAACCAAATTTGGCTACACGTCAGATGAGAGGAAAAGTAGAAAAGGTCAATAATCTTGCTATATATATTATTAGGGACCTGCAGGAAAGTAATCTCTAAATATGGCGGTTTCAGAATTTTTTTCCCCTGGAAATCTGGCAACTTTGGCAAAAAACATTTCATTGTAAAAGAGTCTTTTTTTTTTTTGGGGAGCCTCCCCTGCCCGAATTACTTGCTTACCTTCAGAAATCCCGAAGGTACAGTACAGTCTGTGAACTGTGCCTTCTGGAAGGTTCTTGTTTTCATCTTTTAGTATTCTTTTTCTTTGATCCTTCTTTACTTTTTTTTGTTACTTGCATGGGGAGGGTTGCTTTGCGGCTGCTGTTTAGGGTAAGGATGTAAAGTGAAAAGAAAATAGAAAGAAAAAAAACAAAAACCTATGGAGAATTTACATAGGTGAAAGTTTTGTCACCTTTTGAATTTTTTAACGCTTCCCCTCAGCCTATCCGCCTGGGGACAAAAACACTAGTCCAGAAGGTCCTAGTTAAAATACCTTCTTGTATACAAAAGTTCATTTGTGTGTACTATGTACGAGTTGTACTGGATTTTTGTTTTGTTTCTAAAATTCACCCACAACTTCCTCTCCCCCTCCTTCCCCCATCATTTGTTTCAACAATAACTAATTTGAGCGCCGTGCTGCTGTGCACTATCTGGGACAATCAACTTTTTTTTCTCCAATAATTTATAATTATTTATTTCAATATCAAAGTAAATTTAAACTAATGTACATTTCGCCAACATGAAAACATACCTGTTAATTTGTTTTTTCATATCCATGTTGGGGAATAGGGAAAAAGAGTGCAACGGTTACAAAACGGAGGTAGTTATTAAGAAATGTGAGAGATAGTTATCAAGAAAGTTAATAAGAAAAGAAAAAAGTTATTAAGAAAAAAATTAAGTAGTTAAACTTGAAGATGAGCTAATTATTTCTGATATTGTCTTTGAAATGGTCCATGGACGAGGACCATACAAAGGATTTGAAAGAATTCCACTATACCAGTTTCAATTACTCATCACTGGATTTTAATACCATTCCATATTGCCAAAATTAGGGAGAAATTTCATTCATTCATTCATCTTCTCATTCACATTTCATTCTTTCTTTTTAGATTCAAACTTCATCCATTCACTCATGTTCTCATTCAAATTTCATTCTTTCATTCATTTGGGAGCTTTCGTTGGTGGCGTGGTTGCGTGTCTGGACGCGCTTCTTGTGTCCGCCTCCCACCGCTCGTTAGGCGTTGTGTGTGTGTGTGTACGCGCGAAAATTACGTGGGATTGCGTTCTGGAGAGCGAAGACCAGTCGCGTTTTGCTTCAATGCAAAGCCACGAATTTCGTCACGATCCAAATCCAGGTATCGTCAAAATCTCTCGCACCTTGAAAATACTTCCTTTCCTCTTCATTTTATCTGACTTTCGCCGGAATCCCACAGCACGCTGAGGTTAATGGAACCGTTTTTCAATTTTTTTTTCCCCTAGTCATCTTGCCTTGAGGTCGTCGCATAAGTCTGTGGATATTTACTCCGCAACTGCTGCTGCATCTCCGCGCGCGCGCTTGCTTTTTGTCTGGAGACTAGTTGTGTCTGTTTTTTTCTTGTACAAAGTTGACGAACGTCTCTGTACTTACCAGTCTTATGTTTTCGTCTTCATTTTACCTGGATCTGGCTTTTTGCAGGAATCAAGCCGCGTTGAAATTTCTGGAAGTGTTTAGTTCTTCGTCTTATCAAATCCCTGTTGTTGTTTCCTAGCTTCTTCTTCCCTGTCGTCTTTCTCTGGTAATATTATCGAAACTCTTGCTCATTTGATGATATCTTGGAACAGTTTTCTCTGATAGTTTCTGCAATTCTCCTGTTGTTGTTGTTGTTGTTGTTGTTTTCTCTTCTTCCTCGTGGGCTTTTTGTCTGGAAATCTCATGGAAACTCTTGCTCATTCGTGTTGTTTTCTCTGCTTCCTCGTCGGCTTTTTGTCTGCAAATCTTATCAAAACACTTGCTCATTTGATATCTTAACACACGTTTACTCTGATAGGCTCCGCAATTCTAGTTTTTTCTCCCTGTTCTCTGTTGTCATCGAGGCAGAGTTTCTCCTGCGATTTGTTGAATTTTCACAAATTCGTCGAACATTTGTTCAACATTGACCTTTCGGCTTGTGCACAGCTTCTTTTAGGGATTATAGATTCGTTCCGGATAGATCTTTCATACAACATTGCGGTCCTGCTCGCTTTCTTTGTAAATCGACTTCGCGATTTCACTGTAGAAAGGGCTTCGAAAACGCTGTGTGTTTGCACAAAAGACTCGCGTAGCTTTCTGCAGGAGATTCGAGACAGTTGTAATTTTGCGTGTGCGCGCTTGTCTGTCTTCTCTCCAACCACGTTCGAGATCTGGAGTGAGAGAGAACGATACGATAGGCATTCATTCGCGATGGCCTGCTCGGCACCATCCATAGGCCTTCTTCTGTCACCTTCCATTGGCGTAGGAGGTCGAACTCTGCCTTCTTCCTCTTCTTCAGAGTCTACTTCTGCCTTCACTCCATCGTCACAGCAGCAACACTACAATATTTCTTCTTGCTTTCTGACGACCTCGAATAAATTAAGGCTTTCAACAGTGGAAGGATTTCAACAGGTATGGATCTTACAAACCCCACCCTACATGTGTGAGACATGAAAACCTAAGCTCTTGTTGTGTTTTGAAGACTCTCTTGTGCAAGCTTGAGGGATTGGGTTATTTGATTCTTTGAACCATCTGGAGCAGGAGATAGATCAATCCACACAGGTCTCCAGAAAAAAAGAGGTTATCTGCATGGAGCATGGAAAACACAAAACAATGTAGCAAGACCAATCCAAGTATAGAGTGACTTCAATTGTGATTGAAGTTGTCATTCTTTTGTGGCAGGAGTTATTGATTTTGGGCTAGAAATTGTGCAAAATGAACAACTTGTGGGGCTTAAACCTTCAATTTAGACCCTACATCCAAAGCCTTGCAATCTATAGAAGAATCAACTCTGGCCTTTTGCTTTATGTACAGGGTTCTAGGCTGCCCTCAAAGAAATCAAGCCAACAAACAGTGCATGTAAGGTGTGAGGTTGGAACTGGCACTGGTAAGTAGTCTTCTTTGCTCAAGTCTGCCATGCAAGGAAAGTGAAGTAAGTGATATTAGGGCATGCTTGTAAGCCTGTACAAAAGGTTCTCATGGAAAACCTCCATGCTCACTGTCTTTGAGCTAGGACTGAGCAACTGGATGCACAAGAGCCACCATCTTTCACTTATGGATGTTTAATTCATCAAGAGTTGTGGGGTATGAGAGTGTTGTTGCTTAGTGGAAACAATATCATCAGGGTGCATTAGCAAAGTGTGTGTTTACCCCCAAGGTTCCTTATGTTTGTCTGTGCAGTATCAACCTCATCTGGAACAGAGTGGGTGCAAAGGACCATCGAGCTTCCAGTATACAAGAGGTATTTTTATATCTGATTTGTCTATTTGGCATTTAAAACCTTGCAGTCCAGAAAATCTCATTTGCATGTTTGGGTAGCTGATTTAACAAGGAAGTCTCAGCATAAAAAATGGATTTGTAGCTGTGTATACATCACAATGCCTTCTTCTCTCCTCAAACTGTTTGACTGTGAGATCTATGCCATCAAAATATATTTTCTGGCTATTGTTGAAAACACAATGGCTGTTGTTGATAAGACCACACACAGAGGTCATACATGTAGCAGTTGAGAGTTTCACCAATGGTTGGTATCAACTTTACATTTGCCTTCTTCTCATTCTTGCACAGGCTTAGAGTTTTCTGACGGATGTGGACTGTGTCTTGCTGTTGGGATGTATGCAGGGGTTGCCACATCATCACGCGAGACATATACCGGGCAGTTCCTGAACTTGCACAATTCCGAGTGGGCATTGCCCACTTATTTGGTGAGTGAAAGCAGTCAGATAGACAAAGGATTTTCCAATTTTCAGAACACACACAACAACTCTTTCAGACTTTTCATAGTCATTTTACCCAATGTAATCACCAGAGATACACATGTTAACTGCAATTGCTCTGTTTTCAGTAGAAAACATTGAGCTGCCAAAGGATATGTTTCCCATTCAGGTTTTGCTGACATTCAAGTGGGCAATGGATTAACACAGTCATGCACACATCTGCCAGTTTAACAATCAATGAAAATGCAAGCCCTGATGTTCCCTTGGATATGGAGGACACATTGAATCGAATGGTTCCTGAGGTCTGACCTGCCTTCAATTGATCCAAAGTTTAAAGTTTGTTAATTTTGTCTTATTGGCATTCTAAAGCTGAGCTAATCCTCATCTGAATATAAGGCTGAGATGATGTTTTTTGCAGGGACACCAATATCGGCATCTTGATGAGGGTTTTGATGATATGCCTGGTAACTTGCATACACCTAACTCCCTCCAAACATCCAACTTGCCCTTCTTTCCTGGTTGCTTCTTTGATAGGTTTAATTTTGAATACCAGGTCTTGGCATGTTGCAAAGGTGGATATCTGCATTCTCTTCTTTGGTCTCTCCGAAATATCTTCTACCAAGCTGTTTGCTATAGTCAATTGGCCTGACCTCTCAAGTTCCCCTGTTGTCATTTTCTCTCCGGTGGTGATGTTTTGTTGATGCAGCACATGTGAAGTCATCAATGATGGGGTGCTCACTGACCATTCCGATTAGTGCTGGCCGCTTAAACCTCGGCACCTGGCAGGTACTCTTAATTGTTTGGTATGTGTTCAGTGATTGGAATGACTTGAGGACACTTGCACACAGTAAACAGGTGGAAGGACTTGGTTTCATTCTCCACAGTCAGGCAAAATGGTGACTGCTTTGAATCATGAAGTGGAATCATAACAAGCTAGCAAATTTTCTGTTGATGTTCCAAATTTTGTCCTCATAAGTCCATTGGTTGCAGGGTATATGGTTGAATGAGCACAGGAATTATGGGGGCTCAAGACATATTTGTATCACTATACAAGGAGAAAGGCGCACAGATGGGAAGTAAGATATGCTCCTCTTGAAACTGGAATCATGCACAGAATGGCAAGTTCTACTTTGTCAGTGACATATGGATTGCTCACAACCAAGTTATTCCTTGAAGAACAACTGTTTCTGTTTTCTTCCATTTCCTCATCTTCCCATTCCCTTTTTGGCCTCTCTGCAGGACTTATATGTGATTGGGCAGGCAAGAAGTTTTACTGCTTTCAGTTGGAGTCCTCAATTCTGGGATTAGTTGGTAACTTCATGTGTTGTGTAAGAGTGGCTGTAAAATACCTGGTCAACTTGCACTTAGTCTGTGCATGTTGACCTGAATATGCTGGAAGATTGTGCATATTGAAAATTACATGTTGCTTATTATCTTTGAGCACATGCACATAACAAGTGCCTCCAAGGAGCAATCAAGCTACCATCTCAGTAGTGAAAATGTAAGAAAAGGATACAATGTCCTTTCATGTGAGTTCCTCATCAATATACATGGTCCTGTTCAAATGCCATTGAACATGCAAGATAGTGGCATTGCTGTACACAGTGGTTTCATAAGTATACTGTCCTTTTGATTCAGTGTCTTGTCTACTTCCTGCAGTTGCTGTTAGGGTACATGACATAAACCCATAACCCTCTAACTTCATTACCAGGTCAGCTCAAAATTTCTATTTAGGCTGACTCAAATTGTTAGTGTGAGAATTCTCAACAGTTGTGAAGATAGATTTTTTTCTCCCTGCAGTTTCTCCTTGGTATGCCTGATGATGATAGTGGCAGTCATGTTCTAGCTTTTGTAAAAAAGTATATTTTAGCCCATAAACTCGTTTGTTTGTATATATTGCTTCTGTGCCAGAAGCTTTGCTGTTTCAGAAACCAAGGACTTTGAACAGTTGTCCGCCAACATTGCAGGTACTACTAGATCACAAACTGGAAACCTGTGGTATTGCAAGGAGATTAGCAACACAAGTGACAGGGGCTGTAGCTGATTGTTCTGTTACCCTTGGGACTGCATAGCCATGGTCAGTATGCTTTTTGAACTTAATTGTACATTCAACTCCTTGAAGTTGCAGATGGGGAAGAGCATTGTTGAATAGGACAGTGAATAGATTGTACTGAAATGGTTTTCAGTCTTGTTGAATATCTTCAGGACTAACTTTAGTGATCTAACTTCTGTGTCTTAATGGGCAGATAGTTCATGATGCTCATAAGGTGCTGACTCCACTCATTCTTGTGGTGTTGGTTTTGAATTTACTGCAACTGACAGAATTGTTATGTTCAAAATGCATAGTTTAAGTTGCAGTCTCATAGATATGATGTAACTGTGTCTTATATCATCCACACTGAAACAAGAATCTGGACTTATGCACTACAGAAAGAGTACTAGATTCATAACAATCTTTTGCTAATGAATTAGGTGCTTCCTGATGATTCTTATGGTGTCTCCGGATCATGTTCATGCAATGTGCACATGAAATCACTGAGCTATTTCAAATTTCTTGTTTAGTGTAATCCAACTGGGGCAGGTTCCGGGTGCAACTGTTTTTTCATCCTTTTGAATATCTGGCAAGTGTCACACTTGAATCCTTTTCTTAGTTCCATTAGTAGTACAGAGGAGTAAGTTCTACATGTTCTATCAATTCAAGGAATTAGCAAAAACTTTCGGAAGCTTGCCAAACAAAAGCTAAATGAAACATTCCAAGATATTTCAACATATTTTCTCAGAGTTTGAATATAGAAATAGTTTGATGATCTCTAAATGATACACAGTAGTTTTCCACATGGCAAAATGTCCACAAGTTGGTAGGGTAAAGCCCAGGCAGTGGGCTTTACTCAATTACGGACCTGCCAGATGTGGAGCTGAGCAGGTTTTACCAGCTGCAGCATTCATCAAGCATCTCTGCAAAATTTGTGAGTGTTGGGGGTGGGTGTTGTGAAGAGAGGGTTGATGTGGAGAGACATTGCTATTTGAAGGTTAAAGTGTTCAATGAGGCTTTGTTGGTCACTTGAGGCAAGCTAGAGGAGGAGAAACAAAGATAGATGGATGTTGCAGTGTTAGCTCCTCCAGGAAATTCTTCTAAGAAGGACATCTAGGAAGGGGGTTGGAACTCCATTGAGGTTATGTCAGAGAGCCAAAGGAAAGAGTACCAAGAAAAGAAGCTGGAGATGCAGAAGGCCATGGTAGAAAATCTGTTGATACAGGTGAGGAGGAAGATGATGATGTCTGCAACCGCAGACTCAAATTTCTTCAGGTATGCTCTTGGGTTGCTGGGATTTTTTTATCTACAGATTCTGAGAATCTTTCTGTGCAGAATATTTCTCTGATATCCTTCATTTTTGTCCTGCCCTTTGGTCAATATTGTGAACCACCATCAAGAACAAAGTTCAAACAACAATTGATCCCCAACAACCTTTAGCCTTAATTTTAACCAAAGATCCTAAACCCTAAACCTGACAGGCAACTGAGGGGCATGATTGGAGCAGTGTTATAATTAATAGGCAAAAGAAGGAGACCTATGACACACAAGTGCCAACAAAAGAAAATATCATGTCGGGTGTTGCTAATTGACCACCAACAAATCATGCAATGGTTGCTACAGAGCCTGCAAAAAATACCAAGCCAATTCTCACTGTAAAGAATGTGGATATGGTGTTTAATGATATGTGCCTGTCGAAGTTCTAAGGGGACAAGATGGTGTCAGTTGTGGCTTTCAAGTAATTTTTTTTCACTCACTGCTTCTGTTCATTGTGGTAGAGGATTCAATGATATGCATTACTAGAGAATTCCTTCCAGCTATGTTCAACCCATTGCTGATTGCAGTTGAATTATTCAAGATATTTTGAGTACATAGGAGAATCTAACATGGGCACTTCACACTGAAACACTTTCATTGGCCATGGAGGAATCTTGCAAAGTGTCTCATCACCCTATGACATCATGCGGTTCTTGAAAGAATAACTTCCAAAATGAGCTATCTGTAAGAGGCTCCAAATCATTTGTACTCCAGGCTAAATTGTCAAGAACATCAGTGGAATGGACCTGCTCGTCCTAAGACAATTTCCACTTTGTAAGAATAATTTGCATCTAAAGGGTTTTGTTGGCATCTGAGCATATGTGGTACAATTGTGTTTCTATGGCCATATGTGAAGATAGCATGTTACTGTTGTGAGGTACTTTTTGTGAAAGTTTGGAGTTGAATTTCAGTAGGATGGCTGAAATTTGAATTGAAATGCTGATATCAAAGGTGTTGTGGTGTGTTATGTAGGTGCATGTGGCTCATGCCCTAGCTCCACAACAACAATGAAGATGGGTATAGAAAAGAGACTTGGAGGAAATAAGGACTGCCATGAAGGAAATTGTTGAGATAGACAAGCAAGATATTGGTGCCCATGTTTTAGTATGCTTCATTTCTGTTCTCAATTTATTTAGTAGATTGCAAAATCTTATTTAGTGGCTTAGTGTGGTGGATTCACTATGTCTTTCTCCATGCAGCTATCATACTGGATTACTTGAGGGTTTAGCAGCCCTTTTTCCTTGGCTCTTTCTCCTTATCAGAAAACATGTGTCTATATTTGGATGTGGGTAGTTGGACCATCAAAAATATCCATGGGAAACACATGTTGAAGTCTGGAGGGTTGGTTGATCAACAGGCTGTAAATTTGCATATCTACTCAGGAACTTTTAAGTCTCACTGAACAGCATTCTATGTGAAAAGATGGTTGTTTCTCAGAGTTGATTGGTTGGTTGTTTCTTTCTTTCTCAAGCAGAGAGAACTTTTGCTATCTTCACAAAAATTCCTGAACATCAAAGCTTCTACATTTTTGTTTAAATGCTCTGTAATTGTCTTTTAGAAAGCCTCAGGTTGCCATGAAATTCAAAATCATGGTTCCTAGATTTTTGGACATCTGACACTAGTACTGTAATAGTATTGGCGTTTTGAGTAATACCTCTCTCAGTAATGTGTCTTTGTGTGTGCAAGATGTGTCTAATAATAGTCAAGTGCACCGTGAACCACAATCAGCATGCAACCTCAACACTCCTCAAATCTAAATTTGAACACAGTAGACTAATCTTTTCAGATCTGAATTTGAACATGATAGATATTCAGACCTGAAACATGAACCAAACACACCCAACTAGGTATATGGGAGTTGTGGATCAATGTCAAAACTGGTTTTGTTTGTTCACATTGTGGGTGGATCAAAGATTCATACTTGATACAACTCAATAACTCTTCCAAAATCCCTACAAATATGAAGGGAATTTTCATTTGCTCCCTACTCCATCTCTAATGCTCACCACTAAAAGTTACATTGTGAGCGTAATGCTCACACACTTTCCCTTGCCAGGTTATCATAAACTAAAACTTAACATGGCTCCAGCTCTTCAACACATAATCGCATAGAAAAATTCTGGTTTTATTTTCTACTTCAAATCATACCCTGCACATATTGTTCATTATCAGTCCAATTTCTTGGACTCTGCATGCTCAGTGCAGCCTTCAAACTCCAACCCGATTGACAGAGTGGCATGTGTGTCTCCATTACCATCATGGTGGAATTCAGAGCAGCATGGCCACACTAGCACACGTGGAGCCTTACAACAACTCTTGTTACCTGATCCTGAAGGTCTCAAGGACGAATCGATGATCATCATGGGTGGTTGTTGTTGTCGTCTTGATTCGTGATCATCTCCACTTGTGACATTTGTGCTTGGTTCTATGGGAACCAACTCAACTCGTATTTCTGCATTAAAACATTGGCTGCAGTCCGCATTACTTTCCCTCTCTACTGTTTGTTTTGATCCTCTTCTGTTAGATAGCTGCCTTTCACAGTCAGCAATTGGAGCTTGAGCTTGAGATTTGTTTGATCTTTGGTGTTGTTTTCCATTGTTGGATGGTAAACAGATGCAATTGCATTGAGATGTCTCTGTTAGATTCATTCGGACTTCATTACACTTGTGAGTTGGTTGCAGGTACAATGGTTTGAATGCTTCATTATGTGTCTCTATTGGGATGGACTTGCAGAGTCCATGATCCTTGTGGGAGTGCCTGCACACCATGATGCACTGCTCTTGTGCTGTGTCTGATGATGAGCTTCTCTGATTTTCATTCACAGTGGCTTGTTGAGCCTCTGAAAAATCTCTTGCATTCCTCAAGGAAAATTTCTGGGACTTTGCTGCCAGCCTATGTCCATTATGACCACTTTTCAAGTTCTTTCTCAACCCTGTTGCTGTGCCATGATTTTCAAGGTCACAAAATCCACTTCTTGAGTTCCTTCTCGATCCTGACAGTTGAATTTCACCTGTCTCAGGCCTAGATTCATCAGATCTGGTATAAGAATTCTTCCGCAACACTGATGCTTGACTTTCATCTTCATCATATCTGATTTTTGAATGCCTTCTTGGACTTTTGGGACCTGTCATTTGAATTTCAGGAGGCCTATTCAATTCATCAAATCCAGTATATGGATCTCTTCTTGAACCTCCATATGCTTGAGTGTCATCAAATCTATTCCTTGAGTTTCTTCTTGATGCTTGAATTTCAGGACTCTCAGCCCTACTGGATTCATGAGTTTTGGCATTGGAGCTCCTCCTTGACCTCGATGTTTGAGTTTCCTGTTCATCAAATTGATGTTTCGAGTTCCTTCTTGATGCTTGAATTTCTGGATGTTGTAGCCTACTTGATTCCTCATCAAGTCTAAGATATGAATTCCTCCTTGACCCTAATCCATGACTTTCAGGTTCATCAAATTCATTGCTCACATTGCTTCTTGATGCTTGAATAATTTCTGGACTCACATGCCTACCTGATGCATCCAATGTGGTATATGAACCCCTCCTTGAAAACACTTGTGCTTCTAGTCCATCATGTCCATTCCTTGAGTTCCTTCTGGATCTTGTTGCTTTTTCTTCGGGAACTTCAAACCTATTGAATTCATCCACTGGAGAATGTGAACTACTTCTTGAACGTAATCCTTGAGCTTCAACTTCATCAAATGTATTCCGTGAGTTCCGTCTAGATGTTTGAATCTCAGGAGACTTAGCCCTATTGGATTCATCAAGTCTGGCATAAGAACTCCTCCTTGATTCTAATCCATGAGCTTGAACTTCCTCAAATCCATTCCTTGAATTCTTTCTTGATGCTTGAATTTCAGGACTGTGATGTTTACTAGATTCTTCCAATCTGCCATAAGAACTCTTACGTGACCCTAATCCTTGAGCTCCAGATTCTTCAAATTCCTTCCCTGAATTCCTTCTCAATGTTTGAATTTTGGGACTCTGATGCCTACTGGATCCATCATCAAGTTTGTCATACAAATTCCTCCTTGACTTTGATGCTTCAGTTTCAAGTTCATCAGATCCATTCCTTGAGTTCCTTCTTGATCCTTGAATTTCAGGGCTCTGATGCCTACTGGATCCATTATGTCCTGCATACGAACTCCTCCTTGACCAACCTGATCCTTGAGTTTCTGGTTCATCATATGTTGCATTCCTTGAATTCTTTCTTGACCATGTGACATGAGCTTCAGGAACCATAGGTTTGCTGGATTCCTCCAATCTGGCATAAGAACTCCTCCTTGATCTTGATGCTTGTGCTCCAAGATCATCAATTCCATTCCTTGTGCTTCTTCTTGACATTGGAAATTCAGGACTCTCAAGCCTGCTAGATTCATCAAACCTCACATATGAACTCCTCTTTAACCCTGATACTCCAAATGCATCATATCCATTACCTGTATCACTTCTTGGCGCTTGGATTTTGACATTCTCAGACCTTGTGTATTCTTCAAGTCTAGCATGTGGACTCCTCCTGGACTTTGATGCTTGAGCTTCAAGTTCCTCAAATCCAGCAGTCCTTGAGTTTCTTCTTGATGCTTGAATTTCAGGAGTCTTTGGCCTACTGGATCCATCAACTCTTTCATGAGGGCTTGTCCTTGACCTTGATACTTGAGTTTCTAGTTCACCAAATTCATTTCTCAAGTTCCTTCTCGAATCTATTGCTTGAGTTTCAGGACTCTCAGGCCTATTTGATTGATTCAATCTGACATTAGCGTGAGATTCTGGTTCATGGGAACCATCTGTTGAGTTCCTTCTAGATCTTATTGATTGAGTTTCATTACTTTCAGGCCTATTGGATTCATGAAGTCTAGCATTTGAACTTCCCTTTGATCCCAATACTGAAGTTTCAGCTACTTCATCATATTCATTCCTTGAGTTCCTTCTGGACACTCTCACTTGAGTTTGAGGACTCTCAGGCCTTCTGGATTCATCAAGTCTATCATATGGACTCCTCTTTGATCCCAATGCTTCAGTTTTGTGTTCATCAGATCCATTCCTTGAGTTCCTTCTTGATGCTATCATAGCTTGAATTTCAGGAATCTCAACCATATGAGATTTGTTATGGCTTCTGGCATATGAAATCCTTGACCCTGATGCTTCAAAGTTTGGTTCATGAAATCCATTCTGGACATTCCTTCTTGACCCTCTTATTTGAATTTCAGGAGTCATCTCAGGCCTACTATTAGGTTTAGGTTCTTCAGGCCCAATGTTTGAATTCCTTCTTGACACTGACACCTGAGCTCCACTCCATGGCTGAGGTTCAGTAGGTACGATGTTTGAGCTCCTTCTTGATCCTACAAATTGGTTGACCCTATGTTCATCAGGTCCAATGTTTTCATTCCTTATCAACACTGTTGCCTGATTTGCAGCAGCCTCAGACTCATGTTCATCAGATCCAATCTTTATGTTTTGTGTTGATGTTGTTGCAGAAAGTCCTTGGACCACGCCAGGTCTATGAGATGATGATGGCCATCTTTCAAGGACTAATGACGATTCTGATTTTTGTGAAGGTGATTCCTCCCTGATCTCAGATGAAACGTATTTTCTTCCTGAGACTCCTGTTACTTCTGCTGCTGCTGCTGCTGCTGCATTGTCTTTGACTTCAAATGCTTTATAATCACTCTTCTCCCCAAGACCTTCTCTCACTGTCTTTTGGAATGTGCGTCTTGGGCCTGCTGGTTGGCTTAATTCTGCACATTGCTGATTCAGATTTGCCTCATGGAGATCATTTGTCTGTACATGGTTTAGCATTTGCTGAGGTTTAGTGACTGTTTTCAATCTTCTTGAGACACTGTCCTGATCAGGAAAAAATGGCAAGGAAGCTCCAGATTTGAGTTCAGCTTCCTGCATGTGCTCTGACCTAAGGCCATTCAAATCAGCCTTGGGGCGCTTAAACCTCAGTTCATTCAACTCACTATTCATTCGAAGAATGTCATGAGTCTTACTTACCAATTCATCCTGCAAGTGCAACAAACATATGTCCTCTTTGTAAGGCAAAAAGTTTGTTCCATGAGTGCAAAAGTCTCAAGCTTTGAACGATAAACCCTCAAAGTTTTTTTCGCCCATCATCAAATTGTGTTTTTCTTGAAGAATGCTTCAAACCCTCTTGAGGCACACCTAACAAAGCATTTTACCTTCAAGACTTACATGTTGTTTGGTGTTATCCTCCAGCAAGTTACCCATAATGTCATAAGCAACTTTGCTACATCCTTGCTTCTTTTCCAACTCCAATGTTACTGCACGTTGCGTGTGGGACCTCTCTTCAATTAGATGGCACTCAAGCTGCAAAGCCAATTTTTTTCCTTAGACAAAACATATTTCACTAATTTGTTGTTAAATTTTATACAGCTGATGGTAATTGATCTTTGATGACAGAACATGAGATTGTAAGAAACAGACTATCATGTGCATCATGCTCAAGTATTGTACACAAAGAGTAACTGGAATTGCAGAACTTCTATAAGAAGCACTTGCCAAAGTGATTTTGTCAGACACAGGAGTGAAGGAAAATCTGCTGTCAGGATTCTTCACGCTGAACTGCATTTGCAGTTGCTCCAGGTATTCTTTTACTTCCATCCCCCACTCTCCTGCAGCAATTGCAACAAGCTCTTCTGAAGCTACCCACAAAAACACCAGCCGCCACCAAATGGTCATCATCAGCTTTGTCCCTCATAGAGAAAATGATTCAAAAAGAGAGGACTCCAAGGAGAGAGCAAGTAATCACACAAAAAAGTCCTGAATGGTGAAGGAAGTACCATGGAGAATCCATGTATTGCACCCATCAAGCACCGACAACGAGAAATGTGTCGCAAACCATGTTCCCTTGACGAACAAGGTTTGAGGGTTCTTCGAACTATATTCATAATTGTGGACCTCCAGCTTGACATATGTTTCATTGTTTGCAGACGCCATTGCTGGATCTCAATTTGCAACCTCAATTTGTTTCTTTGTGCATCACCTCTTCATTGCAGGCCTTTTGTGATGCACAGTAAGAACTAACCCTACAAATGCAGGCAGCTATGAAGTTTGCACCTTTTCATAAACACTACCATGAGCTTGACACCCTTTCAATTGTTGGGTTTCTTTTCTATCTCTTTCCTTCATATGTTTCCTGACATTCATGTGCTCGTTCTCTTCATTGCATTTTCTCTCAACATTGCTTTTGTGGGAGGCTTTCTTATCTATCTTCGCTAAAACCTTTGGCAAATCTTGTTGGAAATTTTGTTCAAGTTTCACAAATGGAGACTCAAACTAAAGGTTGTTGAGAAAGGTAATTACCAAGGACACATGAATCTTGCCTTTTTGTCCACCCATGTTTTAAGGACGGTAAGTGTTTCAATCAACTTCTCCATTAGCTTCTTGATCTGCTTCACACTCAAAATCCTTCAAGTCTCTGCTTGTATGTATTGGAAATGAGATCCCAATTGCCATTGAAAGTTATGAACCATGAGTCAGCAATAACTAATTCTCTGGCACTAGCTCTAGAAATTACAAGAGTTTCAATTTGTGCAAGCTCCATCCCAATTGTATTGAGTATAATAACATTCCACACTTTGGTGAAAATGGTTCTCATCTCTAGCTAATCTCTCAACTCTTTCGGCTTTTGATGCAACCCAATTGCATCTAGACAATAAATTCCAAGACAAAAGAAAGAACTCCAACCTCTTGACTCCAAAATGTAGACAGGCTAAGTTTGTTGCCATTTCTTTTCAAGTTCACCATATTTAAAAAAACACTTGATCATAAGTCTATGAAGGAGCTCCAAACATTGAATGCAAAGAAAATGCTTGAACCTTCTTATGTTGCTTAAATCAAGCTCTTCAAATTTGGTTTTTGTTTGTTGATTGTACAACATTAATTGATTTTAGTAATGATATTTGAACTCTTACCTTTTCTTTCTTCACATTGCATGATGATAACAACTCCACCTTTATTACACAAATGCTATCAAATAATTGCATGTCATTCAAGCTTATTACACAATCCTCCAAACACTTACCATCACAAATGGTATGAAAGAGAGCTTTTGACATGTTTATTTACATTATGCATATAATGAGTTCATATATACAACTTTTATTCGCCAAACTTTTGGTTTTCTAATGGACTTTGATCATTAACAAAGGAAGATGACCAACACATTAAGTGGATGTGAAGTTTTTTCAAACAATTAACTTGTATTCACAAGAGGATGATGATTAGGTAACCCTAATTGTTGTTGATCCTTTCAAAAAGATTGGAATTCTTTGCTTGGCTTGTGAAATGGTTTTTTTTGAGAACATTATGAGCAAAAATAATTTATTTTCATTCACCTTTTGGACATTAATCATATTATTCCATGTGTTCAATTATGAAACCACAAATAAAAACGTCTTTTCATTAGGCTATTGTGATCCTAACAATATTTTCTTGCCCCCTTGTTTCCATTTCTCTCCCTTTCTTGGGTGCTTTCTTTCTAAAAAGTTTTGCAGGGTTTCATCATAAGCTTTCCATTATGTTTTTCCATTTACATGTGCTCCAAGCCATGTCACAACTCTACTGGTTGAGCATCATCCCATTGCAAGAGCCCATGAGAGCTATGAATCAAAATGTGAGTCACCATAAAATAACATGTGTTCTTTTTTCATGAGAACATGTGTTCCAAATTTTTTTAACATGATTAACCCATAGATGTCAGGTAGGCCCAATATTGGGGCTGTCCCCATGTCCAGGGGTGAAAGACATATTTTCAAAGCCCCTTGCATCTCTTCAATGCAAACTGCTTGTCCTTGCAACAAAGAAATAAGGCCCTATGTCAATGGCTTTCCAAGGCTATATAATTAGAGCACATTGTGTGCAACTGTGATCACAACAGCCTAATGGAAAGAGACCCTAAATCCATTACATTTTTTAAAAACCTAAACTTGTTAATTGGAAGTCATATATTCCAAAACCATGGTAGAGTGCTAGATGAGCTTCCTTGAATAAATTTTGTGGCAGGATCTTTACCTTAGGTAAGTTAACCTAATACTTTCTAATGTAAATTTTATCATGATCTCATATAACTACATACAGTAATGGTGCATTCACACTTGATGTGAAGTCACTGTTAAATGAAAATCTAGGTGATATCTTATATGGCACTCAATGTTAAATAGGTGATAGCTTAATGTTAAGTGAATGTTAGCTTAACATACAATATTCATGGTAACTAGGTTTAGGTCCCAAATGACTAACATGAGGTTAAGGGACTTAACACTAGAGTCCCTAACACCAAGTGTGAACGCACCTTGAGTAGTACAAGGGTGGCTCCCGCACATGTGTGTCCAATGATTGATTAATTTCGAAGATTTCATTTGAAAAATAGAATTTTTTAACAGAACATTCCATAAAGACTCTCCAATTTCATTCACAACTTTTTTTTAAATGTAGAAATTTGAAATTTTCAGCATTTCTATAAAATAAATTATTTATTTGCTGAATCCTCCAGGGTATCACATAATTGCCTTTATATACATATCATTGCATTAAAAAAAATCTCACTTTTTGGAGAAAATTAGTCAAGATACACCTATGGCCCAAAAATACCCTCTTCCATTTCCCCCCCCCTCCCAAACAAAAAAATATCTGCTTGTCTCGTTTGAGGTTTTTTTTTTCCTGGCGGGTGGTGGGGGCCCGAAAAGGACAAGGTGGTGAAAGAACGCAGGGGTTTAGTTCGTTAGCTAGATTGTTAGTTTGCTGGTTAGTTGGTTGGTTAGTGACTGGGCTCCGTCTCTCTTGCACCGCCATCGCTGTTTCCGCAGTCTCTTCTCCCCGCAAACCTTCGCACCAGCCTCCGAACTTTCCTTTTCTTCCAGCAAGCAGGCGGCGGCTACAAGCTTTTATCCTAGCTGAAGACTTTAACCTTCTTCTTCTGCTATTGCGCGTCATCGTATTTGTGGTCTGCCGCTGCTGTTTTATTTGTTTCCTGTTCTTGACGGAGCTCGGCTTCTGTTGTTTCTGTATCTGGCTGGTTGGGAAAAGTTTTGTCTGCTCTTAAACGAATTGAGGTGGGGGTTCGGAGCTTTTCGTTTGGGCCACTATTGGCAGCAGCAGCTGTTTGGTTCTTTTTCTCCTTTTCAGAATTTGGCTCCTGTTGTCTGGCGCTCCGTTTTCTGGCGGTGTGGGAATCGTGTGCGGGAAGGAAGGAAGGATAGAAACGATTACATCCTGGATCTTTAGAAAAAGGTTAGTTTTCTGGCGAGGCAGTGTTTTCTTTACCCGGCAATTTGGACGTGTTTCTTTGAAGCTGAAACTAGTGTTGTGTGAATGGATTTTTTGTCTGGCGGTGTGTCGGATTCGGAAACATCAGAGGCGAGGGTTTTGTCTTAGTAGTCTGAGATCTTTGAATCGCTTGATTTTTGAGTTTTTGTTGGCTGGATTGTTGTGAATGAGACGCGCTAGGGTTTGGTTGTTAAGGCGTTGGTCGGTTTAGAGCTTTGTCTGTATCTCAGCTGCATTGCTAGGGTTTCAGTTGGTGAATTGCTGCTTGCTGTTTGCTGTTTGTGTCTAGGAATAGATGTATGAGATGGTGGCTTGGTTCTGACTAACAAACAAAGGAAGCTTGTTACCCTGTCCCATTAAGGATTGTTCAGAATTTGAGTCTTAAAGTAAAGAAGGCATCATCGTCTGGTCTGTCTTGTTGTGCATGTGTCTTTCTTGAGATTACTTTTTTGGCAACTGAAGAACATTTGAGGAGATAAACGGTCGACCATGTATATGTATTGCAGAAGGTAAAAGGTGGTGGCATACAAGAGTCTTGTAAAATTACTGCAGTTGAGAAGGGATGGCAACCATGGGGCTCATTCTTCGAGGGCAACCCACAGCAATTGACCTCTGCTCAGGAGCAATGTCCACATCAAGGAATTGCAACACGCCCATGGCTCCATCTTCCTCTTTTTTGAACACTCAACAGGTGATTCCTGTCTGCCCAATCCAACAAGCCACAAATCTGTGCATCTTTGTTAGGACAAGCCCTTCTTCGGCCACCCTCCGAAGTTCTTTCAACTTGTGTGTAGATAGCCTAAGGTCATCTTCAAAATCAACAAGAAGGCAGAGAATTGAGCATGGGCTCACTGCACAAGGGCTTTCTATGGAAATAACTGAGGAGGCACATGTCCCATTTGAAAAGAACAGGAGATCACTGGAAGTATCATACTTCACAGAGTCTAGTCCTTCATCAACCCCTGCCTTGTCTGAAAACAAGGCTGATGATGCCTCATTGCATAATCCTCTTCTCCGACTACACCGCATGGGCTGTGGATGGCTGGGTGTGCTACTGGAGTGGGAAGGAGTGATTGTGGAAGATGACTCAGATGTTGAGAGAAAAGCATGGGCAGCTTTGGCTGAGGAGGAAGGAAAGAGACCACCTCCAACTTTTGTTCTCAATAGAGTAGAGGGAATGAAAAATGAGCAGGCAATTGCTGAGGTTCTTTGCTGGACCAGGGATAATCGACAGATTAAACGGCTGGCATTGAGGAAGGAAGAGCTTTATGAGGAAATGCAAGGTGGAATGTATAGGCTACGTCCTGGCTCCCGCGAATTTGTAGAGACATTGAAGAAGTACAGCATTCCTGTGGCCATGGCATCAACTAGGCCCAGGAAATACTTGGAGAGAGCAATTGAAGCCATCGGCATGGAGGGCTTCTTCAATGTAGTGATTGCTGCAGAGGATGTGTACAGAGGAAAGCCTGACCCAGAGATGTTTCTGTACGCTGCAGAGCAACTTGGTTTCATCTCTGAGCGCTGCATTGTGTTTGGGAATTCAAATTCAAGTGTTGAGGCTGCACATGACTGTTGCATGAAGTGTGTAGCTGTGTCTGGAAAACATCCTATGTATGAATTAGGAGCTGCAGATTTGGTGGTTCGCCAACTGGATGATCTCTCTATGGTGGATCTTAAGAATCTGGCAGATTTGGATTCTCCAGAGTTTCAGACCCCTGAACCTGAACCAGAGATGGAGGTTGAGGAAGAAATGCCCCTTCCTCGGGTTGCCACCATGGATTGGTAGTATCACTTTGTTTTTCATCCTTCTTGCATAGAAAAAGTTCTGATAGTGGAGTATTGCTAGGTATACCTGAGGAGAATTGATTCTAGTACTTCGCATGGTGTTCCAGATATGCTCATGTAAGTAGTGGGATCAATTTGGGAGAAGTATAATATTTCATGTGCATAGCTTTCTTCTTTTCTTAAAACAGGCTAGCTGGGTCAAATGGCTCGCCATTGCAGTAAATACACAGATTAGAAGAGGTCTCATTGGCCTCTTTTTGTTAGCCTGTCTGTATGTATTATGTCCATTGGACAAATATCAATTTAAGTTCTTCAAGCTGTCAGAAACTGACAGTCATTAAGAATTGATTTGACATAAGAAATTTGGTTTGCAAGCATGTTTCTAATCTCTTGGATAATTTTGTTCTTCTTTTGAAACTTTTTGTGGGTTGTTAGACACTGGAGCTCTAAGCAGCCCAAAGTTACTAGAATGACTTGAGCAGTGTGCTGGACTGGACAAACCTCAATCAGGTTAATGTGTTCTGAGTTTGAAAGATTTGGACCTTTTGTTTCCTCCCTGGTTCCATACCAGCAGGAGTATGAGTTTGCAGGTTGTGCTAGAAATTGCTCCACAAGGTTGTGGGTTGAGTTTTGTACTGTGTTTTGTACTGTGTGAGTTGAGCAGATTAGTGTCATCTCTCATCCTCAACTTTGTGAAGCACATTCGTAAGTGAAATAGCTTGATGTGGAAAGACCTACCAGGGAACCTGAACTCAGGTATGCAGCAGCTGTTCCAGTTCTGGTTGAACTTTGCATTGTAAGAATACATTTTGTTGTGCATTGACTGTACCCAAGTGTGGCAACGCACAAATCTCTTACTGGCTTCAACATGAAAGTGGTATGGGATTGTGGCTGGGATCTTGTTAGTGGGCCAACTGTAAGTTAGGTTCATAGTCCAATTTCTTGTAAATTTGGTAACATAATGTGGCATGGAACAGATTAGGAGATCTGGAGGCCATTTGCTTACCTGGAGATACATGGAGCTTTGATGAAGAGGAAAGTTAAGCTCTCCAAGGTACAGCAGCTTTCTTGAGCATTCTTGTGAGTTGGTCCCTTCAAAATATGCAGCTTTCTTAAGCTTTCTTGTCAATTGGTCACGCCTTTTGAAGTACACTGCTGCATGTTGATTAATTAGTTAGCAATCTCTAAACATGTTTTCTAACTTGAGCTCTCACATCTAATAGAGAATGGAACTGGCATCTGGGGCCGATTTACAGGGCAGAATGCCAAGTGGGGTAGTCTTAGCTTTCACTGATGCACCATAAAGACACACAAAAGGTGATTCCCATGCTTAAAATTCTGAACATCTGCACAAAAGAAACCAGACCTACAAAAGGTGAGAAAAGATCTTGGAATACTTTGTATGAGATCTTTAAAGAGCCAATGATATTAAAGATGGGTTGCCTTTCATGCTTAGGAGCTTCTCCTTAGGCTTCGTCTAGAAGAGCGACTTCCAATGGAATTTGCAAGACTCGGGGAAAAAAAAAACCTGCACATGTGATGCGATGTTGGAGATTGACACAAAATGATTGCTTGCAAAGTGGACACTGCATCATTGTACAACAATTGTTGTGACAGTTCCAAATGAAATATGATTCAGAAAGGTACAGTTTTATTTTTTGTGCCTTCAGGACAACATTGTTGATGAGGTGTCTTATGGCATCTACAAAAAAGCATGGCCCATGTTGCGGCCACATTGCCAATCTGTATTGGAGATCTTAAACAAGATCTCGAGACCTCTCTTTTTTTGTGTACAATTTTATTCTATTATACACGTTCTAATGATTTTACAAACTTTTTATATAATAGAACTAGGCTTTGACTTTCCCCTGGTGGCTTTGATTTGCCACCTCATTTCTTTTCAAAGATTATGTTTATTTGCAAGTGTTAAGCCAGTGCAAGAAGAACATATGAGGTAGATCACATGTAAATGAAATAGTATATTCTTAAATGAAAATGTATTAAGTTTAATCTTCATTTGAAATTGCACCAGAAAAATCAACATCACACAAAGAATAATGATAGTTGCCATATTAAAAGGCCTCAAAAGGCTACTATCAATAGCAAATTAGACTTAAAACTATTCATCGAAAAAGATGTGTAACATTGTGATGCAATCAAAGGGGGGTTTATAAGCTAGGTAATCATGCTTAAGGTGTTTACCACCAAGCAAAGGTCTTATGCATCATCTTAGTTTGTAATGATGTTTAGGATGTGAAAAATGTGGGAAACAATAGTTGATAAGTGGTAATGTTCCGCACAAATTCTAGAGCACAAATTTGTGAATGTATTATGGCATGTTACCCCCATTCATGCATAGAGGGTGTCCATTCATACATGGTTTTACCATGGCTTCTTTTAGTGGTCTTTTATATTAGATCAAATTTGGATTTGATAAGGTTGCTATTGTAATGGTGGTATCAGAGGTATATGGCTTAATGAATTTCCAATTGAGTGTCCAATTAAACTTTACAACCCCAAAAATTGAGTTGGCATTCAACATTTTATACCACCTAACAATCCACCATTTATCATATAACATGTTTTTTAAAAGGTCAACCTATGGGAAGTATATGACCCCTTCACCGTCCAAAATATACATGTGTTATAACCATGTTCAACGTTTGTGTCTAAGTTAACCAATGCATAAAATGTCATGCCTTGTTTTGCTAGCTTGTAGTCAAGTCCAAAGGCTTAAAAAAAACCTTCATTCATCATAAAAGTATAAAGTAGTCATTATTTTTTGGTTTGACACTTTTCATTTCAAATGTTATATATATATGTATATCACAAACATTTCCATGGATATTTTTAATTAAATTATAAAATATTTTTTATTCAAATAATATTAAATAACACAACAAGACCCAAAATTAAATCCAAAAATTAAAAGCACCATATT
This sequence comes from Sphagnum tenellum, assembly GCA_963921925.1. Taxonomy (NCBI): domain Eukaryota; kingdom Viridiplantae; phylum Streptophyta; class Sphagnopsida; order Sphagnales; family Sphagnaceae; genus Sphagnum; species Sphagnum tenellum. Next base: position 20,210,143 of record OY998143.1, on the reverse strand, counting down.
TTTTAAGCAATTATATTATATACATTGTAATATTAGACTCAAAAGGGATCCTTGTAGTGTGCTTTCACCTTGTTCATCTTTGTCAATTGTTGTATTACTACTAATAAAGGTAGTTTTCACCTTTCCCATTCACCTCTCATTTCCTATTCATTAGATGGTCTATCTCTGCAATTCTGTTTTTATTATTATTTATTTTTAATGTGTCATTATGATTGGCCCATCCCAAAACAAAATTGAAACTTGAGAGGCACCCAAATAGCAATTTCTTCGTGAGGATGGAGCGTTCCCTCCTTGGCTCACCTACATAGGTGAGAAGAGAAAAAAATTGGGTTATGAGATAAATTTAGATGTTATTGGGAACATCCTTGGGGAACACATTGAGAACACCACAGCACCTTCCCCTCAAAAAGATTAAAAGATGAACCCCTTGGGTGTATGTTTAATTGTCACGGATTGCATGCACATTTTATTCCTAGACATGATTGCCACCATTCTTTTGCCTGAGCTAACGGCCCTTCTTCAAAGCACCACCATACCTCTTGACCTCCAATATTTGCAAGTACTTTAATGGTAGTGCATCTTTGTACTGTAAGATATATGTAGTGGTGATGTTATGGTTCATTGGCTCCCTCTTACAGAGGCATTGTGGGAACACCTTCTGAGCAGGTATGGGGGTTGAAGAATGAAAAGTTGCTAAATGAATAAGGTTATAAGTTTTTTATTGGCCCAAGTTAATGGATGGGCATGTGTAGAGTTTGAGTGCACCCATCCAATTGATGGGTTGTTTTGAAACCCACCCATCTACTTGTTGGGTTTCTTCTCAAAATATGAATGTTGGATAATTGATTTGATCATCTCTATATCATTTGTTTTGTTAGGGTTGTCACTTGCCTTTTTGTATCAAAATTTAGACAAAATTTGTTTGCTAAACATATAAATAATTAGCTTCAATTCTTTTAAATCTTATTTAAAATGGCATTTGAAAAATTATGCAAGAATTGATTAAAATAAAGCATGTCAATTTTAAAATAAATATAAATTTTAATATGAAGTTCTTTTTTGAGATTAAATGTTTTAGTTAATTTGATGTTATTTTAAAAACTTTAGGAAGGCTTTGATGAAGATTTAATAACAAAAATCATAATGAAATTAATTTTATTATATATATATTTTTGCATTGTTGTTGTCTTTTATGCTATCAAAATTTATTATTGCCCTAAGATACTAGATATGTATGTATGATTTTAGGATTTAACAAGCGTGCATGGGGCAAACATAACTAGTTTATAAAGTTGGGTGGTATAATGAAGTTCATAGGTGAAAATTTAGGGAGAGCAAAGGGGTTTAAAAAATTAATTATTATTATTTTTTCATGGGTTTGTTTTTTATTATGGGGTTTCAATGGATATAAAGAGTGGATAATTCAATTAGATTAAAAGAATTACAAGTTGTAAGTGGAGCTTTAAAAAGAAGGGACAAAGAGTTTAAAAAATTCTTTTTCTTTTCCAACAGGATTTTTTTTCTGTAAGGAGGGGAGGATGGGGTAATTCCAATTCAAAAGGAGGATTTTTTGATAAAAGAATTGAGATTTAGGTGAATTTTTTTGGGGATGGGGATTAAGCGAAAGGTTTGTTTTTTGGGTGCCATGGGAAGGAGAAGTTTGGTTGTTTTTCAAAGTAGGAAGGTGGGATTTTATTTTATTTTTTGAAGAATTATCTTTTTAGTCATGTGGGATGTGGGGATTGGAAAAAGGGGGTGGGTATACATTTCTTTTTTCTTTTTTTCTTTTGTGATATGGTGACTTTGTGAAGATTTTTTCTTGAAAAAATATCTTATAAATTTTTTAAAAAATTTTGGGAATGAAAAAAATTCAACACAAATTTTTTTTTTTTCAAAATTTAACAACAATAACAAACAATATTTTGTTTAAAATTGAACACATAATACATCTAACAAAAGAAGGGGAAAAAATCAATTTTAATTTTTTTGTGTGTTTAAATTTTTTTATGTACATGATAAAAAAGTTGACATTTAAATAATAATAATAATAATAATAATACATTTGAATGAAATGAAAATAATGGTTAAATAATGGATTTTTAAAATAAAGTTTATGTTAATATCTTTGAAATTTAGGTTGAAATATTTAAGGTTTGGGTGCAAACATGAGGTGCATAGCTAAAAATTACAAGATGCCAAGGGTATTAATGTATTATTCATTATTAAACCATAATCTAGCCACCAAACCATGGCTCATCAATATCTATGGTTAATGGTAAATATCTATTATAGTCAAAGTTAATAACTAGAATTTATAAAATGCCAAGGATATTGATGTTTTGTTCATTATTAGACCATAATTTAGCTATTAAACCATAGATATGATCTTTTATTGTTAAGTTGAAATTGACCATAGTCAAAAATATTCAAAATCAATACAAAGTATAATAAGGTTTAAAGTTAGGTTTAAAGTTAAGTTTAGAGTTGGGTTTATGGTTTAAGTTAGGTCTTTTATCCTATACAAATATAACATTGTATGTTTGTTGTCTCTTTTTTTTCATAACAAGAACAACATGTTTGGTTCAAACTTTCACCATTTGTTAATTTATTTTTTGGTTTCCTTTGCAACTATGTAATTTTGCAAGTGTATGTTTTGCCAAATGTGTGCTCTCACGTCTATTAGTTTTGTCAATTGCTACTTCATTTGTTTATTGTCAAATTCATTTTGGTAAGTTTTATTTGTCTTTTTTGCACGATGTTTGTTGTTCTAATGAAAGAAGTTATATTAATTGTTGTAGTGAGTGATTTGGATTTTGGAATTAGGTTGTTGCATTTGAGGTAAATGTGTTTAATAAATATGACACCTTTGATCAAATTGCAATTAGGAACATGGAAGATTTAAGCTATGCATATTTGCATTATGATTTGTTGGACAAGGTAGTTTTGACCACAATTACCTTGAAGTGAAATCACTTCATATAGAAATGCATGAACAACATTTGCAAAAATGTATGTTTATGAGGGTCAATTTTTTTGGCATTGAATCAAAGTCCAAAAGGGGTTTTGAAAAAAGGGATATGCATGTTATCATTATAATTGAGTCAACAACCATTGTGTCATCAATTCCTACATTCCAACCGAAATTAGTTCCCATGTTTTTCCACATGGATTCAATTAAAGAATTCGCAAATTCAATTTAGAGTTGGGAGTCTATAACCATTGTTTTTATTGTCATTAGTGTAAAGGTAGTAAGGGATAACAAAGTAGAAAAATAATTGTTGATTGCAAATGGAGAAGGTGAATTTGACCAAGACATTCTTGCTTTTGGTAACAATTTTAAAATAAAATATGATCAACTACTTGAAACGTATAATGGAGGCCAATGTGCTATGGTAAAATGTGATAACAACATCAAAAGAAAGTCAATATCTAGGGGCATAACATTACACAATTTTAACAAAGGTTATTCACAAGGTTACTCAAATTCATTTTCTTCAATTACACAACAAATAATCAAGTGCCCAACCTACATGGAAAGAAGTAAGCCTTTTTCCTATCTTTTGCATAATTCAATGTTCTTTTCAAATTTACATGAAAAAACATTAAACAAAACCTAATGTTCATTTCAAGATCAATTACATTTTTTTAAATAATAAAAATACCAAAAAAAATGTTATGAAAAACAAATTTTTGAAGTGTTAGTTTTAGGTGTCGAAAGAAATAAAGTGTTCATTTAATTTTCTAAGGTGGTCCATAAGGTGGGTCCTTAACAATCCATGATGGAAACCACCTAGTAGCCATTATGTGCTTTTTGGTAGTCCCCCTTGTAGTGTAGGATTGAAACTACCTAATGGCCATTAGGTTGTCCCTTGCAATCTAGCCAAAAATGATTTCATGGCTGCTAAGTCTCCAAGTTAAAAAAAAAACTAACCTAATGGCCACCAAGTCCCTTTGTAATCCGACATTGAAATGACCTAGTGGCCATTAAATCTATAAGAGAAAAAAAAAGACTCAATGGCCATCATGTTGTCCTTTGCAATCCAACATCAAAATGACTTAGTGGCCACTAGGTCATCCCTCGCAATCTAGCATCAAAACAACTTAATGGCCACCAGGTTTCAAAGCAAAAACAAAATGTGGTGGCCACTTGATGGTTCTTATAATCTAAGGTCAAACTTTTTTTTTCTTTTTCACCTAGGTAATAAGGAGATTTAAATGGCCAACCCAATTCTCTTCTTCCCAAGCATATTCGTCTTTTCTAGAAAAAAAAACCCAAATTTAATTTTTTTTAAAAATAAAAGCAACCATGTCATTATTTCTTCTTTTAAAAATCAAAAACTAGATGACCACATAATTTTCTTTATTAAAATGGCATATATAAAATAAAATTACACTAAGATGATGTTTTTATATTAGAATTCTTTATTAAAAACAATCCATGTTCCATTCGTACTAAACATAGAATACAATGTTCCTACTACGAGTGAAAAAATTATCTTTATATAATCCAATAAAAAGAAATTGGGTAAAGAATATGGGATAAAATCTTTGGAGTGTGTTTGTTCAAAAAAAAACTTATTGTAATTTTAATATGGTAAAGTAGACAAGTATGTGAAAAACTTTTGTAAATAAAGTTTTATAAATTTCTCCACATTGGTCAATTGCATTTGAACATTGAAAAGATTTTTAGCCTTTTATTTTGGCACATCTAATATCACAAAAACCATTGGAATTGGTTTTTAAATGAGCAAGATATGATTCATGGAAATGAAGGGGGTGAAAATGTAAGGTTTAAACACTAAAAAAACTAGTTTTTAATTAAAAGTTTAAGATACAAATACATTTATTTAATGCCTTTGAAAGATCATTTGTAAAGTTTTAAATTTCACACCCATAGTTTTTAAAATTAACCAAAAGAAATAAAATTTGAAACAAATATATGGTTTAAAAGAAGGGGGTAGATTGTTTTTTATTCATGGTTGAATAACCTTTTTTTCTTAACATTTTTTTGGTTGTCATTGATTTTTTATCTTGTTATTTATCTTTTCTTTAGGTATTAATTTTTTAAATATTACATTTCCACATCTTTTATTATGCATTTCATTCTTCTTGTTTACATGTTACTAGTGGGTACCCGTTAATTGCTTCAACCAATTAATAACGCACGCACGCTCTCAGAACCTGGGTTTCAGGCCCTCAACGCGAGGTTTCAAGACCTGGCTCTTAGGACCTCGAAAGCTCTCCATCCTACCTACGGTCGTCTTATCTTCTTCCCGTCACTTTTCTCTGCATCCACCGTCACTTTTCTTTTTCCCCGTCACTTTTCTCTGCGTCCACCAGTCACAAACGGACGCACACACGCACGAAGTGGGTGCCTGCGGTCGAAGGCCACTGTGAAGTCATGGAGTAGTTTGCCATAGAAGCTGCCGGGGGCATATAGCTAGCCAATTAATTATACACCAGTAGCTTGTGATTAGCAGTTAAGCTAATTAATTAATGACGGGACGATCAAATTACTAAATGAGGGGGGGTGATTAGTGACCAAGCCATAGTGGATGGATGATTTATCCCTCATCATCATTAGGCCTTAAAGTGCCAACTAAATTAGGGGGATGAGAAATGAGTTCAATTAAATAATGATGAGGTGGGGATTAATGAAGAAGCCAGAGTTGGTGGATGATTTCTAACACATGCCTGTTTCCCGTTGGCGGTTCTGCCGACGAATTAAAACGCGGAATCGGAATACCGTTATCCGTTTTAGGGTTTAGGGTTCCGTAATCCCGTTTTCCCTCGTCGGAAGTCCGTTTTCGAAATCCCGTTTTCCCCGTTCTCGGAATCCGACTGTCCGGGCCGGTTCCACCGCGTCAATTAAACCGTGGAACCGTCGCGTCGAACGGACGCACGCACGCACGCACTAAGTGCCTTTATATATAAGATGTGTATGTGTGTGCATGGTTTTATTTCTTTTTTTGATTAATTTACCTTTTTTCACATTTCCCTGTGTTTATGTTCATTTTTGTTTGCCTTTTGTTTGAACATATATATATTTTTAGGTGATTGGAATGTTATTCGCAATTAGCCCTATTGTGCTTCCATTTCAAAAAAAAAGTGGAAATTGTCATGTAGCATATGTCACCATTTCTCCAACGAGTTGTGTTTATTGTAATGTTTCTTAAAATTCTTGTAACAAATACATTCAATATTGAACACTATGATTTACAATTTAACTTTGTCATTCAATCACGTAATGAATCAAACCAAAAATCACAAATTTTAGAACATGAAAATTTCACAAAATCATCATATTCCATGATGATGGAAAATTTGAAATATCATAGTTTATTTAAACCATTGAATGAAGATTTTTTTAAAAAATGATGTTATGCATAAAAAATAATTATACCTTCATCCACCTATATATTTATTTTTGACAAGGGGTGTTAGAATTCGTAAAACTTTTACATTGAAATCATAATTCAAAGATTAGTATGATTATACAATAAAAATATATATTTTTTGACTTAATAAAAATCAAGGCTTTATTTATGGCATCAATAAGTAAAATTGCTTTCATTATTGATAGTTTAATAATACATTTAACATTGAACATACCTTTCCAACAATCCTTATTTGGTTTACCAAACTTATCATCAAATTCATTAAATAGGCTAACATATTGATATGAACGATTACAATTTATTATGATAGATGAAATATCACTTGTTGGTGCTACAATGTCATTACGCCAAAACATGGCAAATATGACTACACCCATGATTACGCTTGAATCATAAGTACCATTCATGATTGCATGATTAGGTAGTCCATATGGACATGTTGTTTTTCCACTAGTCGTATTTTGTCATAGCTGTAAATCCCATTGATTATATTATATATTTATACATTAAAATATATTTATAAATGGCCATTTGGTAGGTAGGTAGGAATGGGTATGGAAGTAAGCCTAAGTAGGTAGGTATGTAGGATCCTATTTATTTTTTGTGACAAGCCTTTTTTATTAACCCATCACAAATAATATTTGCACTTTGAATGTACGTAGTGCATGCATTTGTGTACACTAATATTTTTTCACCTAGTTATATAACTTACAAAGTTGAATTTGTTAACAAAGGATATGAAATAAGTTTACAACATTATCCCACATCATCTTTTGTCCCAAACAAAAATACCTAACTGTGAACATTATTATCTTTTTCACATTTTGTCCAAATGAAGAAAAAAAAAATTTAAAGATTTTTCCAAAATCTAAACATATGTTATTTAAACGAAAATATCAAGTAATTTGATTGAAAGTGCATTTGAATTTTGACTATTTCATACATTTAAACAACAATGATATCTTGAAGATTTTTTTTCTTTTCACATAAAGTGATTTGTAAATAATAAAATATGTTTATAAAAATATTTTAAATGAACATGGTATATATATGTGTGTGTGTGTATGTATGTATGTATGTATAATATTTCCCCACCTTAAAAAAATATTGAATTTTTAAAATGGATAATTGTTATATATATTAAATTGTAATTTTAGGGTCCAAGGCTGATTTTGGGCTTGTATGTGACATGTAGGTATCCGCCTGGTATTGAGATGGATATAGCCTTGGTATTAAACTGGTATTATCTGAAGTCTCTAGTCCCTCTCAGGCAGGTATTGGCAGGAGGTTGGAATGTGCATGAGGTGATATCAGTCTGGTCGGATTCTTTGATACCAGGACCCGTATATAAACCAGGGTTGCAGCCTGGTACCCGCCCAACACTGTTGTCTACCGTTAAGTCCTGGCCCGTCGACGCTGAAACCGTGGTACATCCGGGTAGTGGAACTACCCTCCCCCAAGAGGCTAGGGACTACTAGATCGGGGCGGGAACGAACGAACGAACGACTGCAGTCGGCGGGTACTACAAGATCCGACACCCGCCGACCACACGGGGTCCAGATCCCGGGGCTCAACGGTAAAGGATTTTGTGTAGTCTCATCAAATTCGCAGCTTTAGGTCGTCAGGATTTCCCTCCCTTTTCCTTCGGTTCGAAGAACACGACGACGCTCGCTCTCGCACTCCCTTCGGTTTTGCGTCCTTATTTTGGTCCCCTGTTTCTCCTTCACACACACATACAAACGCTCTTCTTCTCTCTCGTCGTCATTGCCATCCTCTCCATTTCTCGCTCGCTCTCGCACTCCCCTCTCTTTTGCGTCCTTGTTTTGGTCCTCTGCTTCTCCTTCACACACACACATACAAACGCTCTTCTTGTCTCTCGTCGTCAATACCATACCCCCCATTTCTCTCTCTTTGTTGCTATCTCACAGTTTGGTTTGGGGTTTGTTATGTTTTTCTCCATATTTCCAAATCTTTTCTTGAGGCAGGAACCACACTCCGGAGCTTTTGTTGAGTAACTCTTCTTCTCTCTCAAAGACCTAGTGCTACCGTTGCACCAGCGAGGTTTTCTTGGACTGAGAAGTGAAAGAAAAAAAGATTTCGAGGAAGGTTTTCAGATGTAGAGGGAGAGAGAAGCGTTGCCTTGCAGTATTGGCTGCAGTGGCTCTCTGTGGAAAGAAGAACAAGAACAAGAAGCAGCGTGTAGTTAGGTTTGGGGATTTGTTGACCATTAGTGTTCTTCTCCTCGGAACAAACTACAGAAGAAAGGCGGCGGACGAGGCGAGAAGAGAAGAGAAGAGAAAAGGGATATGATAGGGGGGGGTCCAGGACGTGAGCTGTCGTCGCCGCCGTCAGATGGCATCTCCAACTTGCGCTTCTCCAACCATAGTGATCACCTCCTTGTTTCTTCCTGGGACACTGTAAGGCTTTTCTTTTGTTCTCTACACTCTTTGCCCTCGATTTTTATTTTTTTCCATTTCAGTTCGGAGTTTTGGTCTAGGGCCTCGACCTGCTTGTGTACCACTACTAGGTACTCTCCTTTACTTTGTCTTCTGATCCTGTGATAAGGAAGTTGTGTCTAGTCTCCTTTCTCTGTCTTTTGCCTGTTCTTTAAAGATCCATTTCCCATACATTTTTCTTTTTAAGAAGGGGGGGAAAGGTCACAGGCTAAGGGGGGGTGGATTCTTTTGGCAGAAGGTGAGACTGTATGATGCGAGTGCCAACATATTGAAGGGAGAATTTGCACATAGAAGGCCTGTGCTCGATTGCTGCTTCCATGATGATTCTTCAGGGTTTAGTGCCAGTGCAGACCGCAATGTGTGTAGGTATTGATCAACTTTGTCCTCAGAGTTTTCTGTCTCTGCTCTTCTCAGTAGACAAGATGCCCTGCACTGTTTTTTCTCCCACTTTTGAGATTTTATCAACCTCATGTCTTTAGGTTGTTTCTGCTTCCATATGTGTAATGGCACCATCTAGTTCTCTGTGTAACTTTACTTGTCATCTGAAGTATAGGCATCACACAATTGCCATTGAGTTTTCTTTTCCACTGGGAGCTTAGACTGTGTCAGGTTCTTTAAACCCTGCTTCTTTCACCAAGACCCACTAGCTATCAGGTTGCATTTTCTATGCCTGAGGTTGTTCTCTTTATTCTCCTTTGACAATATGATAACTGTGATCGTATGGCCCCTTTCCTGCACAGATACGGTTTTCCCAAAGAGACTGCAGTGAGCAGTATACAACTGCAATCGAAGTCTGATTTGCCTACTAATTCTATGAGTCCTGCAGATTTGACTTCAACACTGGAAGAGAGGACCTCTTGGGGACACATGAGGCACCTGTGCGGTGTGTAGAATATTCACATGCAACAGGTAAGATCAAGAAAAAAACCTATGCTGTCACAATATGTCAAGAAATAGCATTATTTTGACAAATGATTCAGTTCTACCACACTAATACCAATCTGGTTAGTCTAAGTGGTTATGCAGATTCCAACTTTATACATACCTGTAGTTCTAATGAGAGCTGTGTTCCAGAGTTGGTTTATGAACTCTTGATCAGCCTGTAGAGGTTTTACGGGTGTTCTCCAAGCCTTAAATTTGAGTTTGTTGAATCATGGAGGTTGTGTTGCATATGGCAATAGTCATAGTATTTACAATTTACTATGGAGTGTTCTGGTTCTGTTTTGTGTTGAGGTTCCATGGATTATAAGACCATGCAATGATGTAGTGTATGTTGGAATCATTATAACTCCTATTGGAACTGGCTGTAGGGCAAGTTGTAAGTGGGAGCTGGGACAAGACGGTGTGTGCTTGGGATGCTCGAGGAGGAACACGGGTTGGCACCTACCCACAGCCAGAGCGAGTTTACAGTATGTCACTAGTTGGACATCGCCTGGTGGTAGCTACTGCAGGCCGTCATATCACTGTTTATGATCTCCGGCACATGCCACATCCAGAACAGCACCGTGAATCATCCCTTAAATATCAGACTCGATGTGTGCGTTGTTACCCCAATGGCACAGGTAGGGTATTTCATGTTCTGCTAATTCATGTGGTGCAAGTTGTATCTTCTCTCTTATTGCAAGTCTGGTAGGCCACAAGAGAGTCAAGGATTAACTTGTGTAGATTGTGAGAGTCAGAGACTGGTGTCTGAAGTGTGCTGTGCATGACAGGTTATGCGCTAAGTTCAGTTGAAGGCCGTGTTGCTATGGAGTTTTTTGATATGTCAGATGCAGGTCAAGCTAAAAAGTAAGTCTTTACTACTTATCTTGTCTGGCTTGGTGTTTTTTCCAAAAGTTGTGTTAAATACTGGTGAGAATGTGCCATCAATCCTTGTACCCTAAACCCTTCAGCTTATCCCTAGTGTTAGAAAGGAGAATGTGAGTGTGCTTCTCGCTTGCCAAGTTTACAGCAGGTGACTAATACTATTAATGCTGAACTTTACGCTGAAGATGTACTGTACTTTTTAGTCTGTCATATAGTTATCTACAGCCACTGTTGGGAGTTGTGGCAGCTTGCCAATGTTATTTGTGATGAAGGTGATGGTCTGACACTTTTTGAGTGACTCTCTTGAGGTTATGATATACTTATTGTTGCATTTCCTTCAAAGTGTTTTTGTGGAGATTTATCTACAACCTCATTGAGGAGCACTCTTTGGTTAACAAACTTGTGTTTGCTACTCGAATTTTTTTCTGACTTAATGTTTTACTGTATGTAGATATGCATTCAAGTGTCACAGGAAGTCTGAGGCAGGTCGAGATACAGTTTATCCTGTTAATGCAATTGCTTTCCACCCAGTGTGAGTTTCTCTGCCTTCCAAAAATTTCCTTGTTGAAAGGCTTGGCTGGTGTGTGCCTACACTGTAGGGAGCAGTCTTTGGTCTTCTGGTCTTTTTCAACCTAAATGGGCACATTATGTCTGTTGTTAATTTTTAGTTTGTGGTTGAGCATAGCCATCACTTCAATGTGTTTTCTTTTGCATGCTAGACTCTTCAGAGCATTCTTCAAGAGGGATTTGTTTGAAATGTTACCAGGCAGATGTGTTAATCTGAGATTTGTGGTGGAGCTGTGCAGTTATGGTACATTTGCAACCGGTGGCTGTGATGGGTTTGTCAATGTCTGGGATGGTAACAATAAGAAGCGTCTATACCAGGTTTGTAAGGATGAATTTGATTTTGCATAGAACTAGTTATAAGTTGAAAAGCTACAAATGGTTGGCAAATAGATGACTGCCATGTTGAATTAGCATTTGGTGCAGGTTATTTTCATTCTTAATACTATTTGTAGTTTGTGAAACATATGATTGTAATGCGGCCTAGTGAACTTGTTTGTCCAGATGTCAAAAACCTGATGTTTTTGCTGGATCTCACAGAGCAGTATCTTCAAAGTCTTGTTGTGGTGCTTTCTCTGTAATGTCATAAGTATGCTGCCATGTGCTGCAACTGATTGGTTGTAAGTGTATACTGGCACAAGAAAGAGCAATTAATTAGTGGATAATTCCTTACATCAAGTGATGTTTTTCGCACTATTCTAATAACAGTGCATAATTGTTGGTGGCAGTACTCAAAATACCCAAGTAGCATTGCTGCACTTTCATTCAGCAGAGATGGTCGCCTGCTGGCTGTTGCCTCCAGTTACACGTTTGAGGAGGGTCAAAAGCCGTAAGAGATCTAGCCATAAAGTTTATATCTAGAGTTTCATGTACTTGACTTCTGTTGTGTGCTTTCGAGAAAATGGGAATGTTGAAACAACTATTCAGTTGTGTAGGCTGAGGGATGTAATATTTCATGAGTGAGCAAGGTCAGTCACAGAACATTAATTGAGTGTTGACTGTACTGTTGCAGGCATGAACCAGATGCTATATATGTGCGCAGTGTGAATGAGGCTGAAGTGAAACCCAAGCCAAAGGCATATGCCCCAGCTCCCTGAGTTGATTGTTTTTCCCAACTTGGTTGTAGCTTGGGTTGTTAGCGTCAATTGTTTTTTTCCATTCCTTGATGGATGTGATTAAGAAACTATACTTGAAAGGAGAGAGTTGAGTATGTGTGGGTCAGCTTTCATGGTCAGAACAAGGTAGTAAAGTTTCTTCTCAAACAAGGCACTACTATGGTTTCTAGGACTGTCAAGTGCGATTGACCCATTCTAGTTGAAGGCCTGAATTTTGTCAGGTGCAATTGTGAATCATCCATGTTATGTAAGAAGAAGAGTGGTTGATGTATAAGTATAGGCAAAAAGATGAGCTTGGAGTGCAGAATGTGTGGGAGTATCTCTTCCAGCTAGTTCCTAGTCGTTGCCTTCTGCTTCAGTATTAGTTCATGTTTGGTTGAACATTTTTATGTTCATACCTTTGGAAATTAGCTCCTGGTCATTCAATTTTTGGAATAAAATGCTGGTGATTAGGTGCAAAAGGATCATTGCTTGATTGGTATTTGTGAGTGTAGAGAAACATGGATAAAACCCAGGTGCTATTCCAAAACATCTAGGGGACTACAATTGGGAACACTTTGGGAACAGGGGAGCTCCTTTAGGAGCATGAGGGGAACACATTGAAAACAGGGGATCCCTTTAGGAGAATGAGGGGAACACATTGGGAACAGTGGAGCCCTTTAGGAGCATGAGGGGAACACATTGGGAACAAGGGAAAAAGAAAAAAATGCCCTGCCCACCCACCAACCCCAAGAAAAAAACTGGATTTTTCATGAGTGCATGCTGAGCCTCCTCATTGGCTGCGTGAAATTTCTCTTTCCAAAACTGTTGGTCACCATTTTTCATCTAGGCTAATGCAGGGGCAGAATTTTAGGGTCATGGTAAAAAAAAACTTATTTGACGTAAAATTCATAAGAAATGTTAATCCAGCTTTTATGCTGGATAAGGCCTTTCGAAATGGGTAGCCTTCAAATTTCAGGGTGCCCTACTTCTCAGGCCTTACCATATTATGGAATCCATCTGTCTTTGTGTCCTATGACAGTACATTTTGGGCTTTGTCCTAGATGGGACAAGTGACCTGCTTTTGTTCTGCCAGTTCCACTTGTGATGTCAATCGACAATGGGGAACACACTTTGTATTGTGATATGAATCAATGGTGAGAAATGCCGATTAGACAAGGCCCTGCTAAATCCCATTAAACCTGATGAGACAGCATTTTGCAGTACCAGGCTCTTTGTGTTCCTTGGTGGAAGGGACCCCTCCCATAGCAGATAAAAAACTTGTTGCTGCTTTGGATATGTTATTTAGGGCAATTTGGGGAGGTAGGGGGAAAAGAAAATGGGACCTTCTAGTCTGTGACCAAATTTTGATTTGGAGAAAAACCTTAAACATTGCAGAGAAAACTATATTTTAGGTGAGATGCATATAGCCCACGTGTGTAGGATGTGCGTCTGATTCTCAGCAACACCAAGGTGGTCTTCAAATAATTTGTGCTTGTTTTTGTTATCTTGATGAGGTTTGGATAATCATTACAAACAAGAATAGTGAATTGCATCCTCAAACCCTAAACCCTTCTTTCAATCCTGATCTGATCACTTTCCCCTTGTTGATGAGTTCCAATTTGCATTTGGAAGGAAGGTTTCAAATCTCCTCTTTCAACCACTATCACTTTCCTTAGCTGAATGAGTTTGAATTACACTTCAACACAGACAGACAATAGTCAGGCATCCTAACTTGAAGAGTACAAAGTAGGGTTGGTTCCATCCTCTTCTATCCCCTTTGTAACCCACCCTGCTCTCACTTCCACACTTCTTGATCTGTTACTCACTATTGATTGAATGATAATCTTTCTGATTGGTATTTGCCATTTGGAACTTAAAACAAATTCAAAGTACCTACCCTATACTACCTTAGCAGCTTCAACACTAATTTAGATTTGTTGTAGAAATGTTGAAAATTTCAAAACACACAAGATTTTCAAAGAACGAAAAAAAAAAATTGTGAAGGAAAATAGTGCATCATTTATAATCTTTCTAGAATATTCTTCTTTTAAAAATCATGGAATCTTTGATTATTAATTAATTAATATACATGAGTTGAAATTGCCCTTGTACTATCGTATCATGTTCCAACCATTTGTACTCCATTTCCCTTTCTTACCTATCCTTTCTTGTAAATAAAGATTTTTGGCAAGTTTTAGTTTCAAAATTGAGTAATAAAGAAGGCACTTCTCCTGCCTTGCACAGGCCCCTTCTTCTAGTAATGCTCTCGACGTCAGGCCTTACCCTACATGAAAACCCTTTCAGTAATAGAGGGCAAAAAAATGCCATTTTTTATGAAGAAATCAGGAAATCTTTGTTTTTCTAGCGTACATTAGACGAATTTTGCTGTATATATATTTTTGTTAAATTTCAACTAAATTTTCGATAACAAAAAATTAAAAAAAAACACAAGAAGGTTCAGTAATAGGATATTAGAAAACTTTGTGACATTTTTATTATGGTTAAAAATAAAATTACTTATAGCAACGAAATTGAATTAAGATGAAATTATAGAGTCATCGATCTTGGGAAGGGATGTGGATAATTGGAAGATCGTGGCCGTCCATACAGGGCGAGGATTCCTATCAATGGTATAGTAGTAACGTCATCGTCTTCTTCGTCGTTATCTTGTTTTGCGTAGCATGTCACACCAGAATGAGCTTTGTCACTGTAACTCCGCCTGCTCGCCATTGTCGTCGTTGGGCTTCTCCCCCCTTGCCACCAACACACTTTTATTTTGTATAAAATTTAATTTTTCATCAACTTCTTGTCTGCATTCCGTGTTTTTTTCCTCTTGATTCTCAGTCTCTCTATTTCTCCTTTTCCCTTGAGAGACTGGTTGTAGTTTGCACAATTGCTTTGAGAAACCATCGCTTTTTGTTTGTGTTTCTTTGGGGGATTGATTGTTTTTGGTGACCAGTTTGTAGTCAGTCAGTCATTCAGTCAGGCGGGGACTTGACGATGGGGCCGATTACTAATGGAGCAGCAGCAGCTGCTGCTGCTGCTGCTGCTGCTGCCGACGACGACGCCGGAGGAGTCGCGTTGAGCAAGGCAGGAGAGAGTGTAATAGTGCGTGAGATTTTTTCTTACAGTCCTGTGCAAGAGAGTAGGCTGCAACACAAGCCGCCTCTCCCGTCTGTGTTTCATTCTAGCTTCAAGCTCGCACATGGACCGCCATCTTCGGCTGCAGACAACGCCGCTGAGATTAAGAAGCTTTTTCCATGTCTCTTTGGTCAACCTTCAGTGGAGCTTATTCCTAGTGAAAGTGGAGAACTTCACAGGTCTTTGAAAGTTGGTGTGGTGTTATCTGGTGGTCAAGCTCCCGGTGGCCATAACGTCATTGCTGGCATCTTTGATTACCTCGAGGAGCATGCCAAGGGGAGCATCTTGTATGGATTCAGAGGAGGTCCTGCAGGGATTATGAGGAACAAAGTGGTAGTCATCACTGAACAATTTCTGTTTCCTTACAGAAACCAAGGGGGTTTTGACATCATTTGCAGTGGCAGGGATAAGATTGAGACTCCGGAGCAGTTCCTGCAAGCAGAGGAGACGGTGAAGACTCTGGACTTGGATGGGTTGGTTGTCATAGGAGGTGATGATTCCAACACCAATGCTGCTCTCTTGGCAGAGTATTTCAGGTCCAAGAATGTCAAGACACATGTCATTGGATGTCCGAAGACCATTGATGGTGATCTGAAAAGCAGTCATGTGCCCATAAGCTTTGGATTCGACACTGCATGTAAGATTTACTCGGAGATGATCGGGAATATTATGGTGGATGCACGATCGACGGGAAAGTATTACCATTTTGTGCGGCTGATGGGCCGGGCAGCTTCACACATCACTCTTGAATGTGCTCTCCAGACTCATCCCAATGTTGCAATCATTGGTGAGGAGGTCAATGCCCATAAGCAGACATTGAGGCAGGTGACGAATGGGATTGCAGATGTTGTTTGCAAGAGGGCTGAAATAGGGAAGCAATATGGTGTGATTCTTATACCCGAAGGTTTGATTGATTTCATCCCAGAGATTCAACACCTCATTGCAGAGCTCAATGAAATCGTGGCAACAAGTGTGTGCGATGAAGCAGGACACTGGAAGGAGAAACTCACCCCTCCATGTCGAGCACTTTTTATCTCCCTCCCCCATAGCATTCAGGAGGAGCTTCTGCTTGAGCGAGACCCTCATGGCAATGTGCAGGTGGCAAGAATCGAGACTGAGAAGATGCTTATATCAATGATTGAGACTGAACTTCTTGCAAGAAAGCACGAGGAGACTTACAAGGGCACTTTCAAGGGCCAGTCACATTTCTTTGGGTATGAAGGTCGATGTGGCATGCCCACAAACTTTGATGCCACATACTGCTATGCCCTCGGATTTGCTGCTGGTGCTCTCCTCCACACAGGACAAACAGGTCTGATTGCATCCATCAGTAATTTGGCAGCACCTTCAAAGGATTGGACTGTTGGAGGAACAGCTCTCACTGAGCTCATGGATGTGGAGCGTCGCAAAGGCAAATTCAAGCCTGTGATCAAGAAGGCCATGGTCGAGCTTGATGGTGCTCCATTCAAGAAGTTTGCATCTCAGCGTGATCAATGGGCAGTGGAAGACTCTTACTTGAGCCCTGGTCCCATCCAGTTTTCAGGCCCTACTGCAAATGATATCAGTTACACACTCAAGCTTGAGCTTGGAGCTCTTGATGCCTGAAATCTGGACATTGCTTGTAATGATCTCATCCTTCTCGGTTTTCATCCATATGCAAGACTTGTCAAATTATGCTGGGTAAGACACCTTGGCTCTTTTCCCCGATTTAGGTTTCTAGAGAGTGAGATGTAAGTGAGTGCATAAGCTGTGGTTTATTAAACTTACAATTGAACTCTATTTCTTTCTTGAAGTTTCTGGTCATGATCCTCATGTGCTTGAGGCTTTATGTGTGCTGTTGAAGCATTCCAATTGGGTGTGACTTGATCAGCTTCAAATCCAACTGTTGACAGCATGTAACCAGAGATGCATTAAGTCCATCTGATGGAGGAATTCATGGGAAGTAAAATGGCCATGGATTGTTAGTAGCAATTCAGTACCATGAAAAACAACTTATAAAGCAAGAGTGCGAACAATACAAAAAGTTTTGCATGTCAGTTCAATGAGCTTCCAATTTCTTCAGGTCAGCAATGGCATTGTTTCACACCACCAGATGTTACAATCCTATACAAACTTAGATATTTAGGTGACAATGTAGCGACTTCTTCAAAAAGGCACATAAATGCTGAAGGTTCACATTACATGACCATCTTTGGTAGTCAGGAAGCGAACAATAACATACCCAGTTGTAGTCCTAGTAGAGCTCCAAGTTGTGTAGCAATATTGAACCAAGCTCATGAATCTCATGATAGTCCTAAAGGAAAGTGTTGCGGAGTGTTGTAGGGGACACTTGTGGGACAAGAGGGAGCAGGATGGAGGGATGAAGTTGGGTTTAGGGTACTATTTGAGGACAAGCATTGAAGGGAAGAACAATCAACTTACTAAAACCTCACAAGAGTTATGTATAAAGGAAGGGTTTTAAGTGTAAGGTAAAGCCCTAGGATGAGGCCATTACTGAAATAAGGGGCCCACCCAAGGCGCCTCGAATTTCAGTGATGCCTTCATCCAACCTCATCCAACTTCATCCAACTTGGGCTTTACTCAACATAAGGCACATGCCTAGTCCATTGGGTGAATGCAAAAAAACATGGAAAAGCAATGAAGGAGCAGGAGATCCCATAGTACACAATGAAAAACCACAGAATCCCTATGAAATTCAAAATCTCCCCAGGGAAATTACTGCTCATAGAGCTTGCCTTAATGAGAGTTCTTTTTCTGGGCCATTGCTTCTAGACATAAGGTAATTGTGTATTTTGAACATACTGATATTGCATGGTTGTTATTTCAAACTAAGAGTTAATTCAATTGAAAGCAATGAGTTGCATTAATCTATTTACACCTACCTATTTTGGGCAATGCTTTTTCCCCCAATTTTTGTGATGTAGCTGAGATGGTGATCATCCATAAGCTGATATAGCCTAATTTGGCCTTTGAAAACATGAAAGGAAAAAAAGAATCCTTATATAGTTTTGGCTACCTACTTGAAACATTGATAGAAATTTCGTGATTTCAAAAGATTTATTTGTTTCAAAATTTGGAAATTTTCTCTTAAAAAGTCATTGATTTTGTGACAGAAAGTTTTAAAATTCTAGCAATATTGCTAAATTTTGCATGGAAAAAGGCTGATTTGGGGAACTAAATCATGAAAATCTCCATGAAAGGATCTTTCAAACTCATTATTCAAGGATCCTTCTAAAGCCATTTTTTCATATCCATTATAGATGAAAAAAATATGGATAGATGAATTAACTCTATTATAATTGGAAAAACGACTAATGGTCTCAAATGAACTTCATCTATGAACAATGAATGAAGCTATGTGAATCACAATTTGAAATGTTATATATCTATATTAATGATTCTAACTTGAAAATATATCTTTTTGAAAATATTGGGTTTTACTTTCTTAACATTGAAAGATATTAGGTTTAAGCAATGGAATAAATCTTGTGTTATGCGATGGCACCTTGTGGGTTAGGTTTCACATCTAGGGGTCATTATGGTTTGTAATGTGCTTCAACCTTTTATCTATGTAATGTTCTTGGTAATGTTTTTGTTTCATTTTTGCAAAGTAGCTAATGGGGCCACATTTAAAGTGCATATGGTGTTAATCTAGCTAAAGTTATTATGTGTGAGGAGCTCCTTTTGGTTTCATTGGAAAAAAAATTATTTGAAAATGGTTTCTACTTAAAATGTGAAGGTGAAAAATCTAGCTCTTACTCCAAATTTATGAGTGAAAATTTTTGGCTATACTTAGAATTAGGTCAAAGTTTTTGGTTACTATTCTTTTGCAATTAGAGCTTTTTTAGGTGACACATTAATTTTTTGTGAAATGTGGTAATTATTTTTAACAAAGTGTAGTATTACACATGTACAATGCAAAGTTTAAATTGCAAGCATAATCGAACAATGAACACAAAATATGAACTTACATTAGCAAATAAAAGCACTTGTGAGGAAATTGAACCCCTCAAATTGGTCATAACTAGTACAAGTGACTTACAAAACCATAAGCTAATACTCAAGAAAAACAACTGCAAAGATAAACCATTGGAATTGGACTTTGAAGAGAAGGTAGAAAATGCTTACATCATGCAAAGAAAGTTGTGTGGCTTTTATAACAACAATTCAATTTAGTAGAGACATAACAACCAACACATTTCTGCCTTTGCAAAACTAACAAAACAATTGCACAAAACATATTACCTAGCTATCATAACAATATCAATGACAAGTTCTTTGCCACTATTCAATGTAGTCTACCAACAAAAAATTCTACAAAATATAGAACCATTTTGCAAACATTGCACAACAAATGGCAAGTGGATAGTGAGCCTATTGCAAAGCTTAGACTCGTAAAAGCTGAAATAAAAAAAACATCCTTCACTTTTCATTTTGCCTACTATTTGCACCATGGTTAATTTAGTTAATTTCATATACTTTGGGAAGCTAGACATTAGTACTCAAGGTGTTATCACAAGGCCTCACATTTTTGTTAAAGGATTCAAGTAAAAAAGGGGCAACACACATGTTATTGCATTTGATTTCATTTCGATCTTGAACATGCCCTATTAGCAATCAAAGACAATAGCATTGAACATCTCACCCACTATCATCTCTTGTTCATCCACCTTGTAGGTTTTCTCATAATAAAATTAATAACATAAAGATATTTGGCAAATTGATGCATAACATTCCAACTATAACCAATATTAGGGATACATAATCCTATGAACATCCATGGCACCATGGGTTAGAAACTTAGTTTTTAATTTGTGAATTAAAACTTTTGCAATCCTTATCAAAACACACAAAAATCATGGACTTTCTATTTACATGAACATGACAAAAAAAAGAGAAAAAATGACAATGAAAAGCAAAAGATAAAAAATTACATGGTTTAATTTTGCACTAGTTTTTCATTAGGGATTCAAACACAACAAATACATCATCTATCACCATTGAAATCAACAAGGTCTCAAAATCCTAATGAATTGCCTAAACATGATGATCATTTAACTCAAATGTCAAATGTGGAACTTTAGAATCCAAATTAAATATCCAATGCATATGGGTGTTCTCATGCTTGAATTGCAACAATGATTTGAAGCCTTAGAAATTATTAGCAATGAACTTAGAAGTTTGATCATAATACATACTATAAACAACACTATCACAAACTTTGAAAGGGAAAATGGTAAAGGATCACAAGAGGAGGAAACAACATTCTAATCATCAATTATAAGAAGTTCGACCGTAATAGGGTTCCTATTTAAATATAAGTAATTGAACGTGTAAGGGAGTTGTGCATGCATTGTGAAAGATACTAAAGAAATTCAAACAAACATATTCACAATAACATATGATAACCTCACATGAACACATGAGCTTTTGACTATCTAGTTTGCAAAAAATCAATTACAAATATATTTTTAATACACAATAGGTCAAACATAACAAATGAGAAAGGTTGCAAAATCAATTTTCACATCACATAAAAAAAAATTTAGAAAAAAAACCATTGTACCATCATTTTAACAATTAGGTCGATCAATTAGTGCAAAACTAATGTATCAAAACACCGTATGACTTCAGGAATCATTAGAAACCCAAAGCCACCCTACCTTTATTATGGAACATGTAATGCATGTGTTCCATTACATGTATGATTTTAAAATAAAAGGTGTTGCATTTTTTAAATAAAATTTGTAGTTGTATTAGTTCAAGGTTCTATTTAGAACAAAACGTTGATCTTGAAAGGAGCTGGATGATTCATATGTGAAACAAATATGAACATACACCAATTCACATGGTGTAGGACCAATGAGTATAATCACACAACAAATACCATGTCACAAACGACTCTAAATCATGATTATTTTTTAGAAATGTGAAAATAGAGAATTAAAAACAAAATGAAAGATAAATGTCACTGTAAGGGGTGATTTAGCTTTTTGATTTTATATTGTGAAACATATTCTGAATATAAAAATCATTGTAGATAATAAGTAACAACAACATATACACAAAATGTCATTCCATGGGCAAATTCTAATCAAATTCTAATCATCTTTCAAAATGCACAAAAAAAAAAAAAACTATATTGAAAATTTTCTTTTTTGAAATCGCACAACATTGGAATTGGTTCAATGCATCCCAAACCTACAATTGCAAATCTACAATGAAAACTTCAATTGTTTGATCATTTGAAAACTAAAAAAATGACAAAATCTTTTAATCAAAGGGTAGGTACTTAGTTGATGTTTTTCATGGAAAATCAATGAAGATCCAAATGGATGCTCTTGAAACTTTGTTGCATCAAAATGTAGTGACACTCCTTAGCAAATCTCAACTACTTTAATTTGAGCAAATCCATTGCATAATGCACACAATGCTTACAACCTACGACCATTGTCTTCCACATTGCAATGAAACACAAGCATGCCTTGAGATTTCAATATCCACTATAAACAAGAATTAAATGCATTGGACTTAGCAAAGATGTACTCCCTTTTGTTGGTGGAAGAGCTTAGCAAAGATGTACTCTCTTTTGTTGGTGGAAGAGCTTAGCAAAGATGTACTCCCTTTTGTTGGTGGAAGAGCTTTGAAGCTCTTCAATGAGCAATGAACTTCCTTCTTTGCTCAACTCATCTTAAAAGTTGTTGGCAACTATAAATGGAATTGCAATGTTGTTTGTGAAGGAAAGGAAACACAAGCTCATCGAGTGACAACAAAATGAAACACAAGCTCAAGGAATGATGACAAGATGAAACATAGAGGAGCGAAGCTTTGACAACCTCCAATAGACACTGGTTAATTGACTCGAAATACTAAAAGAAATGAGGTCCAGCAGCCCCAATTTGAATAGGTATCTCAAGTTTCAATCTGGTAGCTCACAATGCCAATGCCCACTCCACACCCCACTAGTTTACTGATCTTGATTAAACACAAAATTAGTGGACAAAACCCTCTCTTATTTGCTACTGCAATACCTGAACGATTTCAACGTAAATTAAATTATTTTTCATTTTGTTAAGTTTTTATAATTTTTAAAATTGTTTGTGCCAAAATTTTAATAAAATTAAAAATCAGCAAAAATTCAACTGTTAGGTTTGAACTGCAGACTTTATAGGTCTTCTAATCCCATTAGACTATCCCATAAATTTGAAGAGATTATGTTTATTATTATTTATAAGCATTACCTGTCAAAGCTTTTGAATTAAAAAACCAAGTGCCAAAGTTAAAATTTAAAATTTAATTAATTATTCTACAGTTTTTTGTCAAATCCAATTAGTGAATATGCTATTAGAGAATTGGTTGTCTATATTTTTAAAGAGAAAGTGAATCCTAATCCGTGTAAACTCCTATTGTAATGACATTGTGGACCGGCCTTCCATTTTGCAAATTGCCCTTGTGCAAGGCTGGTGTGGAGCCAGGGTTTATCGCCAGGGCAAAATTCCTCTACTTTTCACCAGCAAGTGGCAGTTGTTGGTTCACACAGCTCCTCCCTCAGGTGTCCATGCAGAGGGCCAAAGTGAACCAGCACCCACCAGCACACCACGAAGGATGGATGGTAAATGGTGATGAGCAAACAGTTTTCTGTTGGATTCCAGGTCCCTAGCTAACCATGGTGGTTAGCTCAGTTGCTTTTTTTTTACTACCTACCTACTAACTAACAACCCACAAGCAGGTTCAGGTTGTTAGTAGGTAGGTAGTAAAAAAACAGCCCTTACCTATGTATAAACTATAAACCATCTACTTACCCACCCCCTACCTAGTAGTTACCTAGTGGTTACCTATTTTCTAGTTACTTTTTTTCCTACCTATCTACCTACATATATGAGACCTATTTCCTATTGAATTGGTCAGGAAGATGAAACCAACTATTAACTAACTCAGTTGAGGTTCATCCATAACTGAGTAATAATGGGCATCCAATGGATGGTGCGTTTGTAGGGTGAGGATTGAACCTTGGGGGGTTGAAGCTTGAGAACTGATGCTTGAGATCTGCTGCATGAGAAAACAATTGATGTTTTCAGGGTCACGAGAAAGAAGACTTGATTAGGAGGAGAATTGATCCCCGCTTACCAGATTGAAAAGCTTCATTCAAGAGGAATTGAAGTTTTGATTGTTTTTGCAGCCCGCTTGAATCTTGAAGAAGCTTGAGAGATATAAGTATTTGCAACACAATAATCATTTGACCTAGCCCACGAACAGAAGAATATAAATTCCCAGAAGCGCTGAAAAAGTGGCGTAACTACGAGCGTCGACAAAGACAGACAGTTGTCGTCGACGCACATTTTGCCATCGCTGCAAAGAGATATATTCCCGCGGGGACGGAGGAAGAGGGCCGGAGGGGGGTGGCCGGGGGGACTAAACTTCTGCGGTCGGTCGTTTTGTCCATCGGTCGGTGTCTTCACGTGAAGGTCTGACTCCCAGAAACCAGTGGTTTTTTATCCGCGTCCATCGGTCCAATATGGAGCTTGTCGTCTTCTGCGAGGGAAAGCTTCAGAGCTGGGGTTCTCTTCCTCTCTCTGCTCTTGTTATCTCTTCTGTGGGCAGCGGCTGCTGCTGCTCCAATCGCGCATTTCCATGTTAGTGCCTGCAAGGCTCTGTATTGAGGTGAAATAGGAAGTGGATACAGCAGCAGCAGCAGCAGCAACAGCAGTGAGCGTGTTTTTTGGGGAGCAAAGCGGAGAAGAACAGAAATGGCGTCTTTATTCGAGTCGGGTTGGCTGGTAAGCAAAAGCTTTTTTCTTTTCTGTTTGTTGATGATGGTGTTTTGGGGGGTACTTGTAGGATGAAGGTTTTCTTTTTCTTCTGTTAACGCTTTCTTGGGTCTCGCTCTTCGCATTGGTTTTCTTGGAAATGGGGAAAATGATTTGTGGGTTGTTCTTTCTTCTCCTTGTCTGCCGGAGCTTTCTTCTGTCAATGGCGGTTTTGGGATCATGGGCAGCGTTTGAGAGCCCTTGTGGCTCGTGAATCCCAGCTTGTCTCATTTTGTCCCAGTTTCATTGTCTCTTCATGCCGACATTGAACATGTGTGGTTTCTGACTGGATTGGATATTTTAGGGAGTTCTTTCTTTGGCAAAGCTTGCTGTCTGCAACTCCTTTGCTACTGAGAGTGTCCCTCCCACTCTTGACTGTGGATCTGTGAACCCAAAAACCCTAATGTGGAATTCCATAATGCCATGGTGCAATGCTTCAAATGCTGCAGTTTGTGAGGACCAGTACACATTCTCAAATGTGAGTGGTATTTGCAACTGCAAAGGGTAGAGAGAGAGGGTACCTGCAACAACCAAGCTGACAAGAAGCTTGTACTTCTTCTGTAAGGGAATTGAAATGAAACTGGATCTTGATACACAAATTCCCAGTACCTTACCTAGATACAGAGGTATCATCTCCCTTTAGGCCTTGTTGTGCCTTCAGAGGTATTGAAGTTCTTGCTATCTATCTAGCCACAGACAGACAGTAAAAATGGCAGGATATTACAATGTGGATGCTGCCATACATGTATGTCCTCATATGTTGGTGCTGCTTCTTGCCAAAGAATCGCCTGGAACCTTCATGTCAAAAGGTTAGACTGATGATTCTAATACCATCGGCATTGAGAATCAATCTGTAAGAAGATCAGAGTATAATCCACCATGTAATCTAGTTTCAGTCAGGAAGGTTTTAGCTGTGATAAATTACTGATTGTGCTTATCAATTCTTTTTGGAGACAACTGTTGGTTGGTCGGTTGGTTGGTTGGTTGGTTGTCTTTGGAACTAGTGGATGGAGTATTGTTGTTCAGAAGTGATGATGTTGTCTCCTACCTAATGCTTGTAGATAACAGAGGTTCTATGCCATTTTTGTCCTTGCAAATGGAGTGTCAGATGTACTTTTTTCTTGCAGGATGTGATAAAAGATTATAATGATGTTGGGTGCTTGGGTTGGCTGCTGGGGTGCAGTATTTGATAAATAACTTCAGCGATTTTCAGTTGGCTTCATTGGGCAGCTTCATCATTCATGAAGGTGTATTCTTCCTGTCAGGCCTTCCGTACCTCATGATGGAGTGTTGGGGACTTCAGAAGTACAAGATCCAGGTTTTAAAAAAAGCCACTTCTCCTGATTCTTTTCTTGAAATGCAATGCTTAAGCAGAGTAAATCACAACAGTGATGAGCCCTTCTTCTTCATCAACATGGAAAATCTACACTGGCAAACACTTTTAACACAGATGTTTTAGCCCATTGCAACCAATCAGGTAAGGACATTGTTGTGATCACGAAGTGGGTCACTGGGATCCCAATGATAGAACTAAGTCCTGAAGACCTCTAGATTCTGCTTACTTTTGGTTTTTGATTTTGACCTAAACCCTACAACAGCCCCCTCCCTTCAACCAAATGCTCAAGATCCAGAGGTTTGCAAGGAGCACAGTAGGAATGCCTTTGTAGATAGGCCCTCTTTCTTTTCAAGCACCTGTCCTCAATCAAGCCAGCCTTGTAATCTTTCTTGGTCAAATTCAAAACTTTTCCTTTTTGACCAAGCAGACTGTATTGTTTGTGAGATTGTTGCATGTGAATTTTAATCTCTCACTTTCTTGATCATCTGTGGCAAAAGAGTTCTTGTGAAGTATTGTAGACCTTTCCCTTCCATGGTCATCTCTAAAATTGGTTTGTACTGGAATGTGTAGAGAAAGATGAACACACCTGCTGCACAGGAAAAATGTGTATTATGGCTACTGCTCTATCACAGTTGTGTGAATCTTCCCCTTATGGTTGTGTCCTACCCTGTGTTCAAGTACATGGGATTCACCAGTCAACTGCCCTTGCCATCTTGGTAAGTCTACCATTCTGGTGTGCAGTTTGATACAAGGCTTAGTGGCTTCCAAGGGAAGCATGAGAAATTATAACACTTTAAAGTCATAGCAAATTATTACAGTGTTTTCTTGAAGACTGATGATGGGGGGAAAACGACACGTGCAGGAAGGTGATGTCATTTCAGATTTTGTCATACTTCATCTTGGAGGATTTCATCTTCTATTGGGGTCACCGCTTCCTGCACACTAAGTGGCTCTACAAGCATGTTCACAGTGTTCACCATGAGTGTGTACCCTCTTTTCTCATATCTCTTATAAATCAATTGCCTTGTTGAATGTGCTTGTAAATTTCAGTTTTTGCTGGAGGATACCAGTGACTTGAAGACAGATTACTAGTATGAGCTTTTAGCTGCTACCTGTAGCATACTTTTAGTTGTACCAATGAGGCATATTGTAGATTTCTGCAGTTCATCAGTGATCACCACTAAAAGAAAAACCCCTGTGGAGCTTATGTGACCCATGTCTGAGTGACTTCTTGGTTTTGCTGGGATGATGCATGTCAGGTATGCAACACCATTTGGGTTGACCTCAGAGTATGCTCACCCCCTTGAGATTCTGTTTCTGGGGTTTGCCACCATCTTTGGACCAGCGATAACTGGTCCTCATTTACTCACCCTCTGGATTTGGATGAGTGTGCGGGTGCTGGAGACTGTTGAAGCTCACTGTGGTTATGACTTCCCATGGAGCCTTTCCAGAGTTCTTCCCATCTATGGAGGGTCTGTCAGCTGCTTCTGACAACCTCTTAATTGTTTTGTTGGGTTGTGGGGGGGGTGGTACATTGCATTCTTGATTTGAGCAGTTTAAATATTTGATTTCTCTGAAGCTTTGAAAGAAGAAAAAGGCTTCTCTAATTGCAAAACTGCATCCTCAGATTTGCAGTATAGATATTGATAATGTCAGCTATTTTCTGTGCAACTTTGCTTTGAAACAGTGCGGATTTTCATGACTATCATCATAGACTGCTTTACACCAAGTCAGGGAACTATTCATCTACATTCACTTACATGGACTGGTAAGAAGTGTCTCCCCTTCTTGCATCTGGTAGTGCAGAAGGAAAGGTGTTCTCCAATTTTCTGTTGTACATGCCTGTCCTTCTTCACAACTAAATGTCTTGTTTATTTCTGCAAGTTAATCAATATGTTGAGCAACATTTGTCTTTTGCTGCAATTGAAGACTATAGTGAGAGGATTCAGTTCTGTGTGTTCTGCAAGCCCTTTTTTGCTCATACCCATTTGTGTCTGATGCTTCTAAGACTCAGAAAGTTTGCATCTTTACTGAGTTTGCTTCTTTACATTGAATGCAAACTTAGTGTGTAAGCACCATCGGTTCTTTGCAGATTTGTAACTAGATGTTGACAGTGTGATTGTTTCTTGGTTTATGAACAGGATATTTGGGACAGATAAGGGGTACAGAAAACTCAAGGCTTTGAAGAGCGACCAGTATCACACTGATAGTATTCGACCAGAAGTGAATACTACTCTTGTCAAGGCAGAATGAAACAAGATTTTCTAAGAGAGTAAATTGATTCTGCATTTGTCTGAATTTGGTGGTGGAGAAATGATGAAAATTTGGACGGAAAACTGAAAGGGCTTTTCCCTCTCTGCAATGTGCCAGGCAGTCCGTCGTGCTTGTGTCTCGTTTTGTACATCAGGCGGTTTGAAAAAAGGCTCTTGGAAATGGGGTTTCATCCTTTGGCTTTTGTAAGCATGCATTTAAATCTCTAGAGGAGTTGGGGGGACCTACTAATTGAGCAAGATTTCTGGAGATGGAAATGCCTGTCGTATCTGTGTAGTTTTAGCTGAGGACTTTTCAGATGAACTGGTTCACACACCAATAAAATTTAACTGTTTGTTGATCTTGTCACATTTTTTGCTTTGGGTTTGTGATTCTTTGGAAAATGCTCATGACATTTCTCATGTCCGCTCTAGCTTCTGGTGCATTCTTTTGTCAGACAACAATCTATGGAAAAACTGGAGCAGCATGAAGATTCCAATTGTCAGTGATTTGTGACAAATTGTCCAGTTCATGGTATGTCCTCTCATAAAATCAATGGAGTTGGTTCTCCAACCAAAATTACTCCTCGGTTTTGTTTTTTCCCCCATTTTCTTTGTTCTTTTCAAAGATGATATAAAGCCTTTGAGTAACACAGGCTCAATCACTCCACCATATTGACATCAATGCAAGATGTGGTTCATTGCAGGACGCAATGCATGTTTTTAGAAACCTTGGGAGTTTGACATCACATTTTATGTCTTGTGTAGTTTCTCAAGACCATGAGAGTTGGTTTCGGAAGCAAGTTCCTATCCCTCTCTACTTGCACATATACCTACCTGTCTGAGATTACTGAATTTGTGCACCGTCAACTCAAGAGTGGACCAGAAACACACACCCCAATGCACCCACTTCAAAAGATGGTATGACTTGACATGACAATATAGTGAGTGTTTGATGAGACATAAGGTTGTGGCGTGACTGTTTGAACAGGGCATTGAGGAGTGAGACATCCCTGAGTTGAGCACCTGCTTGAGACAGAGGTTTAGGGTTTGCATTACCTGGTGAGAGGAGACCTATGAGAATTTTTTTGGGGACTTTAAAATTAAAAAACCTGTTGGGTATAACAGGGAAAATGAAAAAAGGGGTGGGCATTTCAAAAAGCTTACCTTTTGTGGACACAGAATATGCTTCAGATTGTATCCTCTAAATGCACTAAGAAATTTCTTGTAGGTCTTCACAACAATGTTAATTGCACAATAGCTTTTATAACAATGTCTATGGTGTATTGCATATCTTTGATAGTTATTAGTATCTGAGTGCATGGATTGTTTTCAAACTTATAAAAACATAGTGGCATGTAATTTTTGTGTGGACATGGTAAGGGAACAACCCATATTTGAAAGGTTTTGTCCAGTGTTGGCGGTTCTGGAATTCTGACCCAGTTGTTGACCTGGTTCTTAGATTGATTCTCACAGTGAGAAGTGGTTGACATGGTTGATTGTGAAAATGGGTTGGAAAACCGATCTTTGGTTTTCACATGAATGAGAATTGGTTGTGAGAACCGGTTCTCTTTATTTATTTATATTTTGGAGAACCAAACATGTTCTTTCAAAATATTTGCATCTAGTTCTCAATAGTTTTGAGTTGAAGGTTCCTAAACAATCGTTGTTGCATAGGGAGTTAGAGGTGTTGTTTAGGGTTAGGGATAAAAAAAAATGTATAAAAATGAAGCTTGGGCTTCACTTTTGGTCACGGTGACTTTTTTTTTGGTCTTCTACTGCTTTTTGTCATGTTCATTTCATGCTTGTGGTTGGTGTTCTTGCTTTGTTTTGTCGTTGTTAAATCCTAATTTTTAGTTTTTAGTTTTTTATTTCACATTGCTCCTCTTATGTTGTTCCTCTCATGATGCTCCTCACATTGTCGCATTTTGCATTGTTCTTTTCATGCTATTGTTCTTCTTGCGATACCTCTTTTTGTGTCACCTCTTTTCATGCCGCCATTCTTCATGCATTGTCATTCTTCTAGTGTTGTTGTTTTTTTCATGCTACTCCCTTCATGTTGTAACTCTCACACCACTCCTCTTAGATTGTAGCTCTTTTTTGCATTGGTGATTATTTTCTTAGGAAATGATTGGCAACCAAAGCACATTACCCTTGATATTTTTGAACCAACAAACATTATTGGATGAACTTTGGTTAAAAAGTTTACAAAATTGTTAGATAGTTATGCATTGAGAAAAAATATTGCTTATGTCAAGGATGAGGGATTTAATCTAAACATTATGACTACAACTTTAAAATCAATTATAAGTGGTGATATATTGATTTTTATGCTAAGCAAATATAAAGGATAGTTGCATCTCAAATTGAAATAGAAAGAATATTTTCATTAGCTGAAATACTTACTAGTTTTAAGAGATGTCATTTACAATAAAAAAATTTGGATAAATTGATTTTTATGAACAAACATTGGCCCAATGATCTTAGGATAGGTTGTAAATCCCTTTCTAATTTGGTAGATTTTATTGAAAGTGATCTTAATTCAAGAAAAGAGTTAGAGGAATTTAAAGGAGCTTTTGAGAGTGACAAAGTTGTGGAGTTGTAAGTTTTGAATTATGCTTTTTTCAAATTTCAATGTATTTAAAAGTATTGTTTAAGTTAAGTATTTTATTTTAATTAATTAAATAATTAAGTAATTATTAAAGTAAATATTAATTTCAAAAAAAGAGAACCGGGTTGTGAAAACTGGACAGGAGAATCAACTGTTTTCATATATGCAAGAACTACCCTATTCAAGAACTGGGTGAATTTGGAAAAAATAATTTTTTTGAGAACCTGGTCAGTTCTCACCAGCCCAATATATATATATGAGAACCGATCAGGTTCTCATAACATAATGTAAGAACCGGAATTAGTCGGTTCTCACCAAAAAAAAAGTGAGAACCGCCCAACACTGGTCTTGTCCACTGGGTAGGGTGTTCTTTGCAAGGGGTATTAGCCCAGGCCAAAAATTGTTTTGAACTTGTTGCTTGAGACTGGGTTTGTACACTCGGCCAGTTATTGGGTTTTTTTTTCATAACTGCTGTATTAGGTGATTTTTAGAAATTAAATAAAAATAGAGTGCTGGTTAGGTTATCAATACTGTGAGTAATAACCATCAGCTATGCACAAGGGTAGGATAATAACCGGCTAAATTTTTATTTTTTATTCTGTAGTTCTGTTTTTTATATCATAAACATGCTTAGAATATTAGGATTAATAACTTAGCTGGATGA
This sequence comes from Sphagnum tenellum, assembly GCA_963921925.1. Lineage (NCBI taxonomy): Eukaryota > Viridiplantae > Streptophyta > Sphagnopsida > Sphagnales > Sphagnaceae > Sphagnum > Sphagnum tenellum. Next base: position 20,179,014 of record OY998143.1, on the reverse strand, counting down.
TAAACCCGGTCATCCAGGCAGGTTATTAAAACTCGAAAACTCAATTTATTGAGGTGGTTAGTAACCTAACTGGTGGTTACCAGATAAATCAACAACTGACTGGGTAGGCTATCAATACCCGGGTTGATAACCTGCCAACACTTGTAAAATATGTGGCTTTATATTTTTGTTTTTCTATTTCTCAGGAATGGCCAAGTTTCTCTTCCAAATGGCCCAGTTCTCTCTCTTTCACACACACACTCTCTCTCTCTCTCTCTTTCATTTCAGGGAGCCAATTCTCCTGCAAATTCATGGTTGTGTTCACATGGACCAGAATAGCCATGTGCTAGGCCAGAGGCATTGGTGGACTAAGCTGCTTTGTTTGCATGGCTGCAATTTGGCACTTGAGTGTTGGGCTTGACTTATTACTGTTGAATTCCGGGGGGAGAGGGGGGGAAGGGAAGGGTGTCATGTGGACAAGGATGAACGAGACTAATAGGGTTAGCACATGGGCATTCCTATCTTTGGCACCATAAGATTGTGCCACTTGGGCTATGCCCATTTCATCATGCCCAATTCATGTCATTCTCATCGACCCAACTATATAAGAAGGGAAAAATAATTGTGATTGTAAGATGTTGAAAAATTAAGTTTGTTGAAATATTTATTTATTTATTTATAAATAAATAAATAAATAAATAATTTTTAGTGGGGTCCATCTATATTAAATTTTTATGGTCTCCCTTACACTCATTTTTATCCAAACCTCAGCAAAAGTTCATCTACAAGTTTCTTAGACCTGCCCATTTCACCTATATCCAGATAGAAATGTTTTTTTTTGGCAATATGCCGCAAAACGCATCTTACCAGTTAGGATGGACCTTTAGTTTAAGTACTTTAAAGGTTCCATTTAATTTTGGGCATGGAAGATTTTATTTTATTTTTTAATTTCTGCCCAGTACCTTTCTTAAAACAACATTTTTTAAGGAAAAAAGGATCTGTAGCCATCAAATGAAAATGAGCCCATTAGAAAAAGAAATAGGGATAAGCTTTGCCTGAAATTCAAGTGCAAAGTTGTCTCTATTCAGTTACCATTGTGGTTGTTGGTTAATCATCTCTAATTATCATTCTCACATCTAGTAGGCTACCTTCAAGTGTTCTTTGTGTAAAATGACAACATGCTCTTAGTAATGAAAAATACATTTGAGGATGGCCACAATGTTTTTTGGGACAAATTTTGACATTTCTTTAAAAAATAATGGGGAACATAGTGGAATTTTTATTATTTTTGGTTTAAGTGTAAATTGGACAAATTTGGTTAAACTTGTGGGAAAAAATCACCAAATTTTCAATAACATAGTATTTTTTTAAAAGGAAAACCCTGGATTGCCATCCTCCTTGCATAAATGATGAATGTACTTCCTATGGGCTACAAGGAGGATGGTTGACCCTGGTGCATGACTACGTGATGTGATCATCCATAGATTCCATCCACAATATGAGTTATTATTTTATTATTTTATTATTTTGATAGTTGATAGTGTGGGTTTGGATCGGGTGGTGTGTCATCATGACTAAGAAAGTTAGGCACCATCCGTGTAGAGATACATACAACTTGATACCTAATGCCTCAAGGATCATGTGGGCAAGCAAGTGAGAGCTCTTTGGTCAAAAAAATGTCATGAACATAGTAATGCAAATGGCTTATGTTTATTTTCGTTATTTTCTTTTCTCCACGAGGTACATGGCATATCTCTAACCATGCACAATTTGATACTATTCTATCATCCAAATTTTAGGTTGAGAGATTATTAACTTAACCACCTATTGTGATTGAATGATGCATTTTCTGCCCATAGCATTGTTTCCTCCGGTTGAAATCAAAACACAAATAACCATCATAAGAATGGCAACCAAGGGTTAGTTTGTTGGTACATGCACATCCGTAATTTTTCAAAAACTATGAACTTGTATATATGTTTTAAATCAAAACGTTTGTGGTTATTTCTTTGTGGGAATTTTAAATCTCTAATGCACAGGTATATTCAAATACCATTTTTCACCAAATGTGACCTTCAAAATTTATATTTTCCTCAAACATATGAGGTCCTATATTGTCCTTGCAAGCCATCACAATTTGCTCTTAAACTTGGGGACGGTTAACAAAATTTGAAGATGTTGGGATACCAGGTGGGCATAAAAAATTTCTCCCCAACTTGGGACTGGATAATTTCAAAGAGTTAGTACTTAGAAGGATGAAATAATTATCTCCCCAACTTGGGACTTGATCATTTCTTGCAAAACCCAACTAAGAATTAGTACTTAGAAGGATGAAATACTTTTCTCCCCAACTTGGGACTTGATAATTTCTTGCAAAATCCAAGTAAGAAGAGTTAGGACTTAGAAGGATGAAATACGTTCCATTTGTGAGACTTAGTGTGGGTGGTCCTCCTCCTCCTCCTCCATCTCTCCTCTTTGACAATTTCCATAGCGAGAAGAGCCTCATTATCATCATCATACATGGGCTCAGATTCTACATACAAGTGGGGGCAATTTCTTCTTGTGGTTGTGAGCAAAGACAGCACTTAATTGTGTTAAAAGTTATGTCCAAGAAGGGTGCACACCGGAGCACCACAAAACATGAAACCGAGGTAAGTAAGCACATCACCGACTGTACAGGAAACAATGAATGACCCCACATGAGTGTTTTGTTTTGTTTTTTGTTTTGAGACCATGTGATTTTTGTGGTCCTAATGCCACACCCGGAGATATTTATACACGACGACTTTATACACGACGACCATGTGTAGACCACCAAATATAATAGCGCTCCAATTGCAGCAAAGTGACAAAATATGAGCTCGAGGCAAATGGCCGGCCGAGATAAAATTCCGTCTCACACATGTGTTATGTTACGAAGTGGAGTCTTTTTTAGTATGGGCAATTTCTTGCCCTAAAAGTATGCGAATTTTTCTCTTGCCTGCATCACCCTCAAATAAATCAATTGTTGTCATTTTGCTGTTGGCTACGGGCCCACTTTAGGACCTAGACCTTTGCCGGGATTGATTTTTTTTAAAGGAAAAAGAGTGGGTGTGTGAAGTGACTTTGGGGATTCGTGTATGAAAAAATGAAGAATGTTCGCTGAGATTTTATGAATGGCTTGTAATTAGGTTTAAAATGTATGTTCCTCTCAACTTCATCCATGAATTTGTGAGGTTTTCATCTTTAAAAAATATCTATGGTCCAAATATAGGATGACAACAAACACTCCGCTATCATCTATGGTTTGGTTTATAAGGACTATTACAAACAATCCACCATAATTTGACAATACTAAGGGACCATAAAAACAAAACAAAATGGCCACTAATCCGTTCTTTAACGGCTTCTTGGGGACAATTTGTGTGCACAAGATCACAAAGTTCCACTTCATTGTCATCCACACAACTTATAACAAGGGGCGTGTCGCACCGTGGCCTTGCCATTTACATTAGAAAAATATCTTAAGGCAAAAGAAGAATTATGAAAACTCAAATATAATTTTCAAAAACCCTCTAAAAAAAACCAAAACTTCTTCAAGCTATTATAACTCTATAACTAATCTCAAGTTTGAACTTAAGCCAAAATATCATTTTTCAAAAATACTCATATAAAGTAAGACCTACTACCCCGGGGCCAAATCCGCTTAAGCTACCATACTCCATAATGAATCTAAACACAATATCCTTGCCTTGGTAGGCAAGGACTACAAATTCAATGCTTGCAAACCCACACTCCCAAAAAGTGAGAATTAGGCTTTGAGGTTTCCATCAAAGAAAACATAACTATTTATTAAATGTTTTTGAATTAGGTGTCTAAATACACTTTAGGACTATGCAATTAGGCTACCTTCATAGGAAAGAAAGCAATGGGATACCATCAATTTAGGTTTGGAAAATAACACCCAATCAAATAGGGTGGGTAAAACAAAGTAGGGTAATGACCAAGTGATGAACCAAGGGTGAGTGAATTGTATAATAAGCACAAAATTGTGAAATGTAGGAAAAGTAGTATTATTGAATGATATAATTGAATGTGGATGATGGAAGTGTGAATTTAAGGAAAATAATTTGCATGACATTTTTGAATGTGGATTATGGTCTATGGAAGGTGGGCAAATTTAGGAAGAATTAGTTCAGATGATATTTTTGAATGTGGATAATGGAAATTCTGAAATTTCGGAAAAATAATGTGGATGATATCTTAATATTTGGATCATGGAAATTGTGAAATTTGGGGAAAATTATTTGGATGATATTTTAAAATATGGATTATGGAAGTGTGAAATTTAGCAACAATAATTTGGATAATATTATTGAACATGGATTATGGAAATGTGAAATTTAGTTAGGAGCAATAAGGAGATGCAAAGAGTTAGGGTACAGTAGACAGACCATAATTCAACAGTTTTTTTTTTTCTTCCAATTTCTTGATTATTATCACGAATTTTTTTGGGGGGGGCGGGGAGAGGAGAAGCCCAAAAAATGAGTCGAATTTACACTAGAAAAAACACAAATTTCCCAATTTTTTGGCCAAAAAAAAAAGAGAGAGAGAAAAAGAAGTGGGCAAAAAAGTGTGGCTCACAGACAGTGAGAGTTTTCTCTTCACAACGGAGCCCTAATATGTCTGCCCGCTGCCCGAAAAAGAAAAATCTAGTCCTCTCCCACTCTGCGTCGCTGCTGGCCACATGAATTCGGTGGTGCTGCTGAAATGGGCGGCGTTAAGGGAGGGAAGGGAGTTGATGTGTGGCTGTGAAAAGTTACTGCCGATTTACTCCCACGTACTGACAGAGTTACCTTCGACCAATAGAGTGAAAGAGTAGGTCCTGTAGCAGTAAGTAACTTTGGAGAGTTTGAGTCGATCTGGTGCCGGATCTAATGCGATCTGCCCGAATTCTTTCCTGTCTTCCTATTGGCTATAATCTGCCCCGTCCGTTGGTATCCACTATCCCAAACCTAAATCTTGCAGCTTCGGCATGCCCGCGCTTTCTCCGTGCGCAAAGCCTGTGGAAGACGACGAGGAAGAGGAAATGGGTTTGATGGTTGCGCAGGCGATGCAAGCAGCAATCTCACGTATGTCTTAGTAAAGGACGTTTCCCTGTCTGTGTTGAGGAAGACGAAGAGGACGACAAGAGGCTGCTATTGAAACCGAAAACTCCAGAAACAGTGTAGATTTGAGAGACATCGAAGAAGAAGAAGAAAGGGCTTTGTTTGTTTCTTGCGAATGTTATCGTTGTTGTTCTTGTCTGTTTTTCTTTTGCTGCAGTGGGTAGGGTTTTTTTTGTGAGCTTCTCCTTCTCGTGAGCTTTTTGGGGACGGGATGTTGTTGTTGTTGTTGTGGTAGAGAGTGTTGAGCGTTGTTGGGCGTATGGGCTATTCTTCTTGTGGAAGAGCTAAGGAGTGGTATGCTTGTTGTTTTTGTTGTTCGTTCTTCTTTGACTGCGCCTTTCGTGTGGTTTTCTCTCTCGTTATCCAGAGGTTGTTGTCGGCTGCTGTAGTTGACAACCATTTGAGAAGTAGTGGAGGAACGGCAGGTGGCGATACTCTGGTAGTAGTCGAGAGGTTGGTATCGAAGGAGGCGAGACAAACGAAGAAACTTTGGCTAGGCTTTGACTTCATCTGAGGACGACGTGGTTTGGGTCGTCACTTACAAGCGGCGGCTATTCGGTTACGAAGAAGCTGTAAGGAGTTTGTGGAAGGGAAACCATCGGGAGATTCTTTTGTGCTGGAGATCGAGAGAGAAAGCAGAGGGAGCAATCTTTTGGGAGAGAAAGCAAGCAAGCATCATCTGCTGCTTTGCTTTACTTTGCTTCAGGGATGGATGTTCTTCGGTGTGCGCTTTGTGGAGAACCTGCGGCGTTGCATTGTGAAAGAGACGATGCTTTCCTTTGTTGGCCATGTGACACCAGCGTGCACAGCCATAACTCTATTGTCGTTAGACACACACGCTCCGTGCTTTGCAGCACATGCAATGCTCCCACTCGCTTTCGAACTTCCGGGGGCACTCCTTCTCCTTTCACATGTCTGTGTGCCGAGTGCTCGCCCGCTGTCTGCGATGGTGGTGCTGCTGCTAATAACGTATGTCGTCACATCATCAACAACAACTACAACGAGGTAAGTGATCGGATGTCCAGTACTTCTTGCGGCGCCGTAGCAGCAGCAGAGGCTGAGCAGGGAAGACGACGACATGGTGCGGCCGCATCTCCTCCTCGACCGGCAATCCGATTCGTGAAGACCAAGGAATTGCATCAACAACAACAACAACAACCATCCTGTGCAGAACAGCTAGGCAACGATGGTCTTCTGTGCCCGCAAGAAGTACGAAGGAGAAGAAGAAGACTTCTGCGCCACGCTTCCGGGAGATACAGAAAAGCTCCTAGGCACTCTTCCAGGCGATGGCTCAAAGATCCACGCTTTACAATTCAGTAGATTCCCCACTTCCTCTGGAGCTTCTCAAATCGCTAAGAGGGTTCTGTTTTGTTCTTACGCCAGGACTTGTTGAAACCTTGGTGGTTTTGAACTTCATTGCAGAGAGAAGGCTCTTCTTCTTCTTCCTAGTCCCGTCAGCTTTTGCCCATGACCTAATAACCTGATCAGGGGAGCTGCCGTGCTTCCTCTGTTCCAAGATGTAGTTATTTTGCATGATATTTCTCCTGCCTTGTTTGCAAAGGCAGATGCAACGCAGCCCATGTTGTTGTTTTGCATGATATTATGCCTGCCTGGTTTGCTGCCAGACAACTTTGCAAAGGCAGATGCAACCACCACCCTATGATGTCACCCTAAGCATGCCCATGAACATCATGTTGTTGCTCTGTTTTATGTCTAGTGCTTCTTCTTATACCATCAATGAAAATCTAGAACAACATTTTTGGGTCTTCTTACTCTCAACTTTTGCACATGTGCAATACCCTTTCAAGCTCCCAGTTGACATTTGTGGTTTATTTAATATATGGGGTTTTACATTGGGAATGAGAATGGCGTTTTGTTGCCTTCTGAGTGTTGGTACAACACTTGAAGAAGAGATTCAACTCAAAACCCCAAGAGGATGTTAGTTTGCTATGGTATCTAGTCTTGGTCACTCACTCACTGCCTTTGATGAAGCTACTGCTACAAAATTTGCAAGGTCCAGATATTTGGAGATTCGAGGAGGTCCCAAACTTTTCTGGGGAGTTACTTGGCAAGGAATGCCTTATTGTTTGGAAAGTCTGAAGTCTATGTTACTAAGGCTACCAAAAATTTCAGACTTTTTTGCTCTTTTTGTTACAGGAAAGCTTTTGATGATAACCATTGAAAGTAATTGCCAAACCTAGTGCCAACACTTGCAAGCACTGTCGGATATCACTCTAGTGACTGTCATGAGCATCAAGCTGGTAGTAACCCTAGTGGTAGTAGGATTTGTGAATGTTGTTGTCTGGAATAGTCAACAGAGCTATGAAGGGTTGTTTATTGAGATGAACTTGTGATGTGTGGAGAGGTTCTCAGTTCTCTCATTTAAGGGCTCTGAAGTCTTGGGGAGCTGAGAGTTCTGGGGACCTTTTGGTTGTTTGGAGATGTCTTAACTCTGGTGGAGAGAAATTGTCATGGTAACCCAATCTATGAATCTTTGCTTGGTTCAAGTGCCCTATCTCCTCCATGTTTTCCACTTCAGAAACAGGGGTGCGGGGTAGTAAAACTGACAGGCAGATTGTCCCAGGGAAATAATGTGGCACCAAAAAATATAAGTCATTAACATGCTTGAAGGGTTGGTGAGGAGAATGGAACCATGAATTCTACCAAAATCAGATCCCAATAAGATGAAAAAATAGCACACCGAAGTACTGAAATTGGGGACTGCAGTAAATCACAGCAATGTAGTGGGATTCAAAGTGATTATGGAGGTTTGGAAGTGCACCCAATTTACTGCAGAAATTGTGCACCAAAATCTATAGAGCAACTCAGAGCAACACATTACTTTGGAGTTGGTATAGGATGAAAAGGCAAGAACTAGTAGTGTATACATACCCATTCTTCATATGCACTAAATTATTGTTGAAATAATACGGGTCACCATTGACACCTAGTTGGGATGCCCAACATTTTTGATGTCCAACATGTTTGCTGAAACATGTCTAGCTTTGGATCTCGAAGCTTTCTTTCCCCTTCAATAGATGTGCAAATTGTACATTTGACTTGGTGCATTACACCCTTCTCATGGAACATGGATTCAGCCCACAGCAAGCAAAGTGTCCAAACATCCTAAAACTTCTTTGACCAATTGTATAGTTTCCTTTTATTCTTAGCATTTTATGTAGATAGGTTCTTACAAGCTTTATTAGACACTGTCATTGGTAATCTCTCATTAAGAAAAACAAAAGCACAATGTTTTGATGAAAAAGATGGACCAGCCTCATCTTGAGGTAATGAAAGCAGAGGATAGATTGGCTTGAATTTGAAATTTTTGGAAATTTGCAAAGGGGACCATGGTGGCTGTACATTCAAACAAAACAAGGATCAATCATCAAGTTTTGAAGCATAGGCCCTTAGATGATAGACAATTGAAGTACTTTCACGCAAAAATGATTATGAAAAAAAATAAGAATTGATGGTGATCATCAAAACATAGAAACTTAATTATGAAACTTTCAGGAAGTGGGTAGAAAAACTCAAGAATGAACATGTGAGACATTGAGATGGTGAAGGATATTATAACAAATGATAATCGACAACAAGAAATCAAAAGCTTAGGGATCTCTTCAGAATTAAATACAAAAAAATCAATCCTTACATAATCACATATATTCCATGTAAATAATGACAAGGGCTTTTTTGGTGCATTTTCTAATGCATAAAAAAGAATCAAGACATGATACTTTTTGCTACTATCTAGAACAATGCCATGTTTTATGACAATGAATAAATAAGGATTAAAGAATTTACAACATTAGAAATAGCAAGCTAAAATTAGGAGCTTGGATTCTGGAACAACTTAGTTTGTTAGGAATTAGATACAAAATTTTGAGGGTTGAAGCCCTGAGAATTATAAATGCAACGAAACAAAAAATCATGATTAGGGATTCAAAATTCATGACTCATGAACTTGGATTTTGGAAACTTTAAGAAATCAAATACCTAAACATGTAAGCCTTCGCAAGTCTCAAAAATCAGCTTGATTCTTGAATCCAAAATCTATATTTGTTGAACCATTATGCAATTAATGAACATCAAGAATGAATACATGAACCATTGAATAAGTAGGATGAAAGAATTTATGACAAATTAGAATTAAAATTTAAGAATCAGGAGTTGGAAGTTGGAAGTTGGAATTTGGAATTGAACTTAGAAATTAAAACACATATATGTAAGCTATTAAGCAAGATCAACATGGTGTTTCAAAGCTTTTGAACCTTCAAGATGTGGATTCTGTTTCACCCACATGATATGGATTTGGAAATTTACAACACATGACATTCATCACTTAGAGTTTAGTAGCAAGGATTCAACACCAAATAATCAAGAATAAAGACTTAAGACTTAAGAACATCCATTCTAGAATCAAAAACCCCTAGAAAGCTACAACAATATGTGGCACCAAATTCCTAAAAACCTTAACAAACCACTATTAGTAGGTTGTAATAGTATGTGGCACTACTTCCATTGCTTGGTCATAAAATACAACAAATGAAGGTCTAGCTATGGCCACAAATGCTTTATGATAAACAAATTATTTTTATGATAAACTTTGAGTATATGTACATACCACTGAAACCCTATTTGACTTTTTAAAGAAAAGAACATTCCTACATTGAACAACTAAATGACTCTTTTTTCGACAAATTATTATCATGTGTACCACAACCTTCAAAAATCCTAAAAGACATTGTCAATCGAAACACCATTGCTACCCTAGATTTTGGAGGTCTCTTGAATCCCAACTCCCTATTAATCAACCATAAGCTCTTTCCCAACTCTTTGTTAATCAATCATAAGCTTTTAGAATCCATGCAATGGCCATAATCAATGATTTATGAAAGTGAGATTTTACAATCTATAAGCCATTATTTTAACCTCTACTACCTAAATTGTACAAATGAAATAATTCAACAACATTATGATGTTGGCAATAAGCATATGAACTTACATCATTTGTTGTTGATGAATTAAGGTAAACATTGGGAGGTGAAGTGACAAAAAGTTTCTTAATGATGGTAACATTGCTGAAATAAAGTTTTAGGGTTTAAGGGGAGTGGTGAAAATCATGCATTAGGGTTTTGGGGCTATTGACAATGGTGCCATGTGGTGCTAGGAGGATTATGAAATGACATCATTTTCAAGCCCTAATTTCTAAATGGACATGTTGCACAATCATTTGTGATGTCGCCTCTTGGTTATTTTCACCCAAAAAAAGAGTAATTCTCACAATAAAAGGCTTAAATGGGTTTCCCTCCCAAAAATATAAGCACTGTCATTTGTCCATTTGAACCCCCCCGCGCCCCCCTTCCCCCCTTCACAAAATATATACATGGAAGTTGAATGGTGGCTAAACAATATGGGATAAAACTACAATGTTATTGGGAATATCTTAGGGAACACATAGGAAACTTGACGAACATGATGGGAACACATTGGGAATCAAAAAAACTAAAACATCCTCCCCCTCCCCCTCAAGAAAACCTAAAAAAAAAAACCAAGCCCCCAAAGTGCATGTTGAGCCTTTTCATTGGTTGCATGAAAATCCATGTCCAAAACTATTTGTCACCATTTTCAACCTAGGATATTACCCCCATTATGAGTTGGGGGTACTTGTTAACACCTTGTGGATATATATGTGATCAAGTGTGCATAGAATGCCCATGATGGCTTTGGCCATTGTATCCTGGATGTGACAATATAATGAGAATTATTTGCATGTTTTGACCACCCGATTGTAAAACTTAGAGCATCTCCACCAAAAACTATCAAATTCTCCTTGCAAAATCAAAGTGTCGAGGAATTTGACATAGTTATGATGATATGGAATTGTAATGCCCCATCACAACCCCACACTACAAAGCCTTCTAAACATGCATAAAGACCGCATGAGTTGATTGTGTGCATGTGTCCACTTGTATGGTTTGTTGTTATGATTAAACTTTTGTATAATAGTTTCTATCTTCTTATGTGAATCTTTTTTCTTGTATGTTCACTCATTGTGTTTTTTCTCTATCGATTATGTAATCTTTGTTGCTACCTCTTAGAAACTAACAATATATTGTGCCAAAGAATAAGGAGATTTGTGTTCTTTCCTGCTCTTTCTTTGTGTTTCCATCTATTTATTATATTTGATTTTCTAGTTTTTGATTTGTGACCTCTAGTAGCCACAAAAATGATCTTGATTTGTGCTTGATTTTTACAATCTTTAGTGCTTTTGTTTAGTATTGGATGAAGGTTAGTGGTTGAAATTGTTGATTGACAATTTGCTCATGATTCTAAATCAATGACTTGCAAATTAGTAAAAAGAAAAATGTTGCACTATGGAGGTGCTCATTAATGACTGACAAATCAACCAAGAAAAAATGGTCACACCTCGAAAGCATTCACTCACAAATCAGCCAAGGAAAAAAAAGTTTGCACCATGGATGTGTTGGCTCACAACTCACAAATCAAGTAAAAAACATAAAGTTTGAGTTGTGCAAATGCTAATACGTGCGGCATTTTCTACTCATTCACAAAAGGAACAAAGAAAAATGATGCTGACACATTTGGTGATGATGTTACAAAGAATGTGGTTGTTAAAGTGGGGAGGAAAGTAAGATGATATCAACTAAATATTGAAGATGCAAGGATTGTAATGGGAATTGCCATGTCACTTTTTTCCTCAAGGGACATTTCAAGCATTGCTTTTGCACACCCATAGTTCATGTCCCTATCATTGGTTTTGCTTAAATAGATAAAGATTTTGCCATTGTTGTGAAAGACATGTGTAAAGAAAAAGTTTGTATAATGTTAAGAGTCTTGTTGTACTAAATTATGAAGCTTCAATTGTTATAGTCATAAATTGATGTTTTTAGGAGCTTGAAGCAAATTAATTAATTAATTAAATTATGATCTATTCAACGATAAATGATTTAGTTATAAATTATCTAGTAAAATTACAAAGTCATAAATTATTAAGTAAAAATTACATGTTCATATATCACCTAGTTATAAATTGTATAATCATAAATTAGCACGTATGTTGTCTTCATTTTGAAAGTAATAATGACAACTTTTGTAATAGAACACGAGAAATTTAATTCTTGCAATTTTCAATAAAACAATTTTAATCATGAATGAATAAATTAAACTTCTTGTTTAATGACCAATGGTAGATGTAAACATGATTTCTTAGTTGATCTTTAATTCTTTGAGGATATGTACAAAAGGATTCTTAGCAAGTAAAGGTTTTTTTTTCTACATATAACCTTTTATGTCCAAGTTACAAGTTAATTTAAAGTTGCCACCACAATTTTTAGCTATTATTCATCCAAAACAAGGAATTGGTGCCTCACGTAAATAGGGGATGATTTTCACATAAGCTTTAGATATTCAACTACAAGTAATGTTTCTTTGGTACAAATCATTATAGATCCCATCCCCACGAAAACCAGAAATATTGTCACCAAGTCTAGTGGCAATAAATAATATTGTTGAGGGCAGTCATGTTATAAATGGTGTGAAAGGAATGTATGTTACGAATTGATGCATGTCTAGCATTACTATTCAAGCAAATCATTAATTTTATTTTTTAGGTTTTTTTTTCTTAATGGTGATTTTTTAGTATTTTTAAAATCCTATTTGAAATATGTAGTTCATTATTATATGTTCATTTTTATATTCTTTTTGAATCATGGGTACTAAGAAATTCTTTGTACTTTTGAAGATAATTTATTTATAAGAACATGCACCACCACTAGTATTTAAATATTTGATTTGTGCAAGTCACTCCAAAATATGAATCAATTGCATTAGCAATGTGCAAAGTCAATGTTTCAACTATTACTTAGACAAGGAGGTGGACTATTTGCAATCACATGGGGAACTATGTAATGGAATATCCACATAATCCTATTTGTATTATATCTAAGTTGGTTTCTATAGCCTGTTTAGGTCCATTGCATAGTTATTATGTGTTAACTTGTTGAATCATTTCCTACCTTTGTGGTGAATCATGTGGTATCAACATCATGCCCAAAACATGCAATTGGAAATAGACATTCAACGTAAATTAGGATTAGAGAAGAGTGTTCAAGTAGGTATTTGTCTTTGTAAACGATGAAATTCAAATGCATTCAAATCATTTGATATGCAAATGAATATTTTAATATATTTTAAATATTCTTTTAACAACATTCGATATGTACAAAATTAATGAAATTTATTTTATAATAATTTTGATGATGAATTAGGATTTACAAAATTAAAAAATTAAATCTTGTTACAAATTCACATAATAGAATTTGATTGGTTTTCATTAACCTCATTAAACAATAATTGTACCCTTTTGGTTCTTTTTAAGTGTCCATGGGAAGTTATATTTTACATTTTATTAGGGTTTCATTTTGAGGTCCTAAACACATTCTAAAATGTAAGTTCATTAGTCACACAACTTTTTTTTTAAACATGTACTATCAACATCATGCCCAAAACATGCAATTGGAAGTGGACATTCAACTTGAATTAGAATCGGAGAAGAATGCTCACATAGGTATTTGTCTTTATAAACAATGAAATTGAAATACATTCAAGTCATTTGATGCGCAAATGAATTTTAAAATATATTTTAAAAATTCACTTAACAACATTCAATATGTACAAAATTAGTAAATGTTAATGCATAACAATTTTGATAATGAATTTAATTTTTTTGAAAATGTATGAGTGAATTTTGCGACAATTTCACATAATAGAGTTTGATTAGTTTTTATTACCTCATTTAACAATAATTGTAGTCATGAAGAACATAAACAAATACAAACCCAAATACATCAATAAATACACATGCACATAGACATACATATACATATATGGATGTATACATTTACATGTATGGACATGACCTATGTTTGTATTTGAAATCATTTGAATAGAAAGGAAAAATATATCACTATTCAAGGAAAAAATCATCATTTAATGTTGATAAAAAGAATATTTTTCAAATTTTCTTAAAAGTTAATCCTTATAATAGTTGCATTGACATTATTGAAAAAACAAATGAAATTATGTTTTATTATGTGGTAAATTCAAATTTTCAACATAATTTGGTTGCAAAATATATAGGTTTATGGTTTGTCCAATATGCTTCTTTGATCCAAACTCACATTGTTGTATTAAAACATTAGTCCCTATATGGTTTATTTATGTGTTATAAACAATTGTTGTCTTAAAGGGAATAATGTTTTTAAACCCATATTTAATCATAATGTTTTGTAATGTCATTGATTGCGAATGCTTGTGAACATGTCAACATTAATATCTCCAATCATTACAATTGGATAGTCAATAGATTTTTTAAAATTGAAATAAAATAAGATATATGCATTTGAAGAGGTTTGTAGATTGTAATTACATGCATAACTTCTCATGTGTTTTGATTAAAGGTTGCAAAAATGAATTTCACATCAGCATTTGTTGTTGATATTGTATTTGATAGTAAGACCATTTTGTCATAAAATATCATTGTCCTTTTTTATTATAACAAAAAAAAATATGATATTTTTATATAACATAAATCTTCCTTTCAATGAATGCAAAACAAAGTTGTGTATGTAAGACCATGTCTTGTTACACTAGTTGGATCAAATACTAAATGATAAGAGTTAAACCTTGAGCATAATGTATAATGTGACTTGCAATTAATTGAATAGGGTTTTGAATTCAATTGGTGTCCGACTTTTATTTAGTTTTGGAAACATTTTATATAAATGAGAAATTTTCATAGTAGTGACATACGAAATACGAGTATTGCTCAAAGGTGCTCAAAAAGAAATATTTTCAAGTATTTTTAAAAAATCATTATAAAAATACAAAGGCTTGAAAATTGACCTTTGTATAAAGTATTTTTAAGTATTTTTTTTAAAAGCCCAAAAATACGTAAAATACGCGTATGTTTGAATCGAATTGAGAGTATGTCACTAGTATGGAAATTTTTAATCTTGTGTTGTTTCCAATTTGAATGCTTTCAAAATATATCCATATGAATGATTTTGAAAATGTTTCTATATAATATTTAATATTCCATCAACACCATTTACAAAACCATCTAATGTTGCATAATTTCTTGCACATAATTTGATTAACATATGTTTATTGACTAATAATTATGATGCGAGCCAACTTCTCGGCTTGGTATTATTATTACTTTAAAATGAATATCTTGTGCAAAAGATGTGAATGTTTGACCAAACGTGTTTTCAAATATGTTTTTTTTATGTTGAATAATTTTAGTGGTGGTATAGAACACCTATGGTAAAGTGTTGACTATTGGTGATCATTTACAACAAATTTTATTAATGAAATTAATATCTTCATAAGCTTGTAATGTTGGTTGAAATATATATAAAATGTTAATTAATTCCAAATCATTTTGTTGCATAACTTGTTTTTATTCATAACATTTTACATTTTCATGCAAAAACTTAATTCCAAGAATATCAAATCCATTAGTTTTTTATTTGGAAATCCATGAATCTTGAATTGGTGGAACTTGATAAAAGTCACTAGTCATTATAACATCAAAGCCATTCATAAACTCTTTATGAACTTGCGTTATAACAAGTAATTTACAATCGATGAATGACAATATGTATTCTATTACCTACCAAAGGTATTTCATCTACTACTACTAATTGTAATTGATCATAAGTTTTAATTTAAGTGTCACATTTTTCATCACTTAATGTTTTAAATTCATTAAATTTTTGTTTAATGGCAAGTCGTGAATGTATAATTGTCCCAATACTATTAAACAATTTTTTTCCTACGTATGTTTATTTGAAGGATCAACATTTGTTATTTGTTTTATATAATATTGCAACATATTTTGTATAATACACATAAGTGTGCATGTTTTTTCCTTTCCATGTACCTCTTGTTAAAAAAAGATGTAAAGGTTCTAATGGATATTTCTTTTTCCAATGCAAAATATCATCTACAATAATTCTTTGTTTAGTGTTTAATTTTCTCATTTCTAAAGAAAAATGTTTTTATGGTATACATTCATAATTTCATTTTCAACAAACTATGTTTTAACATTTCAATTTTATTATTACAATTTTTCATTTGTATACCATTTTCATATGTTAAGTCATATTGTTCAACTTCATTAACATTTGTAACTAATGAATTTTATGTGGATTGTTAGTTTCAATGATAATTCCATTTTATATAATATTTCCCAATCATTAGTTTCATGAATTTTTAACATATTCTTTTAGTTTGTATTGTAAATAATCTCATTCATCATTACCTTTATTATTAGGATTGAAATGATATACATATTTATTTTTAAAAAATTCAATGTGAGATTTTTCAAATTAATTTTTTATTCAAAAAAAGGATAAAATAACAATAGTAGTTCTTTATAATGGTTTTTAGGATTTGTATGAATATTAAAATAAGCCCAAAAAATAACACATTTGCAATTTTACATGTTTTAGTATCATAATTTGCTATAAATTGAGCAAGGCATAAAGAATCTAATATCATATCTTTTTAAATATATTTTTCAACTAGTGATTAACAATGTATGTTTATCAAAGTTAATGACAATTTTTTTATAAAAAAATTTGTTAATAATGCAAATGCCTTAAGAAACTCTTTAACATATTTATGACTTGAAAATTTCTTGTTGAATGGTAAAGTGGAATTGATAATGATATATGTATTGTTTGTTGAATTGTGTGTTTAGAAATGCATATCCTAATTTTTTAATTCATTTAGATGCTTAAGTCTCTTTTCAAATTTACATTTGTTTGATATATGTTGCATTTCACATGTAACAAACTTATCCATTTTTTAAAAATAAGTAGTGCAATAAACAACGGCAACATATGGATTTAAAATAAGTTGTGCATCTATATTAACTTACCATAAAGGTTTTGCATGTATGCTAAATACATTCAAGTGTATATCATTTGGTTTACGTTTTTTAAATAATGTTGGCTTACATAATGTACATTGTAATGCAAATGAATAAATAATTTCATCTATTGGTAATTATGTATACAAATCATCAATTGTGATATTTAAACTTATACCCATGTTAATAACTTTATTGAAAATTTGAGTTGTTATATTACACAAAGTTGGGGTACAAGTTTTTTTAATCTAAAGGTAATCATATTTTTGCACATTACATTGGTGATTTAAGATATTGAAATTAAAAGATTTGTTATTATCTTTTCTTTCATGTTCATTTATGTTGATGTATTCGTGCACTATGAATATATTTTGGTAAAATAGTTTGATTAGTTGTTAAGTATTTATCAACAAAATTATCAATTTTTTCATTCATAAATTGATAAATTTGTTGATACGAGATGTGTATCATATGTCAAACCTCCAAATTGAAATTTTGTATTGAAAAAATAATGTTGAACTTCTCCAAATAAAATGTTGATCTTTTTAAGTAATTTATGTAAACAATTCATTTTATGTTCCTAATATCACACACCTGTAATAGGGTCATTTTAAACAAAATCTTCATTAATTAATGAATCATTAAATAATATTTTCACATTTTGTTGAAAATGTTTAGTATGCAAATTTTGTAATATTTTCAATAGTATAAACCAATTATTTACACTATGATGAATGTTACAAAAAACATTGGAGATCCAATTTGTCTAATCATTACAAAAATGTCTTTTTAAAGGTGGTCTAAATAATTTGGAAATGTCTTAATGTGCATCAACAAAACAATTATAACTTAAATGAAAATTTAATATTTTATCTAATTTTACATTATTTGATACATCACTAGCTGTTAAAACATGATTTGACAATTTTTATTTTTGAACGTGAATCCATGTAGAAGACAATTTCAAAGGAATTAAATTTTTAATTGTTTCAAAAATATGTTTGTAATATGGTATATGAATTTTTTATTAATGCTTGTTAATTTAGTTTGTACAATTTTTGATATGAACATTCAAAAGATGGTCTTGGATACCCAAAAAACAATGTTGGAAAATTATATTCCTTATAATGTTTATCAATAAACAATTTAACTATGAAGCTTTCACCAAAAGAAATTATTATTGGTTTAGATTTATCATCAACTATTTGATTATGATATAATAAGTTTTCATACATTGTGTTGCCTCAATTGTTTTCAGCAATTTTTTCAAATATGTCTAAATTATTAACATTGAATTCATTTTCTAATTTTAAAAAAAATTAGTTGCCTTAGTTGCATTAGCAAGTTCTACCAAACCTTGCCAATTTGGCTTAATATAAACTTTTGCATTAACATATAATGGAGGTTGATGGATTTGTTGTAATGTTTATTACAGTGTTTGGATGAACATAACCTAACATATACATAAACTTATATTATTATTATTATTTTAAATAAAAATTGATGAATCATCATATGGCATTTGCAGCAAAACGTTTTGTACCAAATTTAAATTTGTTGGTACATTTACAATACTACCATGTAGATCCCATATTGTCCATACCCATGTAGTTGAAAAATTTGTGCAAGAGTAAGTTGAGGAGCAATTAAGTTTTTTTCAATTTTTTTCAACATTAAAATAAATTCCATGCTTGATTTGTTAGTTACAATATAATCTCATAACATTAAGTTTAATTAAGGGTTGATTTAAATCAATTTTCTTTTGACAACCTGTATAGATCAACACATCATCATTCGATTTCATGTTTTTAATAATATTTAGAAATTGTTCAATACATGATTGTGAAACATAAAAAACCTGGAGTCAAAAATACAACCTTTGACAACAAAATCATGCTTGATTTGTAATATCTTTCTTATATTTAATGATATATTCGTTACTAACATTTTTTTAATTCTTGGTTTTTTTCCCCATTGTTAAAATATTATGTTCACATAGATTAGTTGTAAAATTTGCATGTTTACCATTAACATTATTATGATTATTTTTTATTTTTTATCAACATTCATTACAACAAAAGAAATCCTTGTATGCCAAGTGATTTCATTGGATCATGAATGAATACACTAGTCACATTGAATGGGACCTAGTGGGGAAATAGTGAATTGCATCCACATTTTGTAGTAATGATTATTTTGTTTCTCAACACCTTGTAACACTTTTTTTTTGTTATATTATCATAAATTGTTTCTTAGTTTGAGTTTTTTTGGACACACATTCTTAATCATCATTTTCATAATTTTGTGGCACTTTAACAATAATTGTTTCATTGTTTTGTAAACAAATATTATTTTTTAGTTTTTAATCCAAGATGTTTTAAATGTTTTTTGATTTGTAATGCATTCAAAGCTCAATGTGGATATAGATGAATAAATGTTAATTTAACTTGTTTAGTTTATTCAAGATGTGTTTTTACCATTTTTAGTAGTGCACTATTCAATTCAAAAGTCTAACTAAATTTTTCTCTTTTGAATTCAACATTTATTTTTATTTTTTTGTTATAAATTCTCTACTCATTTGATTATTTACATTGCAATTATAAACATTTACAACATTAGCAATTTCATTATGCACATCTATAGGTTCAAAATTATTATTTTCATAAACCATATGTAAACTTTCAGTATTATATTTATTTCCTCCTTTTGACATTATTCATCCATTATTTTCGTTCCATACATGAAATGGGCATGTTGCAAATATTTCGATACAAAACACAAGACTAAAATCACCCTAGAATCCACCATATGTTGCAAGTATTGACATTCTTGGCGTGTAGTTTGGTTCATTAATTACTTTTCCATCATGTAAAAACTAAGTGTTCAATTCAAATCTATGACAATATAATGTTTCTAGTGTACCAAGTATCAGACATTTTTATAAATAAGCGTTGCAATTTTGTGGAATTGTTGATGATGTTAATAAACAATTTAATAAATATGAAATAACATCAAAAAGACAATCGCCAACATTATAATGAAAATTCATTATTATTTGTAAACTAACCTTATTCAATTTTATATTTATATCCATATTTTCAAGTAAATAAGTTTCTTTTTTAACTATTTATTTTTTGGTTCCAATTTATATTTGTATATTAAAAAAATGGTGATGTTAAATATATAAATTTGTAATTTAACAATTTTTAAACCCTTCTATTAATTATAGAACATAATTTTGTTACATATTTATATTAAATATATATACAACAAACCATAAGTTGTGTTTTGGATATCAAAATATTTGTAATCGCAAGTTTAGAATAAGTACCATGTCCAATTATTGGAATTTACAAAATATATTTTATCATTCAACATGCAACGTTTCAATTTTTTTAATTATTTGTTATTTACAAGTTTGCTGATATTTAATTCTCAAATTTTAATATTTTCTTTTTAATTAATGTTTAACTCAACCTATTTCATATATATAAGTATTTATATTTAAAGATTAATATCACTTAAATTTATGTTAATCAAAAGTTATTTACTAATCATATTTTTGAAATATATAATTTATATTACTATGTTCAATTTTAAAACTTAAAAAAATATTTTAACATTGAATAAGGTTTTTAATTGTTCTTTACTTATTATTTATTATTTACAAGTTTTTTAATATTTATTTTTAAAAAAATTATATTTTCTTTTCAATTGGTGTTTATCTCAACCTATTTCATTTATTTATAGATTTTTATATAATTATATAACTTTAAATATTGGTTTTTTGGAATTTACGTTTCTCAATAGTTATTTACTTCTAGTTTACTAAGTTATAACTTTTTTTCATTTTCTTAATTTCCAATTTTTCATTTTCTTGCTCCTTACTATTTTTGACATAATTATTTTATTTCTTCAAATTCGATATTCAATATTTCTATCTTCCAAAAAAAATTCAACAATGTAAGCTTTTTATCTAAAAAACAGATTCAACATTCTTTCCATAGTGTTCATTGATCAAAATTTACAAAAAATATGAAAAAAATTTCACAAGGTTAAGATTAATTCAGTTGTGAAAAAATAAATTGAAATAAAGTAAATTAGATCCCAATAAACCTATCCATTCACCCTAGCCAAGAAAAAAACCCTTTATGACAACATATTCAAATACTTGAACAAAGTTCAAAGCAAAATATAATTCTAGATTATAACAAAGTTCAACTTCTCAAAGATTTAAATCTAAAAACAAGTTTCAAGTTCAACTCAAATTCCTAAGAACAAAATCCAAATTGAAGTATACCCAACACCAAAATACCAAATTTATATCATATGTCCATTCATAATGTACCAGCCACATGTAATCCAAATGTCTAAAATCATTATTCAACATAATGTCTAAAACTTGTAAACTAAAATTTCACACAAAAAATGATCCAAAGAGTGGAGGTTTACAATGTGTACAATATTTTTTATAAATCTCAAAAGTTCATCTATTAAATAATTGTATACCATAAAACATAACCTATTGTGTTCCCATTAACATTTCAACACATGTCATTTAAAACAAATTCATCTTGTTATCAAATCGTATTTTACACTTCAACTCTTTAATTCAATTTTTAGTGTTGAATAACCAACTACTTATTGTGACGGACGTGACAATAACAGTATAGTTAACTTAGCCAACATTGAGTTTCCAATAGTATCTTAGCATTGGAGTTTCCAATAATATCTTAGCAGTATAAATAGAGGACCTCAGACTTTGTCCCTCACTTTCATCAACACCAGTTGTATTTGCTCTTCCAATATCAATACTACTTCCAACTTTCTTTCTTTGAGTGTTATTGATTCTAGTTTTGAAGCATTAAGTGCTATTTCCAGTTTTGTGTGAGTTATTGTGTTATTGATTCTAGTTCTGAAACTTCAAATGTTTGTGAGTTGTTGTGTTATTGGTTCTAGTTCCGCAGCTTTCAGTGTTATTCCCAGTTTTTTGTGTGAGTTGCTGTTCGCAACACTTATGTTATTGGATTTAATGTAAATCAACCTTCTAGTTTTTTTCCCTTGAACAAACAAATAACAAAACCTTGCCTAACCCTAAAATTACATGGATTGATAAGATCATGACCTAACACCAAGGCTCACACAAACACAATCGTACTCATCACCCTCGTCATGTTTTATTTTGTAGGAGATCTAAGCTTGACTTTCAAGAATAATCGTGGATTTGCACCTATAGCAATAAAACATGTCATTTTTGCTAGTTAAAGAAGGTAGATGGCATTCTAAACATATATATAAAAAACCAAAAACACCATTAGGAATTACCAACTTCCCAACAATTTGCACACAAATAAAATATAGATACATATTCAACTACTCATCCTTTATTAAAACAAAAAATAAGAAAAAATTTGAAAATAGATTGTACTTCAAAATTAGTTTTAAAATCATACCTTTTAGTTTTGCTTTGACAAAATTTTGTCAGTCTTTCAACTGCTCTTTAATCAAGCATAGGTATTACAAAACAACTTGCAAATTTTTTTATAAGTAGTTGTTCACCAAAAATTGGGGTACCAACATTTTAAATTGAAATTGTGCTAGGTTTTGATGCTATAAATCTCAACCAATTGCACATAAAACTCAAAGAATAAAACTAAAGCCTATGTATCAAAAGCCTCCAAACCATTTGCCAGAACCAAAATAAAGGTTTTTGTAGACCTCCCATAAATACAAATGACAACCATTTCTATGTAATTGGCACAAAACAATCAAGTTAATAGGCTTTTTTAATCCAAGACAAGAACATAAGCAAGCCTAGTTCCAAATCTAGATTAAAAAACAAGGAAAACAATAACAAGAACATGACATTTGTAAAACAAAAATCCAACAAGATTTTATTGCAAACACAAAACAAAACAAAATAAGGATGTGATAACAAAACATACCCAAAATTGATGTTAAATAGACTAAAGGTAATTAAAGGTCCTACTTTTATTTATACCCCTTGGGGACTTAATTCAAAGAAGCCTACATGGAAGCTTTGTCCCCATGTGTGGTCCATGTCAATCCATGTGGTCCATGATTAGACTAAAAGTAAATTAAGACTAAAAGAATATTTACTAAAGGTGAATTGAACTGACATTTAATTTAAGATGATCCAATAATTAACTAAGAGTAAATTGAATTGATAATTAATTAAAAAAGAACTAATAATGAACTATGAGTGTGATGTTGTTGATGGTGCTAGCATTGATGTTGACAATGATGTTGGTGATGATGTTGCAATGATGTTAGCAATGTCATTTGTGACATTATATGGTTCCAAACACCTCCAAATCCTCTCTTTGCATGAAACTTTGCTTATGCACGGTAATAAATGGCAAACATAGTGGAAATGCATCAGTATATTCTATCACCCCACTTGTTATGATGAAATGTTACATTACATTCTATTTATCAAATACTTCATTTTAAACATTACAAAAATATAAACTTTGAAAATTCATATCTTATTGAGATTTTGTTCAAATGAAATGATTCGAGTTTACTTTTTAAAATTATTCAATAATGTACATAATTACATTTATTTCATTTTGAAAGTTTAATATCATTTGAACAAAAAAAAAGTTGAATATCATTATTCAATAACATTTCAATGACCATTGTTTTGGAAAAAACATTTAGTAAATGGATTTATTTTTGTTAATATAATAATACTACCTATGTTAAACTACTTTCAATTATTATACGATTATTTTTTTATTAATGTAAATTATTTGACTTTACATTATTTACGTTTATTTATGGCTATTCTAAATTACTTTTGGTCATTTTTGGCTATTTCACCCTAGGCTACTTTTGGTTATTTTAAGTTATTTTTGGTTATTATAATTTATTTCACCTTAAGCTATTTTCAACTATTGTAAGTTTTTTTTGTTATTCTATGTTATTTTTAGCTATTGTAGATTATTTCAATTTAGACTACTTGCAATTATTATAAATTATTTTTGATTATTTTAACTTATTTCACCTTAGGCTATTTTCAGCTATTGTAAGTTTTTTTGGTCTATTTTATGTTATTTTTGGCTATTGTAAATTATTTCAATTTATACTACTTGTAGCTATTATAAATTACTTTTAGCTATTGAAAATTATTTCATTTTAAGTTATTTTTGTTTATTATAAATTATTTAACCTTAGATTTTTTTGGCAATCCTAAGCAATTATAATATATGGCTATTGGTTGTTCTTTTATTAGTGCTATTGGTGGTTATTAATGGCTATTGGTACCTATTTTTATGGCTATTAATGATTTTTAGTGATTATTCTATTAATAATTTTGATGGTTATTCTATTAATGGCCATTAGTAGTTATTCTATTGGTGGTTATTGGTGGTTATTCTATTGGTGACTATTAATGGCTAGTATATGAATGGTTACTGGTGGCTATTATATTAATGGCTACTGGTGGTTATTCTATTAATGGCTACTGGTGGCTATTCTATTAATGGCTACTGTGGCTATTCTATTAATGGCTACTGTGGCTATTCTATTAATGGCTACTGTGGCTATTCTATTAATGGTTATTGGTGGTGATTATATTAATGACTATTCGTGATTAATGTATTAATGGCTATTGGTGGTTATTATATTAATGACTATTTATGATTAATGTATTGATGACTATTGGTGGTTATTATATTAATGGTTATTTGTGATTAATCTATTAATGGTTGTTGGTGGCTATTCTATTAATGGTTATTCGTGATTAATGTATTAATGGCTATTGGTGGTTATTTTATTAATGGCTATTGGTGGTTATTTTATATTAATGGTTGTTGGTGGCTATTCTATTAATGGCTATTAGTGATTATTCCACTGTAAGCGATTGGTGGTTATTTTATTGGTGGTTATTAATGGTTATTATATTATAAGTTATGTTGGTTATTATATGTTATATTACTGGTGATATTATATTATAAATTATTGTTTGATATTCTATGTTAGAATATCATAGGCTATTGGTAGTAAGTATATTATAGGGGATTTAAAGTTATTTTTCATAGGTTATTATTTATATTTTAAATTTATAATAGCCTATAATAACATAAAATATAAGTAAGATTAACTAAAATAGCTTAAAATAATATAGCGTATATCATAAAATAACATAAATAAAATATTTTTAAAAACATTAAAATAAACATACTTGTTATATGGAATTGTACTAGTGAATTATGTTAACCAAAGATGAAACATGATGTCTACATAGTGATATTATAATGAAATAACTTTCATTAGGTGAAATCAGTAAAATGCAATGAAGTTATTTCACTTTTGAGGTGCCATAGTGATTTAAGCTAGTAAATTACACCCCACTTTGGTAGTAGTGTGGCTAAAAAGAAAACTTAAAACACAATTGTAACTTCAATATGCTTCACAAACCAACACAAAATTGCCACTATATAGAATAACAATCCAAAAAAACAAAAAGCAAAAGCACAAACCCAAACTAAAAAAAATTAAAAGAAGCAGAAACACAATCTCACAACTATCCATATTCACAAATAGAAACATAAAAAATTATATGAAACAACTTGAACACATAACATGACAACCAAAACCACTTATATATATATATATATATAATCTTTAGGTAATAGGTTTCAAGGCCTAAGTTCTAGAGTTCAAACCTCTCAAAGAAATTACACACAAATAATTCAAAAATTAGGGTTTAAGTTAAGCAGACACAAGTTTAGGGCTTACAAAATAGATTTCAACTTTTGTGGTTTAAGCTACACATGTTTATTGTATTTATATACCATTTTAAAAAAAACCTAAAACTGAATTACAAAGACCCTTAAATAGACTATACCCATATAGGTTAAAGTATAAAAGGCATTTATTGTCATGACAACACAAAAGTAGGGACTAGTAGTGTTGCCATGTCTTAATGTTGCAGCATGTAGCAGTGCAAACCTGGCAGTGTTGCTTGGCAGCACTACTAGTCCCTACTTTTGTGTTGTCATGACATACTAGTCCCTACTTAATGTCATGACAACACAAAAGTAGGGACTAGTAGTGCTTCCATGTCTCAATGTTACAGCATGCAGCAGTGCAGACTTGGCAGTGTTGCCTGGCAGCGTTGCAACATGCAGCAGTGTAGACTTGGTAGCATTTCAGTAGTGCTACATTGCAACCACGTCTCAGCATTTCAAGATGGGATGGTTCAGGGTTATAAAAGGAGATGGTATGGGGGATAGCCTTCTAGCATATCAACACCAGTTGATGGATCGATAAAGCTCTCAATTCTTTAGTATTGTCATATCTTGTCTTGTCTTGTAATCCTCCACTTGGTTGTAGCCATGTTTCCTTGCCTTGCCTCACACTAGTCTGATTCATAACAGTTTGATCTACTCCTTCTTCTGTTCAGAATCAGTAGCCCCGTTGCCATTGTCATCATTAGCAGCAATATGATCTATAGCAGTTTTGTTTTGGTTTGTTTGTTTGTTTGTTTGTTTCAGTAAGTAGCTAGAGGTTGCTAGGAAGAGAAGGAAAAATAAATTGTTGGGTGTTGTTATTGTGCTGTTTTTTATCAAGAGAAATGACAATAGAATTATGATATCAGTAGTTTTGATTTCAGTTGTGCTTTCAAAGTTTTTGTTTTGGTCAAGTGAAGAGTGGTGTTGTCATTGTTGTTGTGAAGTTTTTTTTTTTTTTCTTCTTCTTCTTTTGGAGAATTTGGTTGTGAGAAGTCTTGTGTTGTGTTGAAGAAGAAACTGCTTTTGGTTTATTGGTTGGTTTGTTTGCTTGTTGGGATCTTACTTGAATCCAAATAGATTTCTCAAGGCTTGCTCCTCCTCAAGTTTTTAGCAAGCTTGTTTCTTTTTTTTCTTTTTTTTTTGGTTTTGGGAAACTTGTGTTGGAAACTGAGACAAGTTTTCTCCACCTATCTTTTCAAAGAAGTTAAGCTTTTGTTGTTGTTGTCACTACTGCTGCTGCTATTCGGTCTTGCATGTAAAAAGATCTGCAAAAGCAATGATAAAATAAAATAAAATAAAATAAAATTTGAGAAAGTGTATGTTTGCAACTCATCAGCAGACTTGTCTTTGAAGAGCCAACCTTTTTGGGAGTAGGGGGAGGACCCAGAAGTCCAGACATAGACCAAGACCAAGACAAAGAAGTTCTTTCAACATTTTCTATGCAGACATCAAGCTAAAGGAGGATCCAGGAGCTGGGTGGGCGGAAAAATAGACATGGGTTTGGTCCATTGGAGCTGCTGTAGCTACTGTGTGAGGACTTGAGCAAGATTACGGGAAGATTAGACTTGCTCAGTGCTCCTCCATCGATTTTTCTTGCAACCTTCAATTTCATCATTATCATTGATAACTACCACCATGGACAACTCGGAATCAAACATCAACCTCAATCAAATCTTCGCCGCCCTTCAGCACCTTCAACAAGAAAATGTCGCACTTAGAGACTCAATGACGCGCATGCAGGATCAGCCACAACCTCCTACCCCAGTATCCGCTGCCCTTGCAATGGTCGCCCCAGAGCCCAAGATTAGCCTACCAGAAAAGTTTGATGGAACGTGCCCCAAATTTCGAGGCTTTGTCAGCCAGGTACGCCTGATCATGCAACTACACCCCCGTCGTTATTTGGATGACACCACTCGTGTAGGATTCGTTGGAACCCTACCCACTGGGACAACTGCAGCATGGTTTGCTCCCATCCTGGAAACATCATCCCCTCTCCTACAAGATTTCAACGCCTTTATGGCGGAATTTGAAACAATGTTTGGGGATAGTGACAAGGCCAGGACTTCAACCAACAAGCTTCGTCGGCTCCAGCAAGGGACACGTTCGGCCTTTGTTTATGCCTGAGAATTCAAGCAGCTTGCCTGCGACGTCAACTAGGGAGAAACTGCCTTGATTGATCAGTTTTGCTGTGGGCTTCGTGATGATATTCAAGATCTTTTGCTGACACTCGCAGACCCTTCTTCCTTCAGTGAAGCCATCACTCGGGCAATTCGGTGCGATAATCGTCTGTTTGAACGTCGCCAAGAAAAGAAAGTCACCTCCAACGCCCAGCTTTGGAACAATCGCCCTATTACGCTTCCCTTAGTTTCCCAAATAACACCAATTGCTCGACCTGCCTTTTTTGGACTTGCCCCAATGCAGATCGACGTAGCTAAGTTCAAACCTTTGACAGAGGCCGAGAAACTTCGCCGAAGGACAAACAACATGTGCCTCTACAGTGGCAACCCAGGGCACATAGCTCGCCAGTGCTCTCAAAAGCTTGTCAAACTTCAAGTGCAAGCTGTGAAAACTCCCCAAGAATTGGAAAACAAGAACATCTAGTCACAGTAGGAGTCGTGCGACTAGATGTCACCCAGCACCACCTTTGCAAAGGCTCCTGTCTAGATGTTGGTCCCAGTCCCAGCTTCACTCAACATGTGGACATCATTCGTATTCCAGAAGAAATATCACAAGTGTCAACATTGGTGGATTCTGGCGCCACCTCTTCTTTCATCGACCAAACATTTGTCGCCCAACACAACATCCCTGTGGTCAAGAAGTCAACCCTTGTTCCGGTAGAGGTTATTAATGGGAAAACCATTGCTTCTGGTGCAATCACACACGAGACAACCCCTCTAGAACTTTGTATTGGCAAGCACGCGGAAAAGATTGTTCTCAACATCATCTCCACCCCTCACCATCCCGTCATCCTTGGTCTGCCTTGGCTAGAAGCACAAAACCCTATCATCGATTGGCGATCTAAAACCCTCACCTTTGGCACACAACGGTGCACCTCTCAAGAACCCCAAGCTCAGAAAAACACTTTGTCAAGTCCTGCCAAGAACCATGTGGTTAAGAACCCAAAGAGGTTCGGAACCAATTCCAGTCTTGTCAAGTCTGTTATGTCAAGTCCTACAGTCAAGAACCCCCCGGTGGCTAGAACTATACCTTGTCATGTTAAGAATCTTGTCGAAAATCCTGCCCAGAAAATCAACCATGTCCGGATTTTTGTTGATGGAGCTGTACCTTTCTATCGGGTTGCTAAGAATCTTCAATTTTTTGCCATCCATGTCAACCCAGCCAACAACAAAAACCCCCAATCAGAACCAAACCCTGTTAAACTTCCTGAGAAATACAAGGACTTTGTTGATGTTTTTGAAAAGAATAAGGCTGATCAGCTCCCCGAACATCGTCCATGTGACTGCCCGATTGATCTAGAGGAAGGACACTCACCACCCTTTGGTCCTATCTATGGCCTATCGGAACCGGAACTCCAAGCCCTGCGTGATTACCTTACTCAAAACCTTGCCAAGAGGTTCGTCCAGCATTCCAAGTCTCCAGCCGACGCCCAATTCTGTTTGTCAAGAAAAAGGATGGCTATCTTCGACTTTGTGTGAATTATCGTGGACTCAACAAGATAACCAAAAAGAATCGATATCCCTTGCCCTTGATTTCAAGCCTCCTGGATCGGCTATGTATCGAAAAGATCTTCACCAAGCTTAACCTCGTGGAGCGTACAACTTGCTCAGGATTCGCCCCGGTGATGAGTGGAAGACAGCCTTCCGCACATGCTATGGCCACTTCGAATACATGGTCATGCCCTTCGGCCTCACTAACGCACCTGCAGTCTTTCAGCATCTAATGAATGATATCTTCCAGGAGTACATGGACGAATTTGTTGTGGTCTATTTGGATGACATTTTAATCTTTTCCAAGAACCAGGAAAACCATGACAAATATGTACGATTGGTGCTTGTGACGCTCCGAGAGCATGGCTTATACGCTAAGCTAGAAAAATGTGAATTCGACAAATCTTCAGTGGCGTTTCTTGGCTATGTGATATCTCCAAATGGCATTTTCATGGACAAGTCAAAGGTCGAGACCATCTAGTGTTGGGCTACTCCATCCTCGGTCAAGGACGTTCAATGCTTCTTGGGGTTTGCCAACTTCTATCGTCGATTTATCAAAGGCTACTCCAAGATCACAACATCGTTAACAACCCTGACTTGCAAGGATTAGCCCTTCTCGTGGAATCCAATGGCCCAGGTTGCTTTTGATACTCTCAAGATGGCATTCACCTCTGCACCAATTTTGATACATCCCGACCCTGCCAAGCCATTCATTGTGGAAACGGACGCTTCGGATTTTGCCTTGGGAGTTATCCTATCTCAATTGGAATAGATGGGTTGCTGCATCCAGTTGCTTTCTATTCACGGAAGCTAACCAGTGCCGAAATCAACTACCAGGTCTACGATAAGAAACTCCTAACAATCATCACGGCATTCGAGCAGTGGAGACTGTATCTTGCCGGAGTTCAACATCGAGTCGAAGTTCTGACATATCACAAGAATCTCCTCTATTTCACAACTACTCGGACCTTGAATCGTTGCCAGGCACGCTGGTCTATCTTCCTAGTTGATTTTGAATTTGAGATTCAGTATCAGCTTGGCACCCAGCAAGGGAAAGCTGACGCGCTATCTCGCCGTTCAGAATATGAACTTCGAGCGGGGGATGAAGCCTACGGCCAGCAGACCCAGACTTTACTCAAGCCTAAGCAATTTCAAGTTGCAGCAACAATCAGCACCCTCCTAGATTCATACCTTGTCAGGGACATCAAGATGACAACTGAGGAAGACACCTAGGCTACCAACATCAAGAAGGAACTCCAGGAATGACCAAGGAACCCAAATTGTGATGATCTGGATCAGTTTGAGCAGCAAGACGGACTTTTCTTTCGAAATAACCTGATTTATGTACCCGAAGGACCTATACGCCTAAAGATCCTGAGAGAATGCCACGACAACACCCTGGCCGGTCACTTCGGAATGGCACGGACTCACGAACTAGTGTCAAGGAATTATTGGTGGCCCAAGATGAACAAGCTGCTACGAGAGTATGTCAAGTCTTGTGATACATGTGCTCGATCCAGAGCTCCCAGGCATCGCCCGTTTGGACTCCTACAGCCCCTGTCGATTCCTAGCCAACCTTGGGGATCTATTGCAATGGACTTCATCACGGACCTCCCTATTGTCAAAGCCAAGAATTCAATACTGGTTGTCGTCGATCGTCTCACCAAAATGGCCCATTTCACCCCTTGTTCCAAGTCAATCACGGCAGAAGAGACTGCTCAGCCAATTCTGGACAGGATTGTCCGACTACATGGACTCCCCGAGGAAATTGTGTCCGACAGAGGTCCTCAATTTGCATCCAAGTTCTGGCGGCGCCTATTCGAGCTCCTTAGAGTTGACATTCGGTTGTCCCCAACTTTCCACCCTAAGATAGATGGATAAACCAAACGGACAAACCAGACACTTGAGCAATACCTTCGCTGCACTGTGAGCTACCAATAGGACGACTGGCTGGCCCTACTATCTCAAGCAAAGTTTGCTTATAACAACACAACGCATGCATCGATCGGTATCAGTCCGTTCTTTGCTAATTACGACTTTCATCCCAAGTTTAGCCTTGAAATTCCTGGGGACTCGGTAAACCCCTCGGCTGAAGAAAGGGCCACAAGGCTTGGACAAGTTCAACAGAACCTTATGGCAGAACTCACGCTGACACAGGAGTGGCAAAAGAAGCAAGCAGACCGCCGATGCATGGACCATCCAAACTTCAAGGTTGGAGACAAGGTCTGGCTTCTCAAAAAGAACATTGCTACCATTTGCCCATGTGCCAAGTTAGATTTCAAGCGCCTTGGACCTTTCAAAATCGCCAAACTTGTTGGTCTAGTGGCTTGCTAGTTGGAGCTTCCAACCCAGTTCAAAATCCACAACGTTTTCCATGTCTCCTTGCTTGAGCCCTATCATGAAAACTAGATCCCAGAACATCATCGAGAACCCCCAGCTCCAGTCAAAATTGAAGGCCAAGAAGAGTTTGAAGTTGAGGAGGTCCTAGATTCCAAGAAGATTCGTGGAAAGCTCCTGCACCTTGTCTTTTGGCGAGGTTATCCTCATTCTAAAGCTACTTGGGAGCCTACTGAAAACCTGGTTCATGCCCAAGACTTAGTTAATCGGTTCCACCAATGGTATCCTAACAAACCGGCTCCATCTGGAAGATATCGCTTGAGGAAGGGATAATGTCATGACAACACAAAAATAGGGACTAGTAGTGTTGCCATGTCTCAGTGTTGCAGCATGCAGCAAATGTCATGACAACACAAAAGTAGGGACTAATATTGCTGCCATGTCTCAATGTTGCAACATGTAGCAGTGCAGACCTGGCAATGTTGCCTGGCAGCGTTGCAGCATGCAGCAGTGTAGACTTGGCAGCATTTCAACAGTGCTACAGTGCAACCACTCTCAGCATCTCAAGATGGGATCACTAGAAGAATAAGGCCAATATTTGACCATCACATTTACAACTACTTGCAACTATTTGGTCTTTGCAACTAAATTTTTGTTATCTACGACTATTGTGACATTGTGCTGACATCAGTCAAGTCATCTTCGACTAACTTGCGACTAGTTTGCGACTAATGGATTTTTTGATCCTTTCATTTGAATAGCTTTCAATATAATTTCCATCCAAGAAGACCCCTCTACCTACAATTAGTTGCAAATGTCACCAAATGAGTCATAGCCCTTTGAGTATTCCAAATGTATTATACATATTTTAGGCATAAGGGGTCCACAATTGTGTATTGAATGTATTCTACTCATGTTGTGCGCGGGTAGAAGAGGTTTTACCTACATATCTGCTGCTGCAGAGGAGAAAGAGTTCTTGGAAACAAACTGGCGAAAGGGATGCTCGTCAAAGACCAATAGAAGACCTCACCAATGCTACTGAAAGCGAAGAAACTCATGAAGAACAAAAACAAGAACAAGAAGACAGTGATCAATTGCACACGAAACAATATGAGGAGCTAGAGGAATCGCTTCCGCAAACCGAGCAGGAGGCGCTGGCTGCAATGTATTTGGAACTGGAGAAAGAGAAAAATGTGTCCGTGACGGCGGCAAATGAAGCCATGGGAATGATTGCGCGTCTCCAAGAAGAAAAAGCTGCAGTGCTGATGGAAGCTAGACAGTTCCAGCGGGTGGTGGAACAGAAGTCAATGCACGATCAAGAAGTGATTGAAGGTCTGCGAGAGGTCATTGCAAGGATCGAAGAGGAGAAGCGTGAACTAGAAGAGGAAAACGAGTTCTACAGATCGATCGAGGTTACTCCGTGCGTAGATAGAGAAGAGCACACGTGCTCGAAGCATGCCGTTGCTTACCGCACCTTCCTCTTTTGCTGAAGAGAGAACAAGAAGAAGCCAAAACCTTCTTCTTTAGAAATCACCTTCATCAACGTCCATGGGAAAAGAAAAATTTCTTGCTAATGTAAGGCCTGCTGCAGCAGATGTCCAAGAAGAAGAGCAATCGAGATTTATAGGAAGAACAATCAAGTCGAAGAAACATTTTCGGGGTCCAATTGTTTGAGAAGAAGCATCTCCAGAACGTGGACTGCCTCAGCTGGAGGATTCGAGCATCATACCTGCGAAGGGCAGTGATGTGAACGCTACATCTTCGGCAATTTCTCAAGTGGTACAAGCGCGAACGGACGTAGTCATCAGAGGAGGAGGTAGTAAGGCATTAGGGTTAGGGTTTAGCAGCATAATAGATACAGCAACAACTAGTTCGCCCAGGGCAATGGGTGGTAACAACAAAAAGAAGCATATTAGTAGAGCACCGGCTTTGGCAGTTTTATCTGGGACTGTTCCTGGGAGGGGGCGTTGCAAAAGGTGAGTCTAATTCAGCTCAAGTCTCCGAGATTATTCCGGCGGAGGAGTTAGATAGCACCTCTGAGGAAGTTGAAAACACCATTATCAGCAGTAGCAATTCTGGACTTCATCGAAGATCTCAAAAGTTAGCGACGATGATGTCGGTCGATGAGAATAGTAGCCTTTTCTCAGCTGTTGCACCTGAGAGCGACGAAGTGCAAAAAGTGTCAGAGCCTAAGGCTACTGCACATAGCCGAATGAAACACACCCAGCGTGCAAGCACACCCATCTCACTTTCAGATATGAGAAAGCCCTCTTAGTTCAGATGCAATCTTCAACCAGGCAAGCACAAAATTCTTGTTTCTTCTTCTTTTGGCGTTTCTTGTTTGGTTTCTATCATCTTCTAGTATATCTTTGGGTGCCTAATATGCTTCTTTCTTCCTGTTCTGTATCCTGCATCCATATACTCTCTGTCTAAATCCAATTCTCGAATCTATACAATCTACTGTGTGGGCATGGCAATAATTGGAGCAGAGTCACGCAGGACTGTTCAATCTATGCCTTGTTATCATGATTGCACTCAACAATCGGCTCATTATAGAGAATCTGATGAAGGTGTTTTTCCACAACTCTCTTCTACCTATCTCTGCATATAAAGATATTCTTGTGTGAGTTATTTGCTGCAATCTCAATCTGGTTCTATTCTTTTGAATCATATCAATCAGTTGTCATGAATGCATGTGTCTTAACACCAAGAGCAGGAGTTAAGATTTCCAAGACTTCAAAGCATCTTTCACGAAAGTATGTGCTATGGCTGAGGCGGGCGACACATCTTTTGAGGCATTGCTGAAATGCATTTCCCACATGTGTCTCCATTTTCACTATCTACTTAAAGATTGATATCTTGTTTGAGCTGAAAGGACACTTTGTGGGATGTTGTTTAGACAGTATGGACTGCTAATACAAGCTGGGTTCTAGTTCAGCTCAAGGTCATTGAAGGATTGGCCTCTACTGATGTGTGGGTAACATTATCTTTGTCTGAAACCAGATGTTAGCTTATGTTTCAAGCATTCATTTTTTCTTGTTATTGATGGTTCATCAATGGTTGATTGATGTGTTCAGAAGGAAGTAGAAGGACATAGGAGCATAAACAGAGGGGGTATAAGAGGAAGTTTCAAGAGATTAATGATGAGGCTGTTGGTAGGGCTTTTGAGCAGAATTACACAGAGACACAAGCAAATAGGTTGACAGAGTAAGAAACTTCCAATAACATTTTGTTGCCAGTTTCCACTGAATGGGTTTTTTGTTGCAATCTATAGGTTAACACTGCCAATTTTTCCAAATTCTGCATTGTTGGTGGAGAAGTTGAAGTTGTACACACCAATATCTGAAAAGGTATTTTTGTGTATGTGATATTGCTTGCAAATAGGCACTATATTCTGGAGATTTTATGCTCACAATGTGATGAAGGGTTGCACTTAATCTGTCATGTCACCTTAAACTTAGAGCTGCTGGCTTTGAAGTCGGTCTTTATGCTTCTCTTTTTGTTGGTATTAGTTCCAGGTAGAAGATAATAATGGGTTGTTTACATGTGCAGTTTGTAGCCACTTTATACCTCATCATCACCACTGCAGGAATCCTCTATCCTGGATATGTTATTCACATGTAGTTTTCTGCAGACATGCTCGCATACTCTATGGGGAACAACTGTTGTTAATTTGGGTGGCATGGATTTACAATGATATATGGGCTCTTTTCAAAAATTAGAGTACACCAACATTAAGGTGCTGGTTTGATGGCTAATAGCTATTAGAGTTACAATAGCTTGGCAAATGTATGCTCAATGTAGATATGTGTTGGTGCTAGTTCAGGGAGGTAGTGTCAGCTACTTGTGACTTCCTCTACTGGCTGCAGGGTACAATCAGTCGTGTTGTCAGGCTTCATCCTAATACTGATTGCAGTAACTGGATGGATGAAACTTGTGTCTTATGCCCACACAAATGCTGATGTGTGAGCCCTTATCAAGGCTGGAATGAAGGTATGCTTGGGCACTTGACTGCAGCACATCAACCAGTCACCAGGCTGGATACACCAGTCAAGTAGAGGGGACCTTCCATGAAAGCACTATTGTGCATTTTCAGAAGGAAAAGGCTTGGTTGTCATTAAGTGTGAGATTGTTAGGAGAATTAGAAATGTGCACCAATTCTTGTTCTGAATGGAGCCCGAATAGTAAGGGTTTAAAATGAAAAAAATAGAGGCTTCAGGAAAGATTGGTGATTCAAAATGAGTTCTTTACACTCTTTCTATCATATTATAAGCGTTCAATATTGTCAAAGGGAATGTTATTCGTTCTCATTCACAGGTATTCATCTGAGGTACTTTTGATTTTGTACTTTTCTTCAAATTGACAAGCAGAAGGTGGGTATGTAGCAGCCAACTACACCAAAAAGTGCAGCCAAGGTTGAATACCTTGAGAACATCAACTTCAGAAACATGGCCTACTTCATGATGGCTCCTACTCTATGTTACCAGGTAAGGTAAACCTGTGTCTTGTAGAGTTTCAAGGGGCACTGTGCAAGCTGTAGTATATTGCATTCTCCTACTCATACAAGTCTACACTGTTGGGTTCTGGCTGCTGGTTTCAGACTCATAAAGGTTATTGTAGATACTTATGGATCTGAACTGGGTTAAATGCTTCCAACTTCTGGTGCATCTTTGTTGACTTTGATTTGTATCATATTGGATGTATGAAGGTTCCTTTTAAGCAGTTGCTAATGCCATTAGACTAGATGTGCCTGTGTCCTTTTATTTTGTTTTGCATATATTCTGGTCTTCTTTTGTGTGAAACTCATGTTTGTGAAAGAAACATTTTCCATCATACAAACTGTCCTGTGGTTTGCAGTTAAGCTATCCTAGGTCCAATACAGTTCGAAAGGGATGGGTGTTGCGGCAAATAGGGAAGCTACTTGTGTTTGTGGGGCTCATGGGCTTCATAACTGAGCAAGTATACAATTATCCAATATTCACTTGATGTCTTTCTTTTATGCAATTGGTGGGGTTCACAAACCTGTGCACTGGCAAATAAAAAAACTTTTTATCATCAAACGTACATTCAACATCTGGATCTGCTTTACAGTCCTATTTGCCATCTCATTATGTTCCAGTCACTAGAGTTCCTCTATCTCTGTCCTATCTCCAAGTTGCATATATAACACAGGTCTGTTGGGTTTTTGGCATTGTGGCGATACATTAATCCAACAATCAAGAACTCCCAGCACCCTCTTAAGGGCAACCCTTTGTATGCATTAGAAAGAGTTTTGAAGCTTTCCACTCCAACTCTCTACGTTTGGCTCTGCTTTTTCTACTGCTTCTTTCACTTGTGGTAAACATGTAAAGTCAATTTTATCTTTCTCTTACGCTTGAAGCTGCTTATGTCTCTCATATTTCTAGTTAGCTTTGTGTCTCCTTGTTTATTTTCCTTCCCTTTCCTCTGCATATTTCTTGGGTTCCTTGCATGAAATTGTTGTGAAGTATACTCCCATTCATGTACTCATGGTTTCATGAAAATTTCCATAGCAGCCAAGAGTTGGTTGCAATGTCCAGTTCTCTCCCACATGATGATTTTGATTCTGTACCTGAATCTCTTGCTTATTTTTTTGAAAGGAATATGCTATTAACTTCCTGACCGAACCTATTCTCCATAGATGCAAAATGCCATAAAGATGTTAAATAGCCGCATCAGAATTCTACACCACCATCTTGTGTCTATTCAGAAAGGTATGTGACTCACCTTGTGTCACCCCATATGCATTCATCCACTCAAGTGTTGTACGACATTATGCCATGAACATGTGGCCTTTTGGAGATACACTGCAGGTGTTGGTGTGCTAAGGACATTACCAGAGGAACAAGTGAACTTTATAACAACCATCAGACCAGGTAGTCCCGAGCTTGAAGTGTATTTGATGATGGGTGTGATTTGGCATGGTAGGTCTGTCATGTAAAGTGGGTTCTATTCTTGATCCTGTGGCATAATTTGTATTTGTATGTAGCTAACACCATCATGGGGTTGCACACAGTGACACATGTTATGATGGGACACATGCTATGATGGGACACCCAAAAGGAGTAGCCCTATTGTAGAGTTGGCCTCTAAATTCAGTCATTGGGTGGGCTGACTATTTACTTCCCATAGATTTGTACTAAGAAAATTCTTTCAATGTTGGGCCCAAACATGTGATTTGTGGCAATTTGTGCAGGAATGGATGATGGCACTAGACCCTGGTTGGTCTGTCTGATGTTAAGCAACAGGAATGTTGTTTGGAGTATTGTTGATCATGGTAACAATGGTGTAGTTCAAGGAGCATTTAAAGGCAACAAGAGGACCCATGATGGCATGGATGTGGTTGTAGTCGAATGTAGCAGTCTAGGCATTGTCAGGTTTTGAATATACATACTTACATTGGAAGATGTGGGCTAAGATTGGTTGCTACACCAGGACCTTACAAGCGAATGGTGAACTCAATGTTATGTATGTTCAGTTTTTCCCTGGTGAACCCATGTGGGCTGTTCAAATGCTTGGAATAGTTCATGTGTAATTAGTCTAATGAGTGCAAAAACTTGTAACCCATTGCCATAGTAATAAAATCTATCCTGGTTTTAGTGGGAGGCCAAGCAAATTGGCATGTCAAGCTTAAACTACCAAATTCTTATGTAATTTTACCTTGGGTGCTTAAATTTTTGGGATTGTAGGCAATTTACAAATGCTCCTACCATTGGGTTTCAAAACTCAATTGAAGTATATATTGTGTTTATTATAAATATTAGGCAAAGCCATAAACGCTTAGGATCTATTGTGTGCAACATGAAATTGGATGACAAAAAAAATCATGCATTATCTGTAAATAAATGCATTATTTAAAACTAAAATTAAAAACTAATTTCCACATGTCATAATCGTTATGAGTAAAATCGAACGGTCCATATATATTATAATTATTTAATAATAAACTAAATACCATATTAAAAGCCACGTGTCATAATCCTAGTGCTTGAATATGACGGGTAGTATTATTAGATGTCATGAAGAATTTTTAAATCAAATATCCAATATACCATGTGGTTTCTATGCATTGGTGAAAAATAATAACCAAAACAATTGTTGAATACTGGCACCACATACGTATACTCGTATTTTGTCATGAACTGATATTTGTACGCTGAATAGCTTCCGTCCACCCCGTTGTTGCCTACGACTAAGGACGCCTGGGACTTGTCCAAGGCAACTACACAACTTTTAGTTGTAGATGTCGCCTGCGACTAGAAAACAGTCACAAGGACCAGTCGAAAAAGTCTACTTTCCTTTTAGTGGATGGTTCATGGTTATAAAAGGAGATGGTCTGGGGGATAACCCTCTAGCAGATCAACACCAGTTGATGGATCAATAAAGCTCTCAATTCTCTAGTATTGTCAT
This sequence comes from Sphagnum tenellum, assembly GCA_963921925.1. Taxonomy (NCBI): domain Eukaryota; kingdom Viridiplantae; phylum Streptophyta; class Sphagnopsida; order Sphagnales; family Sphagnaceae; genus Sphagnum; species Sphagnum tenellum. The sequence goes on along the minus strand of OY998143.1, from coordinate 20,139,728 downwards.
ATCTTGTCTTGTCTTGTAATCCTCCACTTGGTTGTAGCCATGTTTCCTTGCCTTGCCTCACACTAGTCCGGTTCATAACATTTATATTCGTTCCAACTACATAATATTATAGCCTCCAAAAGTTATAAAATATTAATTCCAAATTTTCTTCAACATTTTGAATTGACATGCAAAGTTTTTTAGTGCAACACATGTCTACACAAATGCAACCCTAGCCCACAAAATTAAAAGCTCTACAACACAAAAAACTAAACCAACCCCAAGCAATAAATTATTAAGTTAAGGATCACCGTACACTCCAAATATAAAACTCCCAACACAAACTTACACCTATTTTTTACCAAAAACAAAACACAACAAAAACTTGTTTTTCAAGCTTTTAACCCTCCCCACACATACCTACAGTTCCAAATCTAATACGACCACAATAAAACCAACACAAAACCTAAAAAACCTTCATATTTCAGATTATGCACAATGTACAACCTTATACCAAAATTTACACCTCCTTTTCGCATACCAACAAAAACCAACTTTTGAAACATGCAACATAAATTTCAAAACAATGTTGCATACTTACCCAAACATGCAATGCTTTTCTCCTAATAAATGTTGAAAAACTTGCACCTAAAACTTTTTACATCTTCATTCCAAATCTGACCACTTCCAACATCAATTCAACAACCTTGATCAATACATGTTTTCAACAACCCACTAAAAGAAACTGAAATGTTCAAACAATTTTAATTCCTTTTATTTTAATTATGTTGTTCCTTCCATGGACAACAAAGATTATGCAAAAACAAATTCAATGCAACATTCGTGTAATCTATAGTCACCATTGCACCACAACATGGGTTGCCCCCTAGAACTTTTCTTTTCCTCCTCTTTTACATGTTGAGAGAAAACTACAAATATTATAGGACTTTAGTGACAACACCAAGTGGAGACACAAAGGAGTGAAAATCTCATAATCAAATTATAATTAATAAAACCAAGTTGACAAAAGTCTAACAATACTTAACTTTACATCTTATAATAACAAGGGACTAAGAAGTCTTCACATGATTCACCAAGACCTTCCATTATTTCCTCTATTTGTTCCTTCCCACCTTCTCCATTCTATCACTATGTTGGTTAATGAATTTCAAAACCAATGGCATTGCACAAGAAAAGACAACATAATGATTTTTCTCCACCAGAGAGATCAATACAACTTGCAAAAACCCAATAACACAAAAGACCAATGTGACAAAATGCAACAACAAATTGCAGAGTAGTTGTAAGCTTGAAACACATTGTCTTCATGTTTTGATCTTTTGCTATATATGTTCATTCCCACCTTCTCCATTTTATGAATTTGTCTATCACCAAATTTTATATAAACACATGTTCAATCCATGCATCACAACGATCATGTTCAATTCAATAATCATAACTACCCACAAATATTAGTAGCAAGTTGTAACCAAACATGATGGCACATGAGAAAGTTGTGACAAAATGCAACAATAACAATAGATTTTAAAGCAAACTCCAAAAATAGACAACCAATGGCCACCACCTTTAACCGTCTCCAAAACGATCTAACCCCAAACTGGACAAACCCTAACTTCCAATAACATAAAACCTATTTTTCCTAGTTTGAAACAAATAGACTTTAAAAACCTACTGGTTTTAATATGAAATTAATTAACTCACAAAACGTAGTTCTTTTCGTTTGAAATTGACTAATTTAAAATAATTTAGTTCTTCTAGTATGAAATTGGCTAACCTTCAAAACCTAGTTCCTCTAGTCTAAAATCAATTATTTAAAAAAAAATAAAACTTCTTCTAATCGTAAACTAGTTAAATTAATGCAAAAATCAAAACAATAAAATTAATGCAAAAGTCCCTATCCCCTATAGGGGTAGGACCTAACAAATGGTAAATGCCACATTTCTTCTCCAAATGGCTCTTCAAGGAATGTCAATGAACAATCCTACAACAATATGCCAAGGAGTTGACATGGTCTATGGCCAAAGACTTCAAGTTCAAGTTATTATTCAATCAAACCTTTGTGAAACACCCATCTTTGTTGTAACCTATTGTGTTCCAATATTTCACTTCAAAGATAATGGAAAAAACAATTAGCCAAAACAATTAGAGGTTCAACCTTAAGTTTCCATTAACAAGTATATGATGTGTTGCATCCATCTCCCCACATGGATTTCTTGCCAATGAAAAAATTACAAGCTTGAAGTTGAACTAAATAAAATGAGCATTGATTAAATCAAATTATCTTCAACCATGACCTAATTGCTAAGTGTACCATGTTGCAACAATCATGGTGATTTTCATTTCATTTTGGTTTCAACAAATGTAGGGTTTGAAGAGGCTACATTGCACCTACTTCCTTCATGTTCATAAAGCACATTTTCATCCACACAAACTATAATGTTTTGCCCTTTTTCATCCAAAACTTTTGGACCTTTGTTGGTCCATGTTTTTGGGCAAGGACTATTGCATTCACTTGGATCTATGATACCCTTAATGCTAGGAAGTAGCTTGGACCTAATTGAAGGAAATAGGTTTTCAAACACACCTACATAAAATTATTTAAGAACCCATAACTAGATTAAAAGACTTTAAGATTCAAGTATATTCAAGTACTTTTGACTTTGAGTTCTAAAAGTGGGTAAGAGGAAGCCAAATGCTTTGATATTCCACTTGTTTTAAAGATACTCTATTATTATGCATCTCATTTTATCTTGTTCCTATGCAATTCCAATTGTGGATATAGTCTCAAGTCAAAGAATAAAAGTTGCTATATAAAATAAACTAAGGTAAAAGTTTGAAGTGCAATTATGTTTAGAGCTTAAAAAAAACACATAAATATTGTGGCATGGACCTTGTGTATTTTACACCTTTATCAGTCCAAGTGTAAATAGGACTATGTAATGACTCTCAAATATGAACAAGAACCTAGCAATAGAAATCAATTTTGAATTTAACATTTAAAAATTAATTTGTAGTGACAAAAATTACTCAAATTTCAATATTTTTCTCACCCTAGGTCTAAAAATTATGAAATTACCTCCAAGAAATCCCATTCATCATGTGTTTTCCAACAAAACCAAAACCTCATCTCAATTTCCCTAAAGTTGTTAGTTTTATTTTTGTTGGCAAAATTGTTCAATACTCAATAACTCTTGCATCATAATTCTAAATGTTACAAAATCCTCTAGGTGTGTCCCTACTCATTCATTGAGAGCTTTTCAACAGTGCCAAGAGCATGGTGAGGGGCATGATGATTTGGGAAATCTCAACATGACAAACAAACCAAACAAACAAACAAACAACCTTCCTTCATACATAGATTTGGGTTTTTTCTTTTCTCAAGAGGAAAAAGAAGACCACAAGTAGTTGTTGCCCTTTGAAAAGGGTATTACTCAGACCAAAAAAAGTGAGAAGAGAGAAAAAGAGCCAAGCCATGAGACAAACAAAATTCAGGTGTTGGCTGTTCACCAGATTAGATCTCTACAATGTCCAAGTCCGTTCAACAAACTAGTTTGTTGAAAGTGGTGTATTGTAATTTTACAAGCATGGACATGGGCTTATGGTGAAGTTAGCAGCTCTTTGTTTGCTGAGTTGATTTTCAAGAGGATTAAGCCCATCCATCTAGATGACCATGTCCTAGACAAATAGCTTTATGTCTTGCCACATGGTGTAGAAACAAAAAAGCTTGCAACAAAAATTAAAATCAACCTTAACAATTACATATATATAAAAAAAAAGTGATTATATTTTGTTTGATTCAGGATTAGGATTTAAAATGAGTTGAATGAATATGTACATATCTACCAAAAACTCAACTAAAAAAGCAAAATAATGTGCAAGGAAGTATGTACATGGATGCAATGGTCTATTTGTATGATGTATGGTGAACAACAAATACATAGCCATTGTGCCTGTATTGCTGCCCTTTTGGAAATTTTGGCTTGCCCTGATGGGCTTGCCAAATTTTCTTACAGTCACAATGTGTCTACCTGCCAGGTTTCATAATTCCAGTGACATATATGGGGGCGTTTTTGGAATCCTTCATATGGTCATCCATGGATGAATTCCAAATATAATTTCAGAAATAATCGCCTCATTTTCAAGCTTAACTACTACATTTCTTTCTTAATAACTACCTCCATTTTATAATTACCTCACTCTTTTTCCCTATCCACCTATATGGATATGAAAATTAAAATTAAAATGTGTTTTTTCATGTCCATGAAATGTGCATTAATTTAAATTAAATTAAATTTAGCATTGACATAAATGATGATGAATGATTGAAAACCATATGAAAATATAATAATAATAATAATAATAATGGTTGATCATCACTGGTAATGTGCACCAGTGTGGAGCTCAACTGTGCATAGTTGCACTCAACTCACCTTCACCTCCAATTTTCTATATCCAATTGATTGTGGCTATCCCACTTTCATCTAAGCCTATGTCACTAACTAGACTTTGGTTGTTTGGCATCTTGTTCATACCTTTTGAAGAGCTGTCAACAATGACCTCATGAAACTTTGCATTCAAACTTCATACCATCTACAAAGGGGATTTTCTTTCCTTTTTTCCTAGCCAAAAACCTTGTACCTACATACTTCTACCATATCCGCATTTTTTCTTGTTTGCCTTTCATTTGCAATGTTTATTTGCCTGAGCCCCCTTCCTTCATGATGCAAAATTTGGATTCTTTTTGTCTTTCTTGTAAAGTGCTCAAATGCTTTTTGCTGGTCATATTGGACTTTTGAAGGGGAATTGCAAGCTTCAAATTCCATCATTGAACCACATTTTGCCAGATTAAAGGACCTTGTATTCAAACCAAAATGAGATTTGAAGATTTCCAACAATTTGGTTTAAAGACAATTTCTTTCAAAAGGACAATTTGTAATGAGATTTTGCAATTATCAAGGTGGTCACTAAATTTTTATGCAATAATAATTTTGTTTATCTACTTTCCTAGTTTGCCTCAATTGGGTACACAGGTAGGCCAAGCTTTCCATTTGCTTGAGTGTAGTGTTACCCAATTCTTTGAAGTAAAGATTTAACACGGTTGTTTGTCAAATCTAATCAAAACACCTTTGGAATAGGCGCCCAATAGTGTGTGTTTGAAAGTGCCTCAAATGTATATTCAAATTTTGCAATTGGTTTGTCCATTTTGGTCAAATGTTTTGTGCAATTATGATCTAAAATAGGTAAACAACTTATGAATGTAACATTCAAAGTAGGAAAAAAAAAAAAGCACCCACCATGGACATTTCAAGGGAAGCAATGATTTTGGTTAGTTGAGGAATTATTCGGACACTATCAAATTGTTATGTATACCTACCCAACTTTGTAAATTGGTTTCTCCCCCACTTTGGCTCTTTGCATGCTAAAAGACATTGTCGTGTATTGCCTTCATGTTCTTTGATTTGTTTTCTTAACCTTCAGGATTTGTCAACAAAAGGAGTGGGATAGGAAGCTTCACATGCTTAAGGCTTTCAAAATGATTGTAACAAAGTCAAATGCAATGTGTTGTTATCGAGTCCTTGGCCACAAAAGCCACATGTCAACTAGCATTGAGTAATATCTACAACACCCAAGTCCCAAATAATTTCCTTTCACCTTATTTGCCACTTTCAGTGTATCATGGTAGGGCCTTCTCTGAAAGGGGCATCTGAAGGCTGGAAAAGGGTTTAGGAAGGGATAAAATTTACTTCTTAATCTACTATAATTATTCTTGACTTTACGTTCTCTCGATAACTTTATCATAATGTGCAATTATTCCACTATTCCCGTACTATAAACACATGCCCTTATTTCAATAATGCCCTCGGCTTTTTACCTTACACTTACAATATCATTATGCAATGCCCCCATATGCCAAACCAATTCAAAGGATGAAATGGGTTGAAATATAATAAGCAAGGGGGGAGTGTTTATGGGGCAAAGGAACATTTCATCATGTAAATGGTGTAGGGTAAGGCCCTAGAAGTGGGAGGCATTGCTACCATTAGGGCTGATCATGATGGTAAGACTCAAGCTTGGCCCCAAATTTTGGAAGTGTCCCACTCCAAGGTCCTTACACAATATGAGAACAAGGCCAGAATTTTGGCATAGCACCTTAAACCAAAGAAGGTCATTGTTTCTAACAAAAATGTTGAACTAAAATGCCATGGAGCCGTAGATTGTCAATACCATGAGAAGTATTCCATCATGTAAAGTGCCTAGTCCAACTACCAAAAGAAATAATGGTGAGGGGTTTTCCGACTCAATCTAGGTCAAAAATTGAAGAAGACCCACCCACCACTTTGGAAGCCCATTTCCATTGCAAATTTCTAAACCACCTAGTTGATAGTTGATGTGTTGATATAGTGATTTTTTTGGTGGCAAATGTTTGCCATCTTGCCAAAATAATTAATTGGAAAAAAAAAATGTGACAAATTCATTGATTTTGGAAAAGAAATGCCAAAAACAGTTTAGTAAAAAATTCAGCAAAATTTTCCACAATGGCATACAACAATTAAAGGGTGCTTAAGATTTTCTTACTTTCAAATTTTAAATATCGCCAAATTTGGCTAAATATCCTTATGGATGATTGCCAATGTAGTAGCAAACTTTTCTCCAATTCTTTTAAAGTTTCTAAAAAAAGTAGCAAAATCCCCCCCCCCCCCCCCCCCCCCCCAAAGGGAATTTGTGATAGATTATTCCTTTTTAATATGGAGGTTACAATTTGCAAAAATATTTTGCCATAAACCTTCGCTGGCTCACACTAGTTGAGTAGGGAGCTGAGCTGTTTAGCCACTATTTATAAATTTTTTATGGCCTATTTTCTACTGGCTTACTAACCGTGGCTCACAGTTATTTTTAGGAATTATTTGTCTTCATCCAAAGTGACAATCATCCATAGGAAGATGTAAAAAAAGGTGGTGATCAATCCTTGGAAGATGTGGCCAAATCTGGATGTAAACCACATATGAAGTACAAATCTTTAATCATGCTTCTATATTTATGGCTATATACTAAAAATAATAATTAATCATGATTCTATATTTTGGCTACACACTAAAAATCAGACAAATATAGAAGTCTGGTGAAAAACCTCCCAAATCATGTCATTTCAGAATTTTCAATTTAACTTTTTGGCAAAATTTCGTCACTATAACAAAAGCTGCCAAGTCAAAGAGTCTGGGTTCAGCGCTTTTTTCTGTGGCTAAATTCAGGCAGTTGGCTATTTTTTTCAAAATGGCTAAAAATATATGTGTGTGTGTTTTTTACGAATTCTTTTATTAAAACCATCCCCAAATTTCTCTATTGGGTTCCTAGCATGTAGCCAGAAATGTGAAGCAATATTTTAAAATTCTACTCTCATACCTGACCTATAGCCAAAATTGGCTAAATCTTCTTGTGGATGATCGCCAGTTTGGCTATGATTGTGAGTCCAAGTAAACCCACCCGGCCAGCCCTTCTTAACTTAGGCACCGCGTTTTTCCCGTTTTCGTCTCTCCGTGTTCTGACGCTCTCTCTCTCTCTCTCTCTCTGCAGACAAGAATAAGAAGAAGCGCTTGAGCATCGTACCCTGCGGCTGCTGCTGCATTACGATCAGATCCTCCTTCGCACGTTTTCTGTTTTGCTCCTCTTGTGGCCAAGTCAAAGACCGTGTGCTTGCTTGACCCATCCATATCCAAGAAAGAAACGCATGTACCTAGTTGTACTAGGATTTTTAAAGCATTGGTTCCGGTCGGAGAGGGATCCCCTTGCTGCGAGTTGGTGAAGAAAGATTAGGGGAGAGAGAGAGAGAGAGAGAGAGAGGACTCGAGAGGTCGGTGTTCAAGTCCAGCCGATGAGAACTTGGTGTTGGGGAAGTGGGGAGGAGGTTTGTGATGGATTTTAGGTTCGGGTGGTGGCAAAAATTTACGTACTAGCCGTGCCGATTGAGAAGAACAGGAATCTGACGACGTCCGATCAGAAGTTTCAGGAGAACTAATTTGTCTGAAGCAATTTCAAGAAGCTGAATTGTGTTGAATCTGGTTGGTTGGAGGTTTTTGGGACTTCAGCTATCAGCGACATAGTAGAAGATAGTGAATGGTTTTGAACTAGAGAAATTCGTCATGGTAAGGGTTTTGAGGAGGAGCTGCAGATGGCGAGGAGGAGCAAAAAAATTATCAGACATTATTAGACTACTCGTTGTAACGACATTCTTTCTTCAAGCTACTGATCTACGGTATTCGTGCTCAGCAGTCGCGGCTGTAGTAGAAGCGAAAAGGGATTCGCAATTTGTTGAGCTTTCAGTCAAGTCTTGGGTTGAACCAGCAGAGAAACAAATAGCAGCTGCACATGAGGAGGAAGAGCAGGTAAGGAGCGGCAGCAGCTCCGTAGAACAGCAAAAGAATTGGCCGTCATTCCGAGAAGCACCAGCGTTCAGGAACGGAAATCAATGTCCGTATGTAAACAGGACAAGAATCGTCAGCGACACGGATCAACAACGGATGTGCGATTCCAGCAGCGTTCACATCGCCATGACACTAGACGTCGCGTATCTCCGCGGCTCCATGGCAGCTGTTTTCTCAATCCTGAAGCATTCTTCATGCCCCGAGAATGTTATCTTCCATTTCGTTGCAGGGGACAGAGACGTAGAGCTCCGCTCTCTCATCTTCTCCACTTTCCCGTTCCTCAGATTCAAGGTCTACCACTTCGATGAAGAGCTGGTGAAGTCTCGGATCTCTCCATCAGTACGACTTGCTTTGGAGCATCCTCTGAACTACGCCCGGAGCTACTTGGCCGACATTCTGGAGCCCTGTGTGGAGAGAGTAATCTACTTGGATTCCGACCTCATTGTCGTGGACGATATTGTGAAGCTGTGGGGGACTAGACTGGGGTCTGGATCAGCCATTGGAGCTCCTGAGTACTGCCATACCAATTTCACCAAGTACTTCACTGATTCTTTCTGGAACAACAAAGCTTTCACCAAGGTCTTCGATCATGGCAGAAAGCAGCAACAGCAGCAGCAGCAGCAGAAGAAGAAAAGCAAGCCTTGCTACTTCAACACAGGTGTAATGGTGATGAATTTGGTGAAATGGAGGGAGCAAAACTACAGATCCAAAATCGAGAGTTGGATGGAGAGGCAGAAGGAGTCGAGGATTTACGAGCTGGGCTCTCTGCCCCCGTTCCTACTCCTGTTTGCCGGCGATGTGGAACCGATCGACCACAGATGGAACCAACATGGCTTGGGAGGAGACAACCTTGAAGGAAGATGCAGAGCGTTGCATCCCGGTCCGGTTAGTCTGCTTCATTGGAGTGGGAAAGGAAAGCCATGGATCCGGTTGGATGCCAGAAAACCATGTCCAGTGGACCATTTGTGGGCTCCTTATGATCTGGTCCTTCAGAGTTCTACATCAGTCTCCTCCTCCTCTTCCTATGCATCATGATGGCTTCTTCTTCTTCTTCTTCTTCTTCTTCAGGAAGGAGTAACTGGGATTTTATTTTTATTTTATTTAAATTTCCAATTTTTTTTAACGCCATATTTTTAACATTTTATAGATTAGACCTAGCTCAGAAATGTTGTACATTTTTTGAAATTTTTTTATTTAGAGTTTTTTCTAGGAATTTTTAAATTTTTAGTAGCTTCTCCAATTTTGAGTTTTGGGGTAAGGATTTATGAAAGCCTCTGCATTTAGAGGTTTTTCTTACTCTCATTCATTCAACATTACAATCCAATAAATCACACAGCTCTCAAATCAAGAGAAGTGTTGAAGAATCCTCTTCATTCCTATCATGTAAAATGATTTTCTCTCTTTTTTTTGTTGCGAAATCTCGCACAAATTTGAAAATAAAATTGAAAAAGTAAGATTTTGTCATTTAGGCTATCTCTTGTTTTCTAAAGAAAATTTGCTCATGAAATTTTTCATAAAAAGAGAAATTTGAGAAAAAACTATCACATTTTCACTCAGATTTTTTTTACCAGTTTTTTTAATGTTTTAGACTGGGTTGTATAGATTTAATGCTAAATCCCTCTTGGGATTGCTCCTATATGGCACAACATTAGAAATTAGAACCCAAAAAAAAAAAAAAAACTTCTAATTTTTAATTTGATATGAAATTTGATATTTATAAATATCTAGGAAAAGAACGTGTAATGTGTACATAGAAAAATAAAACTCAATTTTTGAATTTGACCAAAACTTCTTGAATTTCCAAAAAATGTGCTCGAATTGACATTACAAGGTTTAAAAATGGAGAGAACCACCTCAGACTTGCTCCCAAAGAACCTCCGAAAAACAAGAAAAAAACCAAGGGATCCAAGGTTCTCTTGAAAAGGACGAATGGCACAACACTGGTTAGTTAGTAACCTGCCAACAACACTTACAGACTCTAGCTTTTGAGTGTTGTAAAATTGTAGCTTGGTTCATAGAAAGGTTTTTTATTTTTATTTTTTTTGCATTGTAGAGTAGAGAAGAACCTTTCAGTGCAAATTGACTGAATCCATGTTGCCCATATTTGTCTTTTTTTTGTCTTGAGATTCAAATGCCTCTCTATTATGAGTGTTCGTGTTGTACAATAAAATAAAATAAAGAAAAAACATCTGACAAAGGAACAAGAGAAGGGAAAAAAGAAAATGGAAGTCCAAACAAAAGACAACACCCAAAAGCACAAAACACAAAATGGGGAGCCCTTAGAGGAGAAATCAAGTAACATAAACCCTTCACTAGTGGTGTGCAGCAAGTCATGCAGTAAAATTGTAGCCTTGCTTGTAGGAAATAATATTTTTTTGGTGCCTTGTAGAGAAGAACCTTTCATGGCAATTGACTGGATCCAGGTTGCCCTAACTTAAGGCCTGCTTTACACTAGAAGTCAGGGCCGATGTTCTACCCAAATCCAGCATTCCTATCGGTGCAAAAGTTGAAATCAGCCCCCAGGGCTTTACATTAGGAGTCAAGGCTGAATTTTAAAAGCTTTTCAATATGCCCCAATTACTAATAAATGCTGAACTTTATGGCCTTCTATTGGCCCAAGGCTGGAAAAACACAAAATGGGGGCAAAAAATCTATTAAAGTCTGATGGTCAAAACCATCACACTGAAGACAAAAGGGATGGCCAAAAGATGCACAACTTGCAAGGACCAAAGAAGGAGAGAACTACTCCCTCTCATGGTACAAAGCTATTTCACTTACAACCTTTCTAATGTTGCCTGAATGCTAATGTGAGGTCTAATAGTAATAGGAGGTTTAGAATAAGCATTTCCCACTAACACAATCTTCCTCTTTATAACAAATGTTAAAGCACGTTGAAAACCAATATTAAGACATTGCTTGAAAAACTAAATGCAAAAATATGATAATTAATGATTTTTCAATAGTCTATCGTGAAAAAGACAAGCACATTCCTTGATGAAATGATCCATATCACACTTGGGTGCATCATGCACCTCCATGGCCATCAAAATAAAGTGGTGCTTTTCACGAAGCCTTCTGTACTTGCAAATTTTAGCAATGGCATTAAGTTTTGCAACAACACCTATTGGTTGATTAATGACATTTGTAACCATCACCTTTAGTGTCGGGTTAGTAATCACCATGTTGGTAATAAAAACTTGTCTTCATGAATCATGTAGATATTAGCTTGAAATGAGAGTTTTGATGTAAGGGCGTACCATCGTTTTCTCCATATAATGTGCCCATTTTTTTTAACAAGGGCATACATGGTATCTGTGATGGCATCACATGTGATTTTCCATTAGCGTTTGAACAAACTATGTGCCAAATGTGTGCCAAATGTGTTTAACCCATGTCCACATTCACATGTGAGAAAACTAGATGCTAAGGGCTAAATCACACCAAAACGAAAATGTTGAGATGAAAATAAAATGTGTGATGCAAAATGAACATATTGATGGCTTAACAATCAACCATAGCCCCGCCCCCTTGCTTAAACAAGAGCAAATGCGGGCTCTAAATAGTGAAGAAATGGAATCATGCTCCAACATAAACCTAAAGGATGTGTCATGATGGATGTCCATTAAATATGCTTATAACTTAAAGTTCTTATAATTGCCAAACTTTAAAAAAAGGTTGCATCTCTCTAGCTATGGGAAGAAGGTTATTTTAAATTACATGAAAACATGTATGAAGGAGGTATGGACCTCATTCAACCTAAATAAAATAAAATATAAATAACATCAAATTTGAAAGGTTAATTTACAACCTTTGGTGATGCACCCCTAAGTTCCTTGAGAGATTCAACTATAGTCTAAGATGAAAACATCAAAAGGATAAGGAGTTGGGGTACATTCCTTGGCTCGCAACACTTTGAAGGTAAAAGGGCGTCTTAAAGCTTTGGGATGGGGATTAAGAAGAATGACAAGCGGGTCAATTATTCACAGAGACCTGCACAAATTAAACAACAAGTTGGTTAGTGCATAATTGGAACAGTTTTGGTGTTCGGACAAGTCACTAGCATTTTGTCCTAAGACTCCTAAGTTAGGAGTCTCGAAATTCTTGAAATTAGGATTCCTGCAACTTTGGAAGACCATAACGTTTTGTGTAGACTTCTGATTGAATTGAGGTATAAGGCAAAGTTGTAACCCTTGTTAAAAAATTTCCAATGGTATGTTTCATGTCACTTACATGTAAGTAAATTAGGGCGATTCCTGATTTTTAGTGATTGACAATTTGATTTTTGACCTTTCTTTTGGACATAACTTATGTTTTAAATACCCAAATGGGTCATGTGAGCCCATTCTAGACATCAATGTTTTAAAAGTTTTCCAACAATATAAGGAATTTTATAATCCAACGAATTTTGACCCTTGCGATCGCCTCTAAAAATTTGAAAGTCCACTAAAACTCTAACTCCCAATGTGTGAACCACTTGGGAATGTGGGGGTTCATTCCATCATCTTTTCCCACATTCCTGGGAACATGAAATATGACTCTCGAACTTTAATCTTGGCTCACATTTTTGCAAGCCTTTGCCTTGATTGCGAGCTCAAGGTTAGGGTTGTGACATTTAGGACTAATGTTTTAACATTTATTAATATTGTAACATCAATATTCTAGCATTTATTAGCAATTTATACCATTTTGCAACCCAAAAATGCTCAAATTCGGCCCCAAGTTGTTTAGGTTTTGAGTCCTATTATAAAGTGAACCTTATTTGTGTGTAGATCTTCAAATGCCTAGGCTTATTTGTACCATTTAAAATATTCATGTTTTCATGATTGCAAAAAATATCTCAATATTCGTCCATGTAATTTTTATGTTCACTATTCTATTGCATTGTTTGGTTTTATTTTTTAGATTTTCCTAATGTTCCTTAATGTTCCCCCTTTTTTTTATATTAAATAGTAATATTATGGTATTGACCTCCACCTATTGGTGGGAAAATTCTTTTTGTGGAAATTTTTCTATCCTTATTTTGAAATTTGTTTTGGAGAGAAACCTTGGCAAAAAGTTTTTTTCAATGTTGAGTGTGTTTTTTCAATAAAAAAAATGGCACTTTCACAAAGTTGAAAATTTGAGAAAACACCATTTGTTGGTAATTGATGAAGCTCATTACATGTCATGGTAAGAATAGCTCCACCAACAACATTAGGTATATAATGTCCTTAATAATAATTTGGATGGAGTTCATGTTTCAAATGGTGTGAAAATTTGAATAATGAATTTTTTCATGAAATCTCCAAATTTTGTTAATCTTGCCTACCATAACCATGGCTACCTAATGTAGACATTTGTTCAAGTGCCAACTTAGATGGTTGTTTTTTTAAAAGTAGGTATCATAGTACCTTTACCATTTTGGCATAAATTTTAATAAATTTAAAAGATCAATTGTTAGGATTTGAATTGCAGACCTCCCATGACATTGATTTAAAATTGAAGCAAATAAGATTGAAGCAATCTAGTGTGTGCAATATAAACACACTGGATTGCTCCATAACATTGACAAAACCATGTTTATTATTTTTTATATTCATTACCTATTGAAAATTTCAAAACTAAAAAACCAGTTGCCAAAATTATGATTTCAAATTTAAATAATTATTCAACAATTTGTTGTCGAAATGGTAAAGGCACAATATTAAGTTTAGAAGGTTGATTATAAACCAATTTGTATAGGTACCATAATACTTTGGCACCTTTAAAAACACATTGTTTGTCCAATTATTCATTGTTTTGTTTTTGTTGTAAGCCCTTTGATTTTTAAAAAATAACCTCTAAATTTGGAAAATGGAAAGGAAAGTTCTAGTGAATCCCATCATTATTTTTGTTTTAGTTTGAAAATGTAATAACATCAATTTCAAATATATTTTTGATAAAGGTTTAAAATGAAATAAATTTCAACCAATATTTGTTGTTTTTTCTAATTTTTTACCCAAGTAGCACCTCCTAAAAATGATGATGGTGACATCTAAGTTATAAATATAATTGTAATGATATCCACATACTGAAATCACATGTTCAACTTGTTCAGTTCAATAAGGACATTAGAAAAAATGATTAAATTTTTTTTGAAGTTATAAAAAAATAATCTTCACATGGCATTTGCGCAAAGAAAAGAGGTCCTCAACCCACTATTTATAAGACACATATGTTCAAAATAGTGTTTGAGTGTCCAAATATATAGACTCATCAACGAATAAAGAAAAAATGGAAAAACTTGAGCTTCAATAAGAAGGTACTAAGTTTTCCAAGTGTAAGGACATCATTAGTAAGAATTCCATAGTTGTAGATTTGTATATGAGAAATATTCATCAATGATTGGCATGTTTAGTGTGCCCAACAACTTGTGCATGTGACATTGCTCAACAAAGCTTTGCATGGTGATTATTCCAAACATCAAAGTATGACAATATTATTATTGTAAAAAAATTCTTTGCTCCTTATCAATCATGACGTCAATATGTCTTTTTATAGAAAGATGTTAGACATCACAACAAGCTTGCAAACACAAACTATCTTGTGAACTTCAGTTTTGTTCTATGAATTATGATACTTATTTTCATAGTCACATAGAGACATTTTCATCCTCTTCTCCACTTGCTATTCAACCCACATTCCTCACATGCACAACATTTCACAAGATCATCTTGAAAGCATAGATAATTTGATAATGGCCATTCCACTTGCCACGCCTTTTCAAATTTTCTTCTAATTCGTCTATCATCATGTCCAACTTTAAATTTGAAGTTGGTTTTCTCACCTTTAGTATTAGAATCATCATTTCTTATAAAATGTTCCTTGTAATATTCTTAAATGGGTTTTTGTAGATGCCTAATTTTTTTAAATTTGGGGTGTAAAACACAAGCTTGATGTATGTGAGGTCTTTTTGAGGTCTAAGACTGGGATTGCAACATTTTGCCTAAAATTTAGTAGTCATATTTACATAAAATAAATTTTCCAATCTTCGAAGTTCCATAATAGGTTTTAACAATACGTGAATGGTATTAAGAAACACATGTTTGAAGTTATTTGCATTTAAAATTGGAGCTTTAGGTGTGACAAGGACTAGAATTTAACCTTCTCATCCATCAAGTGGACCATCACAATTCCATCATTCCATCAAAGATATTGATTTTGTAATGAACAAATGCATAAATAGGTTGAGATCCATCCATTGGCATTGTATCCATGCAAAAGTCTAACAATACATGCATATAGGTGTTTAGAACAACATCAACTAACGGCCTATTCAAAACTAGTTATCTATTTAAATCCAACCACAAGGCCTTCCCACAATTTACAAATATTAAATGCAACCACATAGAGACTTTAGGCCTTTTAAAAAAAAAGAAAAAAAAGATGAAAATTTCACCAATGCACCTTCGTGAGTTAGTTAGCCACAACCATAATTCTTGTGCATATTTTTGAAAAGCGCCTTGCACATATGCCCAATGAGAGATATAAGGACCATCCAAGGTACCCTCTCCTCTTCTTCATCTTGGAGCTACAATTTCAAAGACAAAATGAAGCAAGAAGTTCCATATAGTTGATTTAAATGTGAAGGACTTCAACTCCAACATCAAATGAAGGTATAAAATGCTAGAGTTAAAGGCTTGTACATATATACATGTATAATACCATAGCCCCTAGCTTGGTTAGGCACTAATTAATTATCTTTTGGAATTGCCAATTATTTTGAAAAATGCCATGTTGAAAATTTGAAAGAAGCTTACAAGCACACAAGCTAATGTGTACAATGGTGATTGTTAAATAAAATATTATATTATATTTACTACTAAACATTATAAATGTTTTTTAAAAAAAATCTATTAGGTAGATAAATATTCACAAACCACTTTAGATGCGGGTCCAAGGTCCAATGAAATAGAGCAATCCGATTGGATAAGAACCATGAATTGGACCCACAGAATTTAGGTGAGGGTCGAAGACCATCATACATAAAGTGGCAAATCAAGGCTAAACAGGGGTTTCTTTTAAGGATTTTGTGATGCAGTGAAAGTGGCGATCGTCTAGAAAATACTTTAGCCAAATTTGGCTACATAATAGAACTTATCATAAAAATCTGATGACTTTTGAATATATATAAATATATTTAAAATAATAATTAATTAACAATTATTTGTTTTCCTTTCGAAATCTGGCGAATTTGGGCCATTATTTTTTTCCCATGAAAAATTCGAAATCATGATTTTTGAAGGTCGAAAATTTGTCAAAGTGTAAAAGAAATGCAAAAGTGTAAAAGAATGATGTGTGTGTGCACTGGACGTCTCTCCACGTCCACTAGTCACGCTTTTCCCCGCCACATGTCGGCGCCATTTCCCTCTGCATTTGCTTGCATCCTGCTCCCCCAACACCTCAACACACACAACACTCCTCCTCCTCCGTCTGTCCGTGTTGCTGCTGTTGCTGCCTTGCAACAACAACAACAACAACAACAATGCAATTCCTTATGTTGTTCATCACCTTTTTCTCCACTAGTTGATTACAGTTACCCTTGTTTTGGTTTGCAACTTCTGCCTGAATAC
The DNA here is from genome assembly GCA_963921925.1 of Sphagnum tenellum. Taxonomy (NCBI): domain Eukaryota; kingdom Viridiplantae; phylum Streptophyta; class Sphagnopsida; order Sphagnales; family Sphagnaceae; genus Sphagnum; species Sphagnum tenellum. Next base: position 20,122,717 of record OY998143.1, on the reverse strand, counting down.
GGACCGTTTTGGGTACCTATTTATTTGCATGTGGGTTTGTAGCTCCTTTGGATTCTGTGTGCGTGTATCTGCTTTGGAGCTCCATTGGAGCGGTGTCGGGCTATTTACCCGTGTGTGTTTTTCAGAAGGTTTTTTTTTGTTTTTTGTTTTTTTTGGGTGTGTGGGGAGATCATGACATCGGTGGTCCGTAATGTTGGGGCAAGTTTCTCGTCTAATAGTTTGTTGCAGCTCTCAATGAGTGATCAGTTCTGCTGTGATCGTTTATGCGTTCATAGGAGTCGAGCTTGTTGCTTGAGAACTATCAATCCCAAGTTGCTGCGGGATATGATTTCCGGTAGTGCGTCGTGTGTTGATTTCGGAGGTTCGTCATCTTTGGTTGGGGGGTGGTCTTCTTGTCCTTCTTCTTCTTGGGGCGCTCGACGATTTGGAATCCAAGTGCGCTGTTCTGCGCCGCCTCCGGTTGCCATGCCCTCGACTACGAGTCCTCACAGGCGGACCAGTCCCAAGACGCGAACCCAGGTGAGCACGAGAGCCACGGGGGGGGGGGGGGGGGCGTATTGTTTCTCATTTTGTTTTGCAAATTCGCAAATTGGTCGAAGAGCACGGGGACAAGAGACTTTTGGATAGACTTCACTCTTGGAGTCAAGAATGTTCTCCTCCTCAGAATGTTGTTTGCTGCACACCACCTTGCTCGCTTGTGGTCTCATCAGCTACTACAGTGGTGTTCAGATTCTTGTCCGTTGTTGGTACAGAGAATTATGGAGGGCATATCCAGCGAAAACGAGGCAGGTGGTGCTGGGGGATCATCGTCATATCAAGCCCTCAAGCGCATGGACGAGCAATGGCTTCGGATGCGATCCATGAAGCCTGGTAAGCCTGCTACATATGACCCCCTCCCTGTTTCTGAAGCATCTGCTCAGGTGTTTGTGTTCAAGAAACCTTGAATGCTGCATGTGCACTAACCCCAGATGCATATCATGAGGGAGAAAAAGAAATGTTTCAGTACACTAGAGTTGTGGAAAATCGGAGCTTCAATTTCTCCTCCCCTTTTTTCTTTCTTGCAATAGTGACAGGGCCAGCACCAGAGGTAGTGCAGCGGCATCAAGGCTCATGGCTGAATGCAGCAAAGACTACCACCCTTGAAGAACCAGTGTTTGATATGGTGGTCTGTGGAGGCACGTTGGGTGTTTTTCTTGCCACAACGCTTGCACTTCGAGGATTCAAGGTGGCTCTTATTGAGAAGGGAGCACTTCGAGGGGTATGCATGCATGCCGTTTCTCTCATTCATTCATTCATGTGTATCTTCTTTGGCAAGTCATAGTTAATATATTCAATTGCTCCTGCCTCACACAGACCCAGCCAAGAATTTTGTCTTGTCAGCAGCAATCATTTGTTGCAAAGTGTCATTGTTGTCCTTATAAGGATAAGGGTAAGGGTTAATATCCACGGAGACTGAAATTAGGGGACCTGCCTGGTGTTTTCTGGATATTGTCAGCGGGAGCAAGATTGGAATGTTTCGAGGAAGGAACTGCAGGAGCTGGTCAAGGCAGGTGTCATAACAGAGGATGAAGTTGGCCAAGTGATCTCAATTGAGTTCAATCCTGTAAGTCTCTTCTGTTTTCTCAATTCTGTTGCTTTGCATGTGTTCTGTAACCATCAAGAATTGACATTTGTTGGCTCCAGTGATGTTTGGGAAGTACAGGTTCACCTGACATCAATGAACAGTTCCATTGAAATGGATGTCAGTCTCTCACAGTTTGTCAACTAATGTGGTTGCCAATTTCCAAGTCAGCGTGCTGGTTTATGGCAATTGACATAGTCTGGATTTTCTGGAAATCTACAGCTTCTCAGTTTTTTCTGGGTTTGTGGTTTCTTTTTTTGGCACCCCATCAAATCTTGGTGCAGAGTCGAGTTGCATTCGAAGGAGGTACAGAAATCTGGGTGACAGACATCTTAAACCTTGGTGTTTCGTGAGTCCTTCTGCTAACCTCTGTGTACTACTCTGCTAGGCATGCTGAAGAATCTTTTCCACATGTGGACAATTTCTTTTCCATGCAGTGTTATAGCATGTTTCTCATCTGTGCACCTAGTCAAACCAAAGCCGCACAACATTAGAATTATATTCAAAATTAGCTCATCAGTCTGATGATTCTTCAATGCCATTGTGACCGGTGGCAATCTCTTCAGGGAGCAGCTATCTCTAACTGGGTCTCTGTTGACAAATTGCATTGCAGACCTGCAAAGCTCATCGACATTAGCAAGAGCCGGTTTTTGAAGGCTGGAGGTGTGCTGTTTGAATACAGAGGCCTCTCTAAAGTGGATGTCTTTGACAATGGAGCAGTAAGAAATCTCCTACAGTGCTGCTCATGATTTGCAGCTTTTGCCAGTCTGCTGTTGTGTGTAGAGAGAATTGACCAAATGAGAGTCAGTCAACAATGTATTCTTTTTCTACTGGTCCTTCAGTGAGTTTTCTGGAATTTCCTTGTCCTGATGTGACATGATGAACAGACTCAATTTCAATGCAGGTGGTATCATTAGATGATGGAACATCCCTGGTGTCTCAACTTGTTGTTGACGTGATGGGGAATGCATCTCCCATAGTGCGCCAGGTTAATGTCAACAACCTTCCATGAATTCTTGCCCCTTCTTTCTCCTTGTTTTGACAGGACCTCCATAATCTTAATTCTAGGCTACAATTGAAATATGGTCCATGCCTATTGTGAGACTGCATCACAAGTCAAAATGTGGTTGGGACTTGAAATTTGAATGCTGCAGGGTGGGGGACGGATGGGAAGCAGATTCGGTGGGGAGAGCGTCCTGATGGAGTATGCTTGGTTGTAGGCACTTGTGCTCGTGGCTTTGTGAATAATACTGCCAGTGACCTGATCTACACCCACACACCTGTTACCAAAGTTGGTGCATCCAAAACACAATACTTCTGGGAGGTATTCTTTTCTTCCATGATTTCCATTGCAATATCATTAGAAATTGAGGTAAACTGTTGTTGATCTTAGGGGCATCCTAGTATACCATGTTAGACAATTGGACTGCTGCCTGATCAGAAGAAATCCATTGAAATTTTTTAGGTCATAACTGGTGGAGCGAATGGATTGGAAAGGAAAAGCTCCCATGGTAGATAGAGTTTGGACATGTGGTTAAGAAGAACTGTTATGAGTTGATGATGCAGGCATTCCCAGCAGGCTCAGGACCCAGAGATCGAACAACATACATGTTTACGTATTTGGATGCAACACCAAGTCGACCATCCCTTGAACAAATGCTTGAGGACTACTGGAATCTTATGCCTTTGTATCAGGTGTGCTTGCTCTCATTCTTAGGCAATATTCAGGTAACCTTCAGGTTCATCAAAATTTTCAGCAGATGTTTTAGTATTTTTCTTTGTCACCTCACTCCTTGTGAAGCAGGTTCAATGTTATTCCCAGAAAAGTTCATACAGTTGAAGGGGGCTGTATGGGTATTCAGATTTATCTTCTTGCTCCATCATGTGTGTCGAGGCATATTCCAGGAATTGTATTCTGATGCACAGATTGCACAGCTCTGTTGATCCTGATAGGCATGACTTTGTTCACCAGGGAATCAAGTTGGAAGACTTGAAGGTATTGCGGGTGCTGTTTGGGTGTTTCCCAACCTACCGATCCAGGTCTGGTTTTGCTCTTTCTGGATGCTGAACCAAGTGGATTCTCATGATTTGGAGCTCATGTATTTATCATTTTAAGCTGGTGTCTAAGAGCATCCTAAATGTGGAGAAATAATGAGAATCACTCCAGCAGTGACAACTATCAGTTCTTTAACGCTGTAATGATTCCTGGTTTTGTTTTATGCAGCCCATTGCCTGCTGCATTTGATCGAGTTTTGCAGGTGCTTTACTTTCTCAATTGTCCAGCACAATTTAACATTAATTGGTAATGATTTTGTGGTCTTGGCATAATCAGTAAGCATGGTGTCATGATCTCAGTAAATCAAGGATGGTGGTTGCAGGTTGGTGATGCGAGTGGCATTCAGTCCCCAATTTCTTTCGGTGGATTTGGAGCTATCATACGGCACCTAGGCCGCCTCTCCAATGGTGATCTGATCCATTTAGAACCCCTTTCTCTTCTTCATGACTTGTGGTTACAGTGGTAGGTCCCAGTGTTCTAAGTCATAATTGTTACTGACATAGTGAGAGTGCTTGCAGGAGTTGCAGAGGCATTGGAGGCGGATATGCTGGACAGTAGGAGTTTAGCTCTTCTTAACCCTTATTTGGTGGGTTTGCTTGGATCGACCCATGCTTGAAATGGCATATTGAATTGAGCCCAAGAACTGATGCCTCCATTAGGAAATATGAGGAAAAACCTCCAATTTCAGAGAGTGACCAGCTGTTCTGGGCAGATAATAAAAACAGATACAAAGTTTCATCAGCAAGCTAGTAAACCATGAACTGGTTCGGGTGGGAGAATGATCCAGGTTACTACTATTCACTCCAGATGTTTTGTTGTTCTGTTTGTGCAGCCAAATTTGAGTGCTGTTTGGATGTACCAGAGAGCTATGTCTGTACGACTTGATATAAAGTCATCTCCCCATTTCATCAATACACTCCTCTCAGTCAACTTTCAGTGTATGCAGGTGAATTTAAGCTTGTTCCTCACCATCTGTACTGCAGACCCATAGCTCGTTGTTGGCTTGTTTTATAGAGCAACCATATCTGCTAGAGTTAGTACTTTACTTAGCCAGCATCCACTACAGGAGGAATCACTGCTAATATTATGAATGAAGCCGTCACTCCAAAAAAAATTTGATCCTAAGAAACCTTTTTTGGGGTGTGTACAGAGGCTTGGAGATCCAGTTTTAAGGCCCTTTCTTCAGGTAGATTTTTTATCGCTTCGTTTACAAGCACTCAGTCTAAACAGCTGCTTGATAGTCATTTTTCACATGTTAATGACTATCACAATTGGATAACTGATGATGCTCAAACTGTTCATGTAAACAGGATGTTGTCCAATTTGGACCACAAGTACAGTTGTTGACTACCATTATGCTGATGAAACCACTTTTCATACCACAGATATTGCGACAGGTTAGATTTCAGATGTTGGGAAATCTGGGAATTGGGTTGTGCTCTGAATCTGGTTTCCTTCAAAACCCATTTCACATTTTTTTGATCATTTTTCATCATATGCAAAGAAACAAATGGTATTAAACAGTGAAGTGGTAGCACAGGTTTTATTCTGAGCAGGATAAGTTTTTCTCCCTGTGCTAATGTTTTCTACTATGTTTCTAGGTGGGCATTTTCCCACTGTTTGACTGGGTACGCCACTTTATAGCACTGGCAACATACACCATACTTTGGTTAGCTGCCGCTCGATTTCTTTCGTGCGTCACAAAATTACCATATCTCTTTTTTCAGCATATGTGCTCTGTATTTTTGCTACTTTTCTAATTCCATATGACTTTGATGGACAGATAAATCATCATTGATTCATTCTATTTAAAGTTGTACTGAAAATGTGTACTGAAGAAGCATACATTCATACTTGTGAAATTGCAGGTCATGGATAAAGAGTTTACCAGAGAAGAAGCAGTATAGATGGAGACGTCGTTTAGAAGCATGGCAATATGGTTCCGGTCTTGATTACCACCCTTGAATATGGTGAACATTTGTCACCTTTGCATAATTGTACTCCATGGTTCCCACACCACCCTTGGCAAACCAGATGCTGAGTCTGGGTTTATTTTTGTTACAGTCTGTTCAGTCTTAGAACTATGCAAATGTTTGTACAAACTTGATAATTTTCTTAAGATTTGATAGGATTTGGATCATCACTTGTCAAACTTGGAAGCTGGTTCGGTGTGAAATGAGGAGAGCAAATCTAACTCAAATCTGTTGAGGGCATGGTCCTTGGATTCTTGTAGTAATTAGATGCTTTTGAGTTTGTTTTCTTGACTCTTCTAATTCCTTTGCTTTTCATTCCTACATTTTACTTCTTTTCTGGGGGAAAAGGATTCTTCTGACATCAGACTCTGTATGCAGGGTATACACCAGTGTTGGCCAGTTATTAAGAAAACAAGGGGTGTGACACTGTGGGCCTTGCCATTTACATTAAAAAGTAATCTCAAGGCAAAAGAAGAATTACTAGAAACTCAAATATTTCACCATGCAAAAAATTATAATCTTCAAAAAAATCCTCTGAATGAAACCAAAATGCTTCCAGATATTATAACCCCATAACTAATTTCAAGTGTCAACACAAGCAAAACTATCATCTTTACAAAAACCTTATGTAAAAATAGACCTATTGCCTAGGGGTCAAAATCCCTTAAGCTACATTACTCTATAATGAATCCAAACACAATATCCTTGTCTACCAATTATCAACACACCGATTATCGACCCAATTATTGATACTTTACTAACTGATTGTTTGATTTTTTTTTATGGCCAGCTATTGAGAAAATACTCAGTTATCAACCCAGTTATTGATTTATTTTTTTGCTGATTTGAGTTGATAACCTACCTATTGGTTATTGAATTTTCAAACTTTTAGCAACCTATACAAGGAGGTTATCAATCCTAAAACCCTACACATGTTCATGATAGAAAAACACGAAAACAAAAAAAATAACAAAATTAAGAAAAACATATAACCTATTCTGCTTATGTATAGTATAACTGGTGATTTTCTAGGCGGGTATTGAGAATTGACCTTTATGCAATTTGGTGTTTATTATCAAAAAATATTTGAGTAAATTAATAATTAGGGATATTACTTTGATCATGAAATCAATACACCTTCTCCTCTTTTTCTTAAAATGAAGATGCAAGTTAAGGTGGATCAGTTTTTGTATTGTAATAGACTCTTTTTAAATGTATGATCAAATCATTGATCATCAATCATTGAATTATGATTGTTCACTTAATAAGAATTAATACATAATAATTAAAATCAATAAATATATGTCAAGCATTTAATAATGAATTTTGAAAACATCTTACATGGACTCAATATATTATATAAAATAGAAAGACAAATATGAATTTCAAACAAAGCAACAAAAAATTTAACTAACAAATAATTATGAATTTATATTTGAATCTTATTTTCAAAAGTCCTTACTTTGATTATTGTTTTTTGGGATGATATTTTTTCTAACATGTATGTCAAATATGTGTCTAGTTAAACTTTTGTTCATATGAAATTTATTAGTTCATTGATCATCACATAATTTTCACTTACTCAATGAAATAACAATTTTAAGATTTAAAATGGATTTATATAGAATGTTTTACAATGCCAAATGTAACCACCTTAGCTTCCACCCACTTATTTGATCTTTGCTTTATAATAAAGTTTGATTACCTTAAAATATGCATATTTGCATATTATCCTTCCTTTTTTCTCGAAAGGATATTCATAGATATAAAATACCTTTCAAATACAGCAAGCATTTCCTTTTGTGTGTTTTACATGTAAGGTACAACCTTGGTGTAAGGCACTAGTGGATGAACTTCATTTGTTAATGTTTTCATGATGTCATCGAATTTTGAGTTACAAGTTTGATTATGTTGCTGCTAAACTAGACATAAAGTTCAACCAATAGTTGAATGACTCATGGCACATCCATAAGTTACATCATGCAACAATTAAACTAGGTCATTTAAACATAAGGTTAGGCTAAACCACATTGCACCTTTACATTGGCCACTTAGGTAAGGTTAGGCTTAGACATAGGTTCCTTAAGTTAGGCCATTTGACATTTAAGCTAAGTTAAACCCCAATAACCTATGTGGCCCCTAGGCTAGACATAGACTTAGACCATATGGTACCTTATAAGTTCTGTTTAAAACTAGGCCATGTGCCATCTAGGTTAATCCTAGACCTACACTATGTGGCACCTAGTTTAAAAAATGTATTTCATTTTGGGTTTAACTTTTAAAGTTAAACTTTTTCAATTGGCTGATCCCAAATGACTATTCTATTTCATGTTTTGTATGTTTTTCCAAAGTTTTTTGTGAACCTATATAGTTAAAAAATTAGAAATGGAAAATAAATAATATGGGATAAACATTTTAATCGCAACTTAGTTGTAACCCAATTGTAATCTAGTCGTAATTAGTCATATAACTACTATTTATTAATAGTTACCAACCTACTTAAACCTAACCTAGGCTATTAACTGATAACCTAATTTAGTACCTAGCTTAACCTACTAATTAATGTAAGTTATGTGGCACCTATATTAGGCTTAAGGCTAATCAAGGTGGTACCTATGCCTAAACCAAATATGCCATATGGCCCACTTAGTTCGGCCTAGATTTAGGCCATGCCATGTTCTACATAGGTTACACCATGGATCATCATTAGACTACCATGGCCTAGCTTTATGTTTGGGTGGCCAAGCTAAGCTTTAACCTTAGATTAATTTACCTTAGTTTAGTCGTAACCTAAGCCATTTACTCTAGGATAATAAGTAGGCAAGTGCATAAACTAGGCCATAATCTAGGCTAAGGTAGGCTATAATCTAGTGTTAAGTTACACCACACCTAGTGACACACCCCAAGTTCCTTCATGGATTCGACTACGAGTCCAAAGGTGAAAATAACGGAAGGAGAAGAAGTTGAAGCATGCTCAATTCGCTCATAACATTTTGGGGGTAGAAGGGCATGCTTGAGCTTCGGGATGGGACTAGGATGAATGACAAGCGAGTCAATTATTCATATAAACTTACACAAACCAAACAACAAGTTGGTTTGTACAGAATTGGAACACTTTTGGTGCACGAACGAACCATGGGCAAACATAAATTCATAAGATTCACCACAACCTAGACTTGGGGGAAGCCACCATCTTCCCCCTTATAGTATATTTGTGCTTGATCATGGGACCAGCACCCAAATGTCATTTTGTTTCGGGACTTCCACTTTTCCCGCAACTTTGGGGGTTCATAACTTTGTGTAGACTTCCGATCGAAATGAGGTTTGAAGCAAAATTATAACCTTCGTTGAAAGCTTTTCAACAATATGTGGCACATCACTTGCACGTAAGGAAATTAGGGCAATTCTGACTTTTAGTGGGGTCAAATGACCAATTTAACTCTCGACCTTTCTTTTGACCATAACTTGTGTTTTAACCACTCAAATGAGTCATATGAGCCCATTTTAAACATTTACGTTTTAAGAACTTTTTACTGATATTAAAAATTCTTCAATCCAATGGGTTTTGACCCTTGCAATTGTTTTTTAAAAATTGGGAAGTCCATTGAGTCTCCAACTCCCAAAGTGGGAGCTCACTTAGGAATGTGGAAGTTCATCCCTCACACTCTCCTACCTTTTCGAAAGTATGAAATGTGATTCCCAAGCTTTTCTTTTGGCCCACACCTTTACAAACCCTTACATTGGTCCTAAGCCTAAGGTTAGGGTTGCAACAAAATGTACACTAAGACAATTTTAAAGTTTTGTTTTGATGAAGGCTAGGTTGGAAAAAATGCATTTGTTTTCCACGTTGCCCTACAACATCACTATACATAACTTGGCCAACTTAAACCACTTTGAAAAATAATGGTTTAGAATCACACTAAACCCAATGTCGCAACCCTAACTTGGCCAAGTGTGGGGGTGAAGCCCAACACTTGGAAAAGTTGGGGATTTGGAATCCTCCGGGACTCCTGAATGTTTAGAGCTCAACAGCAAGGGGCAAAACACCTTGCATTGAGGTGTTCTTGGTGTTGTTGAAAAGGTCTTGAAACGTAGATATCGAAAATGCCCTTGCATTTTTGATTTGGACATCTGTAGCCCAAGTTATGGGCAAAAGAAGGGCCGAGAGTCAAATTGGCAGTTTGACTCCCGACCACTAAAAGTCGGGAATCGACCAGCTTTTGATGTCCGATTCGGGAATGCGATATGTTGTTGAAAAGATCTTGACAAGGGCTACAATTTCAGTTCAGACCTTGTTGCGATCAGAGTTTAGGGCGAGGAGCTATGACCTCTCAAAGTCTCGGGAGTCTAGAACCGGGACACTTGGGTGGATTTCGGGACTCCAACTTGGGAGTCCCGGGAAAAAAAGCCATTTGGATATAGTCTCAGTAGGGCGTCACAGAGTATACTATATTGGAGATGGTGGTGGCATCCCCCGAGTCCGGGCCGTTGTGAGTCTTGTGGTCCGAAGTGCCCATGGCTTGTCCTAACACCAAAGGGTGTCTCGGAAAGTGATCTAACCACTTGGGTGGTTTGTTTTGATGCTGACTCAAGCTTAATCAACTAATACCTCTTCCTAGTCTAATCCCTGGGCTCCCAACTCGACCCTCTACCCTTTTCTAGAGTTAGAAGCCGGGAGCGTGCCTCCAAGTCTCAACTTCCGCAACTTGACTTTGTGAGACCCTCAAGTTGGTTTCATCCCGTGACTTGGGAGTGCGTCACCCAAGCCTTTCCCATGAACAATAGTTGGATTACAATCATGGGGAAGTAACATGGCAAATTGAGCATGGTTTTGCACTGTCAATTTGAAAAAGATGATTGATTGTTCATAAAAAATGATTGGGTTTAACAATGGCCCACCAACCATAGTTGTCCCCCATGCCTTAGGGTGACCAAAATGAGTTTGGATAATAGTTAGGTGATTTGAGAATGTTGTTTTAGCCACTACAACATGTAGATCACCCTAGTGGCATTTAACAAGTCTTGTGCTGGAAACCTCTTTTCTAATTCAAAGATGAAATTTGTAATAATTTCATAACACTACTACTTCATAGATTCCACACAATCAACTTGAACTTGTTTGGTTATGAAGTCCATTGCCTCTTTAGTAAGCAAATCATGGGTATGTAACATATAAAATTTGCCTTTGCAAAAAAAGGTGGCATATTCAATGCATGTGTCAAGCTCTTTCCACCATGTCAAACACAAGTGTTTGTGGACGTGTTCACAAACATCTTGGAAACAATTGAAATGCTGTGAAAAAAAATTTGTCAAAATATCTACTTCACAAAACTTTAAAATAAAGATAAAGTTGCAAATGAAGGTCTATTCGCTTTGGGCAAATTTTGACAGAACCTACACCAACTCCAACAAAAGAATGATGTAAAAAAAACCTAGCAACATTTCAGGATTACACAAGAGTTCATAATTGGTTTAAGTAGTGTTAATAGTTACACTATTCTCAACCATTTTTAGAACCAGAGTTTTGTATTCATTAAGGATTCTCTTGGAGAGGGATAACATTGAGATCAAATGTGTCTTCATGTTTTTGAAAATCTTATTGCCTTTGCGTTCAAGGAGTTCAGCCAACTTACCTGCCTCAAGATGGCACTTGAGAATGTGGGCAAAGTAATTGTGCATAAATGCAAGCAAACTTTTGACATACATATAAGTGTAATTGTTTCTCATTTACTTACATTATTTTACATGACGTACATGATTTTACACATACACTAACATGGCCCATGTTCTACATTTATTCTTACATAGACAAACATAAACCTTACACACTTAACATAAATGTAAATAAATTTTATTATGGCATTTTCACTTACATGTAGTGTAAGTCCTAAATTACATAAATGCACAACACTATTTGTTTGAAACCTAGTATCTTCTTGGTGCCCAAAGTGGAATTTACATAGAATTGATATGTGTTCTTTTGAGCACTTGATTGTGCCTCACCTTCATTTGCTGTAAAACAATATTTCTTTCGGTCATTTGGCTGTATGCAATATATTTAACCATTGCGCTTCAGTGAAGCACTTTCACATTCAAATACTTATCGACATCGATCAAACCAGCAAAAAAACTGTATGGGAAACACTTATCATGTGCACGTGCTAAGTTATGCAGTAAAACATGCTAGAGAATAAAATGGAGAAGGTCTTTACAAAAGTGGAAGCTCCTTTTTCCGATCAAGTTTAGGTTAGGGTGTTCCACCAATGAAAGGTTCACTCCTATTTCAAAAGGACATTCATCTTCCGTGTAAAACACTCAGAAAGCCCCTTATTTTGAGAATGTCCCCACCCTAGGGCTTTACGTTACATATAAAAACCTGGTCCAATTTCATTTCCCTGTATGTCGAGGTTGCGTGACAGCCAGATTTTCCCTCTCAGTCAAGATGCAGGTGTTTTTTTCACTTTTCACAACACTCATCTCTCAAATTGAAGCCTTTTCTCACATTAAAATTATCTGTAAAGTCACCATCTCTTTCACCCCCTATCCCCTCTGCTTTCACCCCCTTATGCTCTCTTTCACCCCATATCCCCCCTGCTTTCATCCCCTTATGCCCTCTTTCAGTGGTATCTGCAAAGTAAGGAAATTTTATTAACTTGGTAAGGGGTTTTTTACACTCGGTAAAGCCCTTGGCATGGGATTGGGCCCGCCTTGGCTCTATCTAATCATGCAGCCCCTTATTGGGTTCAGGCCTACTGCGTTGGGCTTTACCATGGACAGGTGGAAAGTTCGGTTCTAATATAAATAGACATTTTGCGGAGGGAGGCGACTGAAAATGTGTTTGAAAAGTTCTGTAACTTGAAATTCCGCACTTCTTGTTGCTGGTGAAAGTCCGAGAATTGCGGAGAATTGGATTAACTTGGGGATTCCAGATGCTATTTAGGAACGTTAGGATTGAGTTTGGGATCAGACATGCTAATTTAGGGAGTTAGTGGAAAGGAGCTGCGGAGGAGGAGAAGGAGGTGGACTCGAGGAGCTTTGGATTGTTGATTGCGTGCGGTTCCCGCGAGCGAGGAAGGGAAGAAGCGTTTTTGGCGGGGCGATTAGTTTTGCACCACAAGCTAGCTTAAGGATTTTTTTGCTCTCGTTCGTTGTTGTACACTGCAATCCGCGTGAGAAAGTGGGAAGAAGCAACAACGACCGGATGCATTTTGCGGGCCAGATTTGACGGGTTTTCTTGGTTTTGTGGAAATGGATTGTGGCCATGTTTGAATAGAGCGGGCGAGTGGGCGTGTGGGCTGGCGGGTGGGGGTTAGTACGAGTGTAAAATGGAGTCTAGTGATGATGCTGTGTTGGCGGTTTTGTCGATCGGGCCGTCCACGGTGCTGGGCAGAGTGTTGGCCTTGAAGTTGCTGTTTTGTGGATGGGTGAGAGAAGGGCGAGTAGTGTTGTGGGCGAAAGTGTTGCGTGTGGTGAGGATTTGGAAGCGTTTGTTAGGGTTTTGGTTCGCGGGTGTGTTCGCATGGCTCAATCCTCGCAACCCCAGCGTGTTGCTCATCGCGGCGGTGGCGGCCACTATCCTGCTAGGGAGGGCCAAGATGCAGTCGCAGAAGATGGAGCGGGCTTACCGCCGCAAGTTTTGGTCCAATTTGATGAAATCAGCTCTCACTTACGAGGAGTGGGCGCATGCGGCCAGAATGCTGGATAAGGATAAAGGCCGGCGAAAGGATTCGGACCTGTATGACGAAGATCTGGTGCGGGCCAAGCTTAATGAGCTTCGTTTGCGACGTCTGGAAGGCAGCGTTGAGGATATCCTTTTCTGCATTCGCGCTGATCTCGTGCGCAACTTGGGCAACATGTGCAACCCTGAGCTGCACAAAGGTCGCCTCCAAACGCCCCGCCTCATCCAAGAGTACATCAATGAAGTCAGGTAACCGGGTTCTCCCCCTCTCTCCCTCCCTCCCTCCCTCCCTTCTTCTCAAGCGTGTTCTCTGGTATAACCCTGGTCAGGGCTTTAGGTTTCACTTTGAAAAGTAAACGACATCAGTTTCCAAAGAGTTTTCCAGAATTAACAACACATCGAGGAAAAATTCTTCCAAATTTATGTGGGTTTATGTTGTTAATTTTCTATCTGTGTTGGATTTTTTCCACGGTTCCATTTGAGATCTGTTGATCTTTTAGGTTTGGTTGTTTTCAGATACCACCTGCGTGCAGTCTGTGAGACTGATTCAGAGAGCTGCACACTAGAGGAAAAGATTGCCTTCATCCATGAAACAAGGCATGGATTTGGACGCACTGCATTACTTCTGAGTGGTGGAGCTGCACTAGGATCTTTTCATCTTGGGGTGGTGAGGACTCTGATAGAGCACCGCCTTTTGCCTCGGGTAGTAGCAGGTGCCAGTGTTGGCTCCATCATCTGTTCTTTTGCAGCCACACGGACATGGTCGGAACTTCAGAGCTTCTTTGATGACCCCATGCCTCCAATGCATTTTTTTGAAAATATGGGCAGCATCTTTGCAACAGCGCACAGGTTGTTAACAAAAGGTGCCATGCATGAAATAGGGGCGCTGCAAAGGAAGATGAGGCAATTGATTGGGGATTTGACATTCCAAGAGGCGTATGATCTCTCAGGTCGTGTCCTTGGGATTTCTGTGTGCTCACCCCGGAGACTTGAGCCTCCAAGGTGCTTGAACTATCTCACATCTCCACATGTGGTCATTTGGAGTGCAGTTACTGCATCCTGTGCATTTCCAGGTCTTTTTGAAGCCCAAGAGCTGATGGCAAAAGACCGGAGTGGCCGCCTTGTTCCCTATCACACACCTGCACAGGTTCACTCCAATGACCTCAAGGCTGGATTTGATATCTGTTGATGACACATTTGTGTTGTTTTCTAGGGTGGCATACCCATGCTTTCCTGACAATGTCATGATGCCACAGGTGGGCCCAGAGGAGAAGGGGATAGGGAAGCGACAGTGGCGTGATGGAACTTTAGAAAGTGACCTGCCCATGATGCAGCTGAAGGAGTTGTTCAATGTTAACCATTTCATCGTCAGTCAAGCAAACCCACACATTGCACCCCTTCTGCGATTCAAAGAAATTGTTCGAGCTTATGGAGGAGATTTTGCTGGGAAGGTGAGCTAGTGGTATCATCCCTATGTGTGAATCCTTTCCTTGGCAAAAAGCCATTCAAGCTTGAAGGAGGAAAACCCTCTGCTAGAAAGGCAAAAGGGACCTGTGGCCTTATTCTCCTTTGTGAGAGTGTGGTAGCAAGTGTTCATGATTATGACCATTTGGAATGGGGCGTTGCAGTTGGCACATGTATTAGAGATGGAGGTGAAACATCGTTGCAAGCAGGTGCTGGAAATGGGTTTTTCAGCGTTTGGGCTGGCGAAGCTGTTTGCACAAGACTGGGAAGGTGACGTCACCATTGTCATGCCTGCAACATTTGCCCAGGTAAAGAGCACTTTGCTTGTGATGAATTGTGAGCATGAGGAAAGTGATTTGTGATTTGCGATCCAACCAGCATATGTTAGTAGGAAACAAATTCAGCCAGTTGGCAAATTGTCCATTTATCCAATATTCCAGAATCTCTGATTGGTCTGCATTTTCAGCTTGAGCTAAGTGGTGGCAAGATGACTGGTTCTTGTCACACGCAAGGAGCTTGGACTTCTTAGTAGGATTATCTGTGATATTAAGCATACAGGGACCTGCATCGTATCTATATGAGCCACAAAATGAGCAGAGCATGCTTTACAGGATGTTATCTGAATTGGAACAGTTACATGGTTACAGATCACTATCTGCTTCCATCAAGGCAACTGGGTCAACTTTAAGCAGTTACCAGTAGAGTTTCTGTTTTTTCTTTGTTTTTACTTGCTACATTGATAACTTGGGGAATGCTTTTGAGCAGTTTGCTAAGATCATCACGAATCCAACACCAACAGACCTGCGGAAGGCAGTGATGCAAGGACGACGCTGCACATGGGCCAAGCTGTCAGCCATACAGGCCAACTGTGGCATTGAACTAATGCTGGATGAGTGTGTTTCTGAACTAAATTGCCGCCGCAAGATACAGCGACAGGCAGAGCGCAATAGCACTGCACAGTCTCATGGGGGCATAGGGCGATTCTCATCAGCCACCAAACGAATTCCATCATGGAACAATATGGCACGAGAAAGTTCCTGGGGCTCTCTGGAGGAAGAAGGTATTGAAGCAGCATTACAGCTGGGAGGTCCTTGGGGTGGGCCGTCACTGAGGAAGCTCAGGCCTGTGCGTGTCAACCATGATGGCAGTGACAGTGATGATAACATGGATCAGCTGTCATGGACTAGAGTGGGGGGGCCATTGATGAGGACTGCTTCAGCAGCTAAATTCATCATGTGTTATGATGGAGAAGGAGATGGAGGAACAGCTGCCACTCAACTTGAGTTGCGAGGGCACGAAAGTGGGGAAGAAACAGATGTAGCTAAGCTGCCTGGCAAATTGCAGCGTGGAGGCAGTGGGGAATTGCGCAGTGGCAAACGTGCCAACAAGATATGGGACAAATTAGGTGTTGGTAGTTTTGAGGGCAAGAATGATGAGTTAGGATCCTCATCATTGGATGACAGAGACTTCTCATTCCCTTTGCAACAACCATCCATGCAGAAGTCAGTCAATGCATTCTTGGACAGATTGTCTGTGACTGAAGGACAAACTCAAGAGAGACAAAAGGCCAGGTTTAGACTTGGTGGCAGTAATGCTGCATGTGAATGTTCAGGATTGGAAAGAGCTCCTTGTGATGATTCAAATTTGGAGCAGGGATCTGATTGTAAACAGCCATGTACCGAACATGACCTTCACTCCCAATCTCTGGATGGTGCCAAATTAGTTGACAGCAATGAAGAGCCCAGTGTGGGTCTTAGTGGAGTAGATGAGGAGGCAGCAGCAACAGAGACAAGTATGATGGAAGCTTTAAAATCCACTTCACCCCAGGTTCAGGCTGAAGGTTTGCAGGGGCGTGCATTAGTGAAAGGGGCATTTGGCTCTTTTGTGACTAAGTAAGGTCATAAACAGATTTTCTCTTTAGTGATTCTGGCCCCATGTTATGAGTCTGCAATCAGCCACTAGCCAAACAAGGATTCTTAAAACTCAGCAATTTGAGTTCACTGAAACTCACCTTCTGGTGCTAGTAGCTCAAAAACATGAGGGCTGGAATGGAAATTTTAAAAGAGTCAACTAGTCTCTCTGGGAAGATAATGATTCCCGGATACAAAAGGCTATTGTACAGTTAGAATGGATCTGTTGATGGGTAGACCAACTGAGCAGACCCCCCTTGAAGATCATTGAACAGGGATGATAAGTGATCTCAACAGCTCCACAGTAAGAACTGATAGCTGCAGGATTGCAGCATGATCGGCTGGGATGTCCTCCCGCACTGGAATTGTTTCTCATTTCTTGCCAATAATGAGTCCTGCACATACTGGGTGGGTCCATTCTTCACACTTGATTTGCCCCATCTTGTTGGCATCTATGATGCTGTAAAATGGTCACTGGACAACGTTGGCCAAGTCATCCCTGTGGTTGACTTGTCATGTATGCATGTGACTGGAGGTGTGTGCTATGGGATGGCAACAAAAGGCTGTGAATGCAAACAATCTTTTCAGAGGGATAGGGATTAGAATGGGGAATTAAGAGCTTGGAGGAGAGGAGGCAGCAAGCAGTATGTGTGTTGAGAAGAGAAATATAACACGGATGCGCAATGGAAAATCCAAACTGTGTCAAATCACAAAGTACATAGGAGTTATGTCAGAAGGTCTAGTTAAATTTATTTGAAGTAAATCAACTCATTGTAGTCAGCCTGTGCACTACTGTGGTATCTCTCTCTCTCTCTCTCACCATTTTCCTGCCAGCAAAATTGCTGTGAACAGAATCATAGAGTCTTCCGAAAAACTCCATCTACCCCTGTGATTCTTCCTCCTTCCTTCCCTCACCTTTCCCTCCCTACCAAAAGACTATTGGAAGGTAGACATTTTGCCCGACTCTTCTGGAGCCTCCTCATTTGAATTTGTGCAATAACTGGTGTGAAAAACCTACAACCCTTCTGTCTTGTACATAGGTCCTGAGCATAATTTAACTTAGCTCTTTGTGACTCAGTAAAGAAGGGGGATAATCTTGTAGCGCACACGCTTGCAATGTGCCTCCCAGAACTTGTGGTATTTCTGTTTCAAGCGTTTGTCATCACGGTTTGCACGATCAACCAATGTAGCTGTTACGAAAAGTGCATAAAAGTAAGGCATTGCCTGCAGCCAATTTTCAGTTGTTTAGCAGAAAGACTTTCCGTTGCAATAGGTACCTTGAACTCTTAAGTAAACCTTGGACTATGAAAGTTGAGAATTGACAGTTGTTTAGCAGAAGGACGTTCAGTATGCAATAAGTATTCCTTGGACTATGAAAATTGAGGTTTGACAGTTGAATTTGGCCCAGAAAAGTCAGCAAGACAAAGAAGGGGAAATTGTTTAGACTGTGCACATGTTTGAAGAGAACAGGCAGGGACCAGCAGATGGCAAGACCAATTTCTGGGGCAAGGTGAAAATGTCGAGCTACACTCCACCTGTCATGATCCCCCCAGAGCTGATGAGAAAGCAGTGCAAGATTGTGTAGCAAAAGTCTTCTGCTCGATGAAAAGATGGATGCCTCTTTTCTTGCTAGCAGACAAATTAACATTCTGTAAAGTCTGTGTACTTGGTGGAGAAACAGGTTAGAGAAGCAAGAGATGTGAGGATATGGGCTTCCTACCAGCCAGCTGTGAGAAGCAGGCTATGTTTGCGCTCTCCCCACTCTGTTACATAGTGGAGTTGAATCTGGAAATGCCAATCACCTCCCCAAAGTAACAGTTAGTGGGAAATCCTTTGTGATAGGTAGTCTTTCTCCTTCACTTTGTGCTCAGTCCTCTCTTGAAAGGAGGTAATACGGTGAGTTGCTTTCTTGCTAGTTTACAGTAGAGACAATGGCTTGTTCCCCAGGGATAAACAAATCACTACATGTTTGTGCAGATGCCAAACCTTGCTGGGTATCTTCCCCCAGATCCTGCATTTGCCATTGGAGTTAATGAACAGTAGACGTTGCACATTGCAGTCATAAATGATGTAGTTGCAGGCCAACCCAGCTCCAAGCATTCCAAGTGCTGGCTGTTAAACACCACATTCATTTGCCACCTCCATTCAGGCCATCCAAGGTGTGAAACTGTTTTACAACAGTCCAAGCTGTTCAAGCATTAAAGTTCAAGTATATCCCATTTAAACCCCCCCTTCGCATGAAATTCATTAAAGTCTGCAGCTGTTGCACAAATTTTATGACATGTTCTTCAAATCTATGAAGTTGGGGAGTTGGTCAAGATTGGTACCCCTCGCCCTAGTTGAATTGGATGTGACACCAGGTACAGATTCACTAGTGAGTGAATTGCAGGGATCCACACCAAGGAAGTCCAAAGAAACAAAAATCCAGCTGCAAACCTCAACCATTCAAGTGCCTACAAATCATCAGCAGTGGTGTCCACTGTTCATTTCTTTTTTGACCCGTCAGTCAGCAAATTTCTCTTGGTAGGTAATGAATATTTCTCACTAGTTAGCTTTCCTAAAAATTAGAGGAAAAAAGACTTAATCCAAAACCAAAGATACCACTGTATCAGAAAGCCAAATTGAAGGATGTGAGCCCAGGGGGGCTAGAAAGAAAAGTTTTGGTGAGGTAGTGCTCTCCGTACCACGATCATGGGCAATCTCAACTGAACGGTAGAATTGAGATTCTGTCCAGAAAAACTTGGTGATGTATATCATCATGAGTATGCTTGTCACCAACATTGAGTCTGTGATCTTCCCTTGAGTATCACACTGGACAGGACCATTTTCTTGAGTATACAAGGGATTCTTTGTCAACCATAGGTTGCTGTAAGTTGTCTTATCACAAGTGGGCTAGTTAGAAGGCAGGAGGGGGAAAATGCGCAGAATGAGCAATTCACCTGCTTGATAGCAAAACTGATAACAAGCATAGCCCAAGTCATTACAGCAAATCGGCAATTCAGGAAAACCTTAATATCAAAATGGCTGGTAATCCTTGGGTACAACTCCATTCCCTATCCATCCACACCCACATATTTAGTGTTGTTGTAAACGGGCTGTGTATGTTGTTCTCACCAATGAATAGTATGGAGGCAGATGAATCAAATTCCCATCTCCTTACTACATTGCCAACTATGGCCATGACAATAAGTGATGCAAAAATGTTATACAAGGTGGGTTAATGTCCAAAATTTTCAGTCAAACTTTTTGGACAAAAATAATTTACCCAGAATAAGTCACCAAGGATGTTCCCAGATGATCCCCAATCTTCAGAAGATGGTGCCATATGACCCTGTACACATCCGTGCAGTGATCACAATTGTGAGTAAATGAAGGAATATGAACTCTGAACAATAAATAAGTGGATCATACATTTGACAGCTGAAAATGAAAGAGTCAACTTACTTTACAGTAGAGCAAAAGAGCTCCAGCATAGCTTGCAATAACAAGCACTGAGAATATCTCGCCTATGTTGTCATACACAAGACCTGGATTGAATAAGTGCTCCCTGTTTCCATCATCTCCCAGGATCTACATTTAGTAAATTGCAGCACAGAGACCCTTCACACTGTGGGGATCTTAGTCTTTAATCCATTGTCTAATGCATTGTTGCTGTTCAATTTCTGGCGACAGAAAAGGGGAGAAATGGGCAGAAAGACATCTGAAAACCTTAATTCTTTTCTACAGAAAGTGCTCTAATTTAATGTGAACATTCAGACAGACCTGTTAGGCTAAGAATCCAATATCTATAACAGAAGTTCCAATTAACTTCTGTGTTTAAAGAAGATGCTTCCAGATTTGGAGCACATTTTTTTTCCTTACAATATCCTCTACATCACTGCAGCAAGGAATCACTAATGATGCTCACCATTCATGGCCCACATTTGTACATGAAACATGAGAGTAGTTTTCTTCAGATAGAACTTGGGTTGGTTTGACCCATGATTGTCACACACACAGAGAAGAAGGAAGGGTGGGGAGAAAGAGGGCTCACCTCCAAAGGAAGTAGTACACAGCTAGAGTCACCATGTATGCTACAAAGCCATTCTTCTGCAGTAGATTTCAGATCAAAAACCAACACAGGTGTAAGTACTGGAATCTGAACTTCCATGCTCCTACCGCTAAGCTCTGGGCACTCAAAACTGCTCTCAAACTAACTCTCTTCACCATGGTATGCAATATTCTCCACTCATCTGCTTATGGGTTATGAATGGGTTTTAAACCAGTGTGTACTATTCTATCCATTCCAAAAGCAATGGGCAAAAGGGATGCCTAATCTCATTCAGAGCCCAGAGTAGGGAAAGGAACCTTGTAGACGGGGCGGTTTCCAGCTGGAGATATTGGGCCAACATATCTTTCAGCCGGCAAAAAGATGAGCAGAACAGCTTCAAAAGTCACAAATACACCAATAATTTTACATGCAAGGATTGTGGGTTGTGGCCACACATCCCGGAGGCCCCTTATGCCCCTGGCTTGAAAGAATCTGTACGATCTCTCAACTGAACCCTCCAGGTGGATCATCGTGTACCATCTGCAACAACCAACCAACCCACATGCCTTTTGTCAATTTGACAATCTCCTCATTCCACCATCTCTTGGGCACTAATTTTTTTGCACAACAATGAAGTAAGTAACACCCCTCTCTCTCTCTCTCTCTCTCTCTCTCTCTCTGTGTGCATATATGTTGTTTACATGAGAAACTGGATTATGTAATCCTATTGCCACTTGTATAATTCTCCAAACTTGTAAGACCAATTGGAATTCTTCATCAGATCAGAAGAAGAATATGCAGCAGCCATGAACATGAAACATCAAGCTTTTGCAATTGCAATTCCAGTGGACTGGGATTCAACTCCCCTGATCCCCTTTTCTCCTGTCCTCAGATCTGCCCTATCTGCGGTACATATGCTCTTTAGTGGAAATGCTCAAACGTAGAATTCAAAGCCAGTTGTTGCAGGTGGCTTGAGGAAACAGAGGAGGGAATTTCAGTAGATGGGTGCAATCAATCTCAGGAGGAGGAGGAGGAGGAGAGTAGACATTACATGAATATGATGAAAGGCGGAAACAGGACCATCAGAAGTAGCACGGCCGCTGTCCTCACCGGCTTCGGATGTCCGCCGGGCAACTTCTGAAAGGGTTCGGGTTGCGACCATTTCAAATTCCTTCCCATTTCTCTTCCCCCCGGCCACGGACCCACGCACCCGCCGCTCCTTCTCTGATCTACAGCAACACCGATTCCCCGCCCCCCTGCCTTCCTTCCTTCTCCCAAGTCCACTGCCTCCTCACGGGAATCCTCTCTTTGTTTCTCTGTCCTTGTCTTCCTGATCTCCGCTCCCCTCCCCCCCCTTTCTTCACTAGTGGTAGTAGTAGTAGTAGTAGACGTCTATCGACCACTGTCTCTTGAAAGCTCCTGGTGCTGCTGCATTATTACATACTGCCATCGCAATTTCGCCCAGCTCTCCGACGACATTGTTGGCCGATGAACATTCAAGGTCGCTGATTCTCTGATCATTCCCGCCTGCTCACCAAAATAGATTGAACCTTGGAATCTGGGATGCGCAGTGTAGTGTATGGTAGTGTTGGTGGTGGTGGTGGTGGTGGCCAAGACAACAAAAGGACGCCCCATCGCCTGCTGCTGCTGGCTGCCTATGGCGCCTGTCGCAATCTCGCCGCTGTTGCCATTGGTAAGTAAGTAGTAGTAAAGCCCCCGCCACCCCCGCCTACCATCATCGTTGGGCGGGTACCAGGCTCAAACCCTAGTATATATATATATACATTGGTCCCTAGATTTGATTGGGATTCTCAATTAGATAATGATTGTAATGAAAATTAAGAAGAAGTGTATATAAGATTATGATTAATCAAATATAGGGTTTAGGGTTTAGGGTATTAGGCAAGTTTGTTCTTGTTTAGATTATTGGGTATCGTAACTTAGGGTCATTTCCACATTCACAAAATGAATAATTAATTTTTTTCAAAAAAAGTTTTTCATTTTTTAATTCTGAAATTATACATTTCTCCATAATTTATTACAATATTGTGATATGAATAGTGAAATTATTCAGAATGTAGCTTATGATAATTATGATGATTTACAACATGACAACTTCATATTTTCACAAAATATAATTTCACTATATTTTGAGCATTATTTAATAACAAAACTGACCTTAATGTAAGATATTCAAACTAGACTTGGATCTAAATTTTGTGAACTTGAATTTGAATTCAAATTGTGCAACTCATATCTTGTTAAAATTGAAACTCAAATCTAAATTGAATTCTTGTCCCTTTTTAAATAGGTCTAAGTTCTTAACTTATATAAGAATACATTTTCTAAGCATGTAACAATGAAGGCCTTAACTTTTAAACAAGTTATTACTTTTAATTAAATAACAATTACTATGCAATCTTTGACCTTGGGTGCTATTCATTAGTTGGACAAAATCAATATCATATATAGTTTTAATGGGACACAATGTAAATAGAATTAAACTTGGTCCTAACTTACACCACATTCCAAAATTTATGGCTTGAGGTATTCATAATTGAAGATTATAAATCCATAAAATTGAAAAATTACATTAGAAGTTTTGTGAAACCAAGAAATAAAACAAAAATTGGAAGTTCCTTTTCAAAATCTAAATTGGCAACATTTACACATATAGCAAGTTTAGGGTAGTAGGCAAGTTTGAGTCCAAATTCTTGATCAAGTTGTGAAATATTCAAAATGGAGGTTCAAAGTTTCACTAAAAATTGGATTTGTAACTGCCCTCTTGTTGAAACAAAAAAGTTAGTGCTGTGTGTGTGGTTATTTCAATTTTCAAAAAAACTATTAATTTCAATTTTTAATATTTCATAATCAAAGAACTACTAATTTTGGTGGCTGAAAAAAATATGAATAAAAGAATTGCTAGTCTTAGTTATTGAAAAAATCTTAAAGAACCCTGGTAGAAAAATTGACAATTTTTTTGGCTAGTTACTTGATTTTTTCAATTTTTTTGAGAATCATGGTTATCCACCAAATTTGGTCTTTGATGTTTAGAGAATTGTGGTTATGAGTTCTAAGAGTTCTACCTTGATAATTGTTGAGGGTATGTTTTTATTTCTAATAATAATTGCAAGTTCTTGGAAAGGCAACAAACAAAGTTTTATTTTTTAGGTAAGTTAATTATTAGGTTCAATTGGCTATACATAACAAGTACCTAATACACAATCTTTTATCTTGGGCACTATGCACTCGATGAAAAAACTCATATTATTAATAATTGAAAAATTTAGTTGGGTGCAATGTAGATGGAACTCAATCCAGACCTACATTAATTAATTAGGGTAGGCTCCAGTTTTAAAAAATGAAGTCTATAAATCAAAGAAATCAATCTTAGAACAGAATTGTGTTGAAGGTTCTTTCAAACCGACCCCAAAAAAAAAAAAAACCTAAACCCTAAACCCTAAACCAATAAGATCTTTGTTCCTTACAGCATCCCCATAGGTGCTCAGTAATGTGGCTCAGGAGGAGGGCTGTGAGACATGATGCTCCAACAAGGTACCCGTCTCCTGGATCAGAGGAGGCTTTAGGGGAAATGACAAATGATTCTACACATCTGGCTGTCTGCAGTATCTCAGGTAAGAGCTTCACAGGTAGCACAACTCAATTTGAGAAATGGGTAGGGATGAGATCAAAGTGTTTTGGACGTTGGGGGACAACTAGATTCTGGTCAATACATTAACTAAGTCCATGGGTGTAGAGGCAATGAAGATGCGCAGCTGCGTTACAGCTCTGCAGAAGGAACTGACTGCTTCAAGAGCAGGAAAGGAGCAGCAAAAGTTGGCCAGATGATGATCCAGCATGACAAAAGCACCTGCTGCAATTTGGTCCTCTACTCATCTTCTTGATTGGTAGTACACTGTCTCTGTTCTGTGTCTTTGTTCTCCCAAATTGCTGTGGTGCATAGACAGTGCTCCTTATTGGGTCTTAGCCTTGTTTCAGGAGTACATGATGATGATAAGCACATGTGGGGTTTGCCCTCTCATTAGATGACTTGGAGATGGAGCTCCTTCCTTCACATGGCATTGTTTTGTATAGTTCTACATGTTATCTGCCCACAACATGGATTCCTTCCGCTTACTCAAGAGATATTGTTGGGGTAAGGGCACTCAGATACTTTTGCACTGTCCAAATATTCATAGAAGAATTTTCACAATGGAATTTCCACAAGTTTCTAAGCATTAGATGTTAGAACTTCACTTTGAAGGCCTATTCACAGTGTTGTGTGAAGCAGATCCCATAGTGTAGATTGTTTTTTTCTGCTACAGCTAGTGAAAACTTGGGTGATTTGTTGCCAAGTTTTCTTGTCCCATCTTTTAGAGGATGCCAAGCTTGCTGTCTAGGAGCTATCTCTCAGGCAACAAGTGAATCTATGCTAGCAATGGATTGACTGGGTGATCTAGTGCAATAAGTGAGTCACCTACCCCTATGAATCTGTAACCCACAAGCATCTGTACTGGTCTTCTTATATCCCAAGCTATGCAGACTGCTTCAGTCACATTTTTATGGACCTGCATTTGAACTTCCATGTTGTAGACTTCTTTTATGTTTTCTCCCCAGGAATCCATGAGGTGTACATAAACCAGCTCTTCTGCAATCATGGAGTAAAATACAAATGATAGAGCTGTGATATGCTTGTTGCATGCAGAACTGGGAGGAGCTAAAGACACTGCATGAAGCTGACTTTGATATCTGCAAAAGGTGTTGATATTTGCTGGAAGATCTTGGCCCACAAGAAACAAACATAGAATGTCACTCAAAATAGTACCAGCTTGGAATGGGTCCCAGTGCTTTTGAGTCTGTCACTGTGGGCTATGATGACAATGTTAATCGATTCATGCATCTTCATTTTTGACCCAATGTGGAATATGGTGGTCTTGGGTGTGAAGATGGGTTTGAGCTTCCAAGGTTACTGGGGTGCAATAACATGAGCCTATCTTGCATCTGTACTAGTTTGTAAGTTTATTAGTTCCATTGACAGTACAATGCCTGGGCTTTGGGGAGATCTTGCTAATGAGCTTAGTGTGCAGGGATAATGATATATTTGAACAAGGTGCCCCACTTTGTTATGAATTTATATCAGACATCGTCACTGTTCTGCTCTTTGCAGCTTACATCTGCTGAAATGGCTTTTATGTTGCTCTTTTTTAAAGGCACTTGATTATTCAGGTGATGAATACATAGCAAATGACTTATGACCTAGATTTCTATTGTCAGGTCCTTTTTTGTTTCTGAAATTATGGGCATGTCCTAGTCTCTCTCCATCGTATGCTCTTGTATTCAAATTCCCCCAAAAATCTTCTTTTGTGTTCCTTTACTCACACAAATGTACCCACTCTTTTGACTCTACACTTTTGTGCACACAATGTTGTTTGGATGATCGCTACAATTGTCAGACAATATTGGTTTGCTCCTCCCACAATTTGTTGCTGTATTGCAATGAGTGGCAGCTGGTTTGTGACACATTTACAATCGAAGAGGGGTGTGGGGGACTGCTGCTTCTTTTGTATCTTAAGTATCATGTTCAGTAATTCCTTTTTTCTATCTCACGTACAATGAACAAATAAATACTTTGGATCCATGAATGCTGTGTCCTTTCTATCTTGAGTACCATATTCCAGCACTTCATTTTTCTACCCCAATTTACAAATCCTTTTGATCCATGAATGCTGTTTCTTTTCTATCTTGAGTACCATATTCCAGTAATTCCTTTTTCTACCTCAAGTACGATGGGCAAATCCTTTGGATCCATGATGTGTTGTTCCATGTTCGCATGCAATTTGAACTCTGTGATTGGCTTTTAGACTTCAGGAAGAAGCATCTGGGGTTTCTCTGTGAATGTGAATCTAAGGAAATCCAAAGTAGGTGCAGTGAAAGGGTTTTGGTGAGAAACCAAAGTGTGGGTGCAATGTGTCAAATGCCATTACAGCTGCATGTTGCAACCAAATGGTCTCAAAGAGGAGTGCACTGACATTTGCTATGAGAAGAAAACCTAAAGAGGGTCTCCATTATACACTTTCTTTTTTCCTTGTGTGGGGGTGCAGTAAGTGGTAGCTCTGCAACATCTCCTTTCACCAGTGAAAGGCTGATGATCTGTTTTGTATTGTTATCTGCTTTTTTGGTCGGTGCAAAGGTTGAGCTTTCTCTTCCATTGTTTTGCATGATGAGTTTTTGTGTGTGTTTCTAACCCTCTCTTGTGCACGGACAAGGATTTTAAAGTAATAGTGTAGAAAATATACACATAGATTTATAGGGTCTCGGGAATAGGCTTGTGCCTTAGGGGTGAAAAAAAAAAAGCCTATGTGGCCAATGAGATTGTTGTTTCAAAGAGTTGCATTAGTGAACCAGTCTTGAAAATGTTACATGTCTTTTACAGTGTGGCCCATGCAAAGGACATGCAAATTGCAAAGAGCTTTTATGAACAAGATGTGCATAGCTGCTTTTAACACATGCCTTCTTCGATTTTAATGAGGAGTGCACAAACACTGACATTTCTGTATACAATTTCAACCTTGCAACCTCCTGCACATACTAACAAGCTGGGTTCATTCGTTCTTCTTCTTCTTCTTCTTCTTCGCATGCACATTCATTACTTGTGTGCTCTGTTGTTTACTCTTGATTCTTCCATGTTTTGTGAAGAAGGAGTGCAATTTGGGCATCATTTGATCAAAATCTTCTATGATTTTGCAAGGCACACCATGTGTTCCTTCCCGAGCATTAGATCCTAACAACCACATGATGCATGTGTTGCCAGTGCAACATTATTCTCACAATAAGAATACCTATATGTATAATAAGATTGTGGATCTCTTCTGGTAAGTTAATGATGCTCCAATAACTAGAACTATGTACTATGTGCTATGTGCTATGTGCACTCACTGACTCTTATGCATTTTGTTGTTCTTTTGCATGTTTTCTTGGCATCTTTTTTCTTCACACATTTTTCCCTCCCTTTTGTAACCTGCCTTCTTGTACAACTGGAAAATTGGCGAAAAGATGATGAAAAGATGAGAGAGTCCAGAGTCCTTCAGATGGGTTGATTTTGTTATTTAAAAAAAAAAGGTGACAAAGGAAGGAAATTTTTCCTTATGCAAACTTTTATTTCCAGTTTTTTTTTAAAATATAAAAATTAAAAAATAAATAAATAAATAAATAAATATCTGCTTTTGGAAGGATGATGGCAGAAAGGTTAATAAGGCCACTAAAATTTCAGCTCAATTTTCTGCAATTCAACAAAGCAAGGAAAAGTTAAATGGGGGAAGAAGAAGGGTTTTTCTTTTTTGGTTCTGGAGGGAAAAAAAAAAGGAGAAGCAGAAGAAGAAGAAGATGAAGAAGAAAAGAAGGCTTTTCACTTTCTTTCTGGAGGGAAAGAAAAAAGGGGACTTCTTGGCTGGTACCGAAACAACAATTTTGTACGAGGAAAAACAAAAATAAGTTTCTTAGTTGAGATTATTGAGGCCCCTGTTTGTTGCGCCCGCGGGGGTCGGCCCTCAAAGGCTGTAGTCCCCAGAGTCCTCTCGCGCTCAAATCTAGGTCTTTTTGGCGAAGGACTATCTGCGCGCACAGGCCGGCCTAAAAACTACAGTCCCTAGAGTCCTCGCGCTTATTTTAGGTCTGTTTGGCGAAGGACCGTCTCCGCGCTTCGTCGTCGTTGTGGCAAGAAGGTGAAGAAAGGAGGGGAGAGGGAGAGAAGGACGCAGGGGAGAGAGAGAGAGGCGCAGAGAGTTTGTCTGTGAAAGCAATGTTGCAAGCAAACTGGAGAGGAGGGATGACGGCTTGCCATTGCTGCTGTGCTTGCTGCCATGTTTTTTATGTTTGGTGGCAATGTGGATGCGAGCAGTGGAACGGAGACGAGAAGCTGCAACCCGTGGTATGTTGACGAAGAAGTTGAACGACGATGAAGACGACGACGGGGACGTTGCTGTGCATCTTGTAGAGGACGACTTCTGCTGCTTCGTCTCTTGGTGGTGCATAGTAGTGGAAAGGGGGCGGGAGTGGCGGGGTATCCGTAGAACTTGTTTCTGAAGAAGGAGGACAGTACTAGAGTTATGGACGAATCACTCAGTGGTAGTGTAGACCATGACAATGCCGCAATGGATGGAATCTACAATAACGGCAGGCAGTCGGTTTTCGACAATGGAGGTGTGCCGGTGTCGGGAAGTTTCTCTAGAGCAGCAGACTCGAAACCTAGGCGCAGGAGCATAGGGCGTTCTTCTTTTCCTGAGAGCGATGATATAATAACGCAGCTACATGGTTCGGATCCAGTCAAGGTGGAGCTGAACCGCCTGGAGAACGAAGTTCGGGGTAAGCTTCACACACACACACACAGAGACGGTACTATAGCAAATGTTTTGCTCTTCCCTGATGCCGAACCCTCATAGGTCCAGAGTCAGTCAGAACGGTTTCCGTCTGTTTCACGGCAATCCTACAAACATACGGCGAATTGAAAGCTCGTCTGCAATTTCCGTTTCCATTATGTGCATTGCGCTATTGTCTGAAGAAGATAACGTTTTAGCTCTTGATATGGACTCAATACCTGAAGCTCAGATCTGGAGGCTTATTGCTACTCTGCTTCGGAAGTATGTATTTCAGTACAGGCGGCCATACACAAGACTTGTTTAGTTCTGAACTTAGTCTGAACACACAGAGAGTTTTAGCTACCACTTTTCACCTGTGCAGGAAATTCCTTGCTTGCCATTTCTGTGGGAGCAGCTTGCTTTGTTCCTGGAGGCTTCTTTTGTGTTTTGTGTGTGAAAGAGCATTTCTGATGCAGCTCTCAACTTGTGTTGGATTTTAGATAAGGACCGAGAACTTGCTGAGGCTCATTCTGAGATAAAAGCTCTGAAGCAAACTGAGCGTGGGGCAAAAAAAAAAGTTGAAGAGGTGATCTCTTTCTCAATACCCATGTTTGTGTACATGTCAGGGTTCCTCAAGTATTTGAGATCAAACTCTTGCATAGTTTCTGGTTCTGAAAGTTTCCCTGAGATGAGCAAGTACAACCATAGCCATTGCTGAGAAGCTGATGCTGGTCACCAGTCTCTCACCAAGAAGACTGGCACAGGGCTTGTGTAATTAACACTAGCTTGATGTTTTGTGCTGCATTTGGAATCATGCAGATATATGAAGAGCTTCAAAAAGTTGATGAGAAGCTTAAGACAGCTGAAATCGCATTAGAGAGCAAGGTATGAAAACCTGCTGATTTGACAATTCTAGCATGTTCTCCTGCAGTTAATGTCAACTTGGTTCTTGGCCATCCTGTTAGCCATTTTAAGTGAGCTTTGATATTTTGAAATCTTACAGTTCTTGCTGTGTGCAGAATCTTGAAGTGAAGAGGATTAATGATGAGAAGAAAACAGCTCTTGCTGCACAGTTCGCTGCAGAGGCAACTCTTCGAAGGGTGCACGCTGCCCAGAAGGATGAGGATCTTCCACCGATAGAAGCCATCCTTGCACCGCTTGAGGCTGAACTGAGGCTAGCTTATAAAGAAGTATTGTGCCTGGCCTCGTCCTGTGTGTATGCATACCTGAAAAAGTTCTGTGGTTACAAATGTTTCACATAAAAGGTTTCAAGAATCTTGATGCAGTTGATGGAATTGCTGTATGGATATGGAGTACATTTTACACTTCACACCACGTTTCTAGTTTCTGATTTTGACTGTCATGGCAGATAGCAAAGCTCCAGGATGACAATAGGGCTCTGGATCGTCTGACCAAGTCCAAAGAGGCTGCTCTTCTGGTGGCAGAGAGGACAGTGCAGACAGCTGAAGCAAAGGCTTCTATGGTGGATGACTTGCAGAATCGTAATCAAGAATTGATGAAACAGATTGAGATCTGCCAGGTTAGATCAAATGACTTTGCAGTCATGGTCAGGGGTTTGTTCCAAGTATTGCATTGTGATTAGTTGTTGCAGCCAAGTCAAAAGTGTGAATTGGATCAAATGTTTGTTGTGGCAGGAAGAGAACAAGATCCTGGACAAAATGCACCGTCAAAAGGTTGCTGAAGTTGAGAAATTGAGTACCACAGTGGCTGAATTGGAAGAAGCAGTTCTGGCTGGAGGGGCTGCTGTGAATGCTGCAAGGGATTATCAACGGCAAGTGGAAGAGTTGCTGGTAAGCATTTTGGAACTGCAATGCTGACAACTAAGATTGCTGATGGTTTGTTGTTTGTGAATTCATCTGAGGTAAGTCTGTACTTCTGTGTACATGGCTTGGATTTGTTTTTCAATTGCTGTTTTTACACTCCATGTCCTAAGCTCAAAGAAATTGCACCAGGCTCATCTGATGCTAAATCCCATATGCAGGAAGGAAAGAAAACACTTGAGCGTGAGCTTGCACGAGCAAAAATATCTGCTAACCGAGTAGCATCTGTTGTGGCAAATGAGTGGAAGGATGCAAATGATAAAGTGATGCCTGTGAAGCAGTGGCTTGATGAACGAAGATTTCTTCAGGTAAGCAGTACTTTGTATTAAGTCTTGTTGTTTTGCTCCAAGGGCAATATCTTTCTAATTTCTTTAGAGTACATGGCAGTAAATACTCTGAATGTGTAGTATGTACTGCTCCTGTGAATGTGCTGTTGGGATGGTCATTCCAATCACAAAGTTTGAATGTAAATGCAGGGTGAGATGCAGCAACTACGGGACAAGTTGGCCATAGCAGAGCGGACAGCGAAAACTGAGTCTCAACTGAAGGTTGGTTATCAATGTGCAAAATATGGGAGGCAGGAGGCATTTGTTTGCCATCTATGTTATTGTAGATTTTTCTATACTTATCTATGTCCATGGTTGGGAGCTGATGAAGTCAGTGTGGAGTAATGGTAGCTAGTCACTGCCATGTGTGACTGAGGTGATGGTCTGACTCATTCTTTTCATGTTTGTTTTGGTTTGGCTGGAGTTACTGACATAATGGTTACCTTCGAAATGCAATTGTGGAGTTATCTCTGCAATCTTATAGGTAAGTTTTCCAGTAATTAAAGTGGATATATTGCATCCAAGTAGTCCCCAGTGGTGTGTTTAAAGGATATGTTCAGGGTGCAGGAAGTCCTGACCAGTAGCCTCTATTTCGGCTTCTCACGTCTTAGCTTAGATACTTGTACATTATTCAAGTTAAATGAAATGAATTTAAGCCTCACAAGTTTGTTGCAGCTTGAATAAGGATACTATTTACCTTTTGATTAGCTACTTCTTTTGGATGCTAGCACCATCGTGACTGAGTCTCCTGTTGCTTGTGTAAATGCAAGAGAAACTAAGGATGCAGTTTTCTGTAGAGTTGTTTGCCTGAACATTGAGCAGAGTGTTATGTACTTATTTACATGCACTGTTGGGATCCAATGAAGTTAATGTGGAGTGATGGCAGCTAGTCACTGCCATGGCATGATGAAGGTGATGGTCTCATACTTTGTAAGTGACATGCACAAGGTTATGACCACATCTATTCTTGTAGTGTTTGTTCTGGCTTGGCTGCAACTGATATAATGGTTACCTTTAAAGTGTTGTGGAGTTTTCTCTGCAATATTGTAGATATATTGTAGGGTTTCTCTTGAAGTAATGTTGATATAATTAATGCATTTGCTGCTGAGGCTGAATTTATAGCTTTCCTGTACAGGAAAAATTCCAATTCAGGCTGAAGGTGCTTGAGGAAGGGTTAAGGCCATCCACCTCACGCCGACAGTCTGGAGGCAGTGCAGAGGAGGCAGTGAGAAGTGCAAGCAATGGTCCAACAAGGCGCCTGTCAACTGGATCAGAGGAAGCGTCACGACTACTGTCAAATGGTTCCAGACGTCAAAGATCTGCAGTATCCCAGCTGAGGGCTTCAGTAGCTAGCACAACTCTTTTGAGAAATGGCAGGATGACTTCACAGTCCTTTGATGGTGGCAGACCGCTAGATACTGCTTCCTCAAACAGGCTGAGAGCTTTTAGTAATGGATTTGAGGAGTTGCGTGCAGGCAGGAAAAATGCTGTTGAAGCAACCAAGAACCTGGAGGGAGCTGATCTACCAAGTGAGAAAGCAGATGTTGGAACTTCAGTTGGTGCAGATGATACTGTGTCAAGCTTGCTGTATGATATGCTACAGAAGGAGGTAGTTGCCTTGAGGAAATCAAGCCATGAGAAGGATCAAAGCCTGAGGGACAAGGATGATGCTCTTGAGGTGTGTAATCTGGTGCTGTATGAGTTAATTTGATATAGGAACATTGGCCATTCTATAGTTACTGGAAATGTGTCTTGGATTGAATTGCAACAGGACTAAGTTCCCAACATTTCCTTGAATGATTCATTTGCAGATGCTGTCAAAGAAAGTGGATACACTGACAAAGGCCATGGAGGTTGAGGCAAAGAAAATGCGGAGAGAAGTCACAGCTGTGGAGAAGGAGGTTGTAATTTTAAGGGCAGAAAAGGAGCAGGAACGAAGGGCAAGACGATCCAGCATGACAAAGGCACCTGTAAATAGTTCCTCTAACTCTGCTCTTGGAAGGTGAGGAGCTCGCCTTTTCTGTGTATTCTTCTCCAAACTTCTCTGTGCAGTAAGTGCCCACTAGTGGGTGTGGGCCTTAGTTTGGGGTTTGCTAGTTATGAGTACATGTAGGTGGTAAGATGCCTGGAGTTGGAGCTCCATTCTACATGTGGCATTCTTTCTTTTCTCTAATTCTTTCATCTTACCATTGTATGCCTTCAAAAACCTCATTTGGGGCGAAGAGCACTGTGGTGCTGACACAGTAATTGGATGTATAAATAAAGAGAAATTCATGGTCAGCAAGATTTTTAGAAGTGTGGCTTTGAAAGAAAGTTGACATATGCTATCTGGAGAAAGTGAGTCCAGGGGAATACATGAGTCTATGAATTCATTTGGTGCTGTATTTGCCAGTGATCAGCCATCTGGGTCATCTAGCATGACAAATTTAGCTACACACGTATGAATCTTGAGCCCACAAGCATTTTGCATTGTCTACTCAGATCATGAAGACTTATCTCGACTGCTTATTGCCTGTTCATGGCACTTTTTTTCTTTTCTTAGGCTCTGGTAAATGTTCATTGACCGGAGACATGAGGCACCACAAATGTAAGGTCTTTGCTATTTTGGAGTTTGATATGTAACAATGCCGTGATGCTATCATTGCTTTGCAGAAATGCTAGGAGCTAAAAGTATTCAACATCAACTTCACTTTGACAGCTCCAACCAGAGGTTATGCTGGTTTCAGAGTTGTCTGGATGCGGCCATGCATAGCAAGACGGAACGTCTTTGAAATGTGTAATGCCAAAATTCTTTTGGTCATTTACTACTTTGGATGTTCTCCAAATTTGTTGTCAACAGGATGGCAGATAAATGAGAAAAGAGTTTTATGCCTCTGGTACTAAACACGGTAAAGAACTGGTAGTTGGGATTGTTTGCAGGGTTGATATAATCAAGCAAGATGCCCCTCACTTTATTAGCATTTAGAGTATGTGCTTTTGTCATTCCCTAAACATTGTCTTGGCATGCATGTGTTGATTTGGTTTTTGGGTCTTGTGTGTGTGCAACTCAACAAAACTGGATGATGTGAAATGTGGATGCACATGGCAACCAGTTGGGAGGCGAGAGGGTGCAGAGAGAATTTCTTCTTGGTAGGTTCCTGAAGCAGATGACCATACATAGATCCAATATACCTATTTGTAGGTACCTATAGGTTAAGTACCTAATACATACCTATTTTACATATGTCTTAAGTAGGTAGTAGCTATCTACCCCACTACTTACCTAGCTAACTAGTAGGTACCTAGGTTTTTTGGTACATATTTACCTACTTTAACTACTATGTAGGAGGTATGTACCTACCTTAACTAAGTACATACATATTAGATACCCACCTTGGAAAATATTATCTATCAGGTAGGCACTTATTTTAGTTAGGTGGTTAATATGAACTATTCTCTCTTCTTCTATTATACTCTAAATATAATAGAAAACCAAGAAGAAGCTTCATTTTCATACATCCTTCAACCATTTTCCATTACATAGGATGAATACAACTTTTTTTTTTAATGTTGTTTTCCTTTTCTTTCACTAAAGAATGTCACACACAAGCTCTTAATGTTAAAGTTTAATGTTTTATGAATAATGAAACTTAATGATATAATCTTTCACTCCTCTCTAAAGAAATTAAGGAACCCAACAAAAATGTTCATCACACAAAGGTTAAATCCTTATCCTTTTACATTTCATTTTAATCCCTTGTTCACATCCTAATCAAGAAAAATTCATCCATCCCTTATCCACTTAAACTAATTAACCTAGATGATTTCACCCTTCAGG
Organism: Sphagnum tenellum; assembly: GCA_963921925.1. NCBI lineage: Eukaryota > Viridiplantae > Streptophyta > Sphagnopsida > Sphagnales > Sphagnaceae > Sphagnum > Sphagnum tenellum. The sequence continues at coordinate 20,087,647 of OY998143.1, read as the reverse complement.
AAATAAAAAATGGTAAAAAAAATATTTATCACTAAGTAAGCTAGATTAAGATATAATTTTTAGTAACTAATATTATTTTTTATTAAAATTCATTTTATAATTAACTTTTGATTATTTTGCCCCATGAAAGTAGTTGATTGTTTGATTGATACTATCGGAAAAAATCATTTTCATTTTATAATTCTCATGTGATTATTTTGTCATTTGATGGTAATTACTATTTAATGATGATACTACACTATGAAAACAAGGGTTGGTTTTGCAATTGGCTTTGCAATTCAATTTTTGAGTTGTAAAGGACATTTGTAATTCATTGTATTTATATGTTGTGAGTGCTAATGAACAAATTGCATGAATTGCAAAATTGCAAAATTACAATTCATCGTATATATGGTGCAACTCCGCAATTTAATCAAAACAATTCATTTTCAACTACTATGCAATTCCATTACAATTGCACCCATAATATCATGCTTATATCATTGATTGCCATCCATCTATTAAAATCTAACATGACATTATGATTTTTTTTCACATAAAAATTATTATTTTCTTGAAATACTGATTTCCATTGTTCATTATGATTGTTAATAATGGTCTGAAATTGTGACATGTGGCACAATAAATAATCACCACATGTCATATTAATTATATTTTGGAATAAATAAATTTTAAAAAATCTATTTTAATAGTTAGGGCAATTGTACATAACCATAGGTTAGTACCTACGTATTTACCTAGGACTACCTACCTACTTACCTACATAGGTAGATAGAAAAATAGAAGAATATCCATGAAATTTTATTTGTTTAATTTATTCCAAAATGACACTTGTATTTTAATGTAAGAATATGATAGAACAAACCTTTTTTATATAATTTGTAACATGAAATTCAAAAGAAAAACATATGGGTTAAATTTTTAAAATCTTTAGTTGTTTTTTAATAGCAAAATAAATTGGAACTGAATTGCAACTATAACACTTAAGCATTCAGGGTAGGCTAGATCCAAGGGGAAGGCTCCATTGTTTTCAATGTTTAAACAAAACTTGAACCCTTCCTATTGATGCTTTTGGGACACTAAAAATCATAAAAAATGAAATTAAATTGAGAAAGTTATGGCCCCTCAAAGTAGATGGGGTCAAAAACTCAAATAAACAAACCATTGAATGTTACAAAATTTAGTTTCCAAACACCTAAAAAATAATTTATATGTTGTTTTATTGCAATTAGAGTTCAAATATGATTTTTAGAACTTTAGGTGACATTCCTATAAGATTTTAAGTCATTTAAAATGAATAATAAATAAGAAAGTTATGAAGTTTGAACGTACCTATGTATTTAATAGCTAGCTACTAGTAGCTACTTAAGTACATATCTACCTTAATACCTATCTTTGGTTAGCAGGTAGTAGGTATGTACCTATGTAAGGTACATATTAATTACTTACTCACCATGGTACAATGTATTTGTACTTTAGATAGATCATTAAACCTATTAGGGCACCTATGAAGTTATTAAGTAGGTTATATGTTACTAGGTAGGTACTTTAGCTAGGTAGTTAGGTTATTTAAGTGTTAAAAAATAAAATTTTATGATAATATGATAACTTTTATCATGTACAAAAATTTGGTGTAATGGTTAAGGATCTCATCCTTCAATGTGGAGGTGAGGGGTTCAAATCCTTACAATTGCAACCTAGTCTTATAAGGTTAATTAGGCTATGTTAAATTGTTAGCTTAACTTAAGTACCTAGCCTAGCTTAGGTTGTTAGTTAGATAGATTAACCTACATTCCTAGGTAGGTTAAGGCTTACATTTTTAACATGTAGGCTAACTTTTGAGCTTAACATACTTTAAGCTTACTTAGCCTAGGATGATAGGCTTGGAGAATAACCTACTAGCCATGTTTTTATAGCTATAACTGCAAGTGTCATAGTTGTAAAAGACATGTCTTTCATGAATATTGTCATAAAAGGCATTTAAAAATATGACGTGTCCTCTTTGACTACATAGTCATGTGGTCATGGATGTCCCAAATGACTAGCAACACAATCATAAATGGAGTTGTGAAAGACACATTTTGGCCTTGTATTTTTGTTTTGCAAACTTAAAATGAACATATTTTAGATTTTTACGCACTTTTTAATATGTTTTTCCATATTAACATGCTTTGAAAAAAAGATGACTAAAATAAGTTCTTTGAAAACTTTCCTCCAAAGAAAGAGCTTCGCAACCCACAATTGATTACAATGCACTTGTCATTGCATTGACACTAGACCTTTTATCTTTCACATATTTCCTTAAACTATACTTCAACAAATCTTTGAAAAATTCAAGCCATGTCAACCTATCTTGTGGGCATATTCGTGGTTAGGGTACTATTTTTTGGACACATGACTTGAAGACTTCATTTTTTCTATCAACTAAATACAAAATCTAAATGGAATCAATTTGAGTGTGAAATTTGGATAATTCTTATGTTGGTGGTGTTTTTTCACATGTGTATGTAATAATGCATCAACACGGTTGATTATGAGCATTCATTTTTTCCCCCTTTTGATAAAAAACTAAAAATGTAAAAAATGGGTACATATTTTTCTATAGACAACTTGATATGTTTTCTTGCAAGATTATTATTTTAACATGTGATGTGCATTTGGGGCCACAAATTTGAAGTATAGAGAATACAAAAAATCAACCAAATGGAAAATAATAGTCTTTTTCCTTGTAAAACTTTTGGAATGAATTATGTAACTTTCAAATTTCTCATACCATGTATGATCTAATAAAATGCATTTAATGAACATTTCCATACATGGATATAATCATCCTTTATTCATGAAACAAAATTGAAGTCAACTACACCATTTAATGAATTCCTTTTGATTGTTTTAAGATGAAAATTACAATTAAGATGAGGACTTAGATTATTTAAAAGGATTTAGATAGAAATTTAATTATATCTAATTTATTTTTAGATTTTTATTAGTTTAACATGATATCTTTCTAATTACAGGCATACAACAATGCACATAATTATAAGGCAATAAATATTATAAAAATCCAAATAGTGGCCTTTGTAGTTTTTTCTTCGTTAAATAATTGTTTTGGGTACTTCAATTGTGAATATGTCCTTTTAATTCCTTTATTAAGATGAAAATTGCAATTAGAACAAGGACTCAAATTATTTAAAGTGATTCAAAAGGACATTTATATCCAATTTATTTTCAGATTTTTTGTTATTTTAACATGACACCATTCTAGTTATAAGCATACAACAATTCACTATAATTATAAGGCAATAAATGCTATAAAAATCCAAAATAATCCTTTGTAGTCCTTTTTTCAATAGACAATCCTTTTGGGTACCCTAATTGCAAATATGCCTATGTAATTTGAATAGCTTCAAATAGTTCAATAATAATATCTTTGATTACCAACCATTTCTTGAAAAGTCAATGATCAAAACAAACACATCATATGGCCTTTTGAACATTTGGATATTAAAATTAGTAATTGCATAATCATATTTTACCAATACTAGAACATAAAGTTGATTAGTTTTTTCCACAAACCTTAATAATATTTCTTGTGAAAGTTGCTTGCAAAAAAGGAAATTAATTATTGGACACAATTTACAAATGTAAAGCCAAATGTTTAAGCTAAACAATCCATAGATTGGATTAGCAAATTGTTTTTTAGAAGCAAAAGAGCAAGATCAAAGAACTCGACCACCATTTTGCACTTGCATAGTGCTTGGAGTAAAATTTGCATGAAAACATTTGATAATTGTGAGCTAAAAGATATTACATAAAATTAAATTAAAGATCATAATTAGTTTGTGAAATTGCACAATGTTAACATATTTATTTCTATTTTATGCATTCAAATCTTTAATTATTGGAGATAAAATGAATGTAAAACTTTTAGTTGCTTCACATTTCTAGCAATTGGTCCTATGGAAAAAATGGAAATAAAGAATGTTTAATATTTCTCTCAATGTGAATTGGGTATTTGAAAATTTGTTGTGCAATTAAAGAAGGTGGGCTCAAATGCTTTCATCCACGACCTTGCTAAAGATTGAGTAATAAAATTAGGTTTTCAAGAATTGATCACTTTTGGAGGTTGTTACCACAATTTTGATTATTGCCAAATTTGTGCATTGGCCTCCATTGTATGCTTCAAGAAGTTGTTCATATTGTCTTTTGATTCTATTACCCTTTGTATGAACATTCAAATCTTTTCAAATTCTCCTTCTTCATCTTTGATTAGTAATTGTTTCCACATGCATTTTCTCTTCCCCTAATAACAAGGGTGGCACAAACCAAAGTCTAAACTCCCACATATGGAAACACAACTAAGTCGAAATCAAAAGGGAGCTCAAGGATATTACTATTGTGGACTCATCTTTTTCAAAACCCCTTTAGGATTTTGATTCTATGTTAAAAATTTCCACCTTCACATACATGACTTTTTACAAAAGATGTTCAATGTGTAATTCTATATGTTGTTATTTCTCTCTCAATGTGACTATGGTCAAAATTGTTAAGTTATTTAATAAAATGCAATGCAAGTAAACATATTAATTTGGATCATTTATTGTTTTCCCTTTATCAAAAGCTTGTCATTCTATGGGGGGGGGGGGGAGGTTTGAAGGGGGGACTTTTAGGGGTTTATTTTGGGTGACATGAAGTGTTTGTATTTTGTTTTTCAAGGATTTGGGTTTAGGGTTTCAAGGTTTGATGGAATAGGCCCAACTTTTCAGCATGACCTTAACCATCATAAAACACAAGGTATTCCCAAAGTTTTATGCATATTCCAAGAATCTTTAAAAAAAACATTGTGGTCTAAAAGTGTGGGTGTGGTTTTTGATTGAATGTTTGCACCTTAGTCCTCAAATTGCTAGTTAATATTACATTATTGGAATAACAACTTATTATTACAATATGCAAATAACTAGTTATTATTACATTATGCCAAAAATGGCATTTAATTATGACTAATCCTTTATAACTAGATTAGTTGCTTATGTCATTAGTAATCAAATTAGGCCGATTGTTTAATATGCCATTTTTGGTATAATGGTTAGTACATTAGTGTTGGAATTTAGTGGAGCTATTACACTAATGGGGTTTGGTTTAAGGGTTAAAATTAAAGTTTTTTATGTTAGGGTTTAGGGTTTAATAGGCTTTAAGCTCAAGGTTTGATGAAATGAGCCTAAATATTCAACATTATTTGAAACATGATAAGGCAAGGTACTCTTAATATTTTATGCATTTTGGACTTTGTTTGCTAAGGGTTAAAGTTTAAAGTTTTGGTGTTAAAGTTAAAGGATTAAGTTTTGGGACTTAATCAAATGGGCCTAATTTTGTGCAAACTTGCAAATGCCATAGTTACATGTATTCCTAAAGTTTCATGCATTTTTCCATATTCAACTAAAATTTGGACGTGTTTAAATATTGTACACTCTCCAAGTTTTACACACATGTGTTGAACATATATTTTATTTTTCAAAATCCAATTCAAAACTGATCAATGATATTTTAGCAACAAACAATGGTAGTTCTTTTGATTTTCTAGAATCTGAACCTTTAACATAATGAGACTTTTAACAAAAGATGTTATTGTTCTTTTCATAAATAATGGGGAGATGTTGTTCCACCAAATTACAAGATATTAAAGAAATGACATAATAATGCCAATAATTGTCATTAAATAATCCTTTTTTGATATGTAGCGAAAAGAATTTTCATGAAAATACCAAGTTGAGCTATGGAAAACCATCATGATTACTACAAGATAACAGTAAAAATAATTTCAAAGTTAAAAAAGGATTAATTAATTAATTAATTTCCAATGTTGAATTTGATCTTATAATAAAGAAAAGGTATTTGTTCAAGCATTAAAAGTTCCAAATCATTTTGTTAAAAGAAATATAGTGCAATCTTGATTGAAGCCATTAAATTAGCAAATGAAATGTTGAAAGTTTTCATTTGATTACTTTTGCAACATCAACAAAGTTCATAATTAATATTCCCTTGCATAGTTACATGAGTCAAATGTTCCTTGTAATTTAGAACACATTATTTGTAATTTAGGACTTTTATGCAATGGATGCTTTTCATGTAACTTGGGATGCCTATGTTTCAATTAGTTCCCAAGTTCAATGTTCAACATTAATATCTAGGGTGCACTTTTTTAGTTTCTCCCAGCTACAACAAAAGGTGTCCATGTATACCAAGTGATTTCAATAAATTTTAAATAAATTCATTAGTCTTAATAAACGGGGACTAGTTGAAAAACAATGAATTCACTTATAATGTTTTTCTGCAAAGCTTCATCCAAAAAGTAGTGTACAAGGGCATTTTGCTGCAATTGTTGGGCATGCTCCTCTTAGAATGACCTTAATCACAAATTGAAGATGGAACCACTTGTGAAGGTGTTCATGCATATGAGGCACATTTTATACATGACCTTAACCCCTAAATGTCAGGGAAGTCCAGCTCTACACTAAATAGGAGACCAAATTGGTTCGCCCGCCCCATGATTAAGAAGGGTTTTAACTATGAACTTAACACAAAACTACTTGCCAAGTGGTCATGCATCTCTAAGACACATTTAACATGAATGACCTTAATCATGAATTGAACATACAGACACTTGCAATGTGATCATGCATTGGGCCCATTAAACTATCAACTTTCAGGTCAATGCAAATAGTAAACCCTAAGCTCAATTGGTTTAGAAAAAATTATATATTAGGGTTGTGCAATTTCTTCCATCTTCTTCCACATGAGGAGATACGATTTTTTTTATTCAACACTACTTGTTGAAAGAAAAAGCACCTAGCTAGCTAGAGGTGCATGCTTCTTTGTTGAAAAATAAGGACATTGATCCTTAAAGATTTGAAACTAAAACTTTTTATATAAGATTGTACAAGAAACAACCAACATAGAATCAAAGCAGCACAAACACAAAATCATGAAGGAGGAGGTTACAAATACCTTTTCAAAACAAGTAACACTAGTTGGAAGCTTGGCTTTGTTGTGAAAGAACGCCTCTCATCCAATTTTTTGGTCATGAAAGTGGAAGATTTTTCTGTTGAAAAAACACATTTTACATTGAGAAACATTTCAAGTTGTTTTTATAAAAACATTTTTCTCAAGATAGCAAAACTTCACCACAATTAAAAAAAAAATGTTGAAGAAATCTTGTTGTAGCCAAATTTTAATTACTTTAGATTGTCGGAAAAAGTCCGACAAACCAAAAGTGTGAAACGTGCAAATACTTAACTAACTTTTACCCAATGGAGGCCACTCTACAGCCCCCTAGTGTGAAGTGTGAACCCATTACTCTACAACAAGAAGTAATATATTTTGAGTGTTTGGTTTGAAGCTCATAGATGGTCGGGCTTTTAGTATGCATGTTGTGGTAAATATTAGCTAGATGCAATAAAACAAGCTTGCCCGACAAAGCACAAGCCCAAGCCCAACCGATTAAAACCTTAAATCCCAACCAAACTATACTCGGGACTTTGGGTTGAATCCCAACCCAACCATGGTTAGGTTATTGTGTAACTGCAGTTAGGAATGGACATAAAACGTGGCTCTTGCAGGTGGAAGCTGGGAATAGAACATACCCATGACTACTTGCACCCCCCCATCAAGGCATTCATGAAACCAATTGGGAGAATTAAAATTCCCTTGGGTATCAAGTGCCTTAGTTAGTCTCAACTATTAAAGTGTGCCTTATTAAGTGTTGAACTGGGGGGCCCAATGGGCTTATTGATTATAGAAATGGGGGGGGGGGGGGGAGAGGGGGGACTCCTTACACATTTTGTGTGTGATAAAAGGGGGGTTGTGTTGTAAGTATAAGCAATGGGGTGGTGTGTTCTTGATGAGTCATGACCCACAATTATCTCTCTATCATCTATGGTGGGTCCTCTATTGATGGGTAGTCAGAAATATTAACTAGGGAAATTTAATATTTAATATTTAACTATTTGTTTAAATTAATTGCTGCCTTTGAGAGCCCATATAAGAATTGCCTTTGTAAAAACTACTAGTTTACAAATTTTCTAACGTGCAACCATCTTTTAGTTACCATAAAAGAAAGCATACCCAACTAACTACCTAGTAAGTTACTCAGTTGGATGTAACTCATTCCATTACTAGGGTCCTCTTTGGATGAAACTTCTAAGCTTTCATCAACTATTTTTTTCTTCATTGAGGAAAAAAATAAATAAAAAAAATAAAATTATTTATTTATTTATTTCCTTCCAAGATGTTACATCCAGCATTTGAATTTTTTGGGGTGAATTTTTGCACCATGGTGATAAAAAAAACTTGGAAAAAAATTCACAAACATAGGTAAGAAATTGAACTTTTCCCAAAATCACTCTATTCATCCACATACATGATTTCCATTGTGAAATCTTTGCTTTCTAGGTGTGTGCTAAAGGTGCAAATCATAGCCCACTGAATGCAAACTTGGGCCCACACGGTTTTGGGTGTGTGTTTTTTCAAAACAAATATAAGGGGGAAAAAACCAACTTGCCAACCTACCTAACTTAGAGCTTCAAGGCTTTCAATCCTCATGGACCCCACCCTTCTCAAGGCTCCTTTCTCCTTTCCTTTATTTTGCTGTCATGTTTGTTGGCTTGTAAAAATTTTCACCTACATTCTCGCCTAATGGCTACTCTGGTCAATGTAGTAATTGTAGAAGGGTAACCCTAGAAAAAGAAAAGGGGGAAAAAACCCCCCATTATGTATTATGAAATGGACACAAAAGTCAGAATTTTGAATTCCAGAAAGGAGCATTTTCTTAATATGTTGTGATCATGAGAAGATTGGTTTTTGAGTGTCTTCAAGTATATTGATTATGTTATTATCCATTTGCACAAAATGATTATTTTCCGAGTAGACTACACCTAACCACATGGAAATTGGCTTCCTCATTGGTTACTATCGAGAGCCTTCCTTTGGAACACTTTACATTGTTCACTAAACTTGTTTCAAGTCCAATCTTAACCATTGATGGTGCATCTAAGTTACCGAAGTTGAACACATCTTTTTTTTTTCCCAAGCACGTCGTAGTGCAACCCTAGGGCATCTTGTTTGAATTTTGAGCATTTGAACATTGCAATCATCTAGAATCGATATACTTGTTAGTAATGTTGACCATGTGGCAAAACAATAAACTTGACATTATTAAGTTGTGCAAAGCAAGTGTGATTGATAACATCAACTTTTCTTTGGTTACATGAACAATATTGCCTCCATTTGATTTTGCAAACTCACGTATTCCAAAACTACTTTCATTGTGGGGTACCGTAATTGGAACGAAATGGGATGTGATACATCACTTTATTATGTGCCTTGCAACAATATACAAAGGAAAATTGTACAATGATGTCCAAGTTATTAGCCCTAATTACTGTGTTTATACCTAGAACAACGTTTCACATCCTTCTTGGTGTAAACTAATGCACAATTTGGAATTCTAAACCTATGTTGTAGTGTTTAAGGCACTTTTTGTTATCCAAAGGAAATGAACCTCAAAGCAAAGAATTTGTAAGCCCAAAAATGTTCAACAGGAAAACTATTTAATTGAAGGTTAAAACATATTGATTGTGTCATGCATTGATTTGTGTGAAACATTGTTGACTAAGAGTTTGGGAAAGAATTAAACTTGGTAATGTTGTCCATGGCATTGGACAAAAAAGCTTTCACATTAGATAAAATAGGTTTGACTACAAGCTTATTTGCCACACCATAAGTAACTTACCTTTCTTTCCATGGGGGAAACAAGGTGAAAACAAGCTTAGATATATTATATCAATCACAAAATCTAAGCAACTTTGCAAACTATGATTCACTTTCATGTTGTTTTCATTTAATTGCACATATTTGACTAACAATGCCACATCAAGTTTTTTGTTCACTTGGGCATTGAACAATATCCCAAACCTATTGAAACCAAATCTGGACTTTGCCATTAAATAAAAAGGATGGGAGTCTTCAAGTTGGCTTGAAGTCAATTAGACCTAATCTAGAAAATGCCTCACATCAAAAAGTTGATAAATTTTATCATCTGTCATATAATCTTTAACATGTGGGTTAACCTCAAGAAAATGTGATGTAATCAATAATTGCTAATTAACAAACTTCTCTTGCACAAACAATCACTGTGCAATAATAAAATGGCCCAATTTGATATGTAATAAAAAATTTGGAAAGACCATGCACAACAAGTATCCTTCCTATTGAGTCATGTAGGTTGTCATCTAAATATTGTCATCTAATGTAGGTAATTTTGGTCCTTAGTTCAACAACTTACCTTTACATGCACTCTCTCTACCAAATCAAGAGGCCGAAATAAAATTCATGAAGTTTGTGTATAAACACTATAAACATAACCAATTCAAATTTTTTATAAAAATGGAACATACTCTCTCATCATTGTGATAAAGGGTGATGTTGCAACTAATAACAGATTCACTTGAATAGGGCTATAGCATGAATGTTTAAAGACACAAACCATACTAAACCTATTGGGATTGGGGAACCAATTTAACCCCCAAGTAATTTCCTTTTCAAAGGTTCCCATGGATTTTGCTTTTGGTTTACACAAAAGTTTGATCTTCACCTATGCCCTCTTGACACTTTAAATGTTTGGGGGGTCTACGTCCTTCTTCTGATGCACGCCATTGTGCATCCCATTTAACTTGAACCATTGAACAAGGTGATGTCTACACAGAGACTTTACAATGTATCTTTGTGTTCACATGACATGTGCAAAGGTCGTATGTGTTGTCTTGTGACTTTCTAAATGGAATCAACAAGTAGACTATGTGTTTTTATCATCTAATAAAAATTAGTTTTGAGGTGAATATAAAATTATAAGAATCTTTGGTCAATTACATCTAACACTGTTGTTTATGGTAAACGTGTGGATTAATTAGGACAAATAAGACGTATAGTAGATATGAATTCCAAAGCTATTCACCACAAACCAAAAATGGTGTTGGTGTTGAGGTTGGTGATGTCCCAAGAGATCATAAAAACTTCCATCGTAAACACACATAAAAGTTTTTATCATAGAAAGGAGGGAAAACTAACTAATTTAATGTGCTTTAATTTTGGATAGTTTAATTTTGTGCTCAAGAGTTGCTCGTAGTGACCTCCACAAGCCACTAAGAGGTGATTGGCAAGTCTTGAGAGGCAATTAACAAGTGCACCTAACTTCAGAGAATTAGCTAGCTTACGGTTGTCTATAAGTATATCATCTAAATTATCCGTTGCTATTGATCCACCTAACCATTTCATGCATTCAGCTGCATATAACTTGTTTGGAGAAATGGCTCCCTTTTGCCATCCCTTCTTCTAGATTTGCCGAAAATCACTCCGTTGTCAACGCTGTTTTCAATAGTTGATTTTGTGTCTCCTTGCCGTGCAAATTTATGGTACCCATTTGTTTATTCAACCTTCCGAACAAGTAGATCGACTTGATTAAATGTGGTGAAACTTTTCTCATCATTACCAATCAATTGGAACCACAAAACTTAAAGCTTCCAATTGGTGGAGTGCTTTGAATATTTCACAAGTGGTGCTCTAGCTGATTGTAAATTAAAAAAAAAAGAGAGGTGCAGTTGACATTTTAATTTTCTACTTCACAAATGCACATGATATTTCTTCAAATATCCCATTATTTGATACGATCTGCAACCTCCATTCGCAAAATCACATATGGCAAACATTATTGCAAATCGATCAGAATTTCCAAAGTTTCACAAATTAGGAAACTCCCCTCCTTAGAACTAACTCACTCTGGCGGGATTTGTGTGTATGCAATGCCACCACTCACAAGTATGTTAATGGTTTCCAAAGACCAATCTTTTTCCAGAGCTTGAAAAAAACTAATTGGTGTAAGAGAGAGGTGGTGCTGGTGGACACTAATTGGCTTTGGTTTTCGCATATGCTAGATACCAAGTGAGAAGCTAGAGTTCTTAAATCTTAAGAAATTTTTGTACAGGTTGGGATTTGAATATAATTGGTGGGATTTGCACTTGGTCCCTATACTCACTTAAATGGCAATCAGGTGACTAGCTCAATTCAGGCATTAGATCAATGGCCCCGTCTCCAAACAGGAGCTCAGGACCGGTGAAGTATAGGTATATAGGTTCTCCAAGAGCTTCAGCTTTACTATCCAGAACTGGAACCAGCAATTGTAACCCTCCAAACTTGGGTACTCATATTTTTGGCTATTTGGCCTTCACCCCTATGGCCTTCTGTTGCCTTGTGCAGTTTCCTTCATTTATCCTCAGTTTGATCCTTCAACTCAACCCGGGCATAAGAGGCACCCACTTGTATAGAATGCCATTTTCATGGCACTATCGCCCATGCTTCACCATGGCTCACTATAGCTTTGGCCACCCACCACCATGGCTCATCTAGTCTAAAATTTGTGACACTCATCACATTCAAATGAGTTGGAATATGTTTTCAAACTTGACAACATGGTTAATGCAGGTTGTAACAGAGGGTTGTCTTCTGGTTAGGTTAGTGAAGGGAGTGAATGTCAGTTTTGTGATTCATAACCTTGCTTGGCAACAGGCTGCACGAGTCCAAAAACAAATTCACTTGATAATTAGATTATTGCTAACTGGTAAAATAATTGGTTACATCACAAACTTGCCCTCACCATGGATCTATGCCTTTACAACATTTTAACAGTGTGTTTAAAATTAAATTTTAGTTAAATACTAATAAATTATTGATATAATATTATATGGCATTGTAACACGATGTTTGATCATCACAATGTCATATCAATGATTGTATCAATATTTTAGTTAACACTTAATTTTGAACAAATTGTCAAAATGTTGGAAAAGCACTAAACTTTGTAGGATGCAAGTTTGTGATGTAGTTGTAAATGCATTTGCACATGAATATATTAATGATTGCACTAAAAATGAAAAACTAAGAAATATTGGGTCAAAAGGGTTGTGGGAGTGGCACAAAAGATATAATCATGATACAACCCATATCTTTATTCTAAAGCACTAAGTCATGAACATATGTGAGATTATGGTAAAATTATGGACAACAAGTTGCTAGCCACTAAAGCACTGGGTAGTAGGAATGCCAAAATTGATAATATTCAGAAGGTAATAGATTGCAGGAACTGGAATTGGAACTGGCCTTGGAAAACCAAACATGCAAGTAGTTAGTAGGTACAGGACGTGGTAGCTTACAGCAAGTCCACTAGTGCTTAGTATGTGACCTTGCAAAACTAAAATTAAAATTGAATGATGAAAACTCAAACCATGCTGGTTTGGCTCAGCAAAACAATGTTGGCCCAGCACTTTTAGACTAGTAAAAGGCACAGCAAAGACTAACACCTCCTATTTGACTGGGTAGATAGTTTGATTGGTCCAGCTAGTTTGCTATTACTAGTCTCCAATCTATTTGCAGTCCCAATTTTAGTTTTATGGGGTTGGGAAAATTATGAATAACTAAAACTGGGAAGTGAGAAGTATTTTTGCAGCATCCTATTCTGATGAGCACTGCATTCTGATCTTTGCTCTTTCTAAGTAGATAGATGCATGCAGATGGTTGGAACATTGTCTAACCACCGTGAGCATCCATAGGTTTTGTAAGAATGATGTGTCAGTCCCAAATGACAAAGTTCATTTATCGGTTTCTGTGTAGCAGATTAGTAGATTAGTTTTCCTTTTGTTGGGAAATAGAAACTTCAGTGCTTAGAAGTTAGAGAGAGTTCAAGAATCTGGTGACATTAATAAGGACAAGGATTCTTTTAATGTTCCCCCCTATATATTCTTCAGATGGTACATTCAAGAAACTCGGAGCATTCTAGAACCTGCAAAAAGCAATTTCACAAATCTGCTTTCTTTCCATTTGGAACTACTGACAAAGAGTTCTCGAGGTTTATTATGCATTCTAGTTTTGGTTATCAGTCAACCCGCAAGGAGACAAAGCATGCACCTTTTAGAAGTCCTCTTCTAATGGCAATGTAATGTTTAGCAAGCCCACTCCACTTAAGTGATCTCTTCACCCTAAAAAATATATCTGTAGAAAGTTTGCAAAACTCCAATTTCTTCACAAATCTTCTTCCAATTGAAACCATCATCTTAATAAAAGAATGCACACAATCAAGTTATCCATAAAGTTTTGCCAACTGGGGATACTGGGCTCTAGTTTCACCTTGGTGACCAAATGAGAACTCAAGATGAAAATAGTGTGTGCAGGAAGAAAAAACAGGGGACCAAATTTGTTTTCTCACCTAAATTGGTTCTCCTCACAGGAGTTTCACCCTGAGTTTTGGATTTGCTTTACCTGCCTTCTCACTTATGCTCGTATTCTTCATTAAATCAGAATAATATCCTACAAATCTTCTGGACTGATACCCAGTTCCATGAAACGGTACCCAATTTTACTCACTTCACCACTACACTCAAATTGGGGATGGAATATGGATTAGAGCACCGAACTAGGGCTCAAAGACAGGATGACTTTACAATAGCTTCAATGTTGCAAACAAGTAATGGGATGGATGAGCACTTAGGACCAGGGTTTTGTTTTCAGTTTTCTGATGTAGCATTGCCCAGTATCACTTTACTCATTCCACTTTTTCAGGTTTGTGGGTTTTTAATGAAGGAAGGAATTGAAGGAATTAACATTGCACATTGGATGTGCTAAATATTGATAATGCCTAAAATGAGGGTTGCCACTGGGCATGATCTTTACCCATTTTCTCAAACAATGTTTAGCATAAGGTGGTGAGATGTTTGTAGAAAGTTGTTGCAGCTGTAGAAAACTGGGGAAAACTTTCTAAAGTTTGTCAAAATCTGACAAATCTTTGGGTGAAATTTGGCCAGTGAAGAAAACGCAACCTAGGAGTCCAAACTCCCCAAATATTGGATTTGATGTTTAACTACAAAGTCATGTATGACAATTCCTTGATTTGTAATCACTTCTTCATTGACTGAAAATAAACCCAATTATCCAATACTATCAAGGAACCATAAACTTCCCAAAATCCTCACATAGCCTAAAAGAATAAAGTGTGTCAGATTTCACCCAGCTACTACTGTTGGGCAAGTCTTACATTTCAACTTCTGGTCTTATGAACATAATATGATGACAAGGTCCTGGTTCTGGTTCATTTCTTCACAAAGCATCAATTTAAGTCTGGTATGGATCAGGTTTCCAGATTTACAGAGTAATTCCAGATCCAATTCTTTTGGGACCACTACTAATTGTACTGGTTCTCAATTAATGGTTAATCCCAAAAACATTCAACCAGATCTGGTTATGTTAAGGTTAGATCAGAGAATCACTGGCCCAGTTATAGTTCCAGATCCATGCCAATATCAAACAGTAACTTCCAGTTCCAGATCTGTAAAGTTTGGTGTTTCGGAACTGGAGCCAGGATTGAGGTTGGGTTCTGGTTCACCATTCAGTTTGGGGTTCCAGTACTTTCAAGGTGCCAAAGGAGGAAACTCTGGAACAATGGTCAATATACTACCACCACACGAGTAACTTGTTTGGCTGGGTGTGATGGGACATCTAGTGGAATTGAAACCCACCTCTAGTTGCCAGATGGCCATGACTCGAACAATAAACCACTGGCCTATGCAGCACTTCAATGCTCTCTCTCACCACCATACAAAATTTCAAGTTTTGGCAGCTCAATTTCAGCAGCCTCTCAGTAATTACTAATACATACTACTCTCCAGAAAATTTCAATGATCTGACAAAGGGAATTAGAATTTTTCAAGGACACTCCTGACAGGAGAAGTCTAACTGAAAGGGAGCTCAAACTGTCCCCCTAGTGTTCATCAAGAGTATCATAGAAATCCAATTACTGGTTTAGCAAATAGTTAGATCAAATGGGTGTGTGTTCCATATGCAGATTTGTTGATAAAATGATGAAACCTTGTCAATCATAAATAAACCAAAGCACCCAGAAAAGGGGGAATATAAGGAACAAAATGGAAGCACCCACGTCCAAGAAGACAAAAAAAACCACCTAAAAGGGCAAACCAAAAAGAGAACATCAAGTTCCAGAAGAACCACCTAAAAGGGCGAGCCAAAAAGAGAACATCAAGTTCCAGAACCCCCTCACGACAAGCATAAGCATATCAAATAAGGAAAGGCGGAGGAGCAGCAGCAAGCAGCCTGAATTTTTGGGTGGCAAATTTTGGCCATTTTGTGAAGAGTATTTTGGAAAAAGAATATTCTGTCACAAATTCCCTTTTTTTTACCCCAAAAGAAGAAAAAGTCCCAGAAAGGTCCCTCAATTGCCTACAATATGAAAGGATGCTTAAGATTTTCTACTATCATGTTTCCAAAACTGCCAAATTTTGGCCAAGTACAAGTAAAGCAGCATCACAAAATGGGAAAAAAAGAAAAAAGAAAAAAAAACACTGAGCTGCTGCTGTTGCAGCAGCACATAATACAGATATGATACACAAATGATAATACATACAAAAATGCAATGCAATTTCTAAAATTATATATATATGTGTGTACCTATTATGTGTCATTAAAGATAATGATGAGTCAAGAGCTATGGCAATGAAGCTAAAGCACATGCAGCCCAAGTTACATATATAAATATAGATACATACAAAGAGAGGGAGAGAGAGACACAGAGAGAGAGAGAGAGGCTGCTCCTCCTAAATGCAGTACACATATATATACATTTCTTCTGCTTTTTTTTTCTTGTTTTCTAGAAAGGAAATTTGGAGGGGAGCTATAGCCTTTTGAGTTCATAAATAGTGTGTAATGAATATCTCCAGGGACACTAATATTTTATGCTTTTTCTTCTTTTTTGGCAGCTTCTATTGCAGACAGGGGACAACAACAACAACAGTTACAACAACTGGGCGTGAACCCTCCTCTTTCCTTTCCTTTCCTTTCCTTTCCTTTTCTTCTTCTGTTTTGTTTTTGCTCAGGGGTGTTCACATAAAACAAAACCCCAAACTCATTAATTTCCCTGCCCCCACCCCCTACACGCACGGAGACGTGCACACATATGTGCCCTGTCTATCTATATAACCCCCAAGTAAGTAAGTAAGTAAGAAGAAGTAGAAGAAGAAGAAGACTCAGGGATCATACCATTTGTAGTTGCAGTCCGATATCCCACACTCTCTTTCCCTACTGTGAGTGGTCCCAAAACTCCAAACAACTTTCCTGGTTGTGATATCTCTCGATTAGTAGTCCTAGGAGAATTTTATTTTGGGTGATCCATTCCATTCTTTTCCCTTTGTAAGATGAGTGGAAGTTCAATATATTCACAAATCTCGATTAATTACTAGAATGGGCTGTTGATGATGATGATGATTGACTTGATTTGATTGGATTTGCTTGCACGCATATGTGTCTATGTCGGTGGTAACGGTGGTCATGCTGCCCATGATCTGCTTGCTGCACCCCTGAGCTTCAGTCTAGTCTGTTGTTGTTGTTGTTGTTGTTATTGCTAATCTATAATGGCACATGAACCAATCTAGTATTAGACTACTAGTTATGGTTTGTTGTGGTGATCTGCTTCTACACCCATGAGCTGCACTCTAGTCTCTTTTTGTTAATCCAGAACGGCACATGAACCAATCTAGTACTAGATTACGTCTAGCTAGTTATGGTGGTCCATATTAAGCTGGTTTGCTTCTGCACCCCTGAGCTGCAGTCTCGCTTCTTGTTGTTGTTGCTATCTAGAATGGAAAATGAAACTCTAGTACTAGAACTATGACCTGGTGGCGCTCTGCTTCTGCACCATAGTGTAGTGGCTGTTGTTGTTGTTGTCTAAGATTGCTATCGAGAAAATAGCACATGAATCAATCTAGGACTAGTTACAGTGCTGGTGATCTGCTAGTCCTGCACCCTGCAGCCTCTTTTGTTGTTTGTTGTTATCTAGAATGGCGAATGAATCTAGTACTAGAACTCTGGTGGGTGGTACTCTGCTTTTGTACCCTAGTGCAGTCTCTCTTCTTGTTTTTGTCGCTATTTTGAATGGAGAGAAAAAATTTCTAAGGCTACTAGTGGAGCAGACTTATATACTACTACTGTTGGTTGCTGCTGTAGTGTGAATCAAGAAAGTGTTTCTTGTTTATTTCTCCATTAGCTTCTAGTCTACTTGTTGCTGTAAGTTCATCACATCGCGGCATGCTTTAACCTGGGAGTAGAATTCTAACTTAGCTAACTCTAGATTCAAACTGATCACTGTAGATATGTAAGCTCGAGCCTCGCAGGAACGTCTCTTGTGCATTTAAGTTTTGATCATGTATCATGTTGGGGGGGCAGATCAATTGATGATGACCTCTAATATATTCATATGTCCTGTTGCAGCAGCAGGTGTTGGGAGATCCGCGTCTTGCTTCTTGCGGTAGCTAGACAGCTTTGGATCATCTGAACAGTGCAACCAGAAAAAAGATCACTTGAATTTGAGGTCAGCGCAAGTCTGGATCTTGCCAGAAGAATTGTAGTGTTGGCCTAGACTGCAAAAGACATGATCCAGGCACACTTACAACTGATCCGTTTGTACTCTTGGACCTCCAGCTTTACACAACCCTGTTGCAGTGAATAGCGAGGATTGTAGTTCTGAGTACATTGTCGACTGACCCATTTTGCTTATCCATCTGCCGGCACTCATGAGGTCTTGACCCTTAGCAGGGAAATCCATCAACGACAAGAATCTTCGACATCATCGGAAGTATCATGCTCTCATTACTAGTCGAGCTTGATTGCCGTAGACCTCGCTTTGAGGTGTATGATCACCTACTGCTAGTCGCCTTGTGAACATTGTAAACTTGGATCGGGATTCGCGTTAGATCATCATTGGCAGACTACAACAACGCGAGCATGGATTCAGGATCGACGTCGGCAGAAGAGACATCATCGTCGACGGATGTTCATCCGCTACAGGGCAATTTGGGCGATGCATCCTGCATGTGGGAGAGCTGGACCGGCCAGGACGCATCATCTGCTGCAGGTGACGAGCTGATCACGTCAACCGCAAATTCTGCTGCGGATCAGGCGCTTGGATGCACCAGCAGCTCACGCGAGCTGCTTACTTTCCAGCAGCAATCCGACATCCTTTCGGGTCCTGGCTGGCTCTCGGGCTTCTGCAACCCCATCTGTCCTCCGCATGCAGCCTCCGGCGTCATGTGTCAAAACCCAGCAGCTGATGATCCGCCCTGCACATCATCTTTCACATCTGATGGCCAACTGGTGCAGTCAGCAATGTGCAATTCCTCACCGGATCCCGACCAGTACTGCGACATCGCCGGGTTCGAATTCGCGGATCACCGCTATATAAGAACCGCCGCAAAGCACCAGCATCCGGAATCGGCTCATTACTATTCCATGTCGCCTACTGCCTGTGAAGGATTGTCGTCCGAGTCTTACAGCAATTACAGCCGTGCAGACAACAAATCCGTGTACGCAAAACCACTGCAGGTGGCACCATTAACGGCCTTACAACTGCTGCAATCAATCGACCCAGATTCGCCTTCTTCTCCTCTCTCGCTTTATTGCAACTCGCCGCTGCCTTCTTTTGGGAATTGGGACGGAGGCGCTGGTCATCACGGACTCCCCGCTTCCACATGGGTGGATTGCAGTCCCCCTACATCGCAACCTCTTGCCGGCTGCACCACGTTGCAGTTGATGCATCATGATGCGGACGGTGGTCAATCAACTGATGCAGGAAGCTGCCAGTACAACAACACCGAGCTGCAGCAGCTGCAGGCCTCCTCCAAGAGAGAGCTTTTTCCAGCCATGACCGACACATCGGCGCCAGCGGATCCCAATTACACAATCTATCACCCCGCGAGGCCGCCCATTTGTGATCAACCTAGTATAAGCAGCTGCATGATCGATGGAGCTCTACAGTTCGATCCGGCATTGACACAAAGAAGCAGCGGCACTCGCGGGTTACTGTGCAACACCGAGAATCTTCTAAACGCCACGCGTGTGAACTGCTTCAGCACACCTTGGAGCCCTTTCTCTCATGAAGACATTCAGCTGGATTCTGGTAACTCCGGTCGAGGCTCGATGGAGGTGTTGTCTTCCGCGCTCAGCGAAGCAGAACGAAGAACATCCGGCAGCCTTTGCTTCAGTCAGGATTTTCAGCTAACTCAGCAGGAAGAGCGGGCCGCGTCCATTACTGTGGGTATGACTACTGTTTTGGCCAATGCAGTGCATACTAGCTGTTCAGGATCAGAGATCCTCGTTGCAGATCCTGCACCACAACATCTGCGGGATCTGCAGCGACCTGCAGCTGCGAAGCACCGCCTGGAACTGCTGGAGATCGACTGTGACGATGTCCAAGCTAGCCCTGCACCTCGACCCAAACGCAAGGCAACATATGTATGTAAACCATTCTTCCACTTCGTCCTTCTGATTGCTGCATACTTGTTCTCTCTTTCATGTACTGTGTGATCGATTCCTTGCTATACCTTACGTGAATCTTTTTTTGATTCCTTATCTAGAATCTGCATCCGTCGATAGATCGAGGTCGAACTACATTGTCTAATGTTTGCATTTGTGGATACGACGTGGGCACAGGACCCGAGTTCTTCTGCAACAGCCCGGCAACGAATCCAGAATCCACGCGCCGGATCACAGCTGCTTGAGCCCAAGTCTAACGCCTGCAATAATAAGATTACCAGCAGCAGCAGCAGCCTGTCGTTTGAGGTTAGTATGGACATAATTGCAGTTGGTCCCGCACTGAATACCAATGGGAAACCACGAGCACGCCGCGGATCCGCAACCGACCCCCAGAGCATCTACGCGAGGGTAAGTTCAAAGAAATCAAGCTGAAGCGAATATCCCCATGAGACCGCGTCTTCTGAAGCTCCAGGTGGTCAAGATCACTTATTACTTGAGAATTTGAGACTGGAGATCTCATGTGTGATTTATACTAATGAAATCTTTGTGACCATGCGTGCGCAGCATAGGAGAAACAAGATCAATGAGCGTCTGAAGACCTTACAACACTTAGTGCCAAACGGGGCCAAGGTACAACAGCTAATCTCCTGCAGTATTATACTCATCACTAGCTGCTGCTTTCTGCGACTTCATCAAGAACCCAATTTCTTCCTGTCATTGCAAACAATCTGTCGAACTAATTCCTTTGTCTATGCCCATATTCTAGATAACCAGCTTTGAGGTGAACCAGTAAGCTGGTACCCTGCACCGAATTTGTTAGAAATTGTCTCAAATATTCTCATGATCTTGATTAGTAAGCAACCACAATCAATTTCGAAGTTTTTTTTGGGTTAGATCAGAGGATGCAGGAACCAACTTGACTGTTCAACCAGTTGTCTGTAAATCAGCACGTCTAAAATATTCATGATTTGGAAGCAGGTTGATATTGTGACAATGCTGGAAGCTGCGATAGATTACGTAAAGTATCTGCAGGATCAAGTGAAGGTAAATCTCTTCAATAATTCTTACGCCAAGTTTAGGACAAGCTCAGCATGACATGATTCAAAATGCCATGCGAGATACAAATAAGCCACAAGTGCACAGTAGTAGATACAGTGCTCAAATTTCTTGCACACTCTGTATCTCATTTGCAATTTTTCCTGGCATATGTTTCGCTAACCTTCTTCTCTGGTAGAACAGTGGGGTCTGTCAGCCATCTTGATCCATGCGGAATAATACTATATAGGAAAGAACAGAAAAAACGGGAACCATGTGCAAAGAATTTGAAACTAAAAGGCTAGATCATGCATGTTGATTGGGTTTGTTCAGCACTCGAACTTTGAAGCCTTGATCTGCACATGAGCTGTGAAGCTGAGAGCAATTATTCGTCGATCATTTTGACATAATTAGTTCAGAAACTTGTAATACAATAATATTTTGATCAGTACTGCTGATGTTTGGGATGTCCAGAGATCTAGATTCTAGATTCTTGAGATCTTGCTCTAGATTCTAACCATTTATTAAGGATGATACGATCTGTTTCAATGCTGAATATGCAGTTGTTGAAAATGGAGCAATGGATGTCCGCTACACCAACAATTTATAATGGAGTGGACATCTCCGCCATATAAAAAAACTTTGTGTACTGTTGCTGCTGCTGCGTCAATTGGGAATCTTCAGCTGCAACTAGCTACTAGTTAATCGTCGCCGGACTTGTAAGCGATTCCATATATGTGTTGAGAAACGTGTTGTCCTTCCAGCAAGCGGCGCGGCATCATGAGCTGCAGCAGTTGGCACATTGTTTTAATCCAGCATGCATGCATGGGTCGTTCGTAGTGAATTCAGCAGCCCAAACCGTCGAAGCAGGTCTGGGGCGGAATTCCCCGCTAACGACTCCACTGCGGATTTAAGCTACTGGGGAATTAGTATATTAAGTAATAATTAAGTTATGATCCGTGACACAAAACAATCACAAAAAACTAACTAACGAGAGACTTTGAATTAGTTCTCAAAATTTAAGATTTGATCTGAGTTACATGAAAAAAACATAAGCTCAAGATGTTGATCAAATGGGATTGTTAAATAGTTAAATTAGGTCACATGAAAATGACGATAAAGCTGCCATTGATCTAGTTTCTATGAAGAAGCTGAAGCTGAAGTTCAGGAGAAGAACTCTTCAAGGGCTTATAGTATTAAATGAAATTATATTACTGCTCATGAGTACTTGATCCACTACCATGTTTCACTGCACAACATCTGTGCATGGTCTCAAACTTAATATTGATATATTCTGCTTCAGATTGGAGGTTGGGTCCTATCTCTAGAGACTAAATTTCTTGCAACAACGTCCCAAATTAATTATCAACTGGTCGTGAATAATGTTGATCTGATGTTTCCTGTAGTAGACGTTAATGTTGGATATGATTAGTGGCACCAGTTCAAGCTGAAGTAACCAACCCAAGAATGAAAATTGACTATGAGCAGTCCAGCTCAATTTAGCTGCTTAGAGAGATCCAACTAGAAGTGTGCAACTCTTGAATTGATGAACTGGAACTAACTAGCTAGATCTGCAATGACTAGCTTAACTGGATCTTCTTCTTCTTCTTCTCCTTCTTCTTCTACATCTTCTAATTCTGGAGGCTCCTGTTGCGGACCCTTATACAGATATATACAATCTGATCAGAGTTGTTGACATTGGTGAATGACCATGTTCATTTCTAGCTTGGTGAATGAGATCAAATTTTCTATTGAACTTGAGATGAAACATTGTTAGCATTCATTTGTTGGATCACCTCTCACATTATCAAAGCATAGTTAACATTTATTGTTGCATCATTTGGTGGTCCCAAATCCAAAGTTTCTTTCTAATTTCTCAACTTTCAAATAGTCTATTGTTAGTTCTGAACTTTTCAAATATCTGAAATTAACTATAAACTAGTATATAAGCATCCTTGAGTGAACCCACTGGGACTCACCTTTTAAAATGATAAAACTAGTAAATTTATTTAAATAATATTTCTGATCTCTTTCTTTTAAATGTTTTCATTAAATTATAATTTTCATTTTTTTCATGTGCACAATTTGATGTCCTTAAAAGATTCATAAAAAGAGAAAATTTTGTCCAAGTCACAGAAATTTTAATATGATATAGGAATCACTAAGATTAGTAAAAATGATGTTAAATCATATCAAATTTGAACCATAAACAAAACTTGTTGTTCAATATTAAATGCCACTAAAATTTTAACTTCTATGCTTCTCAAATTGAATATGAAAGAGGATGAAATCCTAAACACATTCAAACACTTAGGTGAATATCTTTTCAAGTGATTCCCAAAAATATCATATTTTTAATATTGAATGAATACTTGAAGACTTCACAAATTAGGAAATTGGGAAAGTTTATTAAATTTTGGACTCTATGCTCTTTCCTTATATTACACGTAAAAAATTTCATTTGAAAATTTGAGAAAGCATTAGTAAAAAGTATTTTGGACACATAGAAAGGTGGCACAATATCATAGGCCAAAACAAATGGATATTTTGTAAGGCACCGGGCTATTTTTCTTGAGTTGGTCAACTTCCAAACAATGTCCTGATAGGTGTAGGTGATTCTATTGGGGTCAATACACATCAAAAGATGGACTTAACTATTATCTATCCATGGTTTATTTTATTTTTCACAAAATGGTCTATGTAGAGTAGTATTTTCATGTGATGGAAGTAGGGTACATGCCATTTTGGACAAAATGCCTTTGCACATTTAGTATCTACAAAATATCATGTAAAATAATAATTTTTATTCCAAGTTTTGAAATTATGATTTGCTTATTTTGATTAAGAACAATTTCCATTCATAACAATGTTATAAGCATTTTGACATTTTTAATCTATAGTATCTTCTACCCCAAAAAGTGTAAAAAGCTATTTAAGATAATATTTTGTAATCACCTTAAATAATTTTTGCCCACTCCAAAATAGATGGAAAAAACCTTTAGCATTTTTGGATGCCATCAAATGATACAATTTTATTTTGGTCATCATCAAATGGCATTATTGTTGAAATGAATTATAATCAAGTTGAATGTGCTTTTGCTTGTCCTCTAATTTTATGGCAACTAAAAATGATTTTGTCCATTGGTTCAATTTAATTTAATACAACATGCACTATACAAGATATACCCAAATCTTATCATTTTATCCTATCCTAATAACTAGCCCACTCCTTTGCCTACCCATCAACATGGATTAAAAAAGAGAAATTAACATTTGCCTTTTCATGTTCATGATATTTATATTAATTCAAATTAGATTAAATTTGACATTGGCATACATAAAATGAATTATTAAAAACCATATGAAAAAATAAGAAAAGGAAAAAAATAGTTGATTACACTGGTAATGCAAAGCAATACAAAGCCCAAGTTTAATAAGACTATGAATTATAAAAGAAATGCCCAAATATGATTTTATTCATCGTATGATCAGAAGATTAAAAATGTAAAAGAAATAAAATATCTTAAAAAGTTGTACCAAGTTAGAGTCATGTTCAATAGACTAATAAAATGATTAGAAGTTGTGAGGATAAGAGATTATTTCAATTCATACCAATTCATAGGAAAATTAAAAGAAATTTTGTATGGCCCATTGTTTAAACCTTCTTTAAACACAAGTTTCTTGAATAGTCATTACAAATATTTAAACTGAACTTACAAATTCATTCATTCATTATGGATCATGTATTCAACTCTCAATTTAAATCACCATTTTGTCATCACAAAACTACAATGTCCATCCAATAAATACTACTAACAATGACATTCAAAATTAGTTTAGGTGAAATAGGTGTAGGGTACATTAAAGGTCATCTGACAATTCTAAACATTATCCACTTGACAGTTATGAAAACATTTCATAAGTACGTCAGTAATTGATTCTTTCCACCAACTCTATGTGACACCAAACTTGAAATACCAAAAGAGCCATATTGTAGCCGAGCTTAGCACACATGTTGCAAAGTATCAAAAGGAGTAGGAGGAGGTAGAAATGGCTAGGGTGTGAGCAATCTTGGGATTCAAGGAGTTATAGTGTTGCAACAAGAGCACCTTTAGATAGTTTCCGAGTAATTTTTCTTTTGTAAAGTCACCCTATCTTCACCTTGTCTTTGGGCCTCCTTTCACCCCCTAACCCCTCTTTTAGTGATATATGCAAAGTAAAGAAATTTTATTAAATCTTAGTAGGAAATGCCTAAATACCTTGTTGAACACCTTTTTGTCCAAATCTTAGTTTTAAAAAGAAAAGAAAATGGCATGCCTAGTTATAAATAAGAGCATCTTCTTTGCCATGTGGCTATGCCATGTGCCAGCTACTAGAGCATGATAAGTATGAGTTTCTTAATAGGATTACTTTGTATGCTTGTGGTTTTCAAAGGTCTAGGATGTTGAAAACACATTTCAAAACCAAATAGTATGTGTCAAAGAATTATTTTGCAAGGAACTAAAGTTTTCATCTAGGGTTTTTACTTAGCTCATATGGGTTTGTTGACAAAGCACCCAAAAAACTCAATCATGCTGAAACCCACATCCACTCTTTTCCCTAAAAAGAAGAATTAGAAAGGAAAAGAATTAGTCATAATGAGGGTTAGGTCTCCTAAATTTTGTAGATGTTTTTAGCACAGTGGGACATATGTGAACAACCACTTTTTGGAACAAAGGAGGCAGATAGTGATAATAGCAACACCAACATGAATAGATAACAAAACAACAAAGGTAAAGAGGCTAAGGGAAGATAGGTTTTGCATTTTTATTTGCTTTTCTTTTGTTTATGTTTTATTGTGTGGTGAATCTTTTTTCTTTCTAATACTTTCATCAAGCCTAGAAAACTTTTTGTCTCCAAGAATCTAGTCATTATATTCAAATTAAGCACAATAGAAAGTTCCTACTACATAAAAAGATTTTGCCACAATCTTGGTTTTGCTTGGTTCTTGTCACAATCCTAGAAAAATAGCAAAGGAACAACAAAAATAAATAAAAATAAATATAAATGCATTGTACATGTGAACAAGTCAATACTTCATGGCTAATCATTCACCAAAAATATGTTTTTAAAGATTTTTTGTTTTTTAAATAGAAGGTTAAATCTAAGGTGTCTTTTTAATATTGAAATTGGATGTTACATTAGTTGGGTAATCCAAAGAATATAAGCTTAGAAGTTTTTAAAGCCCTAAATTTTGCACAATAGTTCTTTCAAAAATATTTAGGTTGTGTCAAACCTAATAAAGTAAGGATGATGATGTTGAAGGTTATGTCAAAATTAAAGTTTAACTATCTTTTGAAATATGACTTGTTTGTTTATAACAATTCATTATTTTTTTCCATTTGATTTGTCCACTTTTATGTGGTTGGCTTTATAGGTTTAAAATTATAGTGTTGAAATAGGCAATCTATAAAGCTTGGGACCTTGCTAACACAAGCAAAAAGAGTCAAAAAGTTTATTGTTTGAAAAATAATAAAATGACCCATAATCCCAAAAGCTAATCCAAAATCACTTATTCGATTGATTGTTGAATGACACAATCTATCTAATTTACCATTTTTCTTGAAACCTCTTGTTCATAAGAAGAAAAACGATTTTTTTGTTGTAATTATTTTTGAAAACAATAAAAAGACACCAAAACATTGAAAAACTTTCTGAAAAAAGGAAATAAGACTACTTGATAGTGCAGAAATTTGCAATTATGCAAATAGGTCCCAATGTAATATTTGGGTATTAGAGTGTTTAGGTTTTATTGAATCCAATAACTTAGTGATTATGACACACATGCCCATAATGAAGTTAAGGTTTGGCCTTAGCATAATGCCTTAGCAAAGGACTTCTTGGAAAATTTCTTATTTTTTTTTTTTCATTTCATTTAGTATATGTGATTAGTTTTGTAGATTTAGGATTGCTTTGTAATAATAAACAATTTTTCAAAAAGGGGGATGATGTTCATAATAGACCTCCTACCACATGGGCACCAAACATCTCGTGTCCCGCAACTCATCTTATTTTATTGAACCTCGTAATTCCCATTGCCCATTCATCTCATCATGCGACACCACCAACCTATCATTCACCTCATTCCCCATGCAAACCACAAACCACCCACTAGTTACCCCTTTGATTTTAACAAATCATACACCATTTATTAGTGCCCCCTACCAACCCCCAACCTTTCATGTGAATGAAGGGTCCCAACCTTACATTTTCCCAAACCCCTTCAATCATGCACAACTAGGACATTTTCCCTCTCTCAATCTCTTAGTCCGCCTCAATCATACCCCCCAACCTAACCCCATTTCTTCAACGCACCTTCAACCTCCACCTAAAATATTGTGTCCCACATATGGCTGCCGATCTATTAGTTGAAGGTTAACTCATCATCAACATTCCTATCAAACATCTAACTCGTATAATCCAAACCCTTGTGATCATCCTAACCCCATACCTTCCTTTACTCTCACTCCATGTGCATTAGCTTGAACTTGGGTTTCAACATTAAATGTCCTTAGGTCCTTTCATTTAGGGTTTTATCATCTTTGTTTATATAATCGCATCCCCACCGTTTTATGGTGTGATGTACAAATGACATTTTGTTTACCATTGGATAAGTTAACACAAGATTCGTACAATGTGGTAACTTGGCACTTGCTCCTCCTACTACACCAATGGTGTTTCGCTTTGCTTTTTCATGGTGGGGTGACAAGCCATAAGGAAACACAGATTCAATTTAAGTGCTTTCTAGCAAGTGATTAAAAAAACTTACAAAAGGAGTTTTTTTTGCAACCCAAGCTTTGTCAACCAGTTCAAACTCCATCCCTTTCCCCAACATGATCTTCCAACTCACAAACATTTGCTTTGCAATTTAGCCCTTGGCTGTGCAAGGGAATACTCTTGGGCAACTTGTGTTTTGGCCCCATTTTCTCCTACACCCACATCTTCCAACACCACCTCATCTTTCACCACATTATATCTCAAATCAAATGGCTACTTCCCATTTTTCCTCAAAGACTACGAGCTAGACCAAGACCTCGAGCTTTCTTCCAATTCTTTTAAGTTAGCATTCCAACACATGCTACATTTATCAACAAGTGGTTTTTTTGGGATAGTTTTTGAACATTTTCAAGACTATTTTCACACTAAAAATTCAGCGAATGGATTCCCTCAATTGTTCCAACTTTGTTTTTATTTTACAGAAGGCCACATTCCACCCCAAATTGCACATGTCCTTAGAGTGGCCCACCTCTTAGCCATGACCAAACCTTCAGGTGGAGTTTGTCCCATTACAATGGGGGAAGCATTATATCATTTCACAAGTTGTGCTTTATGTCTTTAATTCTAAAAAGCTTTTGTAACAGACTTTTCCCCACACCAATTAGGAATTACAGCTAAGGGTGGCTATTAAACATTAATCCATGACATTAGATGCATCCTAGACCTTCACCCCAACTGGGTTGTTTTTCAATTAAACGTAGCAAACACCTTCAATTTAGTATCAAAAGGGGTCATATTTCAAAAACTTCATGCAACAAGTGGGGACATCATACAATTCATCCCCTTTGTTCATGCTTTCTATGCATTCAAGTCTTTTTTGTTTTACAATCATCATAATTGTGAAGATGATTTCACAATCATCCCATTGGCCATGGGGACTCATCAAGGTGATCCTTTGGGGGGGGGGCACTATTCATTTTAGCTCATTTTAGGGCTTTATGTTCTATAGCTAATCATTTCCCTTCTTATTTATTTCCATCCATTGTAGACGACACTCACATCATAAATCCTCCTTTAGTTATATCATTTGCTTATGAACACTTCCAAACCAAACTTCATGCAATATTTCTTTCCATCCAGCTTCATAAATGCGTTACATGGTCACCCTCTAGCCTGACACCAGACTTCAACACCCCATCCCAATTTACCACCCCAACCAAAGGAATTAGAGTCCTGGGGGTTCCATTGGGCACCATAACTTTCACATCATCCTTCATAAAAAAAACCCTGCAAGAAGATGCCTGACATGTGGACCTTCTCCCTAGAATGGGTGATGTTCAAGTGGCCTTTGGAATTTTTATTTTTTGTTTCATGCAACACCTATCGTATCTTTTACAATGCACACCTCCATTTTCCACCTTCATAAAGTCCCTTATTCCCTTTGATTCTTCCCTCCATAAAGTGTTTGGATGTTTTTTGGGTCTGGGATCCTTTGATAGCCATGAAGGATTTTTAATTCATAAACAAGCCCCCCTCCCAATAAATTTTAGTGGCGTCGAACTCATATCAACATTCACCATTACCCAAACATCTTATTTAAGGAGTTGGGCCCTTGTCGCTTTAGTCATAGTTGTTAAGTTTATGGTTTATCAACGTCCCTTCCTTTTTGAAACCTTAGCACAAATCAACACCAACACATTTCTTTTCCAACAACACCTCAAGGTGGCATGTGATCTTCTACCACCCCCAGCCCATGCATGTCTTCCTCTATTTGAACAACTCATTGGGCAACAAATGGTTCACCTTCAAGGTTCCATCTCGAAACATCTGCATCATCATACCCTTTCTAACATGTTCTTCGATGAAACATTTAAAGCCCATCATGCCCAAATTTTATCATGTTTTGGCCCAGGGGTAAGCGCTTGGCTTACAGTTCGACAAATCTTCCCAACCTTTCAAATATCTTCCCCAATTTTTTACACAACATTTTGTATGTGTTTTGGACTACCCTCAATTACAGGCATCCCAAGATGTGTGTGCACACATCCCATCAACCCTATGGGTATCCACTTCTTATGTTGTGTTCATGGAAATAAACAGATTGGAACCCATGATGTAATTTGCAACACCTTTGTCACCATTGCATGAGATGTTGGTTTCACATGGGACGTGAATAATTACATGCACTTCCTTCAACCACATTCAACTCCCCTCATTGACGAATCAACATTGTGTTTACTAAAGATGGCATTCACACCTTAGCCGATGTTGTCATTATCAACCCAATGCAAACGGATTTACTTCCTTGATCTTGCGCAACTCAAAGATTTGTTCCATCAGATGCAACTCAAGCCAAGGAAAATAACTATCACAACCGACACCCCACTAATCAATCCTTCCCTTTAACAATTAAGGTATTTGGTTGCTTACACAAACATGCCGATGTGTTTTTACATGATTATGCCAATGCCATTTGGAGCTTGAAAGGGATAAAAGGCCCTCATTTTTCTACCTTGGTCACTTTTCTTCGTCAAAAAGTTTTGATCACATTATAAAG
Organism: Sphagnum tenellum; assembly: GCA_963921925.1. Lineage (NCBI taxonomy): Eukaryota > Viridiplantae > Streptophyta > Sphagnopsida > Sphagnales > Sphagnaceae > Sphagnum > Sphagnum tenellum. The sequence continues at coordinate 20,056,884 of OY998143.1, read as the reverse complement.
GATGCAAGCGTCTTCCATCTTAAGTCAGGCAATAGCCATAGGCTTAACTACTTACTAACTCCACCCCTTCAAAACACACCTCCCATCACCACAGCCAACCTATTGCAAGTCATTAGTTTTTGACATGTAAATATAGTTGACCTTCCACAAGCAATCGATTATGGACATACATAGACTTTCATAACAACTTTGAACCAACTTAATTTGAATTTGGACTTTACAATAATTTTTTTTGGTTCATGGTTCAACCTTAAGACATATTTTAAAATATACTCATCTTGTCATATGAAAATAATGAAAAATTGCCCTAAAGACTAAATATTGAACATCCCAAGACATAAAGTTGAAATCTTTTTAACAATTTGACTTTAGCTTAAAATCTTTTTAACACTTTGGTTTACAATTAGAATATTTTTGAAACGTTGGCCTTGGGTTGAAATTTGATTTAAGTCGAATTTTTTAGTTATTAGGACTATGGTTAAAAATTTGTTAATATTTTGGCTTAGGGTTTTTTTTTTTAATGCTTAAGCCTAAAGTTAAAATCTTTTAGTATTTGTTTGGAGTAAACATTTTTTACCATTTTGATTTAAGTTTGGAATTGTGTTAACATTTAGACAAGTTATGTTTAGACTTTTAAAATATTTTGGCTTAAGTTTTAAATCTTTTTAAGTTTACGATTGAAATTTATTTTGGAACAAGGTTAAAAAATTTAGCACTTTGGCTTGGAAATAGAATCTTTTTATAATTTTGGGCTCGGGTTTAAATATTTTAACACTAAGGTTTAGAGTTTTAAAATTTAATTATTTTATATTAAGGTTGGTATCTATTTAAGCCTACATGTTAAAATCTTTTTATTGTTATGGTTTAAAGTAAAAATATTTAAAACCACTTGGCTTAGGGTTAAAAATATTTAGCACTTTAGCGTAAAGTTAAAATCTTCTTTTATTTTGGCTTAGGATAAAATCTTTTCAACATCAATTGAGGCCTATAATTTTATTTTTTAGAATATTTTGTTTAAGGTTAGAATCCATTGATGCCTAAGATTCACACTAAAAATCAATATGGATATTTTAATTCCTTTTCTTGATTTGGAGGTTAAAATGACAAAGCAAACTAATTTTTTAGATCTTCATTGAAAGTGTTAAATAAAATAGTTTAATGTGTTCATTTAACTTACCTTGAACTATTAACGTTGAGGGATTTCTTTAACTATGCAAAAAGTTTAGGTAGCTTGGGAAAATTTAGGGAAAAATTTCATGTTGCCCAAATATTTTGGGCATTCTAAACAATTCCTGAGATATGTTTTCCAGGATGCTTGAAAACATTTTACGAGTTTGAAAAATTTTATGCTCACAATAAATTTGAGGCCTGATATATATTAGGTTCAAAAATTTTCATTTTTGTTCAAAAATTAGGAACTTGACAAATCTTGATGCTTGGAAAGATTCGGGAGAAAAAAATTCCAGGAAACATTTGAGGCAATTTTGGAAATTGTCGGCTGCTTTAGAAAAAATATAAAGTTTTGAGGGTTTTTTTCATTTCTGCCCAAAACTTTTGGGCATTCTTAAAAACATCTTGATGCTTGAAATCTTTTGACATTTATGCCCACCAAACCAGGTGCTCTGTGTGACATGAAAGTCAGTATGTTTTGAAAACAACATTAGAAGCTCTTGTGAACATCATGAGGGGGGTATTTTAATCCTTTGAAGTCAAGGGCTCAAACTAACCTCCTTTTCTCCACCCTAATTTGATCCCAAATCTAGGAAAAATGAAGATATTTAATTCTGGTGTTAAGATATCCCAACACATGTATCCCCCCTTTTAACCTTAATTCCATGTCATTTGCCAATTCAAATTCTACCCCTTTAATGTGAATGGGATGGCATTAAGGTTAGTTTATTGTTTTAGTTTATCCAATTTATTGCTTCAATGTGAATCTAGCTTATGGGTTAGAATATATTCAGGCCTATGGATTAAAATATTTGCATCTTAAACCAAATGTCCACTATCCCTAAAGACAAATGACCATAACCCTACAACAGATGTCCTACACCCTTATGATAAAGGTCCCACACTCCTAGGACAAATGTCTTGCACCCCTAAAACAATATGTTTTGAACCTTAAGCCAATTGCCCCACCCCTAAGACACATTTCTTACACCTTTAAGACAATGACCTTAGGCCCAATATGTAATAGCCCCAAGTCATTGGAGTGAGAATTTATGTATTTGGTGTAAATACACGTGCTTAAAAAAATAATACATATACATTGGCTTAATGTTAAACCTCAAGCCAAGAGGGTTTATCTTGGAAGACAAAACTAATTTTGCATATGCATATTGGCCTAAGGTTGGAAATATTTTTTGGGCATATTAGAATGTTTTTAGGAATATGGCCTAAGCTTAAAATCTTGTTTGGTATTTTGGCCTAGGATTTTTTTTAATTAGCACTTTGGCCTATAGTTGAAACATTTTTTAACAATTTGACCTAAGGTTGGAATCATGTACCAGTACATTGGCTCTTTTGGTATTTGGTAACCAGTGCATCACTACAAGGAAGGGAGAGAGTACATGAAACTTGGGTTCTAGTTCCCCCAACTAACCATGGTGGTTAGCTCAATTTTACTACCTACCTATCTTACTTACTTACAATTTAGCGTCATTAAGTGGGCCAAACAGCACCCGAGCCAGAGCCCATTTGACGTTAAGTCTGATGAAGCAATATAGATCGAATTGTCTGACATTGCACTAAGAATCTAGCAAGGATGCCTTGCTGTTGACAACTCAACAATTCAGCCAAAGGTGTGATGGCAGTTAGTGGCAATGACCTCTAAACCTCTCTTGAACACTTTGATAGGCAAGGCAAACCAACAAGAAGTGGTCCTCATCCTCAACCGCACCCAAGTTGCACAATTTGTAGTAACGTTGCTGCACTGGCACCTTCACTGGCTTGGCTTACCTTTCTAGCTCAATCTGCAACGTGTGATTTGCACAACAAAAACGTGTCAAGCTTCTCCTAAGCTGTGCATTGTCTACCCTGGAGAGGTATTCTTTGTACCCATACTGTGTTGAGCTATTCAACCCCAGATAGGCTCTCACCTTTTTGGAGTCAGCTGCAGCCACTTGATGGTTTACAATGTATTGCCTTTCAGCCAACTGTTTGAGGTGAGCACATGGTGGCAATTGGTTGCTACCGATGCACAAATTGTATGTCGACAATCGTTCATCTACTTGTGCTAGCCAACAAGCAGGCAATCGGCTCTTTCTACCCATAGCACTCTGGTTCCCGAGTAAAATTTTTCGCCTGGCTGCAAGCAACTGTACTTGTACATCACAAGCTAGCCTAAGCATGCAATCTGAGTCTACCTCAGATTTGACATGTGAAAGAAAGCACATGGTCTGTTGCCACCAAAATATTTTTAGGGGAAACCTGCCAAACTCTGCCAACACAATGTAACTGGATGTCGTGGTGCTGACCCCAGCGACGACTTCAGAAAAGCCCGATGAACCACCTCTAACTGTTCACGTGCCATGTGGTCTGACCATACTTCACACCCATAGCTAAACACTGGTTTGACTAGTGCATCAAACAGCTGGCATTGTAATGTTGGGTCAAAGATACGCAGCTCTGCACATCTACGGCGCAATGCAAAAATTGCCTTTTTCCTAGACATTGTTAACCATTGTATGCAGCTTGCATACCTTTTGTGTCATGCAGCTCAACACCTAGATACTTAAAAGAGTTTCGTTGCTTTAAAGCTTCGCCCTCATACTGAAAAGCCTAACACATAGACTTGCGTGCTTCAAACACAACAACCTTGGTTTTCTTGACATTCACAGTCAATTGACGCTCACAACAAAAAGTTTGCAAAACATCCAGTTGCTTCTGCAATCTAGCAGGAGTGTGTGACATGAGAGCTAAATCGTCTACATACAAAAGCAAGCGAACAGCTAGCTGACCCAACATTGGTGGTGCGTCACCCTCCAAAGCATTGAGCCGTTTCTCTAAGCCATTTATGAAGAGGCCAAACATGAGCAGGCTGAGGGGGCATCCTTGCTTCACTCCGATGCGGTAGAGGAAAGTGGGCGTGAGCCCCTCTTCTGGATGGTGCAAGCAGGCTTGGTCTTGACGGTACATGGAGCGCAAGCAGTCCAGTATCCGCCCACTGATGCCAAGTCCCTCCAACACCTGCCACAACAGGTCCCTTGGTACTGTATCAAAGATTTTTTTGAGGTCCACAAAACAAGTGTATAGCTTCTTTTTCTGAAATCTGGCTTGTTCGGTCAAAGTGCGAAGAATAAACAAGTTATCTGTTTTCCTAAAGTCCTTTCTGAAACCAGCCTGTCCCTTTGCGCGTAAATCATTAGTCTCTACCCATTGACTGATGCGGGACTCAAGAATCATTGCAAACACCTTAGCTAAGACTGGTCCTACTGTGATCCCCCTGTAATTGTCAAACTGACTACAGTCACCCCCTTTGTACAGTGCATGTATGATCCCAACAGAGAGTGATTCACAATAGCCTTCCCGTAGAATTTTGTTAAAAGCAATCAATAGTGGTTGCTGCAAAGCAGTTGCCGCATCCAAAAGGAACTCTGGTTTGATGTCATCAATGCCTACAGCTTTGTGTCGTTTTAGCTTTTTAAACACTTGCTGTACTTCAACTAGTGTGATGTCAACATTCAACTATTTGCAACCAATACCATTGGGTGGAAAGGAGACCACCTGGGCTTGAATACTGGAACCTGTCACAACTCCTGTTGTGGCTAGTGTTGCCGGAGGCTGCAGCAGTTGCTGAAAGCCATCCCTGAGCGCTTCGCTGGTGATGCCATTGACACCTTCAGCGTGCTTACGGTATCGCTTCCAGAATGATGCAGGATCCGCCTTCGCTAAACCACATAGTTATTTAGCCTTAAGCACATCATAAGCATGTTTCTTCCTTTTGTACAACTATTTCATTTGCTTAAGTCTGACCTGCCTATCTGGGTGTGCATGTGACAATTTAGCAAACTGGCTTTTGGTCTGGCGACATTCTGTGTCAAACCAAGGTTTGTGGCTGTGCTTTATTGCTTTTCGTAGGGCCACTTGTCTATTTCCAAACACTTCTTCTACAAATTGTGTGATGCACTGTTGCAACAAATTGATTGTTGTTTGTACGTCAGATGCATCAAGTACATCTGGGCTTGCCCAAACACTGATGTTATGTTGTACACTCCTGCTAAACTCGGCTGCTTTGGCAATGTCATATTTGAAACGTGGTAGGTGTTTGATTGCCTTTTGTTGAATAAGAGGGGGTTGCCACTGTTGTGTGATTGTAAATACCAATGGTCTCTGATCAGAGTGCGCATCTTTGTGACCTGAGTATTTTTCATCGCAGTTAACCTCTAAGCGCTTGACACCTTCTAATTGGTCAGCTGTCGTAAGAAAATAGTCCGCAGTGCTGAAACCTTTATTAAATAGGCATGTGTACTCCCCTGAAATGTCTCCTGGTGTGTGGCCATTGAGGATGAACAACCCAACAGTTCTGTAGAGATCCAAGAACTCACGATGCCAGCTAACCGTGACGATGTCGCGGTTCTAGCGCTCCAGCATATCGTTGGGCAGGGTGTCCGCAATGGCCTGTGGCACCAATAGCACATCTGCTAGTTGATTGCAATCAATAAAGTCAGTGTTTGTGCCTGTCCTTACATTGAAATCCCCAACAAGAAGCACACTGCCTAAGCTCATGGCTTCTCCAACCTCTTGGCATATGTGTTCAAATAAGATGTTGTCCGCATATGGCGAACCTTGTGGAGCAGCATATACTATGCACAGGAACAAAGGCCTTTGGAAAACATTGCCCAAGTGCAGCTAAATCCTAGTCCCATCCCTTATAGTCTTCCAAACAGTAGTACTATTTGCCCATGTGTCCCTGACTAGTACCGCAATGCCTCCACTGTGCTTTCGAACACATTGTGGAGTCACAGGCTTGGCAACATCAAAACAGCAAAACCCCGGTAAGACCGGGAATGTATCGCCCGGGAAGTGATGTGTTTCTCTCAAAACAACAACGTCAACATGTTGAAATAGGTCAAGCAGATGTTCATGTGTTTCTAGCTTTGTGATAGCGGCCCCATGGATGTTCCATAGGCACACGCACAAGTCTCTCTGGCCCACGCCCCCCTATGTAGTAGGAGAGTTTACGACTTTGTGGTTGATGTAGAGATCGGCCCCACGCCAGTAGACCCATTCGCCAGCCTCTTTGGCCTCTTTGAAGGTGGCCCAAGCAGCTCGTTTCTGGGCCTGCTGAGCAAGAGTTAAGTCCTCATCTAGCCCAAGCTGAGAACCCTGCAGGCCTTTGCGAGCGCGCAGCACTATGAGCTTGTCGTGTACCGATGCCAGCATGATGATGACTGCCGGTGCCTTGTCAGTGGCCTTATCTAGTCGTCCCGATGGCATCTGTCGTTGCACCTTCTGCACGTGCACACGGTCAGCAACCTTCAGCTTGTGGAGCAGCTCCGTCTGCACCAATTCCATAAGTCGTTTTGAGGTTTCCCCCTAGCTCATGGTCAACCCGGTGACCCGGATGTTTGCCTCCCTGGCCTTGACCAGGTCAGCATCCGTTGCCCGGTCCACCTTGTTGGCAACCTTGTCAACCTTCCTGCCCACGACCTCCTTCCACTTCTCTCCACTGTCCTCCATGGTATCAAAGCTCTTAGCCATCGCATCTACTTTATTTTGCAACGTTTCGACTTGCCCAGTAACGGTCACAATCTTAGCTTCCATTGTTGGAGCCAGAATGTTTTTCGCAACCTGCTCCATAGTTATCTCAATAGCATTGTGCACATCCTGTTTCGTCACCACATTGACCCTAGGGACCATGAGATGGTTGACAATGGCTGCTGCAGCAGCTGCCTTGCCGATCTTAGTAGGCTTGAGGTTGTAACGTGTACAAAGCGCCTGGAGTTCAGCCACTTGCATCTTCATGATTGTCAGCGAGTCCTTGTTCCATTCCCATGTTTTAGCGTCAAAAACCATGGCATTCGTCATTAATCAAAACCCTAAACCCTAACTTTACTAACCCAAACCCTAAACCCTAACACCAAGAACCAATCTCATTCTTCATCATCTGGACCATGAAGCTTTGCTTTCTGTTGTCGTTGTTCTCTGGGAATTGATGTCTCCTCCCAGGGTCTACTAACTTCAGGCAAGAATGATTTTAGGGTTTGGAAGGAAGAAGCAGAGATGGATGGATTGCTTGCTTTCTTGCTTGCTGATTGAAGAAGAGGAAGTACAAGAGTCACCCAAGAAGTTAGCTTACCTCCAAAAGATGGGTCTTGTGAAGAAGCTCGCTCTCCTCTGCTAAACACACCTGCGGTTGGTGGTTCAGACAGTTGAGAACGGAGAAGTGAACTCCATCGTCTTCTTCAGATGCCACCACTCTTCTTTCGGGAATCCAAGATTTTGCTCAAACCCTAATCAACAATTGTTGCTGCTGTTGCAGCACCTTCTCAAATCTGGAGTCGAAGATTAGTTTGGAATTCGTGGAGGAGAGTTTCGCTGCCCCTTTGATCTCTGTCTCCTCTGTACCCAGCTGCCAAATTAGGTCAACCCTACAACCCACCTCGAGGTCGCGAGCTTGCGAGCTCAGCAATATAGAAGAGAGACACTACAGGCCTGACGGCGGACATGGTTCTGGGGGGGAACAAAAAAATTTCGTCCCCGAGATTGCCCTGCAAAGCTCCGCGCTGCACGCAACCGCTTGCTCCCAACTCTCGTCTTCAGCTCCACCGAGACCTTATGTTACTTTGGTGTCTAGTACAATTCTTGTTCAACGAGTCGGGCCTTGAACCTGTACTGACATGTATTTTGCAACACGAGCTTCGAGTCTGTCGCTCGACTGAATTGCAAGTGTTGCCTCAATGAGAGCTTCCAAACTTTTCACCAGTCACTATGTACTTCCAAAGCTATTCCACTTCTGTTGGCATAATTTCTCTATGGGAGAAGGGCCTGAGCCGCAGAAATTATTGGTAAATAATAATAATAATAATAAACCACAAACTATATAATGTCGGCTGCCATTTTTCGGGTGCCTGCAAAAGGTATCAACAACCCACCAGCCCTAAAGCCCTTACCACTAACCATCTACTTTCCTAGTATAGCCACCTACCCTACACCTACCCTACCCTACCCTACATGACCCCTTTTTGCATAGGATGATAGGTTATCACGGTTTCATTGGCACCGAAGTTGGCATTCATCCATCCACAATTGAGTTCTTCTATTTTTGGGAAGAAAACCTATCTAGGCCTTTAATTATGGGAACCATCCATTTGCTTTTGGCAAAAAATAACCAAAAGGTGACACCACAAGTGACCGTGCAACATGTTCATTTTGAAATTAGGGCTTTAAAATGATGCCATTGCCTAATCCTTTTAGCATCGCGTGGCACCATTGCCACAACCCCAAAACCCTAATGCATATGTCTCACCACATCCAATAAACCTTAAAACTTTCTTATCACTAGCAACACTACCATCACTAAAGAACTCTTCATCACTTCACCTTCCAATGTGCACCTTAATTCACAAACAACAAGTGATGTAAGTTCATATGCTTGTTGCCAACACTATAACATTGTTGAATTATTTTATTTGCATGATTTAGGTCTTAGTGGTTAAAATAGTGGCTTATAGACTATTAAATCTAATTTTCATAAATCATTGATTATGGCCATTGCATGAATTCTAAAAACTTATGATTGATTCGGAGAAAACTTATGTTGATTAACAAGGAGTCAAGGCTCAAAAAATGTCCAAAGTCCAATGTAATAATGGTGTCACTCAATGGTGTCTTGTAAGAAGCTTGAAAGTTGTGGTGCACATCACAATAGTTTATCAAAAAAGGAGCCATTTAATCAAAATTGCATCAATCGCTCAATGCAAGAACACTCTTTTTTCTTGGAAAGGTCAAATAGGAACTCCTTGATGTGTACACATATTCAAAGTTTGTGTTAATGTGGCCATTCATAGAATTGTACAACTATGCCCTCTCTTATTACATGTGCAAGACATGAACTCCTATCATAGTACATTTGCATGGCTCCTTTGCAAATCATTCTAACATATCATCAATGGTGTTTTAGATTTTAGTCAAGATGTTCAAGTTGTACTCTTCAACTTCCAATGATCAAGATTAAGTAATTGATTAGTATTTGCTCCATGACCATCCATCATTGTTGTTATAATGCTTCATTTTTTTTTTCACTTTTGTGCATTTAAGGTTTTCACATGAGCTTTTGAGTAGACTCAATGTAAGCTATACAAATGTTAAGGTTATTGTTTTTCAAGAAGACTCAATGAACGTTGGGTGGACGATTTTCACATACATCTTTTTCTGGCTTTATCCAAAGTTTAGGCTTCAAGTGGGTCATATATGTTTTTATGTAAGTCAAAAATATATATATTTATATATATTTATTATTTATTATTATTATTTCAATAATTTTTTATTTTTAAATCAAAAGGCACAATAGCATGCGTCTTTTCATGTCAATGTAGATGGTTAAGTGAAAGAATGAGGTAGTTTTTAGGTATGTTTTATTTAGTCTCATGCAATTATTGTAGTAATTTTAAATATCAAAGCTTTGTACAAAAGTTAATAATTTGATGCATTGTTGTAAATGAAATATGAAGAGTAACATCAATCATTTAAGAGACTAAAAATGCAACTTGGAAAATTTATATAAGTTTTTTTGGTCCTTATATTAGAATTGAAATATGTTGCAAATGATCATATGTATAGATTTAATTGCTCACACAAGTTTTCCACGATGATTTCAAAATAAAATTTGATGCATTATCGGGATTGAATTAAAATGTAAACCAAATTTAGTTCTCGAACTCTTCATTGGCAACACCTAGATACGCTATAATAAAACACCCAATGCATGTAAGTTTATTGTTCAATTTCGAAACACAATGTAAAAATATTTTTTTTAATTTTAATTTGTTTCACTTAATCTTTTGATATTGTTGTGGCTTTGGCAACTCAACAATAATTTGAAATTTTGAAACATCATTGTAAATGAAATTTAAAGAATTGCATCAATATTAAAAATGCAAATTGGAAAATGCATACAAGTTTTATTTTGTTCTTATATTAGAATTGAAATACATAAGATATATGGATTAAATTATTCACAGAAGTCTTTCATTTCTTACGAGTAAAACATGGCATTTTGCTAAGACATTTGAAAAAAGTCACATTAAGGAATGAACGTTAAAGTAAAGTGAAGGAAACAAAAGTGATGATAAAAACACATGATATTAAAATATCTTGCAAATGATAATATGTATGGATTTAATTGTTCACTCAAGTCTTCCAACATGATTCAATATTGGGAATAAATCAAAACAAAAGTTTTCATTTCAAACTTTTTGTTGACAACACTTAGATATGCTATAAAATACCCAAAAACACATAAAACTTTAAAATAAAGTTTTTGTTCAATTTCAAAACACAATACAAGAACATTTAAACAAATTTAAAATTACTTCATTAAATCTTATGCAATTGTTGTGGAAATTTCAAATATCAAAATTTAGGTTTTAAGTTTTGTGTAATATAGATTAGTGCAATTCATCAATAATATAACAAAGAATAATTTAGCACATATTATAATTTTTGATCCATTTCCTTTACCATGATTCTTACCTCTGTCTCACATGCCATAAATCAAAACTTGTGTTCCCAGCCATCATGGGGTTCTAATAATTCAAAAAATATATTATTCAAAATGATTATTATTTCAATACCTTTTTTTTTGAAAACCTGAAAAGGCACAATACCATGTGTCTTTTCATGCTCACTCTTTTCCTCTACCCACCTACATGGACATGAAAAGGCAATCCCAATGTCATGTAATATAGTGAAATCAAAATTGAGATTGACATAAATAAATTGAAATTTGGACAGTAAAGTGACGCCATCAGTAGCGCAGCTCTAGGAATGAACAGTTAACATGATGATATCTGAATGGTACCGATTCTTTTGTTGAGTGATTTTCTGTCCTCAAAACAAAACACGAGCAATCCATCACCTATCTTGATCACAATCGTGTTAGTTGCGTATCTGAACCCTTAAAATCTAAACCCAAACCTCAATTCCAAACATCACTACATGCACACATTTACATACAAGATGCAAGTCTTGTACTAGGTGCTGTTTTTCAAACAATTCAAGGAAACCGAATCTCCAAGCTGAATATTTCATGAAGAGAATAATCACTGAGTGAGATTTGTCACCTCTTTTTATATTGCACCCCCAAACTACTTAGCCCACCCCTGTCACATAGTAACATGAAGAACATATGTTAAGGTTCACAGCAATTATTTACCAATGCAAATTGGGTGGGTGCTTGGGCACAGGCCAGAAGGATCTCCATCTTCAGCAGTTTGCCAAGAGTGCAGCCCCCCTCTAAAAACCCATGTTGAAAACATTAAACCATTTGCTGCATCTGGAATTCACATAAATGGTAGGCAGTCACCATAGAACCAATCAAGGAGTTGTTTGTGAAAATGTAATTCTGATCTTTGTTATTGACTTTTAGTCCTATGCTGCAACCTGCTATCTATCCCATGTCCATGAATTGATTTGTTGTGAGTGACCGACAAACTATGCAACAGAAGTTATTGTTCACAAGTGCTCTTATGAGCAGAAAAAGTCTTTTCTCCACTTGGAACAAATGACAATAATGTTTCTAGATCACTGACCTCAGGAATGTCTTGGATTTCTTTTTCTCGACTGTGCACATAGAAATAAGAACTCTTCAAGGTGCAGTGGGGCTCTCCAGACTCTCTCTCCCCATGATGGAGAAATCCTGTCAATCCAGGGTCAATTTCAAAAATTCACATGGATTAACAAGAGAAGAAAGAGGTAAGAAAGAAACCAGGCTATCTTAAGTTTTTTGAGAGACAAGAAGGCAAAACTAGAGTAACACAGTTCTTGTAAATTGTGCAGAAAACCTAGACTTTGAGCTTTCTACATAGTTTGCTACAAAATACTTAACAAAATCTGGTGCACTCCAACAAACTTGAGTGAGTCAACAAATGTGTTTGGGTGAGTTGTGTACACAAAAAACCATCGCAACGTCATTGCTGTGTTACTACATGTACAAAGACTAAATCACAGCTCTGCTACTACTCTCTCTCAACCCCATGAATCTCACACTTAAAATTCCTATTGATCACGAAGTTTGGCACGACCCTTGTGCCGGCGGCACCCACTACTACTACAAAGAAGAAGAAGAAGCAAAACTTCCATGGATTATTCTTCAACCCTGAGCTAGTTAGCTGATTAGTTATTTATCCAGCAGCAGCGGTAATTTTATTGTCCATCTGTTAGTTCGTTAGCACAAATGGGGTCTGATCAGACAACTCACTAATTAGCAGCAGAAAGCTCCACAAAGAGTCCCATAGCTAAAATATTAATTAAAATCAGAGCTTGCTAAAAAGCCCCACAAAAATAATGTACATCTGCTGTGTCCTAGTTCTAATTTGTTCAAATTCCAGCTCCTCGCTGAAGAATTTCAAGCTCCAAGCGCTGAAGAATCTCAAGTTCCTTGCTGAAGAATTTCTTGCTCCAAGCACTGAAGAATTTCAAGCTCCAAGCAATGAAGAATTTTTCGCTCCAAGTGCTGAAGAATTTCTTGCTCCAAGCGCTGAAGAATTTCAAGTTCCAAGCACTCACAAATCTCAAGTTCCTTGCTGAAGAATTTCAAGGTCCAAGTGCTGAAGAATTTCTTACTCCAAGCACTGAAGAATTTCAAGCTCCAAGTGCTAAAGAATTTCAAGCTCCAAGCACTGAAGAATTTCTTGCTCCAACTGCTGAAGAATTTCAAGCTCTGAGCGGGTTGAAGAATCATTGATCAATCATAAATAAGACGACATAGAAGGAAGGTGGAGATCGTAAGGAGCCCAAAGGTTATCAACTGAACATGGCTTTCGGGCATCAAGTCGAATCCAAGGCTTTCCTTTGCCGCTCCAGTGAAGAAGACTAACAGGACCTGGATGCAAAGGTCTACATCTGCCTTCAAGGTTGTCACCTCCTAAGCCATGCTGATTCCATCTGTGGTCAATTGGCTCAACATCGCCAGCAAACACAAGCAGGAAAGGGGGCAGAGATCCAAGCTCGTAAATTCTTGCCTCCTTCTGCCTCTTCATCCAGCTCTCAATAGTGGATCTGTAGTTTTGCTCCCTCCATTTCACCAAATTCATCACCATCACACCTGTGTTGAAGTAGCAAGGCTTGTTCCTGCGGTGGTTGAAGACCTTGGTGAAAGCTTTGTTGCTCCAGAAAGAGTCAGTGAAGTACTTGGTGAAATTGGTATGGCAATACTCTGGAGCACCAATGGCTCCAGACCCCAGTCTGGTGCCCCAGAGCTTGACGATGTCGTCCACGACAATGAGATCGGAATCCAAGTAGATTACTCTCTCCACACAGGGCTCCAGAATGTCGGCCAAGTAGCTCCGCGCGTAGTTCAGAGGATGCTCCAGCGCAAGTCGCACCGATGCAGAGATCCGAGACTTCACCAGCGCTTCATCGAAGTGGTAGACCTTGAATCTGAGGAACGGGAAGGTGGAGAAGATGAGAGAGCGGAGCCCTGCGTCTCGGTTCCCTACAAGGAAATGGAAGATCACATTCTCCGGGCATGAAGAATGCTTCAAGATTGAGAAAACAGCCGCCATGGAGCCGCGGAGGTAAGCGACGTCTAGTGTCATGGCTATGTGAACGGCGCTGGAGTCGCAAATCTCTTCTTCCGCGCCGTTGTTTTTCTTCTTCTTCCTTTCCGCGGACACACATTGCTTGTCGTTCTTGAATGCTGGTGCTTCTCGGAATGGCGGCCAATCCTCTGGTCGTTTCTGGACTTCCGTAGAAATCTGCGTCGTCTCCTCTTGTTGTTGTTGTAGTAGTAGCTCGTCTCCTCCCCCTCCTCCCAGAGAACTCTTCTGATCAAAGGCAAATTGCGAGAACCTGATTGATTCTACTGTTGTCCACGAAAACAGAGCTTGCAGAAGGAGAGCTACTAGAACTGCTGCTGCTCTTCCTCGCGTCCTCAAAGTCCTTACCATGATTCTCTACAAAAAAACACTCTTGAACCACTCACTGTCTCTCTTCTTCAAATGACTTCCACAACAAGCTTCTCCTCCGTAGAATCTACTCCTGGAGAAATTCACCAATTCGAAAACCTCTTTTGCCTCTTCAAACAAACAAACAGCAAATCGACGAGAAAAGGAACCTTGCAGGCCTCCTCCTCCTCTTCCTCTTCTTCTTCTTCTTCTAGTCTTCTTCGTTCCCAGCTCAATCACCATCACCGCCCACACTTTTGCCACATGAACCTAAGTCCCGTGTTTACCTCCGCTCTCATTGCACAACACCACGTTTCTTCCAATCTCCACCTTGATGATCTAGCTCTGAAGAAGGAAGAGGGGGGCGGGGGGAAAAAGAAAAAGAAAAAAGAAAAATGTACCAACACTTTTCCCGTTGATACTCACATCTCCCCTATCCCGGCCTTCCTCCTGGAGCAGTAGCTTTACTCCCACAACTAATGCCGTCAACAACGATCTCCCTTGGTCTCTCTCCCTTTCCCTCCTTTGGTGTCTCCCCACCTGCGCCCCTGTCTCCTGCCTTTCTGTAACAGATTCTGCGGAGCCTTTATACGAAAGGTGACAAGCAAAGAATGCTGCTGGTACTACTATGGTGCTCATGCTCGCAACACTCCGCAACACAAACCACCTGATTTCGTGATTAGCAACAAAAATTAACGAAATGCGAGAGCATTGCTGTCCCGGGGAACAGGGGAGGAGGGTCCCAACAACAACAAAAAAAAAAAAAAATGAAAGAAAGAAAGAAAGAAAGAAAGGAGCAGAAGAAGAAATTGCATCACCAGCTGCAAAAGCTTTTCCTTCTTTGCACACTCTTTTTCTCCTTCTTCTCTCTCTCTCTCTCTCTCTCTCTCTCTCGCTCGTTTCTTGTCCCCGGCGTGCGACGAACTTTCGATCTCCGCTCCCGAGGCCAAAAAGGAGGGCCCCCCACCCCCACACGGCAGCTGTAGAAGACTGCCTCGCGGAAGCCAGCTGGATGGAACCGCAGCATTTCACTTCTCTCCTTGTCCGCAGTTAGTAGTATATAAAATTAACACACAATAATAATTCGCTTGCCCCCCCTTTCGCCGTTAATATTTTTTTATAAAAAAGAGACACAAATAATTCACCCCCTTTTTTACGACTCACTAGTAGGTAGACTGTAGTGCTAGTGTTTTTTTTTTTTTTGGTGGCAAATTTTCTCACTGAAAAAAGTGGCGAATCCAATGTTACAAAGAACTGTTTTTTGGGAAATAATGTGCCACATTATGAGGAACACAATGCTAAACTCGCCATATTTAGACAACAGGTTCCCAATTATACAAAGAAACTTCTTTGGGGGTAGGGAAATGGGCCACATTAGATTTAGCCAAATTTGGTTATAAACTAGTAGAAAAATGCAAGCATATTGTTATATTTTGGCTAACTGCTGGAACCTGTTGTAGAAATCTGGCATTTTTCTTTTTCTTTTTCTTTCCTTTTGGAAATCTGGCAAATTAGGGCCTTATTTTTTTTTCACAAAAAACCTTTTGTACGTGTCAAAACCAGGGGTGTCTTTTTTTCTATTTTTCCTTTTTTCCTCCCCAAAATTGTGATCAGCATTTGTTTTTGTGGCATAATTTTTCCACTTGGCGACAAAAAAAAAGAAAAAAAAGAGGGGTTTCAATTGTACAAAGAGTTTTCTGGGAAAAAAAAAGGGTGCAAAAGTCTCCCGATTTTCAGGATAAAAAGTTGAAATTGCCATATTTAGACCATACGTTCTTGCAAGTTGCTAGAATATATTGGGTTTTTAAGAAGATTCTACTTTTCTATTTGACCTATAGCCAAATTTGGCTAAGTCCTATTTGAATAATTGCCATCATTTTTTTGTGTGTGACACCAAAATGGAATAAAATAATAAAATAAAATAAAAATTCTGAATAAATTTATAAATTAAAAAAACATTTTGGGCCACATTTGAACTTTGATTTTAGTTCGGTAGCATTTTGTAAACAAGTTTTCAAAAAACTTTAGACATGTTCTGAAAATCCATCACCATTTAATGTGAAATCCCTCTTCGGTTGCTAGCCAATGAAAAAAAAATTTAAACAGATTTTAAAATCCTATTTAAGAATACTTTTATATTTTGGCTACCTATTGGAACCATGGGTCTTCTTCTTGTTTTTCAGAAAATTGTGATATCAAAAATCTGTTGAATGTCTGTTGAAAATTACCAAATTAGTCAAATTTATCTTTTTTTAAATCAATGTTTTTGTTTAAAATTATTTTTTGTTTAAAAAAATAAAAAACATTGGTTGGAACCTAGTGGGTGATCAATACACAAATAGGACTTAACCAAATTTGGCTACATGTGAGAGAGGAAAGGTGGACAAATATATAGGATTCCTCCTAAGTGTAGTCTAGCAAAATGTTGAAACCCATTGTCCAAATATGGCAAACTGAAAATTGCTTCTCTTATAATAGAGAAATGAGTGACCTTGTCTCTGGGGTCCTCATTTAACCCCCTAACCCTTATTTTAATCTTAAATCATGCTATTTTAAATAAATAAAATTGTATCAAAAGTGAAACTCAATATGATAATATCTAGTGCATGGGATTCACAAAAATTATGGTAGCAATAAATAAGCACACCAACAATGACAGTGATTAAGAAAAAACAAAAAAGAAATGAAGAAACTCAAATTATCACAAAATTCAGTGTAATTTAGATTTCATCTTATTTTCATTTCATTTCCTCTGTTGAAATGCAAGTTTGGCTAAATCAGGGGTTTTTTTGGCCAAAAAAATTGATCAGAATTTTTTAATTAATAATTCTAAATATTTTAAATAAATATACATATATCTAAAAGAACTGGGAGTCACAGTGGAAATACATGCCTCGCCAAATAATAACTAAATCGCCTACTCTAGTAACTAAATGCAGGCGCGGCTAAGGATAGCCAATTACAAAAACTTACCAAAGCTTACCCACGTTTGTGGTTGACAGCGGTAAAAAGTGTTTTTTTTACGATATTTTGTCGTAGATTTTTTTGTCGTATAGTAACAAAGACAACGCTGGTAAACGTTTCTTTAACTCCAATCATGTTACCTTGGCATGGGGAGCACCAGACCTCGTTAGTCAACAGCATTTAGGTGTGGTGAAGCTCGACCGAGCCTAGACCGAGCCTGGTAGGAGAAAAGTATTAAGTAATGGCCTCGAGCCTACACCAAGCCTGGGAGAAAAGGTTCGGTCTAACCTTGGGGGAGGATCGGTACAAGGTTCGGACACAACGAGTCCGGGTCTGCTGCCCAATGGCCATTTATCTGATGTAATTGGCACTTGGGGAGAGATTCCACTGCACCATTACGACCTTCAGAGAGTATTCCACAAAACCTCAGGATGTTTCTGTGCGACCGTCGGTGGAATCTCTCCTGAGTGACAATTACACGAGTGTGTGTGTGTGTGTGTGTGTGTAATCAAGAGTGGCTAAGAGTCAAGGGCTCCTGATGATCATTTCCGGGCCATATATGCACAATTATGGCAGGCCATTCCATCATTTTAACAGCTTTTGAGAGGTCGATTCTGTCAGATGACCAATCTCATATGACATGTGGTGTCATATGGAAGGGGTTTATGACTGCTTCAAATGAGCTGATTATGGAAAATAATGTGCTGCCAAAATGTGTTTTGTGAAAGAAATGGCAGAATTGGCCTCTAGAATAGGTCGGTGATACTTAATAATAGGTAACCCGCTCTCTTAGGAAGGTGGTCATTAGCCCCGGCCACAAATGGTGACAAAAAAGGTTTAAGAATAGAAACTTCAGTCAGCCAATGAGATGGTTTGGCAGTTGGGGTGGGTAGCAACGCTTTTTTCTTGGGGAGAGGAGAAGGGAGAGGAGTGTTTTGAAGTGTCCCCACAACATGTTCCCAAATGTGTTCTCACTAGGTTCTCACTTCTCATCCCAAGTTCTCATGTGTTCCCCAAGCCTTTCCCAATAGTAGTACCACACTTCATGCCAACAATATCCTTTGCCCCAAAAATTATGCCCTATAAACTATATATAGCTTAGACCAAAGAAAAGGCTTCATAATCTTCTATTTTGGGATTGTCCGAACTGTGAAAGTCTTCTTTGTGCCAAATAATTAAAAAAAATAAAATAAAATAAAATAATTTAGTTTAATTTTTTAAATGAAAGTTTATTCCTCTTAGGGGGCGGGGTGTTGCAATGTGCCATTAAATTAGGCCCATTGAGTAATAACTATGATGCATTTTCACATTGAAAGTACATAGGAAATGGTTTTTTTTTTTTTTTTTTTTTCCTTCCTTCCCTCTCGGTGTCGTTTTCTTCAGATGGCTTAGAGTGAAATGGAAAGTTCTATGGAATTTATAACCCACAAAGTTCCTCCGCTAATTCATCCAAAATCTCATGTCCCCAACATTGGCCCCCAAAAAAAGAACAAATGAAGTTTCTTCTTCTTTTGGGTGTGTGTCAATTGTCAACGAATTAACCTACCCGGTCCCTTCTGTGACTGGGCAATAATTGCCTGAGGCTAGTGCCAAGAAGTCGTAGGATGCAGAATTATTTCAAAACCAACTAACTACATAAATGACTTGTGAAGCAAAACATAATTGAAACAAAAAAAAACACACACATATAATATAATACGACATTGCATTGGAAAGAAAGTTTTTTCATCACAAATGATGGATCCTTTAAGGTGGGTCTCAACCATTCCGTTAAATGACCTTTTGTGAAACAAGGGCCCCTTGCACCTTGAAAGTTCATCACATAACATAGTTGAAAACTGAAATGTATGTCGCAATTTTCTATGTTTTACTATTTATTTCTACAACCATGTACCAGTGTGGTGCCCCCATGGTTATGTACCCATGTGTGTTTTACTCCCGAGTGCTGGATGTGTACTTAGAGTACACAAGAAGTACAATAGACCCCACCCACACATATATACTATATACATAGAGTTATCCTTAAAAGTCACCCTGTCTTTGGACCTGTATTGAGCTTGCATTTGTGTTTTCATCCTGAGTTTTGAGCTGCTATTCTTTAACTCATTCAAATAAGGTACTAATGTCAAAACCTAGGATGAAAGTATGGGGAAAAAAAGAAAGAAAAGGTTTGGTCTCCTTGGCGCTTTCTCTTAATTGAAAACAAAAACATGCACCTACTCCTCTTTTGGGTTTGCAACAAAATCTCTTGCAATTGGAAAAATAAGAACATAGATGGCAACAAAATCTACTTTTGTTGGTTCCTCTCTTGAACCCGAAAATAATCTATGGAATTGTTTGCTTCCCTTGCACAATTATCTACTTTGCTCCTCTCTCCCTCACACAAACATTCTCTCAAATCTCAAACACGACTCCAAAATGCAAAGAATTTTGAAAACCCTTGATAAACCTCATTTGTTGCTTACTTGTTGCTCATTTCAAAAAATCTCAAAGCTCCGTCCAAGAACTGTCAACAGCCTCGCTTGCTACACATGCACACATGATTTCAACTCTTTGCAACAATCCAGAGCCCTCCAACCTCTCTCAATTCACAACATAGATTTCTCCAACCAGTACACAAAAAAGATGACAAGAATCATTCTTCCAAATCTCACACATGGAAAAAAAAAAGTACACACATTGCTCACGCATGCTAAAACATAAGATGCAAGATCAAACTTCGATGATCAACAATTTTGATGCTCACCCAAATTTGACATGCTATTATTTTTGCTATTTCAAATTTTGCGTTTAGTTACACATCCTACCTCTCACCAATGTTTTTTTTTCAACTTTTTGCACATGCTAGATTGGTTATTCCTTTAATGGCATTGGGGTTAAGTTTGTGATTTTGAGTTTTATTTTGTCAAAATTTGTGGCTATAGAGGAGTTTTTTTTTGAACATCCAAGCTATGTTGTTTTTCTACAAATAACATATTTGGCTATGGCATTTGAATATATGGCAAAAAAATTGGCTACGGTGTTTTGAAATGATAGATTAATTGGCTACATGTTTTTAGGAGCAATGGCAAATTTGGCTGTTCAATGATAATTGATAGCTGTAATTTGGCAATGAACATGAATAGAAGGCAATTTTTTTGGTGACATAGCAAATTATTCAAGTTAAGGGTTCACACACACAATAATAGAATCCAAGCTTGGTAAATTAGATAGCAAATGTACCTTGCAACATAAATAAAAAATAGCCATCAAGTTTGTTTTAATATTCTAAACCTAAAAATATTATTGGTTCAAGGATTAATATGAAAATTTTCTTCAACTTTGTTAAATCTTTAATTAAATATTACATGTTTAAAGTAGATTTTAAGTGGATTCATGAAAATTCAAGCAAAGTTCAAAATCTATTTTATAGCCTTTAAATAGGTTATAAGTAGATGAAATATTAAATTTTTAAAAAAACTAATTAATGAGGCCCTAAAATGTACTTGTGATTTTTCATCTTTTTCACATTTTAATAAAAATATATCTATCTTGTCGGGTATAAGTAGGTTTGAAAAAAATATTAACTAATCAATTTCAAACCTACTTGTTCCTTTCTTTTATTATACTAAAGTTCAAATTTTATATTCAATTTATCATAAACCCAATGGAGGCATAAATGTTTTCAAAATGAAAAATAAAAAACTTTCTAATCTGCTTTCTTGTGTTTTTGTAGAAAACAAGCGTATTTTTAAAAGGGTTTTAAGCAAACCTACTTTTTGGTCAAATTTACCCTATTTTGCCCCAATATTCACCCCAATATTTGCCTCTTCTAAGGAAATCAAACCCCAACCTTGAAGGTTCCGCCCATGTAAGAAAGGAGTCATGCACCCACAATAACATTCCACAAGTCCCAACTTCAAATTGGACATCCCTCATCACTAATACTTGTAACAATTTTCACAATAGTTTCAAAAATCATACATGCCACTTGCAATTCTAGAAAAAAAATTCGTGACATTCTAAAAAATTTGGGTGAACATTTGCACACACAAGTCAAAATGTGGAGTCAATTGATTATGCAGCTTACTCTTCATGAAAGTTAAGTTGCTAAAGGTCCTTTCATCTTCCATTAAACCCAATACTTGCACCATAGCAATTTTGCAACTTTCATGTACTTGGTTAACTTCAAGACTAGAAAGAGAAAAAATTAATGTTCAAAGACATTTGCATGATTAAGTTCACATCGGAAATTTTTTACATCACTACATTAGCATTATGACTCATAGTGAGCTACAAATGAAAAGCCTGCATATCAAGTTGTCTTGAATCCAAAATTTCACAATTCATAACTCCCCCCCTTGAGCTGTCCCTTGTTTGTGTTGCATATGAAAATGAAGCAAATGCGACTTTGATGTGGTTTATTTTAACCTAGAAAGGTTTACGTAGTAGTTTTTTCACACAACTAGTATTATGGGTACACCATGCCAAAAGCGACCATGATCTTTACATTGAGGAACCTATGACACAACTTAGAACACAACTTTGTAGTAGCCTTTGAACATGCCACTTCATTGTGGCATTTCAATTTCATGAAAGTGGTGCACATGAATGTAAGCACCTTTAACACCTACACAATAATGGAACTCAAACTTTTGATCATTAATGTCAAATTGCCAAAAATGGCAAGTAGTAAAAATTTGCTTCATTTTCATATGCAGCACAAACAAGGGACAACTACTCATTTTGATGTTCACAAATAACAACAAATTTTGAAAAGGTAAAATCATTGTATTTACAAAAAGGGTCAACATACAACCAATATGTCTTAACCTATGTTAATGTCAAAAAAATCACAAATAAAGACATCTCACCTCTGAACATGCTTGATCAACATGTGCATCACTTTTAACATTGGAATTATGCATGGTCGACCAAAAACCAACTCCATATTACATAATATATCCAAGCTTTTTATAACAAGCTTCTTTTTGGCATGTCCATGTGCATCCTGACAATGAGTGACTTGTATTCCCTTAACACACATTTCAAATGGCTAAACATGGATATCCAACAGGTTTTGATCTTGTGTAACAACTTTAAACCTTTTGTTTTCCAATGTCTTGGCAAGGTTCACAAACTCCAAAAACCTTCTTGGGACTATGTAGAAAAAAAATACAAAGATTATAACATTTTTTATGTGCATAACCAAAGACAACTTATTCAAAACAAAAATAGTTAGGTTCACTTGATGTGTGACACAATGCACACTAAGCATGTACTAGTCAAGTTGCTCCTGTATTTGTGTAATCATGCAAATCTGTATGCTCTAAAGCACCAAATCATCGTCACATCCAAAGCAAATCCATTTGGAGCACATGTTGTTGTTGGACCTTTGAAAGTGGCCATGGCATCCACAATCATAATTTTGATGTTGTCTAAGTTTGCACCCACCTCAACCTTTTTGAATGTCAACAAAATTAGAAAGCATTGCCATTTTTTCATCACATAAATGTGGACATTGATCCATTGCTACACATCAACAATGGTGACCTCGTCTGCAACCACAACAACATAATTAGTTTTGAAATGATAGACATTACTTTCAAAAACACTAAATCGTGCATGGCTTTTGTAATTTAACAACCATTGTTATCTAACAAAGTTCTAACGAGGTGTTCTTGATCTTTAGCAACAAAAAAAATTCCCTCAATGGTTCATATTCCAACATGGGCCATCCATGGAAAAGAATGAATAACATAGTCACAAAGTGAATGAATTTCTTTCAAACACCCAATGGATCCTTGAGTATACTAATGTCATGATAAACTCCAATTTCTACCAAATACAAATATATTCATTCTTGCAATGAGTGGCATCCTAACAATAGTAAAAATCTCCAATGGCCATGCTTAGATTAACAACTAGTGCATTTCGACGACCAACATCTTTTTGGAGCATGTCAAACTTGTGAGCTAACATTTTCGATTTACCCTCGATCTTGTTACAAATTATACAATTGACTTGAAGGACCAAACCACCTTCCTCAAACAACTAACCTAGCCCATGGGAATTGACAAGCTCACATATCCTAAAACACATGACTTTTTCATAAGATTTTTTGGTTTTTTTCTCTAAAGGTTCAAAATAATTTGAGTCATTTCCATGTCTCATCTTCTCATGACCATCACTTGAACTAGATTCAACATTGGGTAGTGAAATTGACATCACATTGGGCTTAGACCTTAAAAATAATTTAAATTAAAAAACATTTGGCACCTGGAATGGAGTCATAATTTCAATTGACTTTAGAAAACAAACAACACACGAATGTAACAAACATAAGAAACAACACAAAATAAAATGATAGAAGAAAGGAAAGAGCATGTTTGATGTTTACCAAGAAATTTTTGGCTTTTGCCTTGTGCATTATAGGCCATTTTGCACACACCTCACGCTCATGTAAACACAAGTCAAATGTAAACATTAGTGGTGTTCTAACATTGTTCCCTCTTCATTGTAACCATGAACCCCAAACATTATTATTCTTTTAAATGCATGCCATCAAAAAGAGAACAAATTTAGAAAAGATACACAAGTAACAACATGGTTCGAAGTAAATCTAAGCACTAAACCCCCAAATCAATGTTTTTTTGTGTGGCAAAGTTTTGCATTTGTGTGAGTTCAAAAATGATTCTTAGCAACACCCATAAAAGAGCTTACAATTATGATTTGCTAAGAAATAATCACTAGACATTGATTGTTTGCCTAATTTTCTATCAACACTTAAGATCCATCGCCAACAAAAACAACGGTGCAAATTTTTATGTCATTAATTAAAGCATAGCTGAGAGGAGGGGTTCATGTGTTTGAATGTTATGTGGAACCTAATTCAAGTATTTGAGTGTTATGTGGAAGAGAATATATGTACAACACCCATTTACAAACGTAAGTTTTTAACAAACACAAAGCCCAAGTTTAACCCAAGGAAATTGTTAAGGTTACATAAGGACTTGCGGGCCTACGATTGTGTTGATTTCAATGGTGGGGAGATTGGGGGGATTACATAGGGACTTGTAAGCCCATGAGTGCATTGAATCTAGTAGAACGGAAATTGGCAAGGTTACATAGGGACTTTATGGGCTTGCAAGTGCTTTGAATTTGGTGGTGGGGAAATTGACAAGATTACATAGGGACTTGCAAGCCCACGAATGTGTTGAAGCTAGTGGCAAGGAAATTGATAAAGTTACATAGGCATTTAAGGGCTTGTGAGTGCGTTGAATCCAATGATGGAGAAATCAACAAAGTTATATAAGGACTTGTGGGCTTGTGGTTTTGAATTGTGTGGCCAATATTTCAACTAGAAATGCATGTGTCTAGCTATTTTTTCATCTTCAATCAAAATTGTGTAGTAAATATTTACACTAGAGACCAAACTATGTAATCAATATTTCAACTTGAGCAACTACTTGATCACATCTTACCCTCATCCAATGAAATGGGCAACAACCACCTTGCAAATACATGCTATGGCATGGAATCGCTATAAGACTATCTAACAACTAGCTATTATAGCCCACCAACCCCCCTTACCCATGCAACTAGTGCCGATTCAACCATGCCTAGGCAAGGTTGGGGAGGCTAGTTGAGCTATCTTGGATAAACAAAATAAAAAACAAAAAACCTTACCTCAAACACCATACAGTTATAATGCTTGAAAAGGGAGATCAAAATCAGAGAATAGTTAAGAAGGTAGTGAAGGGTTATGGCAATTTGGCTTCTATTCAATGGTGGGGATTGGCGATCTTCTTGTAATTGATAGTGGATGATTAGTGATCCTAGGTTTTGTGATAGCTAGATTGGCAAATTGAGGATTGTGAAGCAACAGATTTGGCTTATCAAGGGTTTAGGAGGTGATGGCTTTGGTGCATTCAACATCGATGATGCCATGATGATAGCAATCACTCCTTTTTCCTTCGGCATTGATGGTGATAGTGGAAAGTTGCAGCTCACAAAGTGCAGGTGATAGGCAAAAATTTGGGGAGTTAATAAGGCGACAACATGTAATTGGAGGGGGGTTTTCAGGCGAATTTTCAAAAATATGTGAAGAATCCTAAAGGCATTTTGCTGAGCACTTTTTGCTATTGCACCTGACTGCAAATCACCAGGAAAAAAAAGACGGGCTCTCACCCTCTGTTTTGACAGACAAGATTGAAAAACCCTATCATCCATACTTTACAGAGGACTATAGTGTATGATGACTTCAATTCTGATGTTTGTTTCTCTTCCCAAGTTTCCATGCCATCATTTTCTTTCAGATTAGCTTTGCCTAGTCCCTGCATTGTATAGTTTGCGTAAATAACGCACACCAGATATCTAAGTTGCATTAAAGTGAACAATGCACACCCTACAAATTAAAATGTGTCTAAAGTATTCCACACTACAATAATGAATCTAAAATATTCTCCACAATAGATTTATCTGTAAAGTCACCCCATCTTCACGGTCTTTAGGCCTGCTTGCACCCCCTATCCCCTCTCTCAGTGGTATCAGCAAAGTAATGAAATTTTAATAAATCTCAATATGAAATGCTCAAACTCAGCATTTGATGCACAAGGTTCGAGAGTAATTACAGTAGTCCTACATGTAGGAACAGGGAAAATATATGTAGCAGGAGGAAAAATGAAAGACAAGGATAAAACTTAGTTTATCACCAAAATTTGAGTCCCAGTTATGAAATTTCGTTTAAGAAAATTTTCATTCCCAATTATGCATTTGATGCCCTATTACGCTGAAACTGGCTGTTCTCACCCCTAATCGCATGACTTTATGGATAACTCTAATGAATCTACAATATTCCACACAATATGATTGAATGTAATTATCACTCTAGAGAGGTTCTGCCCATCATCCTAAGCTTCTTGGACTCAAGTATCAACTGTTATGTCAAATATGTGCACCCTACACACAAAGCATCTTGAGGTCTACTAAATAGCCTACAAAATCCCTAAAGATGTGGCAGAATCTCTCCCCCCAGTGCCATGTAAAAGTCAGAAAAATGGCCATTGGCCAGACCCAACCTGCCATTCACATGCCATTTGACGGGGTTCTCCCGATGGCCATCACCTAATACACATTGAACTTTAGTACAAAACACAATACACATTGTGAAGATATTGGGTATAACATGGTGTATTGTATGGATTGTGGGTGGTGGAGTCCAGTGTCAATCGGGTCTTTGAATTTTTAATGAACTGCTAGTTCCAGTTCTTTAAATATTTCAGAATCAAAGAACCATCGATGCTCTCGTTGTTTCACAAGCCTCAAAGCATCAATGGTTTTCATGGAAGAATTGATAAAGAACAGGCATTGATTTTTGGCTGGTTCTTTTGACTTAAATTTTTTTTTTGGAGAATACCATTTATGTATATCAGAAATTGTTTTTTTTGGACATTTTTGAGAACCCTAAGGTAAATGGAGATATACCCGAGGTAATGACCAGTGGGCATCCACCCCTTGTTCTAAGAATCGCCACCTGACTCTGGTAGAGACACTTTGGGAACATCACGTATGGATAGATATACACAGTGTGGGTACAATACACACCATTGTTGTGAACTCTAGTTTAATAATTACACGCCAGAGCCAAAGGACTTTTAATGGATAGGACTTGTGGTAGCACAAAGTTTTGAAGGAAATAAGAATGCAGTTTAAATTATTTTACCCATGGATTGCAATGACTAAGCTTCATGTAGCTCATCATGGTGTCTGGTGAGCTAGTAGGTAGGTATGGGGGATAAACTAATACAATAGCAGAAGCTGATAAGGAGGAAAAAAAAAAAAAAACAAAGTTCCATTTTAGACTTTCTGCAGGATGTTTAAACCCCCCCCCCTACAAACTTTGGGAGGTGTCTTGGTAGCAAAAGAGAGGTGAGCATGGGAAGTGGGTCCCTAAACCCTAAACCCCAACCATGAGGGGGGGTGGACTTCCAAATGTAGTCCAATATCTTTTGGTTTTAGACACTTAAGTCAAGCTAGTAGTGAGCCTCCTCCCTGGAAGCCTCATGGAATTTGGAGTGTACAAACCAGGCTACATGTATACAACATAAATTATAAAGTATGTACATTAGAGTTATCCCTAAAGTCACCCTGTCTTCACCCTGTCTTTGGGCCTGCTTTCACCCCGTATCCCCTCTCTCAGTGGTATTGTAACTTAGTATGTAACTCAATGTAATTATTTAGTTACTTAATGGTAAAAAGGGGTAAGGAATGGTCATGGTGCATGTGCATGCCATTCCTTGTAATTAAATACAATATCACATGGGGTACTTTGGATTAATTAAATATGGAATCTCATGGGAAGCATGTGATTTCGTTTTATTGGGATTAATTAAATATGGGATCTCATGGGAAGCATATGAAATCTCATTGGAAACATGTGATTTCGTTTTATTAGGATTAATTAAATATGGGATCTCATGGGAAGCATCTGATTTCGTTTTATTAGGATTAATTAAATGGAGGATAACTTTTGGAAGGTTCTAGACTTGTTTCCTTTGGGGTTAGTATATAAGGAGGTGTTTTGTGACCTTAAGACAAACCTCCTACCTTTGTAAAGAATGATGGTTTGGAATACCAAGTTGAGGATGATAGTTTTGATTTTTGGAAAGGCTTTTGGTTTTGATTGTTTTGAGTGTGATAGTGTGTAGTTCATGGTTGAGGAATGTTGAGGCTCACCACCTACACGATGTGTTGGCGTTGATTGTTTGTAGAAGGAGAGTGATAAAGCTCTATGTATAGACAAAAGGAGAGTGAGAAAATAGATGTGTAACCCATAACATAGATCTCCATAGCTACGTAACAAAAATACATAGTTTCGGTCCCATACCCATCCGTGTTTTACAGTATCAGCAAAGTAAAGAAATTTTATGAAATCCCAGTACGAAATGCTAAAACTCGACATTTAATGCACAAGGTTCGAGAGTATAATTATAGTGTTTGTACAAGTAGAAGCAGTGAAAATATATGTAGCAGCAGCAGTAGTGGCGTGGCGCTGAGGAAAAAGGAAAGACGGTGTACCACCAAAATTGGTGGAAAAACTAGTTTGGGCATGCAGTTATTATTTCTTTTAGTCAAAATTTCATTCCCAGTTAGACGTTTGATGCCCTAATATGCCGAAACTGGCCATTCTCGCCCCCCCCCTAATCGCCTGACTTTATGGATAACTCTATTAACTTTGGATAGAACTCATTCCTTCAACTAACTTGCATTGTCATCTCAAGTTGTTCACTTTGGGTTTGGCCATCCATATTGCCATTGACTGCTGCTGTAGAGCAAGCTTAGGATTGATTAGGTTAATTGGCTTTTTCATCTATGAGGATGAGGGATGTCAGGAACAACTAGTGCAACCATGTCATCTCATCCTTTAATGCATGACCTCATCCATCCAGGTCAACAATCTTTTATGTTCTTATGCGGGAAAAAAAAAAACTTGACCCCATGACCATCATAATGAACATATAAAGCTTTAACACCAGATTTTTTTGGTAGTGTAGTTGGAGAGCACCTTACTTACTGCACGAAATTTCTCCTCCTCATGATACTTGGTGGGTACCAGCTGGGTACCCACCGGGTATCATGGGGAAACTTTTCACAGTAAAAAAACAAGCAACCAGCATTACGTTGTGCAATTGTAACAAGTCTAAGGCATTCCCAAAATAATGCGCCCTTGAAGCTAGACTTACACATAATGCCCACTTCCGGAGGTGTTTTGTAAGCCTCTTAGCCTCTCACACTTTGTAATGTGTAGGGTAAAGTGTGAGGTCAAGGCTTACACAAAACATCAGTATACTTCACCCTACACCAGTGTATACTTAGCTGATATAAGTCGTCTACATAACCGTAGAACTTATAACCTCGGTGGTGATCATATGCAACACACACTATCCACTATCTTGGTATCTTCTCCAAAATGCCACATCCTCCTCAAGCATCACTTTCTTTTGGTTAACTCCATGATCTAAGGCAAAAAAGTAAAAAATGTAGAGTTATAATCAGCTAAGTCTGTTGGCTTCATTCCAAACAAAAGCCTTATATATAGCCTTTTCTTATTTATGAAGTGTGAGGTAGGGGAGGGTAAAGGTGAAGAAACTTTACACTTTAGGCTACATTGCACTTATGGAAATCAAAAGGTAAAGTGTAGAGTAAGTCAGAATATGTAATGATATTTTGCAAGTATGGCAAGTTGACAAGTGAGGAAAGCACTTTTTTTTTTGTAAACAACAAGCACATGAAGTTAAACACATCCTTGGGAAAAATTGGTAAAAACAAAAATAACCCCTTCAGCAACTTTAGCAATACATTTTAAGGCATTCTTATAATTGCTCAAGTTAATTGATGCCAAAATTTTCTTAATTTTTTCTAAAAATAAAAAATATATGTAAACAAATTTAAACACCATATTTGGATTTTGAAATAATTGGGTACCTAAATTTCAAAATCAGTCCTGTCTAAGTTCCATTGTTTTTACATGACCTTTTACCCAGGGTATATCTGAATATATAATCTATCCACACAAATCCAGTGTTATGTTAAAAAAAATTTAAATTAAATTTTTTTTTAAAAAAAAAGTGAGAGGAAAGTTTTAAGAATTTATTATTATTATTATTATTTAAAAAATTCTGGGGGGTGAATTTTTGTCACTCGGTGTTGAAAAACTTGAGTGCCACTCATATAAAGGAATTCTGCACAAAAATTGCACCAAAGTCCCCAGATTTCAAGGAAAATATTTTTGAAACGCCATGTTTTACACAATTATTTCTGGTAGGTCTCCGAAATATAGCAGAATTCTTATTTTTTTCTACTTTCCTCTCTGACCTATAGCCAAATTTGGCTTTATTACTCTTGTGGATGATAGCCACAATGGCCACATCTCAAAATTGGGACCCAATAAAAAGGAAAAAGAAAAAGAAAAAACCTGATTAAGAACCGTTGAATGTTTGATCAGTAGGCCTTTGTGATGTCAATATATCATTTGAGAAATTTGGACTCATTCGAACATGCATAAAGACTGGGTTCCTTGCGCATGGTGTACAAGACCTTGTATCATGGATGTGGGGCACCCTTCCTTGCATGGAACTTGTGTGGAACATTTACATAACTTTACAACCTCCTATTGGAATGTTCCAATAACTTTACACCCTCCTATTGCGGCGAAGGAGGAGGGTTCTTGTGATGCTTGCATGGAACATGGAGATACACACTTTGGACATGGCTAACGAAGTGGAACAATCAACTAGCTCCTCATGAAATACCTTTCCCCCCATACACCAAGTTCAAACCAATAACATGTTTAAACACGACATTATGTTCCATGAAGTTTTTTAAAAAATGATTCCCACTTAACTACTTCGTACTAACACTTAGTGAACATTCTTCAAAATGTGGGACTAGCTAAAAACTCTATACATCAATACATAGCATCTCCATCCATCCATGCACAACCAATAAAATGATCAAAAAACACACAACGTCAACCCAACATTTGGAATTTTAAAAAATTGTTACATCTTGATTCTTCCCAAATCGTAATTTTATAAATGTAGTTTTATCAAACATGAAGAAAGACTACACTAGACTTACACATGGCCCTCGTTGGATGCCAAGTTCTTGTTGGATTTAAGATCTAGGCTCTATTTGATGGCTTAAGGTGCTCTCATGCTTGCAATTGCTTTTTGTGTTATCACAAAATTTGTATCAATGTGGTTTCAATTGTCCAAGTGACTTTCAAAAATTCTAGCAATTGATGAGGTCTATTTTCTTTTTTCAAGCTACTATACAACGTGTCGAATTTGAGATTCACTTGAATTTTGCTTCACCCTTCTTTTGCCTCACACATTTTCAACATGTTTGGATGAGAATCATGCAATGGGTGTACCTTCACAAAAGAGAATTCTACTATTGGTTTGTCATTGTTTTGGACTATTTCATGCATTTCAAAAAGATTGAATCTCATGAATATCATGTGAGCATATAACTTTGTTGAACCAAAGCTGAATTCTAAGGATCTCATAAGGGAATAAATTAGAGAAGTTTTGTAAATCCATTTCTATTGCAACTCAAGAGCATCACCCCTACAAAATCTATTGCCACCTAAAGGATTTGCACCTTATTTGGAGTTGTTCCATTGCATTATGTAAATTTTGTACAATTATTATTTTTAAATTTATAATATTAGTACAAGGACATAGAATGTCAAACACAATAAATTACACTTGGGAAAGAAAACTAGAAGTTTCACTAAATCAATATTAAAATTTTCAAAAAGATAGATTTTTATGTGAAAATAGAAGGTTGGAGTTGCGCCAAGTGTTGGGGAGGGGGGTGATTGACAATTAAATATTGTAATTACCTTTTTTTATTCTTTTTCTTTAAAAAGAAAAAAGAAAAAACCTTTATTCCCAAGAATCAAATGATATTTGGGTGATGTGTTGTAGCCCTACCACCAAAACGTTTTCTCAAATTATACGGTCACACTGCTTCTACATACTCAACTTTATGGTAAAAGAATGGAAGTGGGAAAAGCAATCGAAAAGGTAGCTCAAGTCTACGACAAGGAGCAAAAAATTGGCCAAAACCAACAAAAGAGCCTTTGACATTCCAAAAAATCTGGAAAAACAACTTTTTAAAAAAACACATGGTGGTAAGTCTGCAAATAAGATGTAAAGTGTTTAACAAATCTCTTTCTCTACACATTAAGTCTCATAATATGGGCTCCACAAAACTTCCTATTCATGATGTATTTATGTTCCACAACACACATGGTTATAAATTTAACGGAACTCCATTTGTTTTCCAAAAGATGTATCCCATGTAATATGGCACATATCCAAGAATTTGCACAACAATCAATCATCATTTGTTGCAAAGATTGTTGTGGCACAATTTCTAACTCTTTGAAAAAATGTTTGTTAAATAGGTTAATGAGATGTTGATTTTTTTCTTTCTCATTAAAATAATACAAATGTCAATCATTATAAGTATAAGATATAATGATTGCCATTTGTATTATTATCAAAGTCAATATCCTTTGAATTTAATCAAGTGGGCACTAATGGTTGCAACTAGAATTTCAAATAAAATTGACAATGAATAAACTACATGTGCCACAAAATCTCATTGTGGCATGCATTACGTTTCAAAGCTCGCTAATGGTTTAAGGTGTGTTGTATTATCATATTTGGTACATACTTCTTTTCCTAAATAGAAAAAAAATGTTACCATGAAATCAATTTGTAAAACAATCATATTTCCCATGACATGAAACTCCCAATACAATATAAGGGGTCTTTAGCTTGCTTTGCACCTAAGAAAACCAAACCACACCACTTTGAATCCAAAAATGCATAGGTATGTTTTAATGATCCAAGTCTTGGTATATTGGAGCCTTCCATTGAAGGGAGCCATAGTAAGGGTTGATCCATTACAATCGTTTCCAACTTGGGTCTCTTATGTAGTGATGACCCGCTCTTGGTTAAGGAATGATCATTGTGCACAATATGGTTCATCTTTATCAAGAAATACCAAATTAAATGACTTCAAGATGTCCCATGATCATAACAAATAACTATTAGATATGAAATTGATAGCTGGATGTTCACCAATGAATTTCAAGTAGTTAAACAACAAATATCTATTGCTAAAATTTTGTTTGCATAATAATGATACAATTTTCAAGAAAACCATATTATTTCCACTTTTCCACAAGGTTTAACAAAACTTGTATTTCACCATTTGCATTTCCTCATTACATTATATCAAAACATAATTTTTTTATGATTGCATAAATGATTGTTATTGAAATCATTTATACCATTTATGATTGTAAGATTGTGCAATCAAATTAAACATGTCTCTAGTCATTTCCATGGTTGTAGTCCCAAATGTTATTACCAACTATGTTTTTTATGATTGTAATCATTTCAAACGTAGTAATGACATACATACCCAATAACACATATCAACAACACAACCCTACCTTACATACCTAAGTTAAAGTAGCTAGATAGCTATTATCCTACTTACCTAGACTAGACTCTTTATCTTACCCACCTAAATTAACTAGCTTGCCTACTTAACTTAACTAGTTAATTGGGCTCATTCATAGTTCAAATTCCAAAAGACACAACAAGGATTCCAAGACTTTCATACCACTAGTTTTTACAAATATCATCTCATTTGATACACTTAATGGGAGAAAATTGAATAGTCCAAGTCAGAACAATTTTTACGATGGTGCTAATTTTTGGCATGCGTAAATTATTTTGCATCAATATTTTTGTTACAAGTAAAAATGCAAAAGACATCTAAATAAATTTTTATGGACAACTAAACATGGATTTATTACATGATTATTTCCTTCACATGTGACTTGCACACAAATTTTTTAGGCATAACAAATATAAACAAGTAGCCAAATAGTTTTTTTTAGTCCTTTTCTTTGGGGAACTTTGGTTCAAAATTTTAAACATTTGTAATTTTGATATAATCTTTTCATCATGATCACTCAATGAACATGTATTTTGCATAAAAAGTAACATGACTTTGTTGTGCAATTTTTTTGAAACCAATTACATGATATTATGCGTTCATTTTGATTATTTTGTGAAAAATTATGATATGGACAATTGACTCAAAATTAGCTAAAAACTCAAAATGACTTTTGCACAACATCCAACACATTAATATATTTTATTCTCTTTTCAATAATTTAATTGTAAAATTACAACAATACACCAAAGTTGTATATACTAAACATTATGAAAATCCAAAATTATCCTTTACAAAAAAAAATTATTAAACATTCTTTTTTGGAACCCCACTGTGAATGAAACTAACTACCATTCCTACCTAACCTAACTAGTTTGTCAACTATCCTACCTGAAAACCTAGCTACCTAATTTACATACCTACTTAGCTCAATTAACTAGTTACCCAACGTGCCTTAGCTTGCTAACTACTATCCTATGTATTTAACCTACACTAGTTAATTAGTTGGCATCCTTCCTACATGACTCAAGTAAACTACAAATACCCTATCTACTTTAACTATCTACTAACATGCCTATGTAATTTAAAATTAGCTAGTTTTTTTACCTAGCTTACCTTATCTAATTATCTACCTTATTGACCTATATCCTATCCTAGTTTAACATAGAACTTTGCATTGTCATAAATGTCAAACCATGCCAATGAAACAAGTTTGACCATGTTCATTGTTTTTGACCTTTTATAATTAATCAAATAAGGTCAATGGGATAACTACATTTTTTTCAAGATGACTAAATTACTCACATAATTGCAATCATGACTTAAGTCACATAAATGGCACAAAGGCTACATACAACTATATGATTATAATGTGCCCTTAGTTTTGTCCCAAGGTATTAGTGATAACTCTTTGAAATGACAACAATAAAAAGTTTAAAAAACTAAAGGTATGTTCCCTAGTTCCACACACTAAGACAAGAGGGGTGTTGTGGTAGCTTCAAGATATTGGGATTAAGATGAAAACCTCAATTTGAATTCATGAACACGTGAAAATACACAAATTAAGAAAAGACAATAATCATTGCATTTGGAGCCAAATTAGGTCACAAATTTACCTTGCACTCATCATAAACTAACCCAACTCAAACTTGGGACAAGTTGTCATTTCCTCCCTTATAGTATATTACTTTATGATTATCCAAATAGGTTGCATTGTAATGGCCAAAATTTTTGCAAGTCTCAAAATGGACTTCTCAATTTGTTTCAAAAATTTGAAGCCCGTACCCCCTTCAAAACAAATACGTTTAAAAAATGCAACCACATTATCTTCTCATTCCTTTCAAGATAATTCCAACATTATATCACACATTTCAATCAGTTATCATTTGAACTTTGTTTTTGGGTTTTAGTGATTAGGAGTCAAACTACCATAATATGATTCATAGCCATTCTTTTGACCATATATAACATGAACTTCAAATCTCCAAATGGAGAATGTGAGCTCACTTTAGATATCTATGTTCAAGGGTTTTCCAATGATCTAAAGAAAGCCCAATTTGGACAATATTTATTATCTACACTTTTGTCCCCAAAATTTTGGGGACTTGTAGGAATAGATCTCCCAAAATGAGAGAGCACTTGGGACTTTGGAATTCACTCTACGACACATGTGGGAGTGTGCTTGAGTCTAGCATGGCATGGTGCTAAGGCTTGTCATTCATTAACCTTGGTCTAAGCCTAAAATTAAGGTTGCAAATCCATCTGGCTTCCTCTTGAAAAGGACACTTTGTTGTCCTTGGGAATTGGTCACACACTCTAGTTAAGGTCACCAAAAATTATTAAGCTTTAGTTGTAAAAAGTCATATTCATGGATGCCATGTTGTATCATAATGTTAGTTTTCCTTAATACTTATGGCATATTGTAAAAATAATGCCAAGATGCCCACCTTGATAGCCATAAACAATAGATATGTATAAGTTAAGTTTGCAACCTTTAATATTGTTGGCAATTCCTTGAGTAAACATGAACTTTATCCTATTTTATTGATGTCTTTAAACAAGTTTCTAATACAAACAACAATTATAATTTAAAGTTAGAAATTAAAATACAAAAAAAAAAATTAAAGAATTTTTTCTAGAGTGTTTAAGGAAATTGATGTGGTAACATCCTTTCTTTTTATTTCTAGTGTTGATTTCCATTTCAATCAATTTCAACCCAATCAAAATGTCAATGGAATAAAAAAAAACATGATAGATATACATGGATTATTTGCTTCTCCCTTTTCAAATGATTAAATTTCTTAAAGGAAAAACTTGCTCGTGCAATTACAAATATAAAACTTTTTTTTTTGTGCCCATGCAAAATCTTTCAATTTTTTCATCAATAGTTTTAGGGTTACAAATTGGTTGATACATTTAAAGACATGCTAAATGTTTTAGGGCATGAATCATTAATTTTTGCATCTTATTGTAGTCGTTTTAGAACACTTGATGATAATTTCATTCAATTACGATAATTCAATTAAAGGTCCCACATGTACAAATCCATTTCAATAGCTTGACACACCAAGCAATTTGAATGATTATACATAGTTTATAACCAATTATAGCACTAAACTATTTTTTTGAAGGAAAAGGTGGCAATAAAAGGAAAAAAAAATAATCTTCACCAATTTTTAAAATACCAGATATTATAATCAAACTCATTTAACTATTCTTAAATTTAATTACGTATCGTTGGAATACATCTAGTGTGTTAATTTAGAATAGATATTTTGAGTGGAAGAAATAAGGGTTCAATTTTGTTGTAGCACTTTACCATTTATCCATGTTCCCTACAATTAACTTCTTTGAACTCCAATTTTGCCATTTGTAAAAATTGTGTAATATCATTGATGGTTTTCAGTTTATTTTGTAAATTCATAATGCACTTGGATAGTTTGATTGGACAAGTTGTGGGTTAAAAGTTTTGAACAATGGATGTAAATGAAGTCAATAGGAAATAATGGAATTGTAAAAGATTAAACATTGGATCATATGTGGATGAAGGAAAGTTAAAACTCAAAAAAAATCATGGATAATTTATGTGTTGGGGGTGTTAATACTTGAGAAATATAAAGCATGATTAGAAGGTTATGGAAGATGCAAAATACAAGGAAAGATAAAAGAAAATGAACAAAATGAACCTATTAGAAAATACATAATTTTCATAAAAGTTGAAATCTCCCCCCCCCCCAAAGAAAAGAGTTAGAAATGAATGTTTGGAAAGAGTTGAATCTAAGAAAAACAATGGATGGAATGAAGACTGTAAACAATGAATTCATGAAGTTGTTGAACCTAAAAAAAATTGAAATCTCAATAGATAAAAAATAAATATGTAGATTTCATATGATGAAAGATAAATAACATACGAATTTCTTTATCATATGGATTCACAAAAAATGTGAAGAATGAAGATCCTATGTGTACCATTTAGTATTTGCATTGGAGTTTAAGTTCCATTTGGCTCATTGCATTTCTTTAATATAGCCCCATTATGGGGAAATATCATTATTCACCACATCTCAATTTATTGTTAAACATTTGTACCTTCCCCACTAATAAACAACAATATTGGACAATATAAATCAAAGTATCATTTAAATGTCACACATGGCCCAATTATCTATAGTTGATGTGTGGCCAATCAGTTGGGCAACCAAAAACAATGATCTTCTTTCTAAGGTCTTTGAACACCCATGGTATCCTATGTGAATTTGTAAGAATCAAACCCATCCTTAGATCATTGTGATGTTGACTTCATCCAAAATTCGATGTATAGGTCATATTATTACTATTAGAAATGATTTTTTAGTTAGGGCACGATTATGAAATATTATTTGTTCTTCTGATGTATTAAATTGACACAAGTCAAGTTGACATCCACTTGATCACATGGACAACACCTTCATCAATTTCACATCCATTGCAATTGTCCCAAGATTAGCATGCATTTGCAATTATAAAATATCATATTAAATTTCTTTCGTAATTAAATTGTCCAAATTTTGTTTCAAGAAATGCTAACCAAATCTTAAACCAAGTCACTTTGCCAATGAAACACATCAATTGAAAGTATCAAACAATAATGTGACTAGTGTGTTTTGTTTTCAACAAATTTTGTCATTTTATTTTGTTTTGACAAAAATCGGATTTTTTTTGCTATTTTTGAAAATTTTTAACTTAAAAAATTAAAAAAACGTTGAGTGTGACAAAATGAACAAAGATGGTAAATCTTAATGATTTGGATCGTTTGGTTTGTGAATTGAAGGAAAATGTGCATGACAATTTGTGCAATGTTATGACCTATGGTTTTATCTTTATTTATAGTAGTTTTGATAAAGGGAAAAGGGTTGGTTGAGCAAAAGAAAATTAGGAGAATTTATGTAAGGTTTTGTGTGTTGGGGAATAAGGTTGGGTAGTTGTTTCCTTTTATGAAGAACCTTTGGTCTTGGTTTTTGATAAATAAAGTAGTTTAGACACAATAATAGAATTAGAATTGTGAATGTGGTTTTGGGTCTAGTTCTTTTTATTAAAAAAATCTAATTCTAGTTTAAAAATCAATCCTTATTCAAATATGGTTTTTTCCTAATTTGAACCAATAGTTTTTACCTACCAAAACATCTACCTACACAACACAAATAAGGAAGGAGAAGAACTTTGCCACCCTTCTTAATTAAAAGCTAGAATCCTTATATCAATACCTACTAAGATGTGATGCTGAAATAAAGAAGTGAATGTGAAGTCAATGCCTAAAGGAAGTTACTCTATGTATATTTTATGGAACACATGAGATAAAAGGGTTTTTTGGTATGCAATGAAATGATAGAATGCCAAAATAATATTTTATTAACATTGAAAATATTCTAGATATATTTTAGATATATTTAAGAAACCCCATTCAACACATTTTATTTACATTTTTCAAACTTTTTTCAATGTGGACCTTATAATTTTTTGCACATCATTTGAAAAAAATGGAAGTAATTTACTTCCTTTGGGTTGACACATGGCAATTAGAAAAAAAAGAACAAACATTGTTTACACATTAAAGTCATGTGCATGACTTTCATGTTTAAATAATGCACAACATTCATGTTTAAACAAAATGAATTTATAAAATAACAGATTTCATATATATTTAGAACAAACCTATGAAGCTTTTAAATTTATGATGCGAGGCAAAAAATAGAACTTTGATCATATGTATTTCCCATTTTTGTAGTTTTGAATGTTAATAAAAAAATCGAATGTTTTCTTGTTATGTTGTGATGGCTCTAGGGAATTCCTAAGCTACAATTTACATTTTGATTTTTCTTACACTCTATGAGGCCTAATATTATTGATTGTCATTATGATTGATGATCTATTGTTGGATGTATGCATGGGAGTGAATGTTTGGCAAAGTTAGAAAGGCTATTTGATCATATTTTATTGTGTTGCATTTAAGGAAATGATTGTTGTGTGAAATATATGAAGGGAAAGATGATGCTTGGCATGGCTACTATGTGAACTTGTGAACAATATCTACCTGTTTTCCAATGAAGGTTTATGAGAATTAATTACATTTAGTGGACCTTCTTTTTGTTTCAAAATATTGAAATATTATGTATTGTTGTCTTCTTTTGGAATGTTGTGGTCTATTTTGAAAGGAAAAGAATTGGAGAAACGTTCCATCAATGACACAAAATATCCCCTAACAAACTTCATCGGCGTTAGCACATTGGGATGCACAACACACATGTGATTTTGTTATGAGGTTGCACATATGCGTTTGATTTTTTTTAATATAAACAAATCTTTGATGTGCTAGGGCAATTGGAAGTAGACTACTAATACCTAACTTGTCCTATAGTAGCGAGGTGTTGGGTTGAAATTTGATACTAATAAAAAACCTTGGAAAACAAATTCGTGTTTTTAGAACATGACATGTGTTTTGCAAAGCCACAACATGCAATAGGATTAAGCATCATGTTGCAATGATGCTCATGAAGTTGGTTAGGATGCATTTAACACCCAAGCATCTCAAGTGGTCACCCTCGGACCTACCTTTTTAAGTAGGTCTTTTGGGGGTCAAACATGAGAAACTTGATACATACTAGTGTTGGGCTGGTACTATGCTCGAATCCCCTAATACTAGGACCAATCTTGTATGAAAGCTTTTTGAAAAGTCCAATATATATTGGTGTACCCTTGCAAGTACTTGTAGTAACATGGCAAGTTTTACATTTCTAAACATAATAAAATTAGGGTTGAAGCCACCATGGTATTATGGTAGTAGTTGAGACTTGTATTGGCCTAAAACTCTCCCCTCCCCCATTCCCACCCCCATAGAAAGCACGAGTATTCTTTCCATTGTATTTTTACCTTTTTTCTTTTCCCTTTTTTCTCCTTTCTTGTTTGTCTTTTAATTGTTGTCTCTTGCAACTAAAAAGCAATATCCCTTGTTCAAGCCCCCACCATGGGACAAGTGGAGACTTGGATGATGATGAACTTAGCTTTTTTTTAAAATAAAAAATTCCTTAATTTGAAAAAGAGGCTTCAAAATAGCCTAATTAGTAAGTTTTATATCGAAAATGGGATCCATGAACTCGAGGATCCCGATTTCCCAATAAAGTAAACCATGGGAATAATCAAGGTCACCAGGTTCCCCTATAAAGTTAAAGTAGGGGAAGGAGAGCCACAACAAAGTTCATTCGCAAGAGCTAGGTTTAGGGTTTAGGGTTTCTTTTGACACAAAGAACAAGTCCATTGCAAAGAGAAAAGGGGGGTTTAGGGTTTGAGGGATGGGAACTTGTAGCCTGCATCCCCAAAATTTCAACATAATTGTCAATATAGGTGATTCATTTGTTGTGTAGCATCACATATAGGATTTGCAAATGAGAAAAAAAAGTTTAGGGTGGAACCCTAGCCTTTAGGACATATTTCCATTAGGCATAATGTAATGACAAAATCTTTCTTAACAAGAAGATCTGGCTCTTCCCAAGTAGATCCGGCTAAATTCTTGAAACATATCCATAACTCCAATGTTCACCTTCGCAAGGTGACATACTTGGTCATAGTGCAAGGTTGTGATGATTTCACCCTACACATGGAATGATCATGTTAACCTTTCATTATTTTGGGGGTGAAATTAGGCTTATACTACTCATGTTGCTAATTGATCCAATAACCAAACCTTATTAGATAAATGGAATTCTATTGCAATTAAGGAAAAAAAGACACGACTAAAAAAAAAGGAAAATTGCAAAATGAATATGAAAAAAACAATTTCCAAATGAACAATTTATGATTTTCCAGACAACTCCAAATACTAACGATTTTGGGCCCATTTTATGGCTTTCAAGTGTAACTACATAAGACAACTTGGGTCTCATTTTGTCAAATTCCATCCAATTTGTCATTGAAGAACCATTTGAAAACCTAAACCATGAGGAAAAAAGAGCCTAATCTTGTTGTCTTGAATGTTTTTGTAGCTTACATAATATTTGGTCCACATGTTGAAGTTCAAACACATCACTTAAAGCAAAAAATGAAAAGAATTCAGTGCCCACTTTTGAGTTCAGATGTTGAGTGGTAGGTAAAGCCCTAGGACTTGGGGTCTACCAAAATCAGGGAGCCCAAGGTGGGAGCCAAGGGTGTGTTCCATATTTGAGTAATGCCACAATTTGTGGGCTTTATTGTGCATAAAAATGGGCTTTATGAAAAGCATAAAGCATGCACATGAAATGGAATGCTTGTTGTCACGTGGAGGTAATCTTAAGCTTGGTAGCATGCCATCCGTTGATATTGACAAAAATCTAACTAGGCAACTAAGCAAATACCAAACCTTAAGGTCCAAATTAAAACCTTAATGACAATAAAACGAAAATACTTAGGTGAAATGTTTGAACAATCCAAAGACAATACACACATACATGCCTAGTGATTATATAATATAATGAAGTCTAATATATTGAATGGGACAATAATGTCTATGATTTTCCATTATTCAAGTCGGAATCAAACATCATTAACTTACTCTAAGGTTGGTTTAGTCATGAAATAATCCTTTAAATGATTTTGTGTGAAGATATGAAGTTGAGGTGTTGACAAACATAATGATTATTGTAGGCTATGATTTGAATAAATTTATTACTCATGTGACATATCATAGTAGGCAATTGTAGATAGTGAAAAAACCATAATTCCAAAAGAATTTAAATGAATTGATTTTTGATTTTGATTTTGATTTTTTCTTTTTCTTTTTTGTCAATGTGGAAGCTGACCCTAGGTGTAACATAGAAGGCAAACCGCGAGGACATGCAATGCAATACAAAACCAGGTGGTCACCAAATTTGGCACCTACAAATTATTGAGGAAACTAAAACTGGCAGCAAATATTTACTTTATTGATATAAACATGCAAATGTTGAATAGAAGCTACGGTAAATTAAAAATTTTATACTATGTGTACAAGTATGGCACATTGGAAATTGAGAAAAACTTAGCAAAATTTAAAAACACTGTCAATTAAGTTTCTCGATGCCATTTAAGGTGTATTGATAATGGCAAATTGTAGCACCATAAAAGGAGGTTCCAAAGGTCATAATATAAACAATTTGGCTAGAGGTAATTAGTGCAATAAACATAACTAGAATAATAATAAGACATAAACTAATAATGTGATTCTTAAAATAACCTTGGTTTCAGCCTTTTTAAAACCCCTAAATGGTGGTTATTCATTGAAATTAAGTTTTTAGTTTCAAATGTTGAATCTGCACACTTTCTTGTTGAATAGTTATGACAATGATGACAACTATCAAGAAAGAAAATTTGAAATTCAAGCTAAAATCCATTCTACCACCAACATTGGGTAATACTAATTGTTGATCACAATTGCCAAGGCTTGAAAAATATGCTCATCTCCAAAATTTCAATATACCATAGCTTATTATATGCTTGCCCATACATCACAAGGATATGCTACTACACCAAGCATGCAAGGTTACT
Source organism: Sphagnum tenellum (assembly GCA_963921925.1). NCBI lineage: Eukaryota > Viridiplantae > Streptophyta > Sphagnopsida > Sphagnales > Sphagnaceae > Sphagnum > Sphagnum tenellum. Next base: position 20,014,255 of record OY998143.1, on the reverse strand, counting down.
TGAGATGGGCACAAGTGATGAGCCATTACCAAGCCTACCAAAGGTTCTCTTTGGCTTAAAATTTTCTCAAAATATATATGAACTTTATTTCAAAAAAACATTTCAACTTTGAAAGGAAGGAAGGAAGGGCATGGACACCATCGGGTGCAAATCATGTCTACCTTGGACTAGATGTGGTAAGAAAATTGAAATTTGTCTAGAAATATTGTGGATGGGAATAATGGCTTCACAAATAAATAAACCTGAACATTTGAAAAAAGAGTAAACTTTAATTGAAATGGTGGAAATTTTCAGATAGGTAATTAAGATGGCAAATGATGTGGATGACCATAACTTTGTACATTTTGTAAAATTTCAACGATGATGGTACATTAGAGCTGATTTAGGGGGAGTGACTTTAGATTTCATTAGTATCTAGTTGTTTTGTTTTGAATGACAATTTCATCTTTACAATTCCATGTAAGAACCTTTCATATTTTTTCTTTTCCTATTATCACTTTTCAATTGTCACTTGTGATCATGTTGAATGTTTTTTGTCCTCACAAACAACACCCGCATATTTATTTGAATTTAATTTAGATCACATAATGTTGAATAAAAGGTTAATCTTTTTCAAATCTTGCTTTCAAGAATGGTTTGATTTCATGAGTTTAATTTTGTAATTCATAATAAGCAATGCTTTTCAATGTTTTTTAATAGGTGAAGATTGAATTTCATTCTATAAATTAACCCCCTAAATCTCAGGAAAAGAAACAAATTACACTGAAAAGTGGACCAAATTGGTCCATCCTTTAGGAGGTTATTGGAAGTGAATTTTTTAAAAATAAAATTCTTATATGATCATGAAATTTTGTTTTGATATTGTAAGATTCAATTAAAAAAATTAAAAAAATATTAATATTCAAACCTTAGGTCAGTTTGATGTCACTTGTAGTGCCCAGTGATGCAAAGACCAAGTAGACGATTTTTAAAAATTCCTTAAAGTGGAAAATTGTTGTATAAAGCACTACCCATTTGGGCCTCCAATACCATCAAGGGTTCTCCCCTGTGGGCCTACTACCTACCATGTACTTATTTTAGCAAGAGTTTCTTCTAGACTTGTTTTCTTTTGCCTTCAAAGGATTTTTTTGCTTTTAACTTTGGTTGAACAAAGAGAAAAAAGAAACCCCATTGTGCCTTTTGTGCTTTCAGGTGTTGTCTTTTGTTTTGGACTTTGATCCTTTCTTTTTTCTTCTCTTCTTCCCTTGCCGCGTATTTTTCCTTTATTTATTCAATAATTTAATTTAACTAAATTAAATATGTATTATTTATTTATTTTTATGAGAAAAAGTTCTAAGTCACATGAGGCTGCTATTTAAAACAGAGGAACACCGTCTGGCCCTGCTCTCCCCCCCCTCATGACTCAGTTGTGCATGAACCTAGTGTGTAAACCCTTGTGGGTAACCCCTTACCCTACCTTCGTAGTTGCACGAAGGTGCATTCACACTTGATGTTAAGTCAGTGTTAAATGAAAATCTAGGTGGCATCCTAGGTGGCACCCAATGTTAAATGGGCGAAAGTTTAATGTTAAGTGAATGTTAGCTTAGCATAAGATTTTCATTGCAAGTTCATTGAACTCCTAAATGACTAGCATGGTTTTAGGGAACTCAACACTAGAGTCCCTAACACCAAGTGCAAATGCACCATAAGTATAGTAGGAAGGGAATGTAAGTGATTACTATGGAAGGATGCATTTGGTGACTATTGGGTAAGTAGATGCTTGTGAGTGGTTAGTTCATAGATGATTTTTGGACATTACTTGATGATATGTTGATTTTCTATTTGCTTATAGCATGCCTACCCAAGCTACCATCCTTTGGCCATATTACATCCTTGTGACATCCACTCAATATATATTGAGTAGCCTCCGGGGATACGTCTGAAAATTAGGGCAAATCCAAGGGTGAAGAGTTCTCCATTGCATTAGAAATTAGGTTGAGCCATCGGAAGGTGATTTGTAATTTATTTTAGAATTGTTTGGTCAATTTCTGCTCATAAAAGTTAATTTCTCTAAATTGTTTAATTGTAAGCAACATCTCTTTTGGTTTGTAAGTATGCCAACTAAGAAAAGAAATTCATTTTAATCTCAATTTATGATCCTACAATCCTTAAGCTTTGGTAGGGCAAAAAAACCAAGAATAAGAAATATGATTCCATGCTTTCCTCCCATTGAAGAGAGAACACTTGATCTCCTTGAGATTTATTTGATAATTTTTTAGAAATCAACAATTTTTTTATCACAAGCTTTTTAGTTTTGAGTTTCTAGTTGAGTTCGAGTTGGGATCCAAGTTTAAAAATTGGACCCAATGGGTCTACATGGATTCAGAATCAGCCAAGAACCACATTTGGTGGTTCTACATGGACTGAGACTTGGCTTTGAAACTGGAGGGTGAAAATATGGTTAAATAGATACTTTTTTCAAATTGCAAAAAAATACAAGTAGTCAAATTATTTTATTATGTCAGTACAAATATTACTAAATTTGATAATTAATATGAGAATAATTTTTCACTATTTGCTATTTATAATTCTGAACAACTAACATCTTCACGTATATTTAAATATATATTTAAAAAAATCATCTATTTACATGACTTTTTCAATTTCATAATATAAGTTCTAAGTAATAAAAATTAGATTTTTTTTCTATTTTCAAGTTAACAAAGGCTTAGAAAGTACTTATGTACTATGAAATTGTGCATATTGCAATCACAATATATCAAACTTCTAATGTAAAAATACCATATTGACTAGTTGATTTCATATCTAGTTTTAACTTATTTTTATTGTACTAATTTTTTTCAAGATTTTTATTCAACTTATCATAAACTTTGATGTAGGAATTAATGGTTTCATATTTTTACTTATAAATAAATTCTACTATTAATTTTCTTATGTCCATGTCAAAAATCATGTCAATTTTAAATTGAACTAACTATTTTTATTTTTATTTTCTGTTTACTTGACCATGCTTGCACCTTGGACCTAATAGGTCATCATGGATGTGGATTCAACCAAGCACCAAGCATGGTGGGTTTTAGGGTTTTTAAAATACGGGGTCTGATTTTTAGGGTTAGGTAGGGGTTAGAGTTCTAGGTTCAGATAATGTAGAAGGTTCTTAGTATCTAGGATTTTATGTCTAAGTTCTAAGGTCTTAAAATTTATAGGTCCTAATTTTAAACTTTAATATATAAGAGCATCTCCAATTGGTAATATTGAAATGAGCTTTACACAAATATGTTGTGATATTCTTTAAGTTATTCCCTATGTTCAATAAAGGCCCTAATAGGGCTCATGTGGGGTGGAGACCATTGCTGACTAGCTTTTCATTATGTTATATTTTCCTATTGTTGTTTTCAGGAACATGTTGAGAACACTTTGAGAACTTTGAAAACCCATTAAAACTTTTCAAAGAACAAACATGAGAACCTTTCGGGAATGTGATGAGAACACAAAATTGGAACCTTGATATCAAAGAACAAACATGAGAACCTTTCGGGAATGTGATGAGAACACAAAATTGGAACCTTGGTATCAAAGAACAAACATGAGAACCTTTCGGGAATGTGATGAGAACACAAAATTGGAACCTTGGTATCAAAGAACCGACCAGAGTCCAGACTGGTATGACTTGAATCTATATACTGAGAGGTTACTCAGAAGCATAAGAAGCATGTTATGTTATGCTTCTTAGTGTTGATTACACACCCAAAATGTGCATAATACTTCAAGGACCCAAATGTGTCGAGGCCACAACAATATGTATCTGGGCTTCACCAGACATTTTTGTAATTGGGCATCTAGGTAGGCATGAGAAAAGAAATGCAGCATTTGTACTGCTTGCATTTGATACCTGCTGCCATTTTAGCGAGAGAAACTCCACAAAAACATGTAATGCAACACAAACAAATGCTCTGTCAGTTCCAGTGAAACCAAAACAAGCATAACAAGGGTAGATACTGGCCTTATACCAATATTCCTGCCCCCTAACAACCTGAGGTAATAGCAGCTTCATACTAGGACTGTACCAATTTCAATCCCAAGTATATACTTGCATCATACTAGCAAAAATAAGCTTTGGACCCCAATACCAGTACCAGGGTAGTATGGAATTAAAATCCATGGAATATAGGATAAAATCCAATACCTTTTCAGGTTTAAATGAAAATTAAAAAAAAGATTCAATACCAGTAGCATCAGGGCTAATATGAAGGAATTACAAAAAATAAAATTCAATACCAAGCAAGTAAAAAAATTTTGAAAAAATCCAATACCAGTACCAGCTAGTATGTTCAAAAGTCAATACCTGCCCAACAACAATGGTTAGAACACAAAAGTTGCACCCTGCTCATGTGATGAAATTCTTCATCAAGGTGAAATTCAAGAAGACCAAGTTCTTTGGAAAGCAGCATAGCACAAGGTCGAAGTGTAGTGTTCAGCTTATGAAATGTAGTATAATGTCCTATTGAAGACATTGGCTGAAGTGAAGCATTGATGACTGGCCATTCAAAATTCAACTACATGGGTCTCATCACTAATATTGCATATAACATGTGTTTTAGCTTTTGAGGCCACGTCGAGTACTTGTCATGCTATTATTGTTGTTGCCTCAGATAACTGGCACTTGTGATCAGCTGTTCTACATTTGTTTCTCACCCTATGAGTGTTGTGGTGGCAATTTACAGAGGAAAACAGTGAAGGTGAAACCTCAAAGTTTTTCCCTCCAATTGCTTTCTTTATTGTTTTCAAATGGCATGTCACCAGGTTGATATGGTACAGCTGATTTGCAAATGAATGTCAAACAGAAGAGGGTTTGGTTTCAGATTTTGAAGTCCAGGCCCTTGCCTAAAAAGAATACAATTGCCTGCATGCAATCGATGACTAAGAGATGTTCCTTGCTGCAAGTTCATTGAGTACCTTAGTATCGTGGATACCAGAACATGCCCTTGATGCCCTCTGGATCTGCTTCAAACCCCAATCCTTTGTAGAAGTCCACCACTGCATCAACACCCCCATCCACCCTGCAGTCAGAGCAGTGTCAACTTACAACCTTCTCTCAATGTGATTAATGCTGAAGGAAACATTGTCATCTTCCTCGGAAGCTTATATCATACATGTGACCTTCAACCAGCACAACCCTAGTTATTCCCCATAAACTCCCTTACAATGCTTCATCACAGTGAATTGAAGGCATCCTGCTGAGCTGAAAGCAATGGAAATAAGACCTTGAGCATCTGCAAAGAGGGTAATGTTGCCAATATCTCTTCTCAGCAATGCCCGTACCATCTGCTCTACTAATGCCTTTCCTAGTCCTTGTCCCTGCATCAAATGATTTCAATCATTTCAAGTTAGAACTACTCAGATGACTAATATCTGCAGGTACACAAAGCATGATCAAATGCACATTGTTGGGTGCATGATCTCAAATGCTATCATTCAGTTGAGTACCACTTCAGGCTCATTTTGTCTAACAGGTGTATACTGTAATATCTACATGATTTGCAAAAGGACTTTCACTCTCTAAGGATAGCCCCAATCTGAACCCTGGTGAAAAAGGTTGACACAGTTACCTGGTATAGAGGATCAACAAGTACATCCCAGATGGTGGCATTGAATGCGTGGTCAGATGTTGCACGGGCCATGCCTATCAGTTCACGCTTTTCTAGTGCAGGGATGTCTCCATCTGTTCCTCATTGAACACATCTAGTCCAAGTTATCCATCAAACACAAAGAGCAAGCACCTGTCACAGTGTTGATGCATCCAGAGGAGCAGGGATGACAGCAAAACAATCACCAAGGCAACTGATTTCTCTCATAAGAAAGACAAAAAGTGTTGCAAAACAATGGATTGCCTGCAGAGGGTGGTTGCCTATACAGGTGTAAAGATGCCACCATGTAACTGTTTCTCAGAGCTGCTGCAACCTTTGATGGTGGCCTCCTTGGCCAACCTACCTGCCCCACCCTCCACACTTGAAGACATGCCACAAGACACGGAATATGGAAAAAGGTCTTGAAACTGGAATTTCTTGCAATGTGATCCCAAAATCCACATGAAAAGCAAAGAAGGCCAGTGGGCAAATGTGATGCTAGTCAAATTACCTTATCACAGAGGAGCTCAAGCTCATACACATCAACCTCTGCTCCAGAGGCAAAGACAATCTTCTCAACAGTGCCATCAGTTTGCACCTTCTCCACCAATACAACCTCACCCTCCACCAAATCAAACTCATCCTCTTTTCTCTCTGGCTCTGTCACTGATGTTGGACTTGTCTTCAACAAGCTGCACAAGCATGCATGATACCTTTCAGTCCAACAAATGCTCCAGGAGCTGCCTGTGAAAGATAACTACATCAGCAGGAGCAGTACGACCTGATTAAAAGTGTCTCCTGATCTGGGCTTTATTTCACTTGATTTGAAGTAACTGTGGTGACTGTAGAGAGTTGGCATACACAAAGAGGAGGCATGTGTATATACTGGACAAGCCAATACTAAGAACATGGATGCAAAGGGGACAAACTGGGGAGAACAGAAAAGCAAGACCTGCAAAGAATGTAGAAATAGTTGGGTGAGTGTGATGATGCTCACCCAGATCTAATGGAGTCCCACAGGCCTGCTTTGGTTCTTAGATCTCGTTTATCCAGTGCATCTGCATTTGAAGCATTTGGAAAAGTAAGCACTCCTAAATGAAGCTGCATTATGTCTGGTGCTGCATATGCCCTGGGCAAAACTTGGTACTGCAATGATTTCATAAATCTTCCTCCCTCTGTACTACTTAACTCTGATGCCCATAGAGTAAGATGGGTAGACCTGATGTAAGAGGGTGGTGATGTCTTTGCTGATGACTGGAGGTCAATATGGACACAATATTTCTTGATGCTGGACAGTATGCATGCGACCTGCACAATGCCAGCATCAGATCAATTCATCAACTAGGGCATGGGCATGCATCCTTAACCTCAGAGACAGCTTTGCCAAGATGACAGCTGCTAGAACTGAAAGACAATCTGTAGCGCTAATGTTAGAGTCCAGCCTCCAATAGATCAAAATGAGCTACCGAAACTCTCAAGAAGCTTCTTCAATGTATGTATGTATCTTGGTGATGACAGCTTTCCAATCAGGAAGTTCATTTTTGGGGAAGACTGGAACTCTGGCAATGGAAGAGAAGGGAAATTGAGTGATGAAATTCCAATCAGCTTCAGTGAAACCAGAGCTCCCCCAGAAATTGCTTCTCTTCTGCTTGCTGACAGACAGATTGATAGTAAGCAACATCTCGTCCTCCCATGGGACGGGGGATTTTATAGCTTGCAACGCTCGAAAAAATGCCAGTATGTGTTCTAGCACACTTGCAGTTTCAGCAGATAACCTAACAACATAAAGAGGACGATGACACAAGCAGAGCAGCGCACAAGGACAACTCCAAGAAGAGCGACAGGCTCCTCCTGAAAGCTCCCTTACTACTGGAGTCGCCAACTGAGGCAGGCAACGGCTATTCGGCGTAATCCTGTCAAGGGCTGTTTCTATCTAGTGCGATGTTCCTGAATTCTAACTTCATGAAATCATGCAAGTCGAATGTGGGCAGCATCGCCGCGACGACGACATAAATCATCTTGCCGGTGACACCTAATAACTGTCTTCTCAGCGATCCCGATTCCAACAGAAGAACTGAAGACAATCCCTCTCTAAAAAGCTCTTACTTCGCAATGCTCCTCGAGACAGAACAAATGCAAGAACCGGAACCCCGTGCTCATAACCCCATTCGTTCTTTTCAGACTACTGCTGCTGGATTAGAGAAAAAGAGACGCACACACCAGAAACAAAAGAAAGAAAACAAAAACAAAAATAACAGAGTCAGAGAAGTACGAGGACGCGACAGAGCAGCAGGAGGAGGAGCAGGCGACGTTGCACGAGGGTCGACCGGAGAAGTGAGGAGGGAGCACCAAGAAAGAAACGGTCGAGCATACCATCGCCATAGCCGCAAGCGCTCTCTTCCGTCTTCTCTACTTTTCTTTTCCTCCAAACTCTCCACCTTTTTCCTTCTTCTTCTTGTTGCGTCCTCAAATCCCACCCCACCCTTGCTGTCTCTGCGTTACTCACATAGTCAAAATTCGCATTTGATCTCACAACAGACTCTCTCTCAAATCATGCACCTACTACGCAATGAATCTCTTCTCTGTGTACCTATCTATCTCAAGAGCATCAAATCAGCTACAACAAAAACGCATCAGGCCATGGTTTCCATCTTCTCTCTCTATCTTCTTTTCTCCCACACACATAAAATCATCCGTACGCCGAGGAACCTTTGGGCTCTTGGACCACCACCCCGGGTGCGGGCCGGTTCTCAAGAAAACACGTCAAGAAAGAGACAAACACAGGACGAAGCCGAAGAAGATCAGAGCGCCTCCGTCTGATCCATCTTGCAAAGACGACAGGATGTTCACGGGTTTTGAGGAGACGAGACGAGGTTTGCGGATTTTGAGGAGACGAGACGAGGTTTGCGGATTTCGAGGAGACGAGACGAGGTTTGCGGATTTTGAGAAGACGAGACGAAGTTTGGGGGTTTTCAGAAGGCGAGGTTTTTCGGGAACCAATTCTGTCAGTGCAACAAGGCTTCTTCTACAAGTGCGACAAATCTTTGTGTGTCCCGACGAGCTATGACTTGTGACAATGGCAGCAAGAAAGTCAAGAAGAATTCTCTGGATCTGTTTCGGAGCTTGACTCCGAGATGAGATTTCGGTTCCGATGCAGACCAACTCTTACTACTTTGATGCAATTGTCGTGATGCGTCGTTCATATCTTAGCTTAGTACCGTCCATCCCTAAAGCAGTATCATTATCGTGCAAATCCTTGTTAGTGACTATAAGCGATTGAGGGTCTTGCAAGCGCATGAGACCGGCAGTTGTTGGAGATCACAGACAGCTACTAGCTACAACGTCCCTGTTGAAATTCTTTTGGAGGTTTGTACTGGATTGAAGCTGAATCTTCTTTGCTTTGTTGGGGTGATTCAAAAGCAAATTCACTGTTACAATAATAACCTTGGAGAAATAGGACTACTAAGGAGATTTCCTGTAACATTTGCAGACTATGGACTTGGTATCTGAAGTTATGGACTTGTGTATGTATGTATCCATTTGCCTATCCAATGTTCCATGCAACACAACCTAGTACCTCTGAGATGAAGATCCTCAAGGTTGCTTAAATATATTTTACTTTAGGTGTTTGGAACTTCGATCATCCTGTTTTGAGTGAACATTGAACATGTCCAAGGGATCAAGCACTTCTAATGTGCAGTTCATCTCTTGATCAGGCCAAGCAATTATTGAACAATTGATTTGGCTCAGAGCTGTTAGGGGTTCTTCAAACTCATGTGATCCAAAAGCCAAGTTTTGTGAATGGATTGAGACAGGATCATAGTTACAGGAATGAACATCTTATTTGAAACTTGGACACATTACAGCTCAATTCCCCATAGAGGTAGGTGGCTTTGATCTTTATTGATACACTGGAGTCTTTCTTTTAAATCTGGCCTAAGAATTCCCTAAATCTTTCCAAGCTGTGAATGCAATTGAAGATCTCAACACGAATTTCACAGGTAGTTGTACAGTGCAGGAAATATCTCACGTTTGATTGTCGGATGGTGAATCTTGCAGATGTCAAACCAGAGGAATCAAAAACTTGGGACATTAGATCAAGGAGGAGCCTGATGGAGATGTTGACTGCATGCTGGATGCTCGGCTACAACAACAGTTGGGTATGGTTCTGTCCTCTGAGTCTTTTTTGTCTTGCCCATACCAGTACACTTCCATTGCATCTCCAGGGATCCTATCATTGTAAATAAGACTCTAATCTTCCACAGGGTGGACCCTACACATTTGCAGTGCAAGAATATAATGTATGGTGAAAGCTTTCAAGATGAGAGTTTGCGGCAATGTACCAGAATTCTCCACGCTTCATATCAAAGAGTATGTTTGTTGCCTTCACATCTTCATGGTGTACTAGTTCACAACATTCATGCATGAAGTGCAAACCCTAGAGCAAACTGTTTGCATGTTGACCAATCAAGTGCTGGCTTACCATGTAGGTTTTCTGTTGAAAAAGTGACACATGAGTTCTCAGTACTCTCTTGCAAAAGAAATGGTAGAAGTAACTGGAAAGTTCCACAAATTTTCTTTCAAAATAGATCTGTCTCTTGTTATCAAGAAATAGTTGTGATTGATTCTTAACAGTAATGGCACAAATGCACAATATACGACTGACAAGATCATATTTTTCAACATTCAGAATTACATGCCTCGATGATCACTGCAGTCCGTTATCACATGATGTTGGTTGCTTCAGTCTTGAATTGGGAAAATTCATCACTGGGAGGGAGACAATGACACTTGGCTTTCAGTATATTGCACAAAACCTGCATACGAGAAAGCCCACATGAACATATTTAGTTGTTAGCTTGATTACCACCTTACCATTTTAAAGTCACTTTGTCACAAGAGAGTGTTTGTCAACTGAAGTGTAAGGCTCTATGTGTGAGACTCAGAATCATCAATCTCAAAGAATTATGCACAAGAAAGTAGCATAGATAACCTGGGTTCCTCTTTAATTGGTCTGTACGCTAAAGCTGTTTGTAGAGGAACTTTTGACTCAAGACTCTGTCAAGCAGTAAGGATTGGACCAGTAATCAGGAGCTTGGTGGTTGCTGGGTTTGTGTTCAAATGGGGAAGGCATTGTACCATTGACAAAGAATGTCAAAGAAGGATTGTGTTGATTGCAGTGGTGTTGTTGGCATGGTACAGTTCTTGGGCAACATGCAGACAGCAAACATGGTACAACAATTGAGAATGGTGACATCTGAAGTTAACAGCATTATTGTTTTTAAGCCAAGCAAACAATACTGCATTTGAGCACATGTGAGGAGAAACTTGAAGTCATGGAAGAGTACCATTTCACTTCCACAACTCTCTTGTTCTCATATTCCCTGGTCAAGGACCACAAACGGTGCAACACTTTTTTAATCTTGTCAATCAAAGCCTTTGGAACAATTTCCTAGTGTATTTGGAGCCATGCTTTTCAAATAAGTTTTGCGATGTTGCTCAAGTGGCAATCATCCAACGGTATATTTAGCCAAATTTGGCAATATGAAAAATATGAAAGTAGAAAATCTTAAGTGCCCTTTCTTATTGTAAATTGTGGAGATTTTTGGCAAATTTTTTTAACAATTAAACCATAGACCCTTTTCTCATCAATTCTCTTCTCAAATCTTAACTTGGTGATTATTCCAACTTCTTGGATCCATCTTTGCTGCCTTCCATTTCATCCCTTGTTTTTCGTGAGTTTTTTCATTTTTAAATGGTCTTCATTGTTACCATCATTTCCTGAATTTAATTGTTTTTTTAATTTTCCTCTTTCTCAACCTCCATTTCATGAACTAATTTTTTATATTTTCAACAGTTCCAATCCATACACCATCCAACATAGATATTATTTTTCTTGGCATTCATTTCATGCTTCTTTTTTCCTTAGATTTTCCATCTCCATGGTCTTATCCACTTTATACAAGCTTGTTTCTTGGTTACTAATGGCTGTCCCTTCTTTCCAAGCCATATCTCCAAGAAGTAATGACTAATGATAGTAAGTGTTGGCCCAACAAGAATGTTACTTGGCTTTTTTGCTTTGCATTACACAGTGATGGTCTTGTTTTGCAACTTTTGTGAAAACCAAACTATGTAGTTGATTGGATTCTTTTTTATTGCTTGGATTACTACAACAAGAACTCTTGGCACATATTTGTTACCTTGTTGAAATATGATGATTTTTGTCAATGCTTCCTATTGACATTTGCTTTGACAGTCAAGTATCTTGAATGAGGAGCATAATGATCCATCTCAATTCCCTTGAAGTAATTTGCTACTACTTCATCATATCCTTCCTTAGCTCCTGCAACAAGTCTTGTGCTAGGAAGCTACAAGATTCAAGCAATTCCTTTTGTTCTTAAATTGATTTGTCATTTTTGCAACTTTGTGGATCAATAGCATAACAAAAATTGCAAATCAACTCTTTCACTAGTGGTTCATCCACTTGTGTCCGATCAAACTTCCTCATTTGTGCCAAGCTTGCTTTCCTTGCCCATTTGACATCCTTCTTCTTTATTGCCGAAATACTTCCATGCATGCATTTTATAAAGTTAATGATCATCAAGTCTTTTGGAGATGACATGTTTAACTCTTTGATTTATCATTATTAAGAATATTAGTCATATTAACACCCTCTATCTTATGTTTTATCTTGTCGATTACTTTTTTTGAAAATTTGTTATAAAGATTGAACTTTTGATTTAAAAAAATTGCACTGTATTTTGGATATGAAGGTAATGGAGGTTCTTTGTACAAATTATCCTACAAGGAAGTAATCAAATCCCAAATGCAAAGTTGCAACGTCTAGTAGTTTCTATTTCAAAGTTGTGAAAGGAACAAACCATCCTTCTTGTTTTGTTTTTTGGTATTTGCACCCTTGGTAAATTTGTCTCCCAAAAATGATCTAGTCATCCTAATTGTTCTCTCGAAAAACTATGATACGTTCCTTCAATAATATCACCTCCATATCATTCAATTTTTCTCTTTTATCATTGATACTCAAATGTACATGTGGTTGAAACTCTTTGCATCATCAACATCAAATTTTATAAGCATTGTTGTGATTGAACTATTATTACTTCTTTCCTCTTCAATTGACTTTCCTAAATTACTTCTTCTACTACTTATTTCATGTTCATATATTGTTTTGTGATTTTTAAATGTTGTAGAGTGAAACACATGCCTCCTTGCATATGTTTATGGAGTAACCTTGCTACTAAATTTTCCTAAAATTGGTTTGAACCAAATATCATCTAACACTCCTTGTTTCATCACTATTATTTTATTTCTAATTTTTCTCTTATCTTTTTTTCTTGCTTTCACATTCCACTCTACTATGTAATCCTTTTTGTTCGAATTTTTTTTTCCACAACCAATATTTGTTTTGAACGACTTTCAATTCCTCTAATTATTTTTAACTCAATAAATGTTATAAAGGTCATAATGTTAGAAGTGCACTCATGGGCATGTTGAGAGGTTGTGCACTAGCAACAACACATGGTCTTTTCCATTTCTTTTTGTGTTAATTCCTCTATTATAGGAACATCCTAGAATGTCTTTATTAATTAGTTTTTTGTCCACATATTTGGAGGCATATGATGAGTTGATTTTTCCCACCATCTTGTTATAATTACATGTTATTAATTTTTTGTTAGGTTTGTTTTAACTTCTTAATTTTTCTTGATGAAATTTAGATTTTTCATCTTCAATCCATTTTATTTCACCATTAATTTGTACTTTAGGTTTGTGAATAGTCCAAGGCAATTTTTTTGATTTGGAGTTGCTCCAAGGCAAGTTATTTGGTTTTACACATTCCTTGCGATACCTATTCCTTACTTTGCTTTTGTGTTTAATGTAAATGACAATGACTATTATCATAATTGTAATTGGTGTGTTGACATGATGGTACCTTTTGAGTTTATTAATGTTTACCCTTTCCATCTCATCATCAGCGGTGGTAGTTAGTTACACAATATTGTTATCAAATATTTATTGTATTCTAAATGACCACTTCCATGGTAATCTAAATTTACTTTGATTTTTGTGGCTTTGGGTATGATTCATAACGTTAATTCCCCTTCTTCCAAACTTTTCAATTGGCCTTTATCATCTTGTTGTTCTTTGCATAGTAGTTGGATGTGGGAATGTTTTTCCTAACTTGCCAATGATCTTCATCCAATCTAATTAGATCTTTTGTTCTTACTTGAATTACTTCATTAATATCATTTTCAAAAACATTTTGGATTCTTTGGATAGGCACAATAAAGTTTTCAAACATAATGGGTTGAATCCCATAAACCAACTTAAAAGGTGTATATTGAGTTATAACCTTATATGTTGTTTGATGTGCCCATAAGGCGATTAACAGTATCACATCCCAACTTTTCTAATTTTTATAAACTAATTTGGCCAATATTTTTCCCAAAATTTTATTAATCAAATTGGCTTGCCCATTCCTTTCTTGGTAATAAGTAGTCAAGTTGATATATGTAATCATAAATTCTTCATTACGTATTTCAATAGTCCAATTTACAAAATGATTTCCATGTTCATGTACAAGATGTCTAAGGCATCCAAAGGTGGTAATTATGTGTTCATATAAGAACTTTGTTGTACATTTGGCCACATTGTCCTAAAGTGCTTTAACTTTTACCCATTTTGTAATGTAATTTCAGTGACGATGCTAATTGAAACTAGTTTATGTAGACCAGGTGTAGGGTTTTTTTTGTCATTAAGACAATTACACCATGGTTGTCACCCATGATAATTATAAATGGTTGCCTGGTCAACAACTATGTGCCAGAATAACCAAAGTTTGACAATTATCCACTGGAATGATGAAAGTTTGGCCAATTTTTTTTGGTCATTTTTTTTCCATTTTTTTGTTCTTGGTTGTTTGTCCCACCTTTGCTTATGTAAACACCATTGCAAGATTGTGCAAAAGCAACAAGAGTAGGAGTTGGAGGCATTGAAAATTGCTTTTGAAAGGAATGGGTGCTTTCATTCGAATGTTGTTCAAAGCTTGGAAGGTTAAAAGGGTTTTGTCGTCAATGAGTTGAAAAGTTTACGAATGGAATATGTAAGAACATTGGAACACAAAGATGAGGTTATTACTACGAAGAGAGAAGCAATGGTAGTAAGCTAGAATGTTGCACATATTGCATAAAAGCTTAAAAACATGAAGTTGGCATTGATGGTAGTTTTAAAAGATAACGAGGAATGGGTCATGAAGTATGAAACACTTGCAAAGGAAAAAGATGGGGAGTTCAAAATAACAGCTTTCCAAAGGCAATGGGAAGACAATCAAGTTAGGTTAACACGTGTACCTTCAAGGTGGGGCAGTTGTTGCTAATGAAAAAGTGTTGGAAAAATTTGAAAGGAACTCTGCAACATTATTATTCATGGGGTGGTGGTTGTGCAAAAATGTAATGTGAATCTAAGGAAAGAATGAAAGCAGAGCTAAAAGTTACCAATGTTGAAGAATTCCAATCAAAGGACACCTTAGTAGTAATTTCACAAAGGGAGCTAGAAAACAACACAAAACTGATATTAGAATAAGACTTTTTACAAAATGAACTTCACCCACAAAGATAACTGGCTTACAAAAGGAAGCTTGAAGAATTAGTGGCAAATGCTACAAATGCACTAAAGAAAAAATCCACCATGTTATCAATTTAAATGTTGTGGTGGCTTCATGACAAAACAAATAAGAATAATCTACAAAAGGAGGTGTTGAAAGTGCAATTTCATAGTAGCCATAGAGAGGTTTTTGAGAAAGATGGCCTAATTTTGAAGTTATAGCATGAGTTTGATCGTAACTAGGCCCTAATGTTGCAAGCAAAAACCTTAAAGCACAAATTGGAATTGGAAAAAGCCAAAGCTTGAAAGTTTGTGGTGCACCAAGAGTGGAATATACGTGAAACTAAATTAAAGGCACAAGTGGTAGCATTGCAGATGTGTGTAGATGCATTTTAGAGCCAACTTTTGACAAAAGAGATTTAAAAGAAGGTGGTGGAACTAAAGGAGCTTGTTGTAAAATAGTTTGGGAAATGGGAAATGGAGAATGAAACCATGATGGTTGCAACATTGGAAGTGGAACATCAATTTTTTGACAAAGATCAGAAGTCACACTTGATGTAGGATAGTTTAATCACCCTTCAAGGACAAATGATTGAAGTAAAGGTTCATGAAAGGCCACTATTTTCACACATCAAAAAACTCTTCATGGGGAATGAAGCAATAGTGAGAATCTTGCATTTCCTTATAATGAACACCCTACCCCACTCGGCACAAGCAATTAGATTTTTAGGATTCAAGGTTTTGCAATTTGCTTACAATTTGCAATTTTTGTGGGTGGCAAGCTATTAAACACAACTATGCAAAAATTAAATAGATTGTGGAGAAGCCATTTAGGGTTCCAATTGAAGACATTTTTTATGACTTTGAGGAGGAGCTTGTGGCATCTAATAGTATTGCCCAAGTTTGTCTTCTTAAGAATTTTCCATATTGGTGTTTCTTTTTCAATGAATTTTTGGGGATTGTAAAATTTTGAATAACACCTCCACTTTTTTTCATTAGCGATGTTTCAACTTTTAAGCAAGGTGGATATACTTGGGTCTTAAACAAATTCATTGAGATGTGTTGAGGGGTGCAAATGCGATAACATGAGCCACACTCACCTATTTTTTGACTATTTTTGCAACTACTTTTTGGGAAATATTCCTATAATATTCTTAGAATATTCTTGAAAAAGTCTTTGAAAAAGTCTTTAAATTTAAAAAATAAATCTTCACATTATTTTATTAAGGTTTATGTTAAAATTTTGGTAAAAAATGTCATTTTCAAAAAAAATCCAAATCCATTTACAAGTCCTTTCATTGTTTAAAAACAAACATTTCAATGTTTAATGAGTGTCTTTGATATTTTTTACTCATTGGATTAATTTCAAATTGATTCACATGTTCCCATGATATATTTAAAATAAAATTACATAAACAAATCTTACAATTTCAACATCAAATTAAATTACAACATTAAAACATGAAAAAACCAAATAAGCGTTACACTTGCTATGGTATGTGTTATTGTTACTACATCCTAAGGACACCTCTTAGAAATGGCCCCCCCCTACTTGTTGTTGTCAAGGTATCTGTTTCATGAACCTTGTGTAGATATATGAACCAGTGTCAAGATTATTCATTTTTCATCTACCAAAATGATCTCTATTACTTGCTTACAAGGTATGTAGTCTTTTCATTCATCTGATCATAAATAAATGGGACCCTATGAGAAATCAAGTGAGAGACATTGTTGTTTACTATAAAATTTTGTGAAAAAACTAAACCCATTGCATTACATGGTTTTCTTCCTTCAACAAGTGTGCCATTTCTTCCTTACTGATGGTGATTGATTGTTTCTATAAGTAAATTGTTTAGGACAAGAATTGCATTTTCGCTTACATTATGGGGCATGAAGTTGATGGGTAAATTCTTCTTCCAAATGTTGTGAACAAAGTCTATAGTTTGAACAACTAAATTGTTCAAGTTGGAAGGATTATTTTAGTACAATGTTCTTATACCTTGAATGACCTAAGAAATCTCCATTTGCTATTATGAGTATTATCAAGGCTTTTGAGAGTTATGGATGTATAAATAATGGTAGAGTAGTAGCAACATCTCATAGAGCATCTCCTACATGCAAGTCTTCTGATGTTAGTTGAAAGGATTGCCAAAAAAACCCTAACATTTTGAACACTTTCAATAATCTATAGAATTTTTGAGAAGTTTGGAAAAGGTGTGACAAGTGTATAGCTAGGGGATCATGTGAATTTGGCTTGGCTAGCAAATTGTGGGAAATGTTTCCATTACAAATAAGGGAAAAACAATTGTTGTGATATATTACTTCACAACTTTGATTTTGGGGTGATGTTATCAAACAAGAAAACAAGATTCACCACATTGGATGGCAAGCCCATTTACTATTTCTTTGGTATTTCCACCTTTAGCCAGTATAGTGTGATGGACGATGCCTCCTATGCCAAAGTGAACCTTAAAGCTCCTTTTGACAAAATTTATCTTCTAGGATCATGTGGTGTTGCCATAGGTGAGAGAAATCTATGATGTTCCATTTCTCATTGTGATGATGGGTTCATATGTTTATGTGCATGATTTCTACAAATCACCTTTTCAAGTTTTCAAATTTCATTTCTATGGAATTTTTCATTGTTTTAGAAATTCATAGCACAACATTGAGGATATCAAGAATCATGCATTTGCACCTTTTGTTTGCATACATTCATTATAGCTATGCATATTCATACTTAGCCAATATGATTTAAAGAATTCTGATTCTTAAGAAATGATCAAATATTCTATCTAGCATCTCTGGTTACTTCACCAAGCATAGCGCAAGAAAATTAATTCAAGTATATGCTTCTATGTTCTTCACTACATTTCAACTCTAGTCTTTGGTCCTAATTATGAAAGATCTTTTTTGTAATGGATTTTTGCTTGTGGTTCATGATTGGGTTTGCATGGAAAATTGCAAAAGTTACACCTAGATTGAATGCTATATTTTTGGGATTGGGAACAAGTGGATTGGTTGTATGCATCCTTGCAAATATCATCAATTATCAATCTACCAAGATTTTTGCATTCACAATTTTTTTCTTGTGTAGTTGCACTTCCTAAGTGCTTACAAGGTTGGTTGCCTTCTCATCTATGTTTGTGCACACATCCTATAGTGTTTTTTTCGTCTTCACAATGATTTTGATGAATGACGCCTTCAAGTTGTGGAAGGTTGCAAAGCAATAGATGCAACTTGCATCATTGGAATCACATAGTACCTAAAAAACTGGAATTGGGTATGTTCAAGTTTCTTTGTAGTAGTTAACATGTTCAATATAAATGCCAATGCATTGAAAGTTAATTATATGCAATTTTTTATTTTATGTATCCCATACCTTCCATTAAAGCTAAATGTGGGAAATTGTTGGCATGTGTATGTGGGGGTTACACAACAAAAGAGTTTGATCTAATAGACACTATAAATTCAAAGGAAGTCAACAAGCCTATTGATGAAGTATTATTGAAGGAACAACATATACAAATAAAAGCCTCCTTTCTTTTTTACACCATATGACCCATTGACCTTTTTCTTCTTGTGCCAGAAAATTTCTTTAAAAGCATTTTTAACATCAATTGAGTCTATTGAACCAAGTGATTTTTGAGATGACAAATGGAGGAGTTTAGTACAACTTCGATTGCATTGGCAAAAGTGGTGTTATCACTTCAACCTTCGAATTAACACAAAAACATTGGTCTACATTGTCATCTTGGGCAAAGGTTTTGCTTGAATCAATTGAATATGTGTGGTATGTGAAAGCAAACAAAAATATTAAGATCATAAAATAGTTGGCATTTTTTTGTGTTAAACATGCGGTATTTGTAAAATTACTGATTTGACAAATTTGGAGAAGTATTAACTATAGTCTAGTCTTTATCTAAGCAAAATAGACTTGATGGTTAAAACTATTACAAGTAGAAAGTGTATCAATTATACTAGGATTGAGAGTAGATAATGACAAGGTCAAATTCAATCCAAGCACTTTTTTGTATGGCCGCACATGGACTTATGGACTATTTGGAAGATACAAAGGAAAAATAGATATGCCATGTTTGGTTGAAAAATACATGGATGGGGTAAAATGAAACTTCTCGCTTTGTCAATTCTCATTAAAAAAACAATTCGTCGTCATTAGTAGAGTGAAGCAGCATGGAGCCTAAGTTTATAATCACAATTATATATTGACTACCAATATACCAAGATACTAATTTAATTAATCCCATGAAGTCAATACCTCACTTCATGAAAAGGTTCAAAAGCCATAATTAATTTAAATGGACCTTTACCATTTTGCCACATTGGCATATATCACATGTTTAACACATTTCAATAATATCCTTATATAGTAACCCTAATTTATATAGTTGCTTATCATACAATGTATATGGCCTTGCCTTTACAACAATTTGGCTTCCTTTTTCTTTAGGTATTTCAACATAAAAATATCATTTCTTAAGTTATTCAATAATTGGGCCATACCATTCAACATTTACCAAAAATATATGGCCATAGGTAGATGATCTTCTATTTTTATGGTTGGTTTTCCATGATTAATTCTAAATAAATTTGGTACAAAATGAACATGACCTAGTTTGTAAACAACTTTAAAATCAAATTTTTGTAATAGAAATAACCATCTAGCAATTCAACTTGTTATTATGGGTTTATTTACTAGTAACAATGTTTGAT